>CAWUFW010007628.1:0-600000 GCA_963921515.1 Calotriton arnoldi | reverse complement strand
CCAACCATCCGGCCTCATTACTCAGGTACAATTATATCCGTGTCGACGAGTTTCAGGGCTACTTGCCACTTCATCAAAGGCTGCTCAGTCGTCCCCGTGAAAACTCTCTGTTTCAATTAATTTCAGCATTTTTTATTGATTTCCAGCCCCCAGCGGGCTGCGCTCAGTGCGCGATCACTCAATTTTGCATGCTGGGACCTGTAGTCCATTGGAGAGCATAGTGTTCCCAATAGTTGGTTCCATGCGCAAACAATATTTAAAAGCATATTTTTTTCCTTTTAGTAAGGTCCAAAGTTCCAAGGCAATATTCTTCGCTTTTTAGGTGTGCTACGCTGCACAGGATAGGAATAGTTCCATTCCCCAGCCTCTCGATTTGTGCCGAGATGGTGCTCCCCTCCACGGCAGGGCCGCCGTGCTGTAATTTTGTTCACCAATTGCCCGAAAGCTGCAAGGGGGCACTCGGTAGCTCACCAACCATCCGGCTCTGTAATTCAGCTTGCCTCATTACTCAGGTACAATTATATCAGTGTCGACGAGTTTCAGGGCTACTTGCCACTTCATCAAAGGCTGCTCAGTCGTCCCCGTGAAAACTCTCTGTTTCAATTCATTTCAGCATTTTTTTATTGATTTCCGGCCCACAGCGGGCTGCGCTCAGTGCGCGATCACTCAATCTTGCATGCTGGGATCTGTAGTCCCTTGGAGAGCATAGTGTTCCCAATAGTTGGTTCCATGCGCAAACAATATTTAAAAGCATATTTTTTTTCCATTTACTAAGGTTCCAAGTTCCAAGGCAATATTCTTCGCTTTTTAGGTGTGCTACGCTGCACAGGATAGGAATAGTTCCATTCCGCAGCCTCTCGATTTGTGCCGAGATGGTGCTCCCCTTCACGGCAGGGCCGCCGTGCTGTAATTTTGTTCACCAATTGCCCGAAAGCTGCAAGGGGGCTCTGGGTAGCTCACCAACCATCCGGCTCTGTAATTCAGCTTGCCTCGTTACTCAGGTACAATTATATCAGTTCCGACGCGTTTCAGGGCTACTTGCCCCTTCATCAAAGGCTGCTCAGTCTGCGCCATGAAAACTCTCTGTTTCAAATCATGTCAGCATTTTTTAATTGATTTCCGGCCCCCAGCGGGCTGCGCTCAGTGCGCGATCACTGAATCTTGCATGCTGGGACCTGTAGTCCCTTGGAGAGCATAGTGTTCCCAATAGTTGGTTCCATGCGCAAACAATATTTAAAAGCATATTTTTTTCCTTTTAGTAAGGACCCAAGTTCTAAGGCAATATTCTTCGCTTTTTAGGTGTGCTACGCTGAACAGGATAGGAATAGTACCATTCCCCAGCCTCTCGATTTGTGCTGAGATGGTGCTCCCCTCCACAGCAGGGCCGCCGTGCTGTAATTTTGTTCACCAATTGCCCGAAAGCTGCAAGGGGGCTCTGGGTAGCTCACCAACCATCCGGCCTCATTACTCAGGTACAATTATATCCGTGTCGACGAGTTTCAGGGCTACTTGCCACTTCATCAAAGGCTGCTCAGTCGTCCCCGTGAAAACTCTCTGTTTCAATTAATTTCAGCATTTTTTTATTGATTTCCAGCCCCCAGCGGGTTGCGCTCAGTGCGCGATCACTCAATTTTGCATGCTGGGACCTGTAGTCCATTGGAGAGCATAGTGTTCCCAATAGTTGGTTCCATGCGCAAACAATATTTAAAAGCATATTTTTTTCCTTTTAGTAAGGTCCAAAGTTCCAAGGCAATATTCTTCGCTTTTTAGGTGTGCTACGCTGCACAGGATAGGAATAGTTCCATTCCCCAGCCTCTCGATTTGTGCCGATGAAGCAGCCCATGAAGAAGAGACGTCAAGCCTCGAAACGCGTTGGCAATGGAAAGTAATATCGGAATACTGAGGCGGATTGAAATGTTAAGCCGGATGGTGGCAACCTGTCGATTGCCCTCTCAAAGCTTTCGGGCATTTGTTGGAAAAATTAAGGACACGGTTGCTCTGCCGTGGAGAGGAGCACCATCTTCAAATGTCATGAGGCTGCGGGGTAGAACTATGTCTACACCACTACAGCACAGGGAGTCAAGATGAAGAAAATCCGCCTTGGGATTCCGTAATCCTACGAAGGAAGAAAGAAATGCTTTTAAATATTTACAAAGTGTGCACTGAACCTACTATAGGAACAACTATGCTCGTATTCGGGACCACATGTCCGAACATACAATATGGGACACAAGTACTGAACGTAGCCCATGAGGGGTCATTAATTAATTTAACCATGAAGCAAACTATTTAAATGCAAGCCCTCAACGCGCACTTGTAACAAGCAGCCCATGAAGAAGAGACGTCAAGCCTTGAAATGCGTTGGCAATGGAAAATAATATCGGAATACTGAGCCGGATTGAAATGTTAAGCCGGATGGTGGCGACCTGTCGAGTGCCCTCTCAAAGCTTTCGGGCATTTGTTGGAAAAATTAAGGACACAGTTGCTCTGCCGTGGAGAGGAGCACCATCTTCAAATGTCAAGAGGCTGCGGGGTAGAACTATGTCTACACCACTACAGCACAGGGAGTCAAGATGAAGAAAATCCTCCTTGGGATTCTGTAATCCTACGAAGGAAGAAAGAAATGCTTTTAAATATTTACAAAGTGTGCACTGAATCTACTAAATGAACAACTATGCTCTTATTCGGGACCACATGTCCCAACATGCAATATGGGACACACGTACTGAACGTAGCCCACGAGGGGTCATTAATTAATTTAAGCATGAAGCAAACTATTTAAATGTGAGCCCTCAACGCACACTTGTAACAAGCAGCCCATGAAGAAGAGACGTCAAGCCTCGAAACGTGTTGGCAATGGAAAGTAATATCTGAATATTGAGGCGGATTGAAATGTTAAGCCGGATGGTGGCAACCTGTCGAGTGCCCTCTCAAAGCTTTCGGGCATTTGTTGAAAAAAAATAAAATATATATATATATACTTTACCTGCTGTATAGCTTCAACGGCGAGGGAGCATAATCCAACATTGTTTGGTGGCATCACGTGATGTTGTGGAAGTCCCGTCACTGCATTGGGCTCCATAGGTGAACTCCAACGCCCAGAATGCAGTACAACAGCAGGAGCAGCGTGAGGTGCCTTACAGCTGTGAGGCATAGGAGGAGCCAGCGATCACGTGATGGGGTGTGATCGTTTTTAAACAACAGAGCGGCGGATCTCCTGAAACATCAAGGACACTGAAATGGGGCACTGAGGAAAGCTTATTGAGGCTGAAACGCGTCTGCCCAGCGTTTCAGAGACCCTTGGACTGCTATCGCTTTTAATATCAATAAAGCCCTCTTCTTGATCCCCCGGAGCTGGTCACCTCTTTTCGTGTAGGAGAGAGACTGGTAGTGATATTATGCCAGCTTGCAGGTGCTGGCTTGTGACCACCCTCTCGGTCTGGAGCAACGCGTTTTTCCTGAAAATCTTGGGTTTGTGCATAAAACTGCTAACGCGTAGCCCCCCCAGTGCTCCACTTGGTGGAAATTGTTTCATTGGGGAGAGAGTAGGCAGAATTTACTCTGCCTGATAAGGGGGACAAACGAAGGACTTTACCTGCTGTATAGCTGCAACGGCGAGGGAGCACCATCCAACATCGTTTGGTGGCATCACGTGATGTTGTGGAAGTCCCGTCACTGCATTGGGCTCCATAGGTGAACTCCAACGCCCAGAATGCAGTACAACAGCAGGAGCAGCGTGAGGTGCTCTACAGCTGTGAGGCATAGGAGGAGCCAGCGATCACGTGATGGGGTGTGATCGTTTTTAAACAACAGAGCGGCGGATCTCCTGAAACATCGAGGACACTGAAATGGGGCACTGAGGAAAGCTTATTGAGGCTGAAACGCGTCAGCCCAGCGTTTCAGGGACCCTTGGACTGCTATCGCTTTTAATATCAATAAAGCCCTCTTTTTGATCCCCTGGAGCTGGTCACCTCTTTTCGTGTAGGAGAGAGACTGGTAGTGATATATATATATATATATTACCTACTGGCGGTCGCCAGTAGGTAGTTATAGTTACAGCCTAGTTTCCATAGGAAAAGCATTTTTTTATTTGCTAATAACTTTGGCGTCGTTTGACGAATCTTTATGAAATTTTGCAAAAAGTTGCACTTTTTAGGTTAGCTCCTATCTTGAACGTTTGGGGGTGATTTGTCAAGCGGGGGCTGAGAAAAAAGGGGGGCCCAAAACGCGTTTTCTCCATGTTAATTTCCATAGGAAATTTTGCGACGAGCTACAGCCCGAACTGCTGAACGGAATTACCTCAAATTTGGCAGAAAGGCAGAGCTTGGTTCAGAAAGCGACCTTTTTTTTAAATGGGATAAATCCGTTCAGTAGTTTTTGAGAAATACAAAAAATAATAGTCAAAAAATCAATTTCCCATAGGAAACTTTGTGCAAGGCTACAGCCGAAACTACTGAACGGAATTACCCCAAATTTGGCAAAAATGTAGTGCTTGGCTCAGAAAGCGACCTTTTGTAAAATGGTGTAAATCCGTTCAGTGGTTGCTGAGAAATAAGAAAAATAAAAGTTTCGATATCTGGGCGGAGCCTAAGTCCCGTGCACGAGCTTCACTGTGATTGGCTGCGAACACTCCAAACCAGGAAGTGTTGGCAGCCATCTTGTGGCTCGGTAGAAGCGAGTCACTAGAAAACACAGAAACAAAGGTATAAAACAAGAGAAGGGGGCAGGGTAGAAACACCGTGACCCCCTAGGCCTGCTCAGGGGGTCCCAGAAGGACCCCAGGGCCAAAAAAAGCATTTTTTATTACAAAAAAAAAATCGGTGCAATTCGCGCTGGGGTCGCGGGTTCTCGCGTTTTATTTTAATGAGGTCCCCGGGTGGGCTAGGTCCCGCGGGCATTTCTTAAAAAATAATAGCTGTGGGTCGCTGGGGCTGCGTGGGCCTCTGGGGTCCCCGCAGCCCCGGGGCTTCACTCATGTTGGGAGGGGGGGTTGCGTGGCCCCTCTCCTGGAGCCCTCCATGTGCTTATAACTTTGGCGTCGTTTGACGAATCTTTACGAAATTTTCAAAAAAGTTTCTCTTTTTTTAATCAGCTCCTATCTTGAAAGTTTGGGGGTGATTGGTCAAGGGGGGGCTGAGAAAAAAGGGGAGTCCCAAAATGTGTTTTCTCAATGCATTTTCCATAAGAAACTTTAGACAAGGCTACAGGTCAAACTGCTGAACGGAATTACGCCAAATTTGTGAGGGAGAAAGGTTGTGGTCGAGAAAGCGCGCTTTTGTTGAAATGGTGTAAATCCATTCAGTAGTTTTTGAGAAATATCCAATTTTACAGATATCGATATATGAGAATTCTGACATCTGATTGGCTGAGGGTTACGAGCACGAGCTCGCGGCTCATTGGCTGTGAATGGTTGAAACTAGGAAGTGTTGGCAGCCATTTTGTGACTTAGTCCATCAGCTCGCATCTCTCCGTGTAGAAGCAATCGGGTGTGTAGTTTTACCTCTGTGAGGCAACACTGGCATCTGTGTCTGTGTAAGATACTCCTTTCACGCTGCCTCTCCCCACATCACGAGGTCGCGGCTATGCCTTTAGAAGCCAGTCCGTTGGCTCGGAGCTCTGTGAGTCAGTCTGTTGGCACGACCCTCTACACAACCCAAACACCACTGCACTACCTAACTAAACACTAAACCACTACTGCCAGCACGACCCCCTACACTACAGAAAAACCACTGCACTACCTTAAACCCTAAAACACTACCCCCAGCATGACCCCCTAAACTACAGAAACACCACTGCACTACCCTAAACCCTAAAACATTACCCCAGCATGACCCCCTACACTACCCAAACACCACTGCACTACGTAACTAAACACTAAACCACTACTGCCAGCACGACCCCCTACACTACAGAAACGCCACTGCACTACCTTAAACCCTAAAACACTACCCCCAGCATGACCCCCTAAACTACAGAAACACCACTGCACTACACTAAACCGTAAAACGCTACCCCCAGCACGACCCTCTACACTACCCAAACACCACTGCACTACCCTAAACCCTAAAACACTACTCACAGCAGGACCCCCTACACTACGTAAAGACCACTGCCCTACCCTAAACCCTAAATGTATCCCCAGCACCACCCTCTACACTACACAAACACCACTGCACTACCGTAAACCCTAAAACACTACCCACAGCAGGACCCCCTACACTACACAAACACCACTGCACTACCCTAAACCATAAAACCCTACCAGTCCATTGGCTCACAGCTCTGCGTTTACGAGCCGACGGCCCGTAGCTCTCTCTGTGCGAGCCGAGCCCACGGGCCGTAGCTCTCCCTTTGCGAGGCTGCCCGACGGCCCGCAGGTCTCCCTGTGCTAGCCGGATCGCAGTTGTCAGTCTGCGAACCGATATTGGGAATATAAGGAGGCTCTAAAAAGAGCCTTTGTGTTTATTAGTTGGAGCTACATATAAGTGCGGATGCACAGCTTCAGGTTATTCAGAAAAACTCGATTTCCCTGATCTGTGAAGTGTACTCCATCACTTCTGTAGATATCAGCCATATCATAACGTATGTTGTTGTTGTAGATCGACCCCATTCTATGGTCTCTGAGGTATGCAGACACAGCTTTGTTGACATTCTTCCTAGATTTTTCAATCTGAGGACAAAATTTGTTTGACCATTTCCACTTCTGTCTTTGGCATATATTGGAATATACAAAGACAGTTTGAGGCAAAAGCAACATCAATTGTCTAAAGGTGTCCTTCATTAGCATTTCCAAACCTACCCCAGTCAATGTGCCTAGGTCATTTCCACCACAGTGCACAATCATGAGGTCAGGGAGTTGGAGATGCAAACAGGTTTTAACCAAAGGGAGTAATAATTTGCTTAGTTCAACCACACCTGCTACTTGCATTTGGAAGGCACTGTTCGAACTTAAAACAATGGTGAACTTTTAACCTGCACGTGCCCTTAAATGTTCGAGAAAATGTTGCAAAAAAATATCGTTAGGTTTGAAAAAATGATGAACTTTTAACCTACACGTGTCGTAGAATGTTCTAGAAAGTTTGTTGATAGAATACGTTGAACTTCTCACCTGTATGTGTTCTTAAATTTTTAAAAAACTGTTTATATGGAAAGTTCAAAAATAACCAATAGAGAGAAGTTTTGCAATTTGAAAAAATAAAGGAACTATTCTGATTTGTTCTTTACATGTATTTATGTGTGGAGCAACAGGGAAATTGTGCCATTAATGATTCCATTCTTGATGAGAGCGGTGCATTACATGTACTGTGTGACAAAGAAAGAATTGCAAATTTGGCAGGGAGAAAGGTCTTGGTGCAGAAAGCGCGGTTTTGTGGAAATGGTGTAAATCCGTTCAGTAGTTTTTGAGATATTAAAGAAAAAAAAGATATATATATCTGGACTGCGCCTAACTCCCGAGCACGAGCTTGCCTCTGATTGGCTGCTAACAATTCAAACCAGGAAGTGTTAGCAGCCATCTTGTGCCTCGCATCGAGTGAAAATATAAAAGAAAGGTCACGGGGGCAATTTAATATACCGGAGCTCTGTCTGTGTGAGATACTGCTTTCACGCTGCGTCTCCCTACATCAGCAGGGAACGCACCCTTTTCCACCATCAACAGCATAACTCCAACAACATACTTGGGCCCGCAAGTGTGCCTCTGCGAACCACTTGTCGGCTCACAGCTCTTCGGGTGCGAGTTCTCGGGTCCGCAGTTGTATCTGTGAAGCCAATACTGGAAATATACCGGAGGTGTCTCTCTGCGAGATACGCTCTTCACGCTTCCTCTCCCCACATCAGTGTTCCGCAGCTATTCCTTTGGAAGCCGATGGCCCGCACCTTTCCCTATACCAGTCGGCCCGCAGGTGTTCCTCTGCGAGCTGGCCCGCAGCTCTTCCTCTGCTAACTGACGGGCCGCGGTTCTCCCGCTATGAGCCTGCTAGTCGGCTCGCAGTTCTTCATCTACGAGCCAGACCGCCGGCTCTTAAGTCTCTGAGAACAGATGTAATGGAGGCAACGATCATGCAGGTCGGACACCCAACACTGCTCCAACATCCCCCAGTAGGAGCTCCTTGTCCGCCATCTCCCCTCACCCCCCACAAACAAATGTGACAGTCACATTAGGTTAGACAAATAAGAATCTTAGTCATGTATGGATTTACATATAAAACATTTTATTAAAATAAACAACAACAAATAAAACTATGTACAGCCATGTCGTGTCATCGCTGGACCATTTGTGAATCACAGCCTGTAAGACAAAAAGAAAGATAAGATGGTGCGTCATGCGTCCAGCAAAGGAGAAAGAGAAAGAGAGAAAGAGTGAGGGAGAAAGAGAGAAACAAAGAAAGAGTGAGAGAGAGAGGAAGACAAAGAAATAGAGAAAGAGTGAGAGAGAAAGAGAGAAATAGTGGAGAGAGGAAGAGAGAGAGAGAGAGAGAGAGTGAGAGAGAGAGAGAGAGAGAGAGAGAGAGAGAGAGAGAGAGAGAGAGAGGAAGAGAGAGAGAAAGAGTGAGAGAGAGGAAGAGAGAGAGAGAGGAAGAGTGAGAGAGAGAGAGAGAGAGAGTGAGAGGAAGACAGACAAAGACAGAGAAAGAGTGAGAGAGAGAAAGAGTAAGATACAAGGAAAAGAGAGAGAGAGAAACAGTGTGAGAGAGAGGTAGAGAGAAAGAGAGAAAGAGAGAGAGAAAGAGTGAGAGAGAGGAAGAGAGAGAAAGAAAGAATGAGAGAGAGGAACAGACAGAGAAAGAGAGAAAGTGTGAGAGAGAGAAAGGAAGAGATGGAGAGGGAGTGTTGACACTGGAGAAAATCTTCGCAGCTTACCTTTGTGCCTCCGGTGTGTCTCCAACCACGTGCCGGGACATAGTGCACCCTTAAGTTTAGTGATCTGAAAGATAGTATAGAATTAGTAATTTCAGAGTACATACAACTGCACACGCCTAATTATCTGTTTTGGCAACGCGCACTCAGGCTACTGCAGCCCATCCACTCCCACTGTTCGGAGGTGTCTGTGCGCTCTTGTGCGCCCAGGCTGCTGCACACTATCCACTCCCACCGCCCAGAGGTGACTGCCCGCTGCTGCGGAAAGAAGTATCTCTGCTCACCTTCTGCCACCGGCGTGTGTGTAAGAAGGTGCACCACGTGCTGAAGCAACTTTGTCAGGCGTTGTCAGGATGGCCACGCATCATCGCAGTTTGTACACACGTTCAGCTGTGGTGGTGTGGGGGTTGGGGGACGTCGATTCGTGAATCACAGCCTGTTAGATAAAAAGCAAGATAGGATTGTGCGTCATTCGTCCATCAAAGGAGAGAGAAAGAGAGGGAGAGAGAGAGAAAGAAGGAGTGAGAGGAAGACAGAGAGAAAAAGAAAGAAGGAGTGAGAGGAAGACAGAGAGAAAGAGAGAAACAGTGGGAGTGACATGAAGAGAGAGAGAAAAAGAAAGAAAGAGTGAGAGGAAGACAGAGAGAAAGAGTGAGAGAGACGAAGAGAGAGAGAAACAGTGAGAGACAGAAAGAGAGAAAGAGTGAGAGAGATGAAGAGAGAGAGAAAGAGTGAGAGAGAGGAAGAGAGAGAGAGAGAGTGAGAGAAAGGAAGAGAGAGAGAAAGAGTGACAGTGAGGAAGAGAGAAAGTGTGAGAGAGAGGAAGACGGAGAAAGAGAGAGAGTGAGATACAAGGAAGAGAGAAAGAGAGAAACAGTGTGAGAGAGAGGAAGAGAGAGAGAAACAGTGTGAGAGAGAGAAAGAGTGAGAGAGGAAGAGAGAGAGAAACAGTGTGAGAGAGAGGAAGAGAGAGAGAAAGAGTGAGAGAGGAAGAGAGAGAAAGAAAGAAGGAGAGAGAGAGGAAGATACAGAGAAAGAGAGAAAGAGTGTGAGAGAGAGAAAGGAAGAGATTGAGAGAGAAAGAGTGTGAGTGACAGAAAGGAAGAGATGGAGAGGGAGAGTGAGTGTTGACACTGTGGAGAAAATCCTCACAGCTCACCTTTCTGTCACCGGTGTGTCTCCAACCACGTGCCGGGATATAGGGCAGCCCTCAAGCTTAGTCATCTGAAACATAAAAATGGAATCAGTAATGGATGAGTACATACAATTGCGTATGCCTAAATCGCTGTCCCGCCTTGTGTATCCAGGCTAGTGTACCCCATCCACTTCCACTGCCCAGAGGTGTCTACCCGCTGCTGTACACCCAGGCTGTTGCACTCCATCCACTCCCACTGCCCAGAGGTGTATGACAGCTGCTGCGCACCCAGGCTGCTGTACCCCATGCACTCCCACTGCCCAGAGGTGACTGCGTGCCGCTGCGCACCCAGGCTGCTGCACCTCATCCACTCCCACTGCCCGGAGGTGACTGCCCGCCGCTGCGCAAACAAGCCTCTCTGCTCACCTTACACCACCGGCGTGTGTCGAAGAGGGTCCACCACGTGCCGAAGAAACCTCCTCACCCGTTGTGTACACGCGGAGAGCGGAGCTCACAATTCAGGTTGAGTGTTGATTGCAGGATGGCCACGCTTCATCGCAGGCCTGCAAGACAAAAAGCAAGATAAGATTGTGCGTCATGCATCCATCAAAGGAGAGAGAAAGAGAGCTAGAGAGAGAAAGAAAGAATGAGAGGAAGATAGAGAGGAAAAAGAAAGAGAGTCAGAGGAATAAAGAGAGAAAGAGAGAAACAGTGAGAGTGAGAGGAAGAGAGAGAGAAAAAGAAAGAAAGAGTGAGAGGAAGACAAAGAGAGAGAGAATGAGTGAGAGAAGAAGAGAGAGAGAAAGAGTGTGAAGGAGAGAAAGGAAGAGATGAAGAGGGACAGTGAGTGCTGTGTCTCCAACCACGTGCCGGGACCTAGTGGAGCCCTCAAGCTCCCACATCTAAACATAGTACAGAATTAGTAATGGGAGAGTATATACGACTGCGTACGCCTAAATCGCTGTGCCGCCTTTGTGTATCCACTCCCGCCACCCAGACGTATTTGCCCACCGCTGCGCACCCAGGCCTCACTGCTCACCTTTTCGCGGACAGGGCACCCTCCGCATCATGCAGTCCCGCTCCGCAGGCCAACAGGTCTCACATTTGGTGCTGCGTCTTGATTTTGCCATGCCAGAGGACATACAAATGCACCTATCATCATCGCAGGTTGCACACCCGCTCAGTCCTTGCGGTGCCACTAACTCAGTGAACAGTGAGGCCATGCACGTGGTGGTAGGCCTCCCTGTTCGGTGGCTCAGGCCTACACTGCGGTCCTGCAGGGCACACAAAACCTGAGCTGTCCAGACCGCCGGGACGGGCCATCACCGCAGGCTGTACACCTGCTCAGCAGTTACGGTACCCGTACCTCAATGGACCGAAAGTCGCCGTGCCGGTGTGCCTGTGCTGGCCGCAGTGCATCCGGTGCGATCAACTCTGAAATGGCATCGAGCACATGCGCCCGGTCTTTTTTATTGGCAGGGCTACGTGTCCTGTGACGCCTGTGCTGGATGGGTGTGGTGTGGGTGTATACTAGCCGTGAGGGAGTGGCTGTGGCGTACTGACAACTAGGGTGTGACCAGCAGATCACTGCAATGAAAATCTGGGCCATGTAGCATTGTTGTCCTTCCCTGTAAGCGGAGTGGGCTGGCCTGGCGTATGCCAGTCCTGCGTGAGGCTGTGAAGAATGACTCCGGAGCTATGGGCGTGGCTCCATCGTGAGCTGTATGAGGAATCAACTGATGCGGCACTGTTGCCAGATTGGGCTAGATCACGCACAATTGGGCTATATTCTTCCCGGTTGTGCGGTAAAATTTAGGTTTGTGCTAGTTGCCAGATTATAAATATATATACAGCGCTCCAGCAAACTAGTATGTTAAAGCGCTTTATTAGACAAATATTTACTTGGCAGCCTGCTGCAACATCAATTCCAATCCATTCACCGCCTGCTTGACGATGTCCCTGCCCCTCCTTCCTTAAAGTAGCAATATTGGGCTAGTTTGGGCTACTTTTTGGTTGTCTTTGGGCTAGAGAATGCTTAAAAAATCTTGCAACACTGGCATGGGGGTGTTCTTGTTGTAGTGCTGCCGTCACCCGGATCGCAAGCGTCAATGTGTCACTCTGTGAGCCAAGTCCCTGAACATGGCCAACATGGAAGGTACGGGGAATCACTGACCCTACATTCATCCATAGTTCCACACAAGAAAGATGGTGTACATGACACATCTGTGTGGGTGTGAATGTTTATTGCACATTCAGTGGAGTATTGCAGCTGTAGCAATACTGGGCCATGCAAAATCCAAATTTCAGTTTTTGGGACATGGAGGGCAGCCAATTAGAGACAAGCTTGTTGTCGGAGTTAGGGTGCGCCAACATATGTACTTATACAATCATTCCGCCAATCCCCACGCACTTATAAATTCACTATACACTCTCCTTGCAGTACTCTAATCATCCAGTCTCTACGTACGTACTTGTACAATGACCGAGAAAAAGTTACGTAACCAAAGTTTTCTCCCACTGTCAAAGGTAAGTTGGTTGCATACGCTGTCCAGAGCACAATGTAATGTGGTAGGGCCCAGGGGCAGCATGTTGCATACATAATGAACACACGGACACAGATAGATAGTGGAACTGGGTACGAGCACGTGCACTCGACTCCTTTTTATTACCAGGGTCACATGTCCAGTGACGTCTGTGCTGGATGCATGTGGGGTGAGTGTAATCCAGCCCTCCGGGAATGGTTGGTGCTGGTAACAAGTACAACAGTAATCATCGGATCACACACAGAGTTTCAATCATAAAGGGTCCATGACTTGTGCTACACTAAGTTAGGGGCACCAGATCTGAAATCATACACAAAATATTCTGTCATAAAGGGTCCATCAGTTGTGGTGGACTGAGGTAGGAGCATCAGAAGCATTCCGCGTGTGCACAGCTAGCGATGATGTGTGGTCCGGGAGGGCTGCACTGGTAGCAATGTCTGTTGCCTACTGGACTGCGTCATCTGCAATCGCAACTCCATCTGAATTGTGAGCCCTGCTGTCCGCAGTGTAGATCGAAGGCAGTAGTCAGCACAGACATCGAGGAATGCTTTTTGTGACTTCCTCTTGAGAAAATCCAACGACATAAAGTACAGTTCACTCTGCAATAAATAAATCAAAACTGAATTCGAATTGTGGGCTCTGCTATCCCCAGTGTAGACTGCCATTCAGTGTTCCTTTTGGACTTGCAAGATGAATTTGGTCATTGTACTAAAGCTATAATTGATATCAAAAAAGTTCTTGAAGCAAGGATTCTAAAAGGATATTATGTAGGTTTAAGGGTACGTGGCGATGACTTATGGTGCAGTGAGCTAGTGGCACCTGAAGCACTCAGCGTGTGCGCATCCTGCGATGATGCGTGGTCCGTGTGGGCCGCACTGGTAGCAATGTGTTTTCTTTAATGAATTCTGCCTTAATAAGGCCATGTGGCGTTTACTTGTGGTGCACTGAGTTAGTGGTACCTCTGGCGCTCAGCGTGTACGCAGACTGCGATGATGCGTGGTCCGGGCGGGCCGCACTGGGAGCAATGTGTCATGCCTACTGGACTGCATCATCTGGAATCGCGAGTCAATCTGAATTGTGAGCCCTGCTGTCCGCAGTGTAGATCGAAGGCAGTAGTCTGTACAGACATAACTGTGCAGTGCTGTGCCGCTGTGTTCGCAGGGGGCTTGTGTCGAGGAGGTCCGCGGTCATGGCGGCAGCCACGTGGCAGGGTGAGGGTCGCCGCTCTGGCAGACGCGTTGGCTTTCACACAAGTGAACCACGCCCAGAACCCCGGCCTATTTATTCACACTTCTACGCTGGAGTGGCGTACGTTGGACCAGCCCACTGCGCTTCCGCTTACAGGGGGCGACGACACAGGTTCATGACCGAGATCTTCCCCACTGCCTGAGGTAACATGGTTGCGTCCACTGTCCACAACACTACAAGCACCAGCTTGTTTTTGGATCGCACAGCAGATAGGTTTAATGAACATTATAATTAGAAATTAGCATTTAAAAAACCTTTGAAATTCACTGAAAAAACCATAGGTTTCAGGGACATTATAGTTACAAATTATCATGTTAAAAACCTTTGAAATTCACTGAAAAAACCATAGGTTTCAGGGACGTTATAGTTACTTGCACATTTCACTCGTACAAAACCATAGAAATTCGGCCGTTATAGTTAGTTGAGCTAACTATAACTCACGCACCCACAATGCACTGCTGATGACGTCACATATTACATCATTCATGACATGGTCAGTGACATCACTGATGACATCACTGATGACATCTCAAATGACATCACTGATTACATCACTGATGACATCATCCAGTGACTGTGTGTTTCTGTAAAATATGTTTTATAAATATATTGGCCAAGGTATATTGTAGAATGAGTGGCTGTATAAGTGTGTGGATGGAGGATTTAGTAGGTGTGTGACTGACTGTATAAGTGAGTGATTAAATGTCTCTTACTGAATTCATGGGTTAGTGACTAAACTGTGCAAATGTCTATCAGTCTGTCTATTGCTGTGTAAGCTGCTGCATTGGTTGATGAGTAGCTACATGAGTGTCTATATGGGTTATTGATTGGTTGCCTGAGTATTTGTATGGGTGCCTGAGTGTGTGTGTGAGTGGGTGGGAGGTGTGTGACTTTGTGCATAGATGTGTGAGTTCTTTATTCACTGGGTGTATGGGTTCAAGAGTGCATGTAGAAACAGTTGTATGGGTGGGTGGGTGAGTGTGTGTATGGGTGTGTTGGTGAGTGAATGGATATCAGTGCTACATGTCCAAGTAACTACATATGTAAAACGCAGTGCATGAGAGAGTTGGAGTATATAAATGACTATACGTGAGAGTCAGTGATTGTGAGAGTGCTGTATGGATGAGTGTGTACTTGTATCAGTGATTGTATAAGAGAGTAAGTATATGTTAATATCACTATGAATAAGTGAGGTTGTGTGTGTATTACTGTATAGCTGAGTAAATAGAAGTGTGATTGATTCTTTGCATGACTGACTAGATGTGTGAGTAACTCTGGATGAGTGGCGGTGTGTGAGTGTTTGTATAGGTGTATGAGTGCCTATAATAGTGTTGTATTGATGAGTCACTGCATGTATGAGTGACTTTATGGGTGAATGAGTGGGTGTGTGTGTAGAACTAGGAATCAGTGCGTGCGTATGTAGTAACTGGTATTGGTGTCTGTATTGTTTCGAAAATGGTAGTCTGTATTTTAGAATGGGTGTATCAAAGGTTTTATTAAGGTATGAGGAGGTGCATCAGATTTTCACGTGGATGATGTCATCAGTGATGTCATCAGTGATTAGATTTGAGATGTCATCAGTGATGTCACTGACCATGTCATGAATGATGTAATATGTGACGTCATCAGCAGTGCATTGTGGGGGCATGAGTTATAGTTAGCTCAACTAACTATAACGGCCGAATTTCTATGGTTTTGTACGAGTGAAATGTGCAAGTAACTATAACGTCCCTGAAACCTATGGTTTTTTCAGAGAATATATATATATATATATATATATATATATATACATGTACATATGTATGTACGTATGTATATGCTATTTCTATAGCGTGAAATTAGCCAAAAGGCAGCAGAGCGCTGTACTGGGTCAAAGACCAGCATAACGTCAACAACTGATAGTTGCAGGGTTGCACACGGGTGATGCACTGTTATGTAGTGCTCTACTTGCATTGTGCATCCATGGTTTAAAATCGATCATAGTAACTTAAAGGCAGCTCTCAGTTAATCTTACTCTCTGATTTCTCTGGCATCATCTTACGGGCGACTGACTTCAATGCCTGAATTGACTTTGAATTAGATGTAATCACATCAACGTTAACAGACAGACCCCTTCTGCCCCTTTGAAGACACCCAGGAAGCAAAAAACAACACAAAAAAGTAGAGCGAGAATGGAGGAAACACTATGAAGTGAAAGCTAAAGCCAACTATAAAGGTACTATCTGTACCTACGAATAGCACATTAAAACTTTCAAGGCCACTTGCTACACCTCCTTAGTTGCCAAAAAAAAAATCCACTTGTGAGCTGGATGCATTAGAAAAACAGTTTAGCAATCCAGTGGGTTGCAAAAATGGTGTCATTTATTACTATTTGTCACTATGCGACAATTTAGCAATATTATTTGAAGAAAAAATATTTATGGATTTTCCCTTGTCTCCTATAGTTGACCTCTCCCAACTTCTTGATAGATGCTCAATATCTTCTTGTGAGACCTCTTTAGAAGGGCTCCCCCCCCCTCGGAAGCTCAGGACTTGGATCTACTAGTGACTATAAAATCTGGTTCCTCAGTAAACCTCTGACTCCCCCTACTAGCTTGCTGCCAGCGAGAGTGGCTAGACTCTGACCAACATTGTAAGCTGTCTTTAGAAACTACTTTGATCCATATTAACTGAAAAAAGTACATGATTTCACCTCTCCTGAATAAACTCTGCAGGTACTTCTCAAGTTTCTAACTATTGTCTCATTTCTTTATAACCTATTCTGTCAAAAATCATGGAAAAAACTATCAGTGCTCAACTGTCTACCTATCTAGAGGAAAGAAACCTGCCTGATCACTCCCAAATTGGCTTCAGACCATTTCACAATACCAAAACGGCCCTCCTGTCTGCAAGAGATTATTTCAGATTGATTTGCATCAAGGGAGCCCTGTCTCCCTGGTCCTTCTAGACCTCTTGGCAGCCTTCAATACTTTCTCTCACTCAGTGCTCATATCCAGCTTATTTGACGTTGGCATTTGCAGAGAGGTTCTTTCACCCTTAACTGTGGTGTGCCAAAAGGATTTTCCCTTAGCCCAACACTTTTTAATGTCTATTTGGAACGTGTAGCCCCTATAGTCCGATCTTTTGATTTTAACATCAATTCATATTTGGATCACACTCAGATTTTCGTGTCTATCTCTGAGAATCTTGACTCCACCAAATCTCAGTTTCAACAGTAGTCTAATAGTTCACCCAAAACTGCCTTTTACTGAAAGGAGATAAAACCAAGCTTACCATTTTTGGCAGAAAACCTCTGGTCTGACACCCAAATGGTGGCTGGAGGAATAGTGAACCCCCCTTCCCCCGACCAGGCAACCGCTGCTAGAAATGTAGGCATCCTTCATTATCAATTATCTTTTTCGTCACAAATCAATCGTGTGGCAACCACTTGTTTCAGGCGGTTCGGTACTGATTAAATGTTTCCTTTTCTCCCTACTCCCTTTCCAGAAGACTGTGGTTCAAGCCCTTATTTCTTCTAGGCTAGACAGTGGAAAGTTATTTTATTTAGATGTTTCAAATCACCTCTTGCAACATGTGCAGGTAGTTTAGAATGCTGCAGCATGGCTTGTAATGTACATTCTTAGGAGATCTTCCATCAGAGCATGTCTGGAAGCACTACATTGCCTCTCATTGTGTAAACACACCATCCTAAAGCTCTCTGCTTCACACAAAGGGCATTACACAATACAAGCTCAATCTTGATCAGGAAAAAAGGCTTGCACTATCTACTCACTGCATCTGCATATCTACGACTACTGGTGATCCCTAAGATCAAATTATACAGCCACAGAGGCAGATCCTTCTCTTTGCTATCAGTTACATTTTGGAATTCTCTTCAATTACATATCCACAAGACATTCAATCATATCTCTTTTAGGAAAAAGCTCATAATCTGGCTGTTTCAAATGCCTTGATGATGGATACTGCTTCATTTCTCCTGCTTTAGCTAGTGGATCTGGCAGCGCATGGATATCCTACAGGTAGAAGCTGGGCTTTACAAATGCAAATTCATTTCACTCATGTTAGCACTTGCTAGAGACACTAATGGGGATGGAATAAATTGCAAAATAGTAACCGGTATGGAATAGCCCACATCAAGCCTAACCGAGCTAATGTGGCTTAGTCGGCTCATCAGAGTCTTCACTTCACTGGCTTCACTGAGTTTTACCAGGCTAGTAAATAGGGAAGAATATGAACAGAAGACATACAATTGATCCACCTAATCTTGCCAAAAAGCAGGTCGCACAAGTTTGACCAAGCTCAGAGTGTTTTATTTGTGGTCTGTGAGTGGCTTTAAAGGTGTTCTCCATACCCAACAAAACCACTCATTCTTCCTTCTCTTACTGTCTTACTCATGGCAGCTTGCTAGCGAGGAACCACTGAGATACAGGTGAGATGTGTTGCCTAAGTAAGGAAACACTAACCTAGGGGCTTGCATCTTGTAAACATTACAGCCTCCTCGTTGCCTCATCCACACTCAAGTCCAGCTCCAGTATTTTCTACTAGGTGTGGACATGGCTAATCTACAGGGGCTCAAGTGGGTAGGCATCTGGTGGGAGAAAAGGTCCCCCTAGAGTTCCCCATAGGCTTCCATTAAGACAATAAAGTGCATTCTGGTTTAAAACAGACCCCACCAAAAGAAACTCAAAGTAATACTTGTCAATAAGAGTCTACATATTGTAATGAAAGGGAAATAGCATACCACTGAATCGTGCAAGGTGACTTTAACAAACACATTAACAAATATTTGCAGACTCATAAGATATAGCAAGCACAGGGCCAAGGAAGGCAGTCTTGAAACATCTTACCCTTCAATGACCAGCAATCCCTGCATCTTGTGTACGTTTGTGCACCTTGCCTACTCATGCTGCTCCTAGCCTCCTCCAGGTTGGAGCCTTCCTACAACTCTTGGGCTATTCTTGGTGCAGCTCCTGCCCTGAAGACTCCCTTTAAATCGTAGCATCCCTGCACTTCCTCAGGATTGGATTGGATTTGGATTTGTAAAGCGCCCCTGAATCACCCCCGAAGGCATATCTCTGCGCTACTAAAGAAATCACAGGCAGGTAGTGTTAGTTGCAGAAAAGCTCCGTTTTGAGAAGCTTTCTAAAATGAAGATGATCCATGCACGAGAGTCCTGCATTTAATTTCTGGCCATCCTGCAACACCAGCAATCAAGGCTTCCTTTAGACATGGTTTCCATCCTACTTCTGGCCCACCATATCACTAACTCTGCACCTGTAGCTACTGGCCTTTATGTAATTATTTATTTGAAGTATTTCTATAGCATGGACCAGACCTAAGGGTATCAGAGTGCTTCACAACAAAAATTAGCAGGCAAACATAAAACACAGATAGTAAAGTAATTACAGAGAATGCAGAGGACAGATCAAACTAATACAAACCTGATTATAAATTAACAATAAACATTTTCAGGATGCTCATATGACCGAGTTTGTATAAGGAAGAAAAGCTAAGCATGAGAGTGCCGGGCTCAATACAAGAGTGCTATCTGAGGGTTGTCTGTTGGCCAGTGGGATGTCAAAGTGGTTAACCCTCAATTAAGTTGTGCATTTTATGGATTCTGATCAGTCTCCTGGTTGGGGAGTCTGTCTTTTTCATAGTTTGAGGTTTTTCAACTTTAGTTTTCACAGACCGTAGGAGGTTATGGTCCTTATCTCTGGTGAGATGGAGTTCCAAAGTCTGGAGCCTTAGCCCGAAAAAGAATGTTTAATTGATTTGGATTTTTTTCAGTCGCAGTATTTCTAGGCGCTCCTTAGTCATTGTTTTTTACCTGAAACTTTTAGCTTCTTTGCTAGATAGCTTGGGGTGCCTTTATGTACATCTCTGTATGTGATGCAGGCAAGCTTAAAAGTGCTTCTAGCCTTGGTTAGACCCAGTTCAGTGAGATACATGGTCAAATTTCCTAGTTCCTGAGACCAGTCTGGCAGCTGCGTGCAGTGTAGTTTTAAGGGGGGTATGGTGTATTTTGGGGATTCCAACAAGGTTGGAGTTTTGTCTTGACAGAACTAGCTCTTGAATAGCATGTTTTTAAGTCCTTTTCTGGGATGAATAGTTTTACTCTCCTCAGTTTGAGTTGGTCTTGTGCTCTCTTTGCAATGCTATTGACATCAGTTTCTAGGTTCAGATGTTTGCCCGCTATGAAGTCCAGGGAATTTGCAGAGTCAACAATGGATGGGATGGTATTAAGAATAGGTTTCTATTTCAACCATGTTGTATTGGGTAGAAGCAGATAGGGGTGAGATGAGGAGGAATTATGTTTTTATTAGATTAAGTTTCAGATGGAGAGAAAAAATCCAGGACTGGATTTCGCTCAAGACTCAATAGAGACTCTCTACATCCTTAGGGTGGGATATTCTCTAAATAAAGTTCCTTGTCATCTGCATAGGCACGGTTGTTATTGTTTGATTGATGAAAGATATGGGCTAAGAGTTCCATGTAGATATTTAAAAGGGTGGGTGCCAGAGAACAACCTTGGGGGACTCCTTTGTGTAGGTCTAATAAATTAGAGAACAAATTGTTGATCTTGATTCATTGACTCTTGTTTTCTCTGAATGATTTTAATCATGTGAGGACTATGCTACTTATGTCATCCTTGCTTTGAGTAAGCCAAAATAAAGAGGTGGTTCAATATATCGAAGGTCAATATATGATAGGTCTAAGAGGACGAGTAAGTAGCAACCACCCTCATCCTGTTTAAGATATGCCAATGTGAAGTTTGCCAACGTCTATTCCGCAAAACAAGCAAAGTGTGATATCCCTCAACAAAGCAGCAGCATTTCCCCTCTTTTAGCTGGGAGCACATAATGCTAACCCCTCCCTAATTTGCATGACCGTGTTTATATTTTCCTAATATTTGCTTCAAGTGAGAGAACAAGTGGTAGAAACGAAAAATCAGATAGAAGTTACACAGCATTCTCTTGAGAAGAACATGACACAACCTTGAAAAAGATACATTGTAAACTTTCAGATGCTGAGCTAGTCCATTGTGAATTTTCTCTTAGCAGTGTCAAACATGGCAGTGAGGCTAAATAAGTTAGAAGAAGGACAGCAGTACAAGTTAAACACAATGTGGCCAAACAAATTGGCAGTAAATGAATAAAATAACATCCGCTATTATGATGATTTGAAAGCATGAAATATCTCACTCCAAGATTAGTAGGATGCCACTGTTTATTTTTAGGTGGCTATTTCTGTGCTATCTTGTGCCCTAAAGCAGGTGTGCAGTTCATCTAGTAGCTCATGTTCTTCTATGAAGAGTTTGAGCTGTGATTCAACACAGCTTTCTGGTACCTTTGCAGCAAGGGAAGATTAGTTACAGGGTGAAGGTTGTCAGGGCCTTCTGGGTATGCCCCCAGTTTTTTAGGCAGTGGAGTGACATGATTCTTAGCCTGGTCTAGTCATTCCTGATTAACTGGTCTTTAGTTTCAAATATGTTTTATTTATAGTTGCTACTCCTTGTCCAAATTCTTGAAAGGATTCTTGTTGGATTTAATTGCTAATTACATGCAATGGAACTTGGAGTGCTCTTTTGTCTTCATTTAATTCCTTTGAGAATCATGGGGCTGAATATATATATATTTTTTGCCTTTTTGGTTTTATGAACCAGGGTGTCTGTGAACCTTGTCAGTGAATCTACATAGTGTTTCGCAAGATTACTGACATTTTAGATGTAGGGAAGTTAAACTATTTACTTTCCCGTTCTGAGGTGAGAGGATCCTTGTCAAGGGTTCTCATGTCTCTCGTCCAAGGTTTAGGTCTTTTGGGTTGGCAGTTAAGAATGTTTTTTGTAGAGGTAATCAAGAATATGAGTGAGTAAGTGATTGGACTAATTTATTGGGAGGATGGAGTGTGTCTTCACTTTTTTCTTTTTTCACAATAATGAAGCCTAGAGTAGCTCCCTTGCATGAGTCAGCCCTGAGTAAAATTGCTGAAGGATGTTGACAATGTAAGAGGATAGTAGATATACTGTGGGATCACCGCAGTGAAGATTGAAGCCTCCAAGAAGGATCTCTTTTAAAAATAATTTAGTAGTTTTCCATTATAAAATACCATTTAACCTAATTGCTGCCAATTTCAACACAGGCAGTCCACATAGTTTAAGCAGGCATCACACATTTTGCTTTTCATATCCGACAATAGATATCTTACAATACAATTCAGTCTCTCATGCAACAACAAGTGTGAAATATCCAAACCGCCCCCTCACTCGATCTGCATATTTATCTTTGTCAATTATCCTCTTGACCACCATCAGGCTTTAAGCCATCTTTTTTGACAGAAAGTTGTTAGTACTTGATAATATTTCAATTATTCCAGTGTGTGTGATATGAAAATGTTCCTTATCTGCGGTAATGATCTTTCTGATGGATGCTCTATCTAGCTGCAGATTCCTCACCTGTAGAACAATCCCAGGCATCAGATTGGTTCCAGACACTCACGCCTTGGTGAAAGGATGGTACCATTTCCTGGATGCCAGTGATCCTCTGAGATGGAAGAAAGGCGCAGAGAAGGGTGGTGTCCAGTACCAACCCTATGAACTGGAGTCCACGGGAGGGCCACAGGTGAGATTTGGGCAAGTTGATGGAAAAGCCCAAACATACAACAGACTACAGATAGTGCAACACCACCTCTAGCGAACTAGCTTTGATTAGCCAGTTGTCCAGGTATGGAAAAACAGGGATGCCTGACTTCCTGAAATGGGTCGCAACCTCTGCCAACACCTTCATGAAGATTTGAGGTGCATATGTTAACTGGTAGTGCGTAAAACTCACCACAAATCGCAAGTACTTCTGGTGTGACTGAAGGATGGATAGAGATGTGAAAATATGCATTCTTCACGTCAAGTGACACCATCCAGTCTCCAAGCTCCAAGTTCCAACACTCAGTAGAACTTGAGCTAGGGTCATCATGAGAAAGAAGTTCAGGTCCCTGAGTACCAGGAATGGATGTTGACTGCTGTCCTTCTTGGGACCAGGAAGTAACATGCGTAACATCCTTGGCCCTTCTCCTGTTCTGGCACTAACTGCACCGCTCTTTTTGGTAGAAGTGCTGCCAACTCCTGTTGTGGGATGACCAAGTGGTCCAGAGTGGGGTGGAAGATGGAGGAGGGATAGAAGGTGGAGCCTGCAGGAATGGAAGGGCGTAACCTCTTTCTACAATTTGAAGGCTTCACTGGTCTGAAGTAATGGCCTTCCAGGCTGGCATAAAGGAGGACACTCTTCTCCCTACATGCTCCCAGAGTGTGTTGGGAAGAGAACTAGGACTGATTCCCAAAGGATGGCAGGGGAGGAATAGGAGGAGGAGGGTTGCTGGAGTGGTCCACAACCTCAGCCTTTGCCTCTGCCCTTGTTTTGGCAAACTAGCAGGATTTGTGGTGGGTGTCCTTGTGGATGATAGTACCACCATTGTCGAAAGGAAAACCCTTTCGCAAAGCCATACACATTGTGATATTGCCAGTAGTTTAGTTGAGGCTGGCTTTGTTGGAGCCCTAATGAGCAAGCCGTGCCCTTACTGGCTTTAAACTGTTCAAGTGCTTTCCCCCACCCACTTGGTCCCTCTTCCTCCAGTGGCTGCTGGTAATTTACCAGTGAGGAGTGTGGGGGGTCACACGTGCACACATACACACTCACTCACACCCATGCATTCACTCACACACACACCCATTCACAACACTCATTAACAAATACACATACATTCATACATACACGCACGCACCAAACATACAAAAAACATAATACTTACCTTCACTATAGAGAGGGAAGCCTCAGAGGTCCCAGGAGGGTTGGGACTGCTGCAAAGCCTCATTGGCTGACCTAGGGTCAGCCAGTGAGAGAAGGCAACAGTCCCTCACTCATCACAAAGTGGGATAGGGTCAGTGAGACTGCGGACCCCACCCCACTCTGTGACGAGGTGTCACTGATTGACACTCGGCCCTGGGCACTCCAGTGCTTAAAACTGAAGCACCAAGGTCCAAGGCAATCAGGGATGCTCCCCCTCATCAGGTGACACTTTTGCCAGGATGAGGTCACGCCCAAAGGACTTTGAACTCCACAGCCTGGCAAAGTTCAGCTCAGGCAGCCAGGAGCAGGCACTTTTAGCGTATTTCTAGCTCCTGGCTGCCAGACCTGAACAAGAAGAGTATCTGTCAGGCTCACCTTTGCTCAGTGTGACATACATTCTTCTTGCTGGGGAAAAAGGTGGGGGGCGTAACCCCTTAGTCCACATGGACAGGCCACTGCTGCCTCCCTCATTCGGTTGTTGCTGGTCCCTAACCTCCCTCTATCCTTTTTTTGTTGCCCATTGCAGCTCCAGCAACCAAAGTGGCAGGTACTATGCGAGCTCTGAATGTCCAGAACTAAAACCAAGGCCCCCACAGGCAACTGCACAGGTTGCAGTGCCATCTCCCGGCAGAACGAGCAGAGACCTTGTAACAGTTAAAGCACAGCAGTCAGCGTCAGGGCTCCACCTTCTCGCCCATCCAAGGCCGCCATTACAAAAGGACTCTAAGCACCCTTCCTGTGTTGCCGGATAAGGGTATTTCAGGCAAATGTTGTACTCACCATATTCAAATGACCCTTCTAAAGTGATTAGCTAATTTCAAGAAGAAAAACTCACCTAACCTGCATTCATGTTTATTTCTGATTTATACGTCTAACTTTAGGTAGAACACCTCGATATTGAGAGGGAGAGTTCTGTTCAATGTCTAACAATGTACTTTCTTGAAACCTTGATTGCTACACAGAGGGATGCCATTATAATGCAATACTACTCCAAGATGGCCACCGCGTTGCCTACAGTTAAGCTATGCTTCATGCATGTAGGATTGATTGATGATTAACACAAGGGCTGGGAAGCAGCTTAATGCACGCACCTTTCTGTTCTCCACCTCCACCCGCCCTCCTGTTCTCCACCACCCCACCCAATTGACAAAGTCAATGGCTCGCCCACAGGCGAGATCTACTAGCTTTGCCAATGCTTGTTTCCTTATTTATTGGCTTAGTCAGAACCCTGTTTTCAAGTGGAGATATGTCCTGTACCTCCTTCAGTTGATCCCCAGGGCATATCCTAATAGAATATACCTTAAATATTCTGTGCCATGCAGGATGCATTTCTCTTTCAATTTTTCAAATGTTTTCATGGCGTCATCTTTCTAAAAAACAATTCCTAATCAGGAAGTCCCTATTGCATCCCATTTCTGAAAGCTAGTGAGTGAGTGAGTTAATGAGGTTTGTTTTAGAGGCCAAGCCCCTGCCAGCCCCATGCTAAAGTCGGGAATGCTCGCATTACCTTGTGAATGCGCCAGTTCAGTCAACTGTTTGAGCCAACGACCATTGGATAAAGAGGAAGCCTTATCCTCCCAGGAGGAAGCCCTAAAGGAAAACAAACAAAATATCATTCTTTATGAAAGAGCTCCTTAGATCCAAATATACCAGCAAGGCCCATTTTACGTCCAATAAGGATGACTGAATCGCCTCAGCAGACCCAGAATCAGCCCCCACCAAAGCGGGTAGAATCACTTCCTGAGATTTATGAACCTGCAACACCACTTTAGGCAGAAAGGAAGAATTCAACCGCAGCACAATCCCATCGTCAGAAAATGAAAAAAAGGGTTCCCCAGCCATCAGGGCCCCCAAATCACCACAACGCCTCACAGAAGTGATGTCCACCAGAAACACTACTTTAAGCGTGACAGACTTAAAATCCACCAATTCCAATGGCTCAAAGGGAGCCGAAACCAAAGTCCTCAACACCAGAGGCAAGTCCCACAATGGAAACAAAGGATTCACCAAAGGACGCAAAAGAGAAAATCTACGCAGTCACCTTGCCACCAAGTCTTCCACATCAGCCAGGTTCGCCCAAGGGGACTGGAAGACCTTAATAGCCGCCCATTGGGCCACAATGTAGACACAACCAACCACTTCTCAAATCCTTCCCACAAAAACTGGAGAACATCAGCCAGATAGCATCCCAACGGAGACGACTGAAGAGACCCACAACAACGCTGGAAATTACCCCAGTGCATCTCATTATAATTTCAAGGTGGAAGGTCTGTGGGACTGCTGAACTGACACCGGTAAATGCTGGGGAAGCCCCTTGATCTGCAACCCCCTCCTCTCAACTTCCAAACCAAGAGACAAAGTCCTGGTAGGGATAACACAGGAGGTGACCTCAGAGGAGAGGGAGAGCATGGAATCATCCAGGGACCCTGAACTGCCATGAGCTTGAGGCTGAGAAACCAAGAGTGACAGGGCAAAAACGGTACTTCCATCACGACCACCCAGGATTCCTCCAGCAGCCGAACCAGAAACTTGGGAATGAGAGCAACTGGAGGAAAGGCATACAACAGGTGGTCTGGCCAAGGGATGGTTAATGCATCCACCCCCCAGACCCTCTCATGCTGGCTGCGGGCACAACACCTGGGAACCTGTGCAGTGAGCTGGGAAGCAAAGAGGTCCAGAAAAGAAACACGATACCTCGCGCAAACCTGATGAAAGACCTCCCTGGTGAGAGACATTTCCTGGGAGGGAGGAAAGAACCGACTGAGGGAATTTGCCACCCCATTGTCCACCCCCTTTATGTGAACTGCCACCAGAGACTGCAGATGACCCTCCCCCCATCGAAACAGGGGCACAGCCTCTGCATCCAGGAAACTGGAATGGATCCCCCCTTGATGATTCAGATATGCTCCAGTCACTTGGTTGTCTAATCTTACCATCAGATTGTGACCCACCAGAAGATGATAGAACCCCATGACTGCCCCATACACTGCCATCAGTTTCCTCCAATTGGAAGAACACCTCCCCTCCTGCAGAGACCACCGGGCCTGCAGGGACCTGTCTCCCAGTGTAGCGCCCCACCCAAAACCACTGACATCTCTAGAGAGGACCAATGGCAGATCCGGCTTCAAAGGCATCCCCTTGGAACAATTGTCCTGCAGAGTCCAGAAATGTAGATTCGAGATGACCCCTGGAGTCACTGGGACCACACAGTCGAAATCCCCTGAGTGTGGGTCCCAAAAGGACATCAGATGAACCCACAGAGGCCGTAGGTGAAACCGGGCCCAAGGGACTGTGAAACCTGCTGCCGCTATGTGACCCAGCAGTAGCAACTACAGCGGCACTGGAAGGGAAGCACTGCCCATCACCCTCAAAGCCATCAACCTCAAAACCGCAACTCTGGGGACCGGAAGTAAAACCATGCTGAGATCAGTACAGAACTGGTCCCCAGAAAACATCAGATCCCTTGTGGGTACCAACTGGCACTTCTCCTGATTTAGCAAAAATCCATGATCCCTGAGTACTGCACAAACCACCTGTAAGTTGTGCAAAAGCTGCTCCTCCGATGGAGCATGGATCAGTAAATCATCCAGATAGGGATCAAGGTGAATGCCTAGAAGATGAATTTAAGCAACTAAGGGAGCCACCACCTTGGTGAAAACCCTTGGGGCTGACTGCAGGCCGAACGGCAGCACCTGAAACTGATAGTCTCCTGGATGCAGAACCTCAGAAACTGTTGGAAATAAGGATGAATTGGTACATGGTAACACGCATCTTGAAGATCTAGGGTGCACATCAGATGGTTCAATACAAAAAAGGACCTGTTCTATCAGCTGTCTGGACTCCTATAGGCGTCCACAATATATTTTCTCAGGCACACAATATTGTGTGACACAGCAGTGGATCAGTATCTCCCATCTGCCATAGAGTGACTAAGATCACTACTTTAAAACCTAGTGTTTCGTACTGTGTCTGCTGATGTAACCCCCCTACAAGCGTAACAAGGAGGAAGGGTGAAAAAAGGTGGGAAAAAGAAGGCAGTGCCTCACGGGAGTAACACCATGGGAGTTTACAGACTGGTACTCGCCTGTATCCTCAGGTTCTCATCATTAGCAACTGCCAACTTGTGAGTCAAATAAATAGTGAGGAAAAAAGAAGAACAACAGTAACTATTTGTGTTCAGTGCAGTATAAGTGAACCCTATAAAGGAAACCGGGATCTAGCATAGAAAACCCGGTATACCTAATCTAAAAACGGGCTAGACAACCACTAGCTATACTACTTTATTCCTTGCTGTGTGTCTGCTCAATTAAAACCAACATGTTTCATTGCCTATGTAGACTTGCGGCAATTTCGTCAGGGTTAGGGTCAGTGTCCTCACTACACCACTTTCCTCTGTTTGTTATACCTACAAGAAACAGAGACAGTACAACACATATCATCAACACACATAACAGACATTGCATCAGACTGAAAAACTATTAAAAAACTTAACACCAAACTGAATGTTTTTGGTGCTATTGGTGGGGAATATCGACATCATATGTGATATATTTACCGGGTGGTTGCCCATCTTCGGCATACCTGCTACCCCTTTAAAAACTGCTTCAAACACTGTGCACGTGTGCTAGTCCACAAACACAGAGCCCGTCTCAGTCGCTGCAATCAGTAAGTCTGTGTAGGAGAGAGGGAAAAATTCAAGTATTCACTACCACCCATTAAGCATACGTAATGAGGTCAGTCGGGGTGGAAGATCCCCGCTATCCCATCTAAAATCACTTGAGCAAGTGTAGCAACCTTCCTGCTTCCTGGTCTACATGCTCTAATCTCATGCAAATGTCACACCCAGCAGTCAACTCCACTGGCTGCCGTCCTCATAATGTCTTAATACGAAGGCGTTCTAAAAAACGGCAACACTCCTAGTAAGTATCGGTGCTGCCCAATCTATGAGCCGGAGTCCCTGTTAGTACGGTCTCCCGTCAAACACCGTGCTCATGGGGTCTGGCAATGAAGGAAAGGGGCCCCCTCCATAAATAAAATAAAATAAAATAGTAACCGCTTACCGAGACACCGCGGGTCACTGGCCGCCGCTCAGCACCTCATCGTTTCCTGCTCGCTATGGGATATTTCTAAAGCAGCGCGCGCTGCGTCAAACTGAATAGCCGCGCCCTACTTCCGGTCCTCGCATCTTATTCACACATTGTCAATCCTGCACGGCGGCCTCTTGAATTGTCCACCGACCACTTCTATAGACCAAGTATGCTGTAGGTCTAGGTGTATTTCGTGTTTCTATAGTTAAAACAAAAACAAATTCTTCACAAATTGTTATAATTTCCCTGGTATATGCCACATTCATATTGTCAAAATTGATCAAAAATTAAAAATAAGTCAAAGATGGTGCAAATACCTAGGCATGTGAGTGGGGGGCGACCTGTTCTTTTTCACCCCCTTGGCTCCCAGTTGTGAATTGCACATCAGATGGCCCTTGATCACCAAGGGAATCACCCTCTGCAGTGACTCCATCTTGAAGGGCAGGGTCTGCACAAATTTGTTGAGTGTCTTCAAATCCAGAACAAGACTGAAGCCCCCAGGGACTTCGCCACCAGAAAGATTATGGAGTAGGATCCTCTGCTCCTCTCCTTCCGAGGAACTTCCAGAATGGTCCCCTTCTGCAGAAGAGAGCAAATATCCTGAGACAGAGCCAGCCTCTTCACCCTCTTGGAGGGCCAAGGAGTAGGACGGCCCCTGAAGCCGGAGGAACCTCCACAAACTCGATCCGTTAACCGTGCCTCAAAATCCTAATACCCAGGCCCCTGAAGTAGATTCTTCTCAGGCCTGGATGAAGTGTTGGATCCAACCTCTGACCACACACTCCTGACCCACCACCATATAGTCAGAAACGAGGCTTTGGGGGGGAGACTTGGCCTTCCTGTCTCTACCCCTCCCTGCCGGAAACATTCCTTGAGATCGGGAAAACTGCCTCCGAGAAGGTTGACGAAAGGGGGACTTAGGCTTTACTGACTGTTTATCCGAGGAAACCAACTTCAGGGAAGAAGATTGCTTCTTCTCCTTGAACAACTTGTGGAGTTTATCTTCCAACTCCACACCAAAGAGCCGATTCTCCTGCAAAAGGTAGCTGTAGAGCTGACGCCTTCTGGGCTGAATCAGTCTGCCAATCTTTAAGCACCTAGGGGCATATTAACAAGGGCCATATCGCTGCTTTCCCGGCACGTAGTGCCGGAAAAGCGGCGATTTACACATCGCACAATCATCAAGGCGGCGCTAACATGCATTAGCGCATGTTAGCTGCCGTTTACGAGACGCCTCGCATCTTAGCGATATACATCGCTAATCAGATGCAAAATAGGCGTTCCCTCGAAAACCAACATGAAAAAAGTCGCCAAGGAAACACCGCGGTATTTACAACCCGGCCCCAAACACGCGAAGCGATAATTAAAGCCGCGCTAACCGCGGTTTTCGCCGGATTCCTACGTCTGCAAAAATCCCGACTTCGCTATAAATTAAATGGGAGGTGGATTGCATGGTTAAGTCCACATCTCCCCATTTACAACATTCTCATTAGCGCTGTTCTTATTTCGCTGTATTCCGCCACTATTGATGTGTATCGCCATCTATCACCGGGTTTCATATCGCCTGTCAGCAAAGTGTTGCAAATACGCCGCTAACACGGCGATGTGAACCGGCGATAGACGGCGATAATGCAAATCGCGCTAAGCGCGATTTGCGATGATTACCACGGCCCCTTGATAATATGCCCCCAAATTCCTTTGTGCCGCCACTCAAACCCACCAGGTAATGCTGATGACCTCACTACACCAAAGGAGACATCCGAAAAATATTCCACCTGCTGTTCTATCTGTTCTGACAACCCAGAAACGTCAAATGTGTCATTTAAAGATCTATACAAGGCCTTAATGTTGGAGATCAGGGACTGGGACACATAGGTACAATAAATCCCCGCTCGGAGGGCTAGGTGCGATCCAGAATACACTTTCCTGAGAATTGCAGCAACATTTTTGTCCACTGCATCCTTTATCACAGCATCCTCAGTCAAGGATGTCCTTCCCACAAGGCTGCCCACAAAGGAATCAATGGGGATAGAGTCTGGTAACTCCTTCTGCATATCTTGCAAGGGGTACATTTTCCATTGAACCTAGGCAGCATAATTTTGTCTGTATCATTCCACTGCCTCTTAAGAACCTCATGGATATACGGCTGAAGAGGGACATCAATGAGGGTCTGTTGCAAAGTCATCCTGTGCCCTGGTCACCCCCATGTTTTGCTGACTGGTACTGGTGGTAACTGACTCTGACTGTCCCTGGGCTCTGCCTAACCAGGCCCAGGACGAGTGCTATACTGAAAAGACACTTAGAATACAGTGATAACACCTACACACACTAGGGTACACTATGGGTTGGCATGACCTCCCCTATAAGGCCCAAGTACATAATAGGGCAGGGGGATTAAAACTACCTTTAAGTCCCTGATATATATAGGGCATGGCAGTTTAGAGGCCAGCAGCCCTTTCTGCACTTGCATTTGTGCACTGATGAAGCCCTGTGTTGCTGGACTGATTTTAAAATGTAAATTGTGTCCAAACTTGACTTTGGCTTTTGGGGGCACTTACAAATTGATAAACTACAATATTGTGGCATATTGGGTACTCCCGGGGTGTCCCAGGGGTGGGGGGTCAGGTACTTATAAGGAGGACCCTTTTAAAAGAGGTTTTATATGCCTTGGGGATAGTGAAATTGCACATTTCGCTTCCCTCATTGTAATACTTTGCTTTCCAAAATCGACTTTTGTGCTAGGAGCACTGTGGAGTGAGGATCTACATTATTTTTGTAGATTCAGAACTCCTAAAGTCTCCCCTAGGTGTCCCAGGGGTGGGGGAGGGCTGTGGTTATAAGCAGGGTCCTTATAAAAGCATTAATATAGGCCCTGGTGCTGGAGAAATTGAAATTGAAATTTTCCCCACTGTAGATCCCCAGCCACATAGGTTAACATGGCAACAAGGTATTAATATCTAACGCTAGGGATTGCAGAAAAAAACATTCAAGGACTTAGGAGAATGGTATTGATAAATCCAACAATATGCAGTTGTTGAATTAATCCTAACATGTACAGAAAAGAAGTTATAAGACTTTCTTGTCTGTAAGCCAAAAATCAGCCTTCCAGTGGTCTGCCCTGATTGGTCAAAGTTAAGTGGATTAGCCAGGCTGCTTCGATGAAGTGATAAGTGGCACCTGGGGTGAAGGAGCCATCTGGGAGGAGAGGATTCTGCTGCACAGGAATGCCAGAGCAAGGGGGAGGGGTCATAAACCATTAGCTTCAAACAAAGAAAGGACAGGCAGAAAACACCAGTCCAGCTACACCCATCCCCTCTGAACCCAGCCAGATGGAAGGCTTAAGGAAGGAAGGTGCAGATGCCAGGGGGAGAGAAACTTTTGAGAGAGCCATCCTGGAGGTTGGTCCAGCCAGCTCTTGCCTCTCTGCTGAGACTTCAGCCATATTGAATTTTGGAGAAATAATGCTTTCTGGGAGACCATTGTGCCACACTTTGGAGAAAATGATCATGCTCTGGGGTGTTGCCCTGCATCTAATTCGACAGGAGTGCCCTCCTGATTGAACTCAGAGAACACAGAATAAGTATCTGAGAGGGGCAGAGCCTCTCAGATCTGCTGCTTGAAACCACAGAAGAAGAAGGATCCATGCTGGAAGTTTGATTTGCACCAACCAGGCCCTGCACACTGACTGACTGAGCCTGCTGCACAATCTAGAACTGCAGCTCTGTAGACCTAACTTGCTTCGAAAGGATTCAAGAGTGAACTCCCTACAAGCTACAGGCTAACAGAGCTCACCTGGATCATCACCACCAAGAATCCCCAGCCTGGAGTGATTCCAGTGGATTTGTAAGAGTTTTGTTCAAGTGGATTGTGGGAATTGAAGTCCCAAACTTTCAAGGACCATCTTGGAGCTTCCAGACCCTGGGAGTAAGTTTTGGACACTGTGGGACCCCCAGAGGAGCTTTAGGAAGAAGTTCCAGAAGTTTAGAGAAATTTGGAGCAACTTTTAAAAAAAAAGCTCCATAAGTGGACTGACTCGACCTGACCAGCCAAGCCGGCGACCCTAAACTGCAAGCCCGCCTGCCCTCCAGGTTTGTCCCACTGAAAAGCTCCAGAGGTCCAACTTCCAAAGTTTGACCGGGAGCTCATTCAAGGCCAAGCCGGTGAACCCTCACCTTACCCGGCCTGGTGAAGAGCAGCGAGGGACCCCTTGAGAAAAAGCTCTGTAAAAGTTTCTAATCCAAAGGTAACAGACTTCTGTGTCTCTCCTCCACTTTTCTTGCACTTTTCACTGCCTTATTTCCACTCTTTCCTCTCTTTTTGCCTTTTTCTGCCCGTTTTTCCCTGCCGCTGCTGCCCCCGCGGCCCCTCCCCCCCAGCACGACCAACGCGACCGGCCCAATCCAGCTCCCCTCCCCGCTCCCGCCTCCCAGCTGTCCAGCCCTCCCCGACCCCTACTTAATGGCGGCCGCTGCGGGGACAGGCGAGCAAGACCACTGACTCATTGTCAGTGAAATTGCTCTCCCTCCCTCGCAGCTCCACCATCAAGTGAGGCCTTCCCCCGAGCCCCTGCACTCTCGAGTGTTGGTGTTCGAGGCCCCCCTCCACCCGCAGGTCTTACCTGCGCCTCATCCCTCGTGGTCCAGTGGACCTCTGTCTCCATTCTCTCGCTCCGCCTCTCCGTTTTCACTCGTTTTTTTCACTGATTTCAATCTCCTCCTTTTACTCTCCTTCTGTCTTTCCTCTGTTTTCACTCGTTTTTTACTGATTTCAAACTCCCCCTTTCACTCTCCCTTTGTGTCTTTCCTCTGTTTTCACTCGTTTTTTCACTGATTTAATCTCCCCCTCTGACTCTCCTTCTGTGTCTCTCCTCCACTTTTCTTGCACTTTTCACTGCCTTATTTCCACTCTTTCCTCTTTTTTTGCCTTTTTCTGCCCATTTTTCCCTGCTGCCCCCGCGGCCCCTCCCCCCAGCACGACCAACGCGACCGGCCCAATCCAGCTCCCCTCCCCGCTCCCGCCTCCCAGCTGTCCAGCCCTCCCCGACCCCTACTTAATGGCGGCCGCTATGCGCCCGTGCCGCTGGCGCGCAAAAGGCGCGAAAGGCAAGCCTGTCTGCACCTGCTCCACGACCCGACCGCGACCAGCGCCAGGAACCCTGGACCTCCTCAACGCCAACGCTACGACCCAGCGGCACTCCACGCTCTCAACCCAGACCGCAGCAACAACTGCAAGCTAGTATCACCAGCCGACACCCACGGACCCTTCAGCTGTCACCGCTGCCGGCACACCTGCAGCACCGCCAAGACCACAGACCCGGCGCAACCCGCCCGCAAGACCACAACCGAACCGAAGACCCTGCAATGCATCCTCCTCAATGTTCGATCCCTCCACAAACACGCCACCGAAATCTGGGACCTCCTCGACAGCACCACCCCGGACGTAGCGTTCTTCACCGAAACATGGACCAACACCACCTCGGGACCGGACATCGCCATCGCCATTCCCCAAGGATACAAGATCTCCAGGAAGGACCGCCCCACCCGCCTGGGAGGAGGAATCGCCATCGTCCACAAATCCACCCTCCGCCTGAGCACACTCCCCGACGAGCCCACAGACCTGATGGAACACCATCACTTCAAGATACTGGCCAGCCCTACCACCACCCTCCGAGGAACACTCATCTACCGACCCCCTGGACTCCGCGGACTTTTTGCCAACTCCATCACAGACATCATCTCCCCGCATGCCATCGCGTCCACCAACTACACCCGACTGGGAGACCTCAACTTCCACCTCGACAACCAACTGGACCCCAGCACCACATCCCTCCTGGACAACCTCCACAACATTGGACTCCGCCAGATCGTGATCGAACCCATGCACTCAGCAGGACACACCCTCGACCCCCTCTTCACAACAGGAAACTCCATCACCTTCAGCCACACCACCGAACTCCCATGGACTGACCATCGATGCGTCCACTTCACCTTCAGAACACCCACCATCCACAGACACCAGCACCTGCTCCCACGAAGAAACTGGACCAGAATCACTGACGACCAGCTAACCTCCTCACTCAGCAACTCCACCCCAACCATCGCGGAAAACGACAACCCCAACACCGCAGCCCGAACCCTGCACAGATGGTTCTCTGACAGCGCCAACACCATAGCCCCCCTCAAGAAAAACAACAACACCCATGCCAAGAAAGCCAGATGGTTTACCACCGAACTTCGAGAGTCCAGACGCACTTGTCGCCGCCTTGAAAAGGCCTGGAGGAACACCAAATCCACAGAAGCCCACAACAACTTCAGAGCCGCCACCAACGCCCACCACCAACTCATCAGAAAAACGAGGAAAAAAGCGATTGAAGACAGAATCTCCACTCACGCACACAACAGCAAAGAACTCTTCAACATCATCAAGGAGTTCGCCCAACCCACCAGCGAGTCCACCAACATCCCTCCCTCACAAGACTTCTGCGACAAACTCAGCACCTTTTTCCACCACAAAATTAAGAGCATCTACGACAACTTCGACGAAGACAACAAACACACTGAACCCTCACCAACCACCCCGACACCCTGAAGCCAGCGATCGACAACTGGACAGCCCTCACCACCTAAGACACACTGAAGACGATGAAGTCAATTCACTCCGGGGCCCCCACGGATCCCTGCCCCCACCACATTTTCAACAGAGCCGCCGACACCATCGCACCCATGCTCTGCCACACCATCAACCGCTCCCTGGCAACCGCCTCGTTCCCCGACGACTGGAAACACGCAGAGGTCAACCCCCTCCTGAAGAAACCCTCGGCGGACCCCACCGACCTCAAAAACTACAGACCCATCTCCCTGCTCCCGTTCCCAGCAAAAGTCATCGAGAAAGCCATCAACAGCCAACTCGCCACATTCATCGAAGAGCACAACATCCTCGACTCCTCCCAATCCGGCTTCAGAAAAAACCACAGTACGGAATTCGCCCTCCTCGCCGCAACAGACGACATCTGCACCCTACTGGACAAAGGAGAAACAACAGCCCTCATCCTCCTCGACCTCTCAGCGGCGTTCAACACTGTATCTCACCGCACACTAATATGCAGACTCCACGACGCAGTGATCCAAGACAAGGCCCTCGACTGGATCCACTCCTTCCTCTCTGGCAGAACACAGCAGGTCAGACTCCCCCCTTCCCTCTCGGACCCTCCACCAACCACCTGCGGAGTCCCCCAGGGGTCCTCCCTCAGCCCTACGCTCTTCAACGTCTACATGGCTCCGCTCGCCCCCATCGTCAGAACCTACGGACTCAACATTGTGTCATACGCAGACGACACCCAACTCATCCTCTCCCTATCCAACGAACCCAATACCGCCAGACACAACTTTCGAGAAGGCATGGAAGCCGTCTCCAAATGGATGAAAAACAGCTGCCTACAACTAAACACTAACAAAACAGAAGTACTCATCATGGGCCCAAACCCCGACGCCTGGAACGATACCTGGTGGCCCCCCGCCCTCGGAAGCCCACCCACCCCGACAGACCACGCACGCAACCTGAGAATCATCCTGGATTCCGAGCTCAAAATGGACCGCCAGATCAACTCCGTCTTGTCCTCCTGCTGCCACACCCTCCGCCTCCTATGTAAGACCTTCAAATGGATCCCCCTCGAACACAGAAAGACCGTCACTCACACCCTGGTCACCAGCAGACTCGACTACGGCAACGCATTCTACGCCGGAATAAACAAAAACCTCACCCGCAAGCTACAGAACATCCAGAACGCCGCCGCAAGACTGGTCCTCGACCTGCCAAGACACTGCCACATCTCCCAGCACCTGCGCACACTCCACTAGCTCCCCATCGAAGCTAGAGTCACCTTCAAGATGCTCACCCACGCTCACAAGGCCCTCCATGACACCGGACCAGCATACCTGAACAGCCGACTCAAATTCCACGCACCCCAGAGGACACTACGTTCAGCCCAGCTCTCCTAAGCTGTGGTCCCCTGCACCAGAAAGACCAGATCGGGAGGCCGCTCCTTCTCCTTCCTCGCGGCCAGAGCCTGGAACGCCCTCCCGCTCCACCTCAGACAGACAACATCGCTCCCCATCTTCGCAAGAAACCTCAAAACCTGGCTCTATGACAGACCCACCCCTTGATGGACTGGAACCTGCTAACCCCCCCCCCCCCAGCGCCTTGAGACCCTACGGGTGAGTAGTTGCGCTTAACAAACGCCTTGATTGATTAATTGACAGACTTGACCGGCCCCAACCACGAGAGTCAAGTAGCCCACCTTCAAAAGTGAGCCGGCCTGGATCCTTGGTTCGTCGGACCGCTGGAAAGCTCCGGAGGTCTGACTTCCATAGTTTGACTGGGAGCTCGTCGAAAGGTAGGCCGACGAACCCTCACCGAATCCGGACAGGTGGAGAGCTTCGAGGGGCCCCGGGAGAAAAAGCTCCAGAACAGTTTCTAAGTCAGAAGGTAAAAACTTTGACCGAAGCCTACCGTAAGGGGTAGCCGCGCTGGGCTCCATCGCGGTTGTCCTGAAACTTTGACTTTGTCCCGGTCTAGCGCGACCAGATGTCCCAATAGGCACTATAGGTTTCTATGTGATTTATAGTGCTAAATCTTTAACAATTCATATCTCCGGTTCCCTGCATTGGATTCTTTTCATTTTGGTGTCATTTTTAAAGATAAAAATATTTCCTATTTGTTAGTGTTGGATTTTTACCATGTGTTGTGTCTTAATTATTTACTGAATTGGTGTTTTGAAATGCTTTTCATACCTGTCTCTGAAGTTAAGCCTGCCTGCAAGCTACCAAGGTTTGAGCATGGGGATAATTTTCTGAGACCTATTCTGAGCCCTAGACTGTGTTAGTGGCCTTATTGCCAGTGGTAGATACATATTTACCTCTACTAATGATCCACTTTCCAACAGGCCCACATTTCGAAACTGGCGCAGGAGTGAACCAGCGAAAGTGTCTGGCACCTCCTCATCAGGAAAACCCATGTTATCCTTAACATGTTTAATCAAATCTGGCAGCATATCCTGAGCAATATATATGCCCTTATGATCATCAGGGCCAGGACCCTCCTCCTCTGACCCTGAAGACTAAGAGGATTGCATGGGAAGAGCCTATTTAGGCTTACTATTGTCCTCCATTTCCAGCAATGTCTCACATATCAATCTTCTGAGCCTCGAGTCCTCACCCTCCCTGCGGCGTTTTGGCAGAGGCTAAAGAGCCAGAAGAAGAGGAAAACTTCCTCACATGTCTTCTCTTCCTCAAGTGTTTCCCCATGATCCAACAGACACCACCAGAGCAGGAAAAATGGCCAAACAAGCTTTCAGCAATAAAAATTCAAAGAAACGGGACCGTCATATGTAGGCGTCCCTGAACACAAGCACTTGAGAAATGCTGATACCAGCTTGCACATGCGCGCACTCACCTGCCGTCGCGCCTGCGCTACTACTGCAGCATCCAACTAGGAAGTCAGGCCACCCCGGAAGAGCACGCCTCCTCCTGCACATTCCGAACCTCGACATGACACCACCTGCATGCGACTCTCCCTGTCAGCCTAGCAGCCAGGGAGACGCGCACTCCTGCCAGCCGTCACTGCCACCCCGCAGCCATGATGGCCGACCATAGTACCAGCAACTGCCACTCCAGCCCCGCAGGAGTAGTCCTCGTATCCTCATCCCAATCTGTGGACAGACAGAAAAAAAACAGAAGGAATGCTGTGTAAGTATGTCTTAAGTACTCCCGATGGGAGGGGGCGGGTTCTAGTATTCCTTTTTTTCTTTTTTCTGTCAGCGATATAGATATATCTCATATGTAATGAATGGGACGAGGACAAAGGGGACCTGGAGGTAATTAGAAATCCCACAGTGCACACACTAATGAAAATGAAATGAAATTCCAGCATTTGTAAAGCGCACAGCTACCTCCGGAGAGGTGTCCCGGCGCTGGGGGCCCTCGGGAAGATTAAGAGAGCTATTGCCCAGAGTCACATGGTGCTGGGCTAACCTGCCCCCGGCACCGGGGATCGAACCGTGAACCCCGAGGTCCAGAGTCAGGCACCCTGGCCGCTGCGCCTCACCTCTTCCAAGGGCAGTCAATATTCGCAAACATCTGTAATTTTGGTGATGCATTGTTAATTAAGTAGTTTTAATTAGGGTCACTTGTTCCTAAAAACGAATGACAGGCTGCATAAATAAACTTAGTGGATTTATTTAAGAGGCCGCCTTTTTAATAACTGGCTTTAGAGCACGTCTGGAGCTTCTAAGAGCTAAAAAAAAAAAACAGGTGGTACCATTACTTAATGTAATGGTACTCACGTTTCCCTCTCCAAGGAGAGTTGGTTTTGGTGGGATTTGAACTTGTGACCTGCAGATCACAGCACCTTAGAAGGTGCACAAGATAAAACATTTGTGTGGAAATTATTCTCTGGTGTATCCATGCCATGCTGCGAAAATGTGATAATACATTTGGTCGAGTACAATAAAACATGACACAGTTTTGTGCGTGAAGAATGATCCGGCCCACAAAAAAGTCCACTCTGCCCTGATCCTCCTCAAGCCAGCGGAATGAAAGAACCCAGAAAGCTTCTAAAAAAAATTGTTGAGGAAATGTGCCACTGTGGAATTCCGCCTGCCTGATTAAAGCGAGTATGCTAATACTTTTTCCAGGCCGGGTCCTCAGCCCCTCTGCCCGTTCTTTGACCCCCTCAGACTGGGGAATTGTGTTGCTTGCTCTGCTAACAAGCGTACATCCGTGCCACAGGGATATCATGTTTAAATTACGGCTTTGAAAAGAATCTATTATGACTTAAGGCACAGAAATGTATGTGGGGGATCCCACAAGAACTTAGTCAGCCCATCAAATGTGAAAAAAACCTCAGTGCAATATATAAAAGCAGAAACTAAATAGCGCGTGCTCTTAGCTGTGCGCCCCTCACGGCGTCATTGGTTGTCAAAGGAGATGGATTTATTCTCTCACTTCTTTATGGGAATAAATAAAGCTGTTATTGTCTGCACTCAACACGCGTCCTTTTGTTTTAGCTAAAACAGCTGTGCATCAAGCCATTGAAATAAGGAAGCAAGGGAATACCATGGATTTTACCTCCTTGCCCTGACAATGTGTCTGAAATGAAAACAAAAGGCTAGGAGCATACAAGCCACCTGTGGAGGAGAAGCACACGATGATTAATTGCCTCCCATCAACACCCAATGGGGCCTGACGTTTTACAAATATTTTAGAAAATTCATTGGTGATTACAATCTGCTTTCGCTTGGGTAGATGGCGACAGCTTAACATACTGAGCACCACCATATTATGTGCAATGAAGAAAGGGGGTGATAGTGTTAATTTCGGGGTGCAGAGGTGACTTGAAGTAAAAATAAGTTGGAGGATGATTTATATTTAGACGTGACAAACAAATGAGGTATCAGCCACTCCAGCATTTTCCATCTGTGACTGCAGTGAAATGTCTTCTATGTTTATTTCCAACTCTGCTACTTTGGCACCTTATGGAGCATTCAGCAAAAGAAAGGTTCGGCCTTTTCCACCATTCCACACACCCAAAGCATCAATGTATTCACTATATTTATTGAACCGGATCACTGCCACAGCCTGCTAGTTGGCAATCCTCAATATTCTTTCTGTCTTTTGGATAAGGTTGTCAACTTTGCCGCCAGATCCCATCCACATAATTTTTGCACCAAGCGGGTTGGCTCTAGGCAAAATACGAGCCGGATAAAATACTGACGCTAGTTTTCAAAGAGGTCCTCTACCCTGCTGGTACTTTTTTTTATCAACTAACTCCCATAAGGAAGCTCCAATCTGCCAAGATGAGCATGCTTGAGACACCCAAACCACCCCGTGAAATGTTGCAAATAGGCCTGCTCAAGAAATGTCTGATGTTTTAGCACAAGTCCCTGCATCCCTCTTGGTACCTATTAGGCTGGATTGTAACCATTGATCCTGTTGTAACCATTGATCCTGTTGCCCCTCCTCTAGGTTTACCTGACTTTACAAAGCCTTTCACTCTTTGCTGTCATGCGAGCAAGGGCTTTGTCCTGGTAGTGCTGGTGCAAGAGAACAGAGACAAAAAGAAACAGATCGCTTCCTATTGTAATGCACTTGATGCTGTGGAGGCAGAGATGCCTCCCTGCCGGTGCGCCCTGGAAGCGACTGTTCTTGCAGCCACTGCGAATATTGTCCTTTGTTCACCTCTCACTGCTGCCATGTTTCATGCCATGGTTGCTGTTATTGATCACTGCAACACGACAACAGACAACGTTTCAATGATGACATCCAAGCGGACAGTGGTAAAGCCTCTCTGAATCCATATATATATTCACAACCTGTTATCAAAAGGCATTAAAGAACAACATGTATACATTCTCGGGATAAACAAAACCGATATTAATCGTAAACTATGATGTTCAGTGCTAGTACTGCAAACCACCAGTCGAATATGGGTTGGCTTTGTTTGCAGAGTTCATCCATGGAGTTCAGGATAAATGGAGCTGAATAGGAAAAGAGTGAGAGGTAAATAATAACAACAACAGTATTCAAAACCTGCCTAGGGGGAATAACGCACAGGAACTCGAGAAAACAAATAAGGTAAAACAGTGGGGAAGCCAAGGGTGAACTAGAGCGACAAGCGGAGAAGTACACCAGCACGCTCAGTGGGCATGCAAAGTCCATCCGAATGCCCAGGCTTCTACTGTTCAGACTCACTGTGGTCTGGAAGAGGAATGTGGTCACTTTCTTGGATAAGTGTGACCTCTGTCTACCATACAGTATCCCTGTGCCATCTTGGAATGGATATGATGCTGATCCCTGCATGCATGGTTTCTCAAATCCCATTTCACAGGGAGTTAAAAATGCCACAATACCTTCTATGATGTATCCTGACTGCGCCATGCATCCCCAACCCAGTGAAGTCCGGAGTATGATTTCCCTGAAGCCTGCCCTTGGGTGAATCATCGTAGCATAAACTTTGCATGATAGCCATAAGACATAAATAATATGTGGCGAGGCAGATTAAATCACCAACTTAATAACCAAGAGCAGGTTGACGATGATGGTTAGCATGATGCTTGTAGGCTCTTGCAGTGTTTAGATTTTGGACAACCTGTTTTAGTACTCTTAAGGCTTTAAGAGACAAGTGATTTGGTTGAGGGTGCTGGACTTGATGGATCATGAATGGGTAGCATTCAGGGAGGAAATCCAACAGAATAAGAAAATAGTTCAAAGGAACTATGTAGAAAATTGTTTCACACGAATTCTACAAGTGGGACTCGCCTACTCAAATCATTTTGATATTGTATTACTATACAATGGACATACTGTTCTATGGCTTAATTTACAGACAGTCAGACTGGAGGTGGTAACTGCTAGATTAAAGTAAAATTAATTCTTGGATGTATATTAGAGGAGACCGGAACTTAGAAGTAACTTGGTAACCTAGATCAGATACTATAACAGTATGTACGTGGTGAAGATAGACTACATCTCTCATGAAATGTTTTACTAATAACTAGCAGTAGGAACTGACTTTATAGGTATAAAAGGCCCCATCTTTAAAAAGGAATCAATGACAACCCATAAGGTTGAATGTGTGTTTGAGATAAGTAAGTTAACAATAAAGTCCATTAAAATGGTCGCCTACGGTTGAGGAGTGAGAAATGGGTGTAATAGACCTGTTGATCGTACATGTACATTGTTGGCCTGCATTCAATTAATGCAGGTTGTTACATATTCTTGAGCTGTTTGTCTCAAGTACCACCCTCAGAAGGAATGTGAAGTCAAACATTCAGTATGTCTATTACCAGGATGACCAGCTGAAGGGACAACATTGCACAAGTGAAGAACCTTACTCTGGAGTTCCTTTGTAGGTATGTACAGTTTGCCTTATCTCTGCAGAATTTCATGGTTATTGTGTCTATTCTTCAGTTCTTCTTGTTACCACTCCTACTACCGTATACCTTGCTGAGTTTCTTTTATGGCTTCAGGGAAGGTAGGTATGTATGTGGTGTGAAAGTTCAAGTATTTATGACAGGAATCAATCCTTGGCTACAGAATCTCCTCCAACATACTGCAATAACCCGTTAACAGCCAAGAATAGCCTCACTCATTTCGCACCTATTCCCCCCAAGAAATTATAGTTTATATCAAAAATGGAAAGTCTGGCTCCCCAATGATCCCTGCTCCCTTCTATCATGAAGGAAGCCTCTGAAATTATTGCTCCCTTTGTTTGCGAAATCCTTAAAGGGTCAATATCCACAGCTACCATTCCAGAGTGCTGGAAATTGGCATGGGTCACTCACCTCCTAAAGGAAAGTGTGAATCCCACCTATCTGGCCAACTACTGCCCCATATCTTTGCTACTAGCCCCATCCAAACTGTTATACAAACATATAAACCAACAACTTTCCCCTACCTATAAACCAACAATATTCTCTCAATTTGGTTTGCATGCAAATCATAATATGAAAACCATATTACTTACTGGTTCGGAACAGAGGGACACAGGGATAAGGGATTTAGCAATAGATTGGATAATGTACTTTCTGTCAGATAAAAAGCTATCTATTCACATTCCTCCTTTTTCCTCAAATCCTTCCTCTCTTCAGCATAGAGTACCCCAAGGTTCCTTGTTGACGCCCATGATCCTTAACATTTACATGATCCCAATTGCCGCTCTGATATGTTGTTACATATATAAAGCTTTGTGCTACGCTAATGATACCCAGCTGATCATATCGCTCTCTAACGATCAGGATTTGGGTCAGGTTAAATTTAAGCAGTGTTTCGTGTGGTCTCATCCTGGATGAAGGATAACTGCTTTAAACGTAACTCAGATAAAACAGAAAGTTTGATCCTGTGTAAACATCAGCAGTTATGGGTTCAATACTGGTGGCCTGTTGAATTGGGCATACCACCTACCCCTTCTGAGGTTGTTAGAAACCTCAGAGTTACATTTGACCATTTTTTAACTCTCAGGCAACACATCACTTGGGTGGTCGCTACCTGCTTCGGTATTATAGAAACTCGAAGAAAGGTGATTGAATATTTGCCTCTTTCGGCTAGAAAAACTCATTACCTCTAGATAAGATTATGTGAACTCACTGTACCTGGGCCTTCCTCATAATCTGACCCAAAAACTGCAGGTAATACAAAATGCTGCAGAATGTCTTTTTCTTAATCTCCTAAAATTTTTAAGTTTCTTTCAATTTAGTAAATTTGCATGGGCTACCTATAGAAAAAAAAGGATTACATTTACAATGTTTTTGCTCATTCATGGAGCTGTTTAAAAAACTTGTTGTATCAGCCTTTAAAACGTTGTCACACCGTTTTCCCCTCAAGAACCATCAGATCATGTAATTTTGGTCGTTTTACCCAGCCTTCATCAAATATCACCTGCAGAGGAGAGGAGGCCGAATCCTGGTGAAATCATCTCACGATCAAGCTAATAACAATACAGTCCAGCACAAGATTCTTGAAAGAACTGAAAATCTGGATCTTTAAAGTCTCTTAAATAGTCAATCTGCTTCTATGTTCTGTTGCCAGTCTTTAGTGCTTAGAAGCCCATTCTCTTGGGAAGTGTTTGCACTTTATAAATTAATTTTACAATACATCACATTACATTACAGGAAGGGTTAAAGGTGATAGTGTTTCTTTAATGTTCTTCCCATTTTGAGATAAAGATTAAACTTTACCGTGTCTACTTCTGGGTTTGTAACCATTGTGGGAGTGGAACTGAGAGAAATATAGCATCCAGTGAGTATGTCTGTGATTTTCACAACTCATGAACTTAAAGAAAACCAAGGTTTATAATGATCTGTCCAAACATCTACCTCATGATTGGCTCCATCTAAAATGTACATCCAGTAGTCAAAACCATCCTTAATAGCCAGTAGTTCTCTGTCGTATTGAGTATAATTCTGCTCAATTTCTGTTAATAAACAAGAATAATATGCAAATGCGTAAAAGGTCTCTGTATTTTGGGCCCTTTGAGATAGAATAACACCAGTGGCAGTGGCTGAGGCATCCATTTAAACAATGAAAGAAAAAATACATCAGGCTAATGCAGAGTTAAAACTGAAATAAATGTCCTTTTACAGGTTGTGAATGCCCCAAACAAAAGGAATCGCCTTTTGAGTCAAATGTGTAAAGGAAGTGATAATTGTCGAAAAGGAATGGACGAATTGTCAGTTGAAGTTGGTAAACCCAACAAAATCTTGTACTTATATAATATTGTATGGCATAGAGGCCATTCAATAACTGATCTTACTTTCTCATAATCCACATCCAGGCCATTGTCTGAAATGACAATACCCAAAAAATGTGACTGAGGGTGCCTCAATGATACATTTTATCATTTCGCATATAAAAGAGATTGTCTCTGCCACTGCAGAACTCTTTTCACATATCATCTGTGCTTTGGGAGGGTGTCAGAGAAGATTATCCTCCATATAAACAAATATAAAATCCTCCCAGATGTTACGTAGGATGCCACTAATACAGTGCCGGAAGGCACCAGGGGCACTGACCAGACCAAATGCATGATGAAGCATTCATAATGGATGTACTTGGTGTTAAAATCTGTGTTCCATTCATCTCTCCTTCATATGAAGACAAGATTGTAGGCACATTAAAGATCTAATTTTGTGAACCATTTAGCCGAAAGCAGTTAATCTAATAACACGAGAGATCAGAGGTAAGCAATGTATGTTTGAAATGGTAATACAGTTAATTTGTCAGTACTCAATACATGAAGTAGTGGAGAGTCGATCTGAACAGCAAGGACATTCTGCCCAAAAAGCTGAACTAATTGTCCTCATCCGTGCTTGTATCGTAGCTGTTGTCAGGTCTGTCAGGGTCCCAGATACTTATGAGAGAGCAGAATGCAACCACTCCCCACCCTCACCATAGTACAGCAACAACTTTGGATACATCAAAGGCAAACTGAGATAGAGTATATGGACGGGGACACCAGGGGGTAGATCCTGGTGAGGGGGAAGATTCCATCACTTGACTTATCTGAGCTGTAATCTCTGAAATAATTTATAATAGAAGGTAAAGCCTCCTATCTGAGGGACAATGTGTGTTGATCTACAGCTGAGAATGCAACCTCCCAGAATCTTTGGAATGATGGTGGTAAGATGGGGTGAATCTGAACTATCACCAGGGAACCAAATTGTGAGTAACCTAAGAAAGACCCACAATGCGAACATTACCAGCCAAACAGTTATATCACACCACACCAACAGTTTTGTATGGCTTTCTCAACAACTTAACTCACACATCTGATTACTTACCTTGCTCCTCAAACAGTTCATGCAATCAAAAGGTCCATGCCAGAGTATCTCCTTATTGTATAGGTTTTGATGTTTTACATCAGACTTTAAACACGCTGCCTCGATTCTACTTACAGCCTGAAGAATATCTTTACCTAGATCTCTTTTAAAAGGTGCACCAAATAGCCTTTATCCTTTTGTTCTTCACCTTCCACTATTATGTTAAGTTTAGGTCATACGTTCTCACAAAGACAATATCATGATTTCACAGTGGAAATATCTAAATTGTTAAAGGGCAAATTCGAGATTGGGGAGACTACTCCTCACTACAGCCCTCTCCCCTCCAGAAGGGCTTACCTTAAGGTTCAGAAATCAGTCAGAAGAAGTCTTCAGTCTTCCAGTTAAAAAACACTACTACCACTGTTGCGGTCTTCAAGGAACCACATTGACTAGCTATTGTGTCCAGAGCATGGCTACCTTTTATAGTGCCACCCCACCTGCATTTCCTGAAGTCATGCAAGAGTTCTGTACTCCCCCAAGATCCAAGATGGCGGTCAAGACGAACTTAACCCATTGCTTTCCATATGGAGTGCAGTGTTGGAAACCATAGGGTCTCCTGATGCATCTGGCTCCCTAAGCAATCACTGTCCAGACCTTCGGGTGAAGGCTCATGCTGTGCCAAGGAGTCAATGATGTTCGATGACCCAGCAGACTTCTCTGAAGGGCCTGTGGGTTCCTGACAGCTACAAAGAAAAGTATCACCATCTTTACCAATTAAAAATACACCTTCTGAGAAGCTATTGGTTTCAGACTTCTCTGGTTGCAAATGGGTTTCTTCATTTCTCCAGGTACTCCTGTCAAGAGCAGATCTTATGCAAAAGGGTTACTTGATGCTTTGTAACTCCCTAAAGAAATAGCATTGTTACATGTGCTGCCCACCAATCCACTAAAAGTGAAGTATTTAGGGTGAATGCTTTTGCAGATAAAGCTGCCAAACATAGTGCCTTGTCTTTTGATTCTAATGTGACACTGTAGGTATCCCAAACTGCAGAACCCCATATAACTACTTTATAGGATCGCGTCAACCTACTGGAACAAGCGTTGAGGAATAAAAAAATGGGTTTGATATGATACAGGTGTCTTTGAGTTCTGGATAGGTTGCGGTATGGCAAGAAAGGTAAAAGATTTCTCCTAGGATACTGTTACTCAATCCATGGAACAGGCACCTTCGCACACTATTTCCCCCCCACTTCCCATCAATTCTGTCTTTTATGTGCCATCTGTCAACCTTCCAATAAAAGTAAAGGCACAAAGACTATCCAAGATGCCATCCTGTCCTCTGGAGGTCTTTGCATACATGTTCAGATAGATTTTAGTCAAATGCTACAATTTTGATTGTTTGTTTATGCTTTGGATTTGGTTTGCATGTTCTCTAAATAGGTAAAGGCTTTACCCATGTGTCCAGGCTGATGCCATCACCACGGCCAAAAGATTCACCTGAGACTTTGGGGCTTCATTTATTCTTTGGCGGACGGAGTTTACTCTGTCAGGGCTACAGAGTCAATTACTACGTCGCCCTGTTGGAGTACCCACCTGCCAAGTTTTTAAATGTCTGTCAGCTCAAACGACATTTCACCCATTGACAGGAACCATCATCAAGGCAGTTACTGTCAGTGTATTGAAACTTTGCCATACGGTTCCGCCAAACATAACAGAGTTGTATGGTAAAGTTTTAGAACATTTTTTATTTTAAAAAACAAAATTCCAAAGTGGGTTTTTGTTTTTTGGAAATAAAATTAAAAAAACAATGCCCCCATCACCATGGGAGTTATCTCACATGGCGGGAGGTGGGCTTTATTTGTTTTTTACTCCCCCTTAAATTAGGGTTTACCTGGCAGTGACAGGCAGAAAAACATATATATCGCTGCCCATCTAAATCTAAATTGGGCGGCGGACATATAGCCATTCTCTGATGGCCCTTACTCTGTCGGGCCATCAGAGAAGTTTGGCCACGGCGGAGATGGAGTAGTCTCAGCTGTTGCTAAACTATGGTTCTCCCACATCTAAATTCGGCAGGCAGGCCATTGTATTGGTGGTAAGCATACTGCGCTACTATTGCGATGGAGTATGCGTTCCACACATATATAAATCAGGCCCATTGACCCTAGTTTGGAATACTGTTTAAGATCAGAAATGACAAACGAACACATTTTGTGTCATCTGTAGTTAAGGAACTGCATAACGCCTTGGGGATTCAGCAACATTTGCACTGTGCTTGTGATGCTGAGTATTCAGGGACGGTGAATACATTTAATGGAGCACTGAAAAATAAAATATATCTAAAATATGTTGAGAAATTGCCCTTAAATGGTCTGATCCTCTATCCTTAGCATATGTTGATGACAGCCATGCCTAGCCAAAAGACCAAGGTGAGCCTACATGAAATCATACAGCTCTTTCAGTGTTTCCAGTTTTACTTGGTCTGTACCTGCCTCATGGTGTTATTTTAGAATATTGCAAACTGATCCACTGTCTCAACAGCTTCCATTCTCAATTATGAGTTACACTGCCCTCCAGTCCAACTGAAGCGTACCATGATCTGCGCAAGGTGATTTAAATTCATTGCGAAGAGGTCTGTTTCAAGCCTCGCTCATCACAAACACTGCCTTTAAGTGCCAAACACTGTCCTCTCAGATCCATGGATTGGATTGCAAGCAGACCACAGAACCCACAGAAGCTCACCACAAAGACCCAGTGAAGATTCAACCTCTCCTCCTGCCCATGCCTACAGCCTGTTACCCCCATAGTGGGAAGCCTCCCAACTTCCAGATCTCTTATTGGGTCTTGCAGGATATTTTGGCAGCAAGCCTGTTTTGTTTAATCATCATGTAATTGTTTATAGAAGTGTTGGGCGGTAGACTTGAATAAGTCAAACCGCCTGGAGCCCACTGCCCCAAACAAGCAATTGACCTATAAAGACAATGCCTTCCTTGAGACGCTGGATCAGCCTGAGCAGGACCAGAATCTTTCTTCTTATGGGTTGTGTTCCTATATGCCCACTGATTCGAATGGGGGCATGTCCATGATTCCAATCCCTTTTGAATGAGAAGAACAGTACCCTGACGTACGCTCACATTGCCACCTTATTCCTGAATGTGATAACTACACCACTCACATAGCTCTTGAGGACCAGACATTATTCTTTCTCCGATCTTTACCAAAGTTGATAGGCCAAGAACTATTTTTCTTCTTGTGTGCTGTTTACCCAGAATGGTGTCTCTAACCAACCAAGACTTACTATGTTTGTGGTAACCACGCCGATGTGTGGTTATCCAAAGACTGGTCTGGTTCATGCTTTCCTGGTGACATAGTGCCAGTCATCAGACATTCTGCCCCATTGCCTTATGCTTTATTTCAAAGAAATAAAAGAGACATTTCAGTGACTGCACTATTCATTGCCATCTTAATCCAAAGCTATGCAAGAGGCCTATTCATCCTAGAGATCCTGTGAGTTACTAGGGTGCTGGAGGCAGTGCCTAATTAGACTGTGAATACTTTTGAGCAAGTACCTACCATATTAGTAGTAGCTTCTGATAGCGCAGCCATGGAAAAATTTTTATGCTCCTGCCCAGCAGGAGATGCTTTGTGCTCCCACTGTGCTCTCGGGCAGGGAAATTGATGTTGTCCCGGGGGTTGGTGACCCCAGGACACCATCCCTGACCCGGCCCCAGTGGATGGCGTCCCTGGGGCCTTTTCAGGCTCAAGAAGGAAGGCCACCGTCCCCTTAACTAAAATGAGGGTCCATTTGGATGGGGTCCCCGGGTCCTCTTAGGGGCTGAGGGAGGGGGGCAGCACAACCCCTCACCCTTTATGAAGATGTTGGTCCCAGGAGGATGGGGTCCCCGGGGGCCTTTTTATATTTGGGGAGGGGGGCTGCACACCCCCTCCTCTTTATTAAAATACCCGTCCCGGGGGAAGGAGTCCCCGGGGCCTCTTAGAGGCTCAGGGAGGGGGGGCATACCTCTTCCCCCTAAGTAATACATGCACCGCCCCACTCTGGGCCCTGGCCCACCCCAGGGGGTGTTTGTTTTATAAACCTTTTTTTAATATTTTACCACAGTATGGCTTTCATTGCATCATAATGAGGTAACTCTCTTGGATATGATTCAAAATGTGCAACTTCAGTGCAAAATGCAAAAAATTAAATAATTTAGATTATGAATTCTTCAGCTATTTCTTGGTACGATGTCTATAAAAGTATGCTTTTTATGTTTATTGGTAGAAAGTGCATGCATCCACTTTAAATATCACACTTAAGATGGCGCCCCTGTATGAGAACAATGCCACTGAGACGGCCGAAACGCATTGAGGCAGCCTAACTTGAAAACAAAAAGTAAAAATAAACCTTGAATTTTATGAGCTCTGGTGTGTCAGCAGCCCTTTTTGGAATGAGAGAAGAGGGTTCGGAGAATGGGCATGGAGTGAGCTGAATCCAATGTCAGCTGGCAACTGTCAGCTGTATCAAAGAAGAATATTTTTCAAGTAACAATTGTGATCTCTCCCCCTCTGTCGCAGTTTTTCTCTCGCTCATGTGTGTGCACGCTCATGTGTGCGTCTAACTTTTAGAACCTGGCCGACTTGTGCTATTTTTCATTTTTGTCACTCCACAATTGTGGTGTCCCAGGTAAGAACAAAAGTCATTATGCAGACAGGTATTCCTGTGCTAATCCTTTAGATGCATCATCATCCTAAAATAACCATTTTCTTCAGATGTGTTTGGGTTCTATGATTTGGCAGCTCATCTGTTGTATTTACCTATTCGTGTTGAAAGGGAGAGAGCAGTCTTTCAGAGATAAGTGTAGAGGCTCAGTGCTTAGTGTGGAAGAGCAATTGAGGTCCAGGAAATGGAAGGAGTCACACAGGGACACTTGCAGAGGAGAATGCTAAATCAAAGCACTAGAGACGAAGACAAGATCATGTGTGCAGGTGCCAGAGACCGGAACTAACGGAAGCCTTGGAGCTCTTTGCCAGGTCACTGGAGGGAGCACAAAGACGCTGGAAGTGAGACCAAAGGGAAACAAAAGACAGAACAGACATGGAAAGGAGCCAGTAGTTAAGGCATTGAAAACCAATGCAGAAAATGCACAGGGGCACGAGGACGGGGAACCTAAGCCAAACACTCTAAGAGTGTGACAGCTACTAGTCCAAGGAACAACCAAATCATAGGGAAACATGAAACCAGGAGTCCGCCCGGACGCTATTAAGGAAAGGGTGATGATAGTTGTGATTCAAGCCGCAGGACATGGTGTCAATGGGAGTGATAGCTGTGTCCCAAAGCTTGTCTTAAAATGGCTGGGTGAAGAGGGTAATCCCTCAGTAAATATTTCAGGGTCGGATCCTTCTCATGGGCGATCATACCTGGCCGCCATCTTACACTGAGTGGATTTCGGAACTTAGCCATAATGCCTGTTGCTATTACATGCCAGATTATTACCGGCAGCTCCGAGAGTAAACCAGCAACTGCAACCGAAACACCTCAAGAAAGGGGGTGCCACATTTTAAAATCCTTTCATGCGAATTTTTCTTTCCCTGATGACTCGCGTTCATTATCTATAAGTAAACAACAATCCCTATTTAAGTAAGAACATGAAAGGGGAGAATGAATATATCTGAAAATTTCCACACATTTTAAAAACAGATGGCTAACTAGACATAGTGAGTAAGTAAGTTTTTGTTTTAATTAATAAAAATCATTACAATTGTTAAAACATGGACAGCCATAATCACAGTAGTTTTTAAAATCGGTTTAGAGAGTAATATATATTAAAAAATATATATATATATATATATAAGGAAAGCCCACTGAAATTCATCAATTTTGACAAACAAGCTACTTACATTGTGAATAATTTATGGATAACATGCAGCACTAAAAACATTGATACCATATAAACACAGTCTGAAAATAGCATTTCAGTTGCCAATATTCATCATCAATTCCATGTGCATTTTAGTGACCAATAAAAAATATCTTCATATTTGCAAATGATCATTACATTATTATAAAAAAAAGTAGTTAGTATAGAATTATTAAGATGTCTCTGAGCTGTAAAGTGCCTACGGGCTGTGTCTCGGTGCTGACCCGAACTGTAAACGTTAAGTTTGTATGGGCAGCTAAGAGATCAATAAAGTGCTTCTATGTGATCCAGTCGTTCCTACTCTCCATTTAATTCTGAATTTAATTTCTTATCTGCTATAAAGATAAACTTAACGAATTATCTAATTAGGTGGATTGATTTCCAGGAAAGGCATAAGATTATTGCCTGATGGCATGTTCTCACCCCTTGTTCAATAAAGGTGGATCTCAACAATACTTGCCTTTCCTGTGTAGACAGGGGCAAATACACTCAATATGTATTAACATTTTATTAGGAAGGCCACAGAGTCTACAGTTTGGCATTAGCCAATTGCGTATCCATCTCGGGGTTCCATCCTTTGTCGGATATTGACCAAATCTTAGCTTTAGGAATTTATCCCTAATAAATGGCTGTAGATGGGAAAGTAAATAAGGTTGGGGGTCCTTTTTATTAAAAGAATTAATGATCGACCAAGCATGTTTTTTTTTACTGAAATAGCCTCGTTATCCAGCATCAGGTTTCAGCATCGCTTTAAAAGGTGTTTAAAGATGGTTTTGTTTCTATCCCAGTAGTCGAAAGGCTGGAGGTTAAAAATGTTTAGACTCTCAGTTAGATAAAACCTCCACCCTCATGCATTGTCAGATTCTATAAGTGCTTGACAACACAAGTTTGCAAGGCTGACAGGATCGGATAAAAATAAGGAGTATAAGCTTTTTAGGAATGCTGATTGTCTTACTAGGGATTGTCCGGCCATGCCAAACTCCAGTCGGATATTTGCATGTCCAATATTTTTCGGAATCCTAAAAGTGGATTTAAAAACCTTAATTTGTAAGTTATCCAAAATTTTGGAATCTTTGCCTCGGAAGATTACAGACCCATAGGCTAAAGCGGGAATCATCTTGGCCTTCATGAATTTAACTAAGTGCTCATTGCTAGGGCATAAAAGTTTGTCTCGTAAGGTTCTAAAAGCAAATGAAAGGGATGCAGCTTTGGCCTTTAAATTGGTAAAATGATGTTTAAAGGATACCCTATCATCAAATGTGATTCCCAAGTATTTGTAGGATTTTACTGTTTCAATAATTAGTCCATTAGCTTTCCATACATGCCTCCCGGGTTTAGCTAAACCTATTGTCATAATTTTCATTTTTTGTATATTCATTTGTAAGCCCTTTGCTAAAATGTAGTTGTTAAATGAGCCTATTATCCACTGTAAGCCTTTTGGCGTATGGCTAAGCAATACCGTGTCATCAGCAAACTGCAAGTATTTTATGTTCAGTCCTGAAAGATTTGGTGAGTGGGCATTAACATTCTAGAAATTTAGGGGTAAATCCGCAATAAAAAGATTAAAAAGATATGGTGCTAATACGCAACCTTGCTTCAAACGGCGAGTAGTGCAGTTTCACTTGGACCCATGTATTTGAATATAACAAAACAATCATGTCTAATAGTTTTTTTGCTATGCCCCATGCTACCAGCTTTTTCCAAAGTAGATTGCGGGGAACAGAGCCAAAGGCAGTCTTCAAGTCTACAAAGCAAATGTATAACTTGTGGTTTGTTTTTTTCCCTTCTCTGCTAACAGTGTGAGGGAAATTAAATTTGTGATAGTTGACTGACCTTTTCCGAATCCAGTTTGAAAAATCAGTATTATCTTTAGTGAGTTGGCCCCCTCTTCCAGGTCCTTGAGTACGCATGTCGCAAAAATTTCCCCCTCCACACCGGTTAAGGATATGAGGCGATAGTTGGCCGGATTGTCGGGGGGACCACTCTTGTAAATGGGTTGGATGATACTCCCTTGCCACGAGTCCAGAATTACTTTGAACAGAACCACATCTTTAAATAAAGGTTTTAGGATTTTTGCCCACAGATCTGTTTTGGCCTTAAATACAGCGTTGGGAATTCCATTTGATTTAGTCCTACCGACCACCTTTTTAGTCTCTTCCTCTTGTATGGACTCCAATATAAATAGATATTCATCATGGCGTTTTTCCTGGAGTTTTGCATTCTTCTTATCCCCTGGGAAGGCTAGCGTATTTTGTCGAACAATATTTTCAGTAGTAATTGCTGGTTGGTTCCTATACACTTTAAAGAGGTAGGAATCCCAGCTTGATTCAGAGATGTTCCCACTATTTGCTCGCCTGCAACCATGCTCTGGCTCATTAATTGTTCCTCAAAAAACTTTTAAGTTGTTAGTTTTGCAGGCATAATACAGTTTTACCCTCATTTCTTCATGATACGCCCTATTTGCCTTCCAGATCTCATACTTATATGTTCTTCTCAAGTTTTCCAATAGTCGAATTTTAAGATCTTTATGAGCACAGTTTGGTTGCTTATATATTGCCCTTGTTGCTTTATTGAGGCTCTTCTTTTGTAGGTACAATTTGTGCGAGTACCAACTGTTGTTATTTGGCCTAATTGGGTTGCACCTGGCAGTTGTTTTAGGAGGAAAGAGGTCTGTTAATGAAGAACATAGACAAGGCCAAATTTCCACCATCGATTTTCCAGATTGAAACTCGCAGAGTGCCGATTCTATTTTGGTTTCAGTAAAGGCCAGGATCTCAGATTGGTTGGCTGGATGCCATATCATTCTTCTTAAGCTAAAGGCAGTTGGTAATTGGTCAAAGTTTCTCGGCTTTGGCTGGTATTCAACTGTTAGAGCCAGTGATATGATTTGAGGATTATTGTTGCTCTCCACTTGGGCTGCAACATGATACCCCTCATTTCCAGATGTTAATTGCTTGGAGATCAACTAGACGTTTCGTCAACATATCTCCAACAAGAATGTCTCTTGAATCAGTAGGGATGCAGCCCGTGTTCGTGGATAAGGTATAGTCATTTTCAAAAAAGAAAGAATGCCTGCACCAGACATAGGAAAGATTTGACTTCACAATGGAGTGTTGTAACCTCACGTAATACCTCTGCATTAGGCCTTCCTCATGCTTATTGTCCTGGAACTCTTTGGTGACCTTTAATAGTCTTATAAAAATACAGTAGGGGCTATTTTATTTGAAATATGGCATACTCGTCCACCACGCTCAGCAGGGGGGCACATGTTCTTGAACCATCAAAGTAGTCACCATCCTTTCAAGTTACTCAGTGACTGGCTGCACATATTCCATCTTTATTATGTCCACCTGGTGGTGTTCCTTCTTGTCTACTATGGCAATGATATTGTTTAGCTCTCATCCCACATTCCCACGCTTGCTTAAAATTGTTTAACAAGACTTACCCGACTAAATGTGGACCCAGTGATCACCTGTATGGCTTAATCAGCTTGATGCTTTCACAGACATCAATATTTGCAGTGTCCTTAAGGGCTATGTTACAGCACTTCAGCTACAGATTTTTGACAAACAAGGACAATTTGACGGGAATATTTTTCAAATCTGAGACATTTTTGCATTGCTGATAATAATTCCACCACCTGACTATCACTTGATGTATCAAAAACACAAAAGGTGATGGGAAGATGGCATGTAAAAAGTCTAGAGCACTGGCAATCGCTCTGTGTAGCATTCCAATCCATCATTTTTCACCCACTGCGCACTCTAGACAGAGACCCATCTTATGCAAAACAGTACTGAGTCTGCTCCTCATGGGAGCAGTTAATCACTTTATAGTGTAGAATTATTTAAAAGGTTTATATTTTTGTGTATCATTAACAAGGTGAAATATGCATTTTGAGACATGATTCTACATCTACAGACTGATCTAGAGTAAGTTGCCTAAATTTCCTATGATGTGAAGAAGTTTCTTTATTAATGTGTTTTAGTTATGCCAGATTACTGTGCAAAACACCATTTGGACAGTAATGGAGTCATCTCTGTCACTCAATCATGCTTCCTCCTCTGTGCATATACTCTCCCCACAGGCTCCGCAGAGCACAATTAAACTGATGTCATCATTGTTTGTTTCCATGGCTGTAGTTGTCTAGCTTACTCTGATTTATCCATGGTGTGAATGTAAAATTGAAACATATTGCCATGTTTACCATTCTTTCACTGGTTCTATTAATTCAGAGAAAGTCTCATTGTCAATGTTTTATATTTTATTTGAACGTCTCAGGATGACATTTGAATAAAGGATGTTGAATACTTATTCCAAAATGGGTTAGTGCTTAGGTGCTAAGGTAATATAACGTTTATGTTCTAAGTGCTCTGATTTGCTGAAGAAATGATATATTTGCTTACACCATGATGAATTTGCAGTCTCACTAATATTCTATGCAAGAACTGTGTATAAAACCCCCTTGATTTGAGGGTGAGCTAGAAGGATTTCCTATTCTACTAGGGATGCTGCTCATTTCTGATTTTGCTGCTCACTGGGACTCTGTATAACTCTGCATCTGTAAGCCTTCATGGCATTGCCACTCAGTTTGAATTTTGTAATAAAACACTTTTACTTTTCATTGGCCTAGAACTCTGATATTATGTGGACCCCATTATTTAATGGGCTGTTTTACTCTGCTGATTTGATGTGGGGGTGGGGGGGCCTTAACACGTGGACACATTGCCTTATGAAACTGAGGTTTAACATAGTCTCCTATCCAGCAAACTGTGGGAGGACTAGATGAGGTCAATTTTGGGGTGTCTAAATTTTGGGGTACAGTTTTTGCTCGCACAAATCTTTGGTAGCAGAGGATGGTTTAAAGCACACCTCATTTTGCTGAGGACCCCTCTGGCTGTCCTTTGTTATTCCCTCCCCTTTAGTTGTCCTTTTTAGTTTCCTCTTTTTGCCCTCTACATAGAAATAGTGGATTTTTCAGTGTGGAATATCCCAACGATTTTGCCGAGAAACCTGACTTCCAGTGCTGTTCCTGATGACGTGGAGTGTAAGTATGAATAGTGCAGAATGAATTTTCTGTTTCAGAATGATTCTGGCATGCATATTGTGAGTTCTGTGTTATGAAATGAATTGTTATGTGCAAGGTGTTTGGCTATGCAGTGCTGATTCTGTGTTCAATTGGTGGTTCTGTATCACTCTTATTTGTGATTTTCCATTTAAGGTTTTGTTTATTATTGATTGGTTTGGTTATTGGATTCATCAAAATTCAAGATTCCTAGATATTGTGGTTTCCTTGTCTGCATAAGTAGTGTGTTTTGTGAAGTGCCGTATACAGACAAATAGGGGTTTCTGAATAAACGAGTTTTCTCTTTCAGGGGTCCTATGTCTAATTTAGGTTGATGTCTTTTGCTCCTTGGTGCATGGGAGTAATTGCATTAGCCAGGGTAAATTGCTGCTGGAAAAGGTCAGCCTAGTGTGAATCAGTCTGATTAGCAATACTTTTACTGGCGCTAATGTTGTTTACTATTGTTGTTGGACTTGTTTTACTAAACGTACCTAATTCTTCCTATTTTCTGTTGAGCAGACAAGGTTTACTTAGTTTATTTTGAATAAGTTCATTGAGAAAAGACTTTGTAACTGTTTTCCTCATTCACAGAGAAGTTGTGCTGTGATTGGTTAGTCAGCCAGGGAGCTGCTCTCAGACTGGCGAGATGTCACCACAAACCAGCGCTGTCATTGGTTGGTTGCTGACAGAGCAGTACTGCGATAGGCTGACCTTCAACAGAGCCACCTGGGGATTGGGTATTGTTCGCTAGTTTGTTCTGTGTGATTTTTAGATGGTTTTCAGCAAAATAATGGGTGCTGTGTTGAAAAAACCTTACGTTTTTGTTGTACCTTTTATGGAAGGTCAGAAATTTCCTGCTGAGGGACCACCTGCATATGAAATGATGTTGGAAATTGGATTTCATACTTGTACCTGGATTTCTGAATGGCATGTATACACTGCTTCTGATAAGAACTTACAGTTTCCTTTAGAAGGTACCTATAACATTAGAAAGTTAGATTTCTTGAGACAAACTATGAACAACAGAAAGCTGATACCCTGATCAACATAGTTTTAGGCACTAAACAAATTGGATAGGATAGTTACTGATAAAGAGAGAAACAAAATAACAAAGCAGGTAAAGGGCTAATTTGGAGAATGGTTTGAAAATAAATCAGATCTACAGGAGAAGTGCTGGAGGGAGGATATGATGGAGGGAGTGAGTTTTTCCTGCAGTAGTCAAACAGACAGATGACAAAAAATATCCCAAGAGGGAGAAAAACAGAATCATGATTCAGATGAGGAGGATAATTTTCTAAAAGGCTTTTTGAATTTCAACTTTCTTCATATACTGATAGGCAAAGGGAACTGGTCCAGATCTTAGTGGAGTATCAGATATGGTGTAGGGGGAGACATTACAGTGGTACAAGCACTAAGACGACCTACAGCTGGGTTGTGAGTACAGTAGCAAGTGCCCCACCTGAAATCGCAATGACAGCATTGCCAAGTACTAGTAGAGATACCCTAGTGATTTCTCAAACTCAAATTAATTCGCATGTGAATGTGGTAGAGGAGCTACCTAAGAAGAGAATTATTAATGATGGATTGTTAAAAATGTAATTTGGAGAAATGTTAGAAGGGACAATTGATTTAAATAGATTGTTGTCATACAAAACTGGCAAAACGAAGTACACGATAAATTAGTGGAATTGGTGATGAATGTGAAGTTGACATCAGCAAAATGAAAAATGTGAAAAAGAATTACAAAATGGATTTGACTCATGATGAAATAAAGGAATTTGGTTTGATGACTGCAAGGGCTCACATGGAAGATTCGATTGAGAAAACAAGGGAATGGAGTGATTTAAAGAAATACAAACAAAGGTGGAAGAAAGAGTGAGCAAGAAAAAACAAAGGTGCAGAGACTGAAAGGAATGTGAGAGTATCCATTAGTGATTCAGAAGCAGGGACAATTTTTAGAATTTTCATTGAGAGAGTTACATGGAGGGAATTTGGTGCATGTGTATTGAGCGAGAACTGACCTTTATGCTTTTACTACATATTTGCCAAAATTGCAAGAAGTGCCTGAAAGGTGGTACAAGGAAGTTCATAGTTTGACTACGATTTCCTAAATGCCATGTACTAAATTGAATTTGTTGTTTGAAATTGTAATTTCTAGTGACTAATGCTATGAATGAAAAGTTTTAGTTGCCAGGCCAACTGAAGAACCAGCTACGGTTGCACCAATTAATGCTTCTTCTGAGGAGGTGGCTAACAAGTATAGACAGGTGATTAAGCATTTGAAACAGAAGGTGCATTACTGTGGTAAGACTGGGCACTGAAAACGAGAATGTAGACAAATCCCAGATAGGATTGAGAATTAATTTGTTCTCCAGATGCAGAAAGACACACTGCCAATGCTTCTGGCTTAACCAATTTCTATGCACAGTCTGCATGATAAGAAACAATTGTGCATGACAATGACTTCAGCCCCAGTGTTGCAGCAAAATATTAGAAACAAAATGCCATAAGTTGAGGGTACCAGCAGAATCAATTGATTCAGGCTAATTACTCTTTTCAGTTTTCTTCAGGGAATAAATCACAATGACGGTGTCTGAGAGGGGAGTAGGATTGCTTTCTTAGGGCAGTCCTATAAATAGACCAAAGATAGACCAAAGTGGCCCGTACATTGATGGTGAGGTCCATGGCCACGCTGTTTCATTTTTAACCAATATGAGGGCTAACCATTCTACACTTCGTTCTGTGGAACTCACAAACCTACCCCAGGAAGGGAAGTTCAAGGGACCAATAATACAAAATTGTTAACCAGGTTACAGCAGATGTCCCAGTTAAAACAGAGCAGATGGAGAATAAACATCAATTGATTTTGTGTGATTCAAGGCCTGTAAATTTGTTAGGCAGAGACTTGTCATGTAAAATGAATTGTGTGATTTACTGCACACTGGATGATGTTGCAATTGAAACTCAAGATGAAGATTTAGGGGCCGATTCCGATCTCGGCCGGTAGGGCACCGAATCGGATTCGGCTGAACCGGATCCGATTCGGAGCCCTCTTTCCCGACCGATTCGTACGTGCGTCCGGCCGAGCGAGTACGATGCGAGCGCACGCGAAATCGCCGACCGACTTGTTCGCGGGTCCGATGCGCTCCGGCCGACTCGCACGGACACGACTCGCACCGCGCGATGCAGACGTTCCCCGGCTGGGCAAGTACGATGCGCGCCGCGAGCAGTCCGACCGACTCGTGCCGTCTGGCTCGAAAGAGCAGTCAGAGCCGCACTTTGGGGGTCCGTGTCGGACCCCCCTGTATGCCTAGCCGCGCGAGTCGCACACAGGGGGGACCCATCAGTCCCCCCTACCTGTGCATGTATGCCGCGAGTCGCTTTGAGGCGTACTCGCTGTAGGGGGCACCCTTGTTCGCCTCGCACCCATTGAGTCAATGGGAGCCCGCGTACGCCTTGTACGTCCGGCTCCCATTGACTTCAATGGGAGTCCGACCGACTTGAGTCCGATTGCATGCGTGCGCATCGTACTCGTTCGGTCGGACTGCCAGGGTCCGATTCGGTCGCAAATCTCTCCGGGTCCGGCTCGGTCGGAGTGATTTCCGGCCCGAATCGGAATCGGCCCCTTGGTGTTTAAAATTAAATCAAAAGATTTGAGAGTTCAATTGTTCCCAGTTTTGACAAAAGATGACCTACCTCTGGATTTAATACATGCCGTCGGAGGAGGTGTGGGATTTCTCTGGTAAAGAGATAGGATTAATTAAAAGTGCCCAGCCTGTGCAGATTAATGTGAAACCTAATTTCATTTTCCCTAGAACCAAACAGTATAGACTTTCAAAAGAGGCATAAAAAGGAATGAATGTTGTTTTTGGAATCAATGATTGAGCAGGGAATTCTTTGGGAAATGCTTGGTAGCCCTTGCAACTCTACCAAGATGGGGATAAAAAAAAATGAGTGGGAAGTGGCGAATTGTCCAGGATCTAAGAAAAATTAATAAAATAGTCAGCCCAAGCTGTCCAGCGGTATTGAATACAATTCTGTTTCAAATTCCATCAGAGGCAGAATGGTATACAGTCATTAATTTAAGCCAAGGGTTCTTCTCCATACCTCTCCATGAAGAGAACCAGTATCTCTTTGTGTTTCAATTTCAAAATAAAGTTCTCATTTGGTGTAGAAGCCAACAAGGGTATACTGAAAGCCCTTCAATTTCTAGTCGGATCCTAAAAAAAGATCTGGAAACCTCAAGTTTGCCCAGTAACTCAGTCCTGGTACAGGATATTGATGACCTACTGGTCGCAGCAAAGACAAAGGAAGATTGTAAACTTGATACAATAATTTTGCTGAATCATTTGGCTGACAATGGTCATAAGGTTTCCCCAACAAAGATGTATCATTGTAACAAGCATTTGCAAAACCAATAGGTTTCGCCCTTGGGACCTACTGAGTTTAGAAATGCTTTTTAGAAATGCTGTACAGACACTAAGGTTTCAAAAGGTTTTTTGTAACCAGATAGCTTGCGCTGTCTGGCACACAAGACTTAAACACAAGTCAAGCTTTCAAATGGCTTCTGTCTGGTGCTCTAACCGCATTCTCCATACACCACTCACCTCAACCCATTCCCATCACTCCCCACCCATCAGCCTGAAGCAGAGTTGGTCCTGGCTACCACTGTGCTGTTTTTGTATTTTTTATTATACCCCGGGGGTGGCCTGATAATGAAGATGCACTGCAGTATTATGAAAGTGCTCAAAGAAGGCTGTATGCTAGTGGTTTTTTTCAACAGTCTGCTGTGCAAGCAGACTATTTGAAAAAGCACTGCGTCCTTCTCCAAGTACTTTCACAGCACACATCAGTGTGTTCACTGTAATCCCATCTGAACCGTTACCTTGCCCAAGGTGGTAATCAAAAATGCAGACAACTTGCATGTGACAAGGTGAGCTCTATGTGAAAATCTACCAGCAGGGGATGGTTTTACCTCACTTGTGTCTAGCTTAGTCAAGGCTTGTTCCTCTGTGGGACATCCAAGACCGTTTTGTTTGTTTATGTCTGTAACTGCCTTTGCTAAGGTGTTGAGTCTCAATGGAAATCAGTCCCTTTGTTAAGTTAGAGAAAGCCTATAACAGCAACATCAAATACATAAAAATGGAGAGCCCCACCATTCCTGAGGTTTTTACTTTTTCTAGAAAAGCTTTGTTTGATAGGTAACAACCAGATTTATTTAACAGTGTACAGATTTAGCTCCTCAAAGAATTAAACATAACACGCTGACCTTTAGAGTCATCTGGGAGAGAGAGAAAGACACCCACCAAGTAACTGAGCTGCACAATGTGGAATCTACAAACCTAACATCAATTCCCACCTTCTTCACTTGACTAAATTGTGTATTCCTTGGCAGATACTTTACCTGACTGTCCCACTTTTCCCTGATCATCACATTTGAGAGCACTTTGAAATAGTTCTGTTCATGATGCGCGATGTACAAACATCTCTCTTGTATGCGCTAAACAGAATATGATGTTAATCCATCTACAGTAAAAACAGCACACCATATATAGGGGCACATGACAACGGACTTGTTTCCTGGTTCACTAATAGCGTCGCGTCAGGGCTTTCAAGAATGCTTCGAAGTTCATGTTTACATGCCATTTAATGCTGCTCTGTAATTTAATGTGCTACAGGAACAGACAACATTACATTTGTGTGGCAGCAGTAGCATCTCAAACACAAAGTAAGAGTATCTATGGGGTCCTGCTGAGTGGTCTACTGAAAGTAGAATGTTATTTGGAGGCTGGAAATGCGACAGACATTTAATTGGGACAGCATTATACAGCACAGCAGATACTTGTTTTTCCTTATTCACATTCTTGCAGAGAGGCTCTGACTCCACATTTTTGGTCAAAACAGGACAAAAGCAGAAATACACTCTGGTCTCCTGGTACAAAGCAGGGCAATTTATGAACTAAGTCACCTTCTTAATAGGTGGCAAGTGGGTATAGGAGGTTCAATATGCAACTCCATATTGGCCACAAAGCATAATTTTACCCGCCACGTAATAACACCAGCTACAATCTGCCGCTTGGGAAGCCCGAAACTCTCGAAAGAAATGCGTGTGAGGTTTCTCCTGCAGAGTCTGAGCAAGCATGGCCGATGCCCGGTGGAGCCGACCAGTTCAGCTATAGGGGAGTCTGGCTCCGGCTTCCCGCCGCGTCCGACACCTACCCAGCCGGGCATCGGGCACAGCTCCCCCTCTCGTCTCCGCTGCCTGTTCTTCCTCCTTCCTCGCACTTTCTCCGCACTCCCTGGTGACCAGCATTTGGCGGAACCTGTCTCAGTGCTGCCGATGCCTCTTTGGTTTCCACGGATAGCCGCAGAGGAGCCGGGCTGTGGTTCTCCCCTCCGGACCCCCCTCCGCCTCCAGATCCAACAGCCGCTGCTTTTCACCACTACTGGCCCACCTGCCTCACCTCCCGCTAGACAACTGGAATGATTTGGGAGTTTGGAGGAGGTAGGAATTGTACCTCCACTTTGCTTGACTCTTCAGCCTGTCTTCTTCCGTCCATGCCGGTGAGACGCCCCCTCCGGTTTCAGTCTTGCTGCCTCCCGTTCTCTGGACTGCTGCCCTTGTCTGCTGCTGTGGATTGCTGTCCATTCCTTCCTTTGACCCGTGGAGTACGGATAGGACACTGCTGCCCCCAATGCCTCAGAACTTATGCATGTGGATGACACTGCTGTACCTTGGATGTCGCCTGTCGTCCCCCCTCCTGACTCTCTTGCTCCTACCTCTCCTAGTTCCTCTCCGTGACTGTAGCTCTCCTGGTTTGCTTTCAGTTTTTTTTTTTCTTTTTTTTCTTTCCGAAATAGCCCCCTTTGACCTCTTGCCTTGGACTCGTATGCACCCCGCCATTTAGGGACAGTCTTCTCCGAACTCTCCTGTCCTTGAGCCGCCATTTTGGCTATCTCCGTCCGTTCCTCCGTCCCCGCAGGTCCCGAGCTGGGTGACTTTTTGACCATCTCTTCCTTTCATGGACCTACTTCCCGTTTTTCGATTTCAGCTGATGCCCCTGGTGCCAACTCCGTTTTTGTCTCCCACTCGCTCTCCTGTCCTTATTTGCTTTCCTACCCTTGCCTCTCTATTCTGCAACCTTTTTCCCTCCCTTGACCCTCTGGTTGTTCTGGTTTCCGCTTTGCTTCTGCTTCTTTGTTCTCCACTGCTTTACTTTGCCTCATCGTGCGTTCTTTTTTTGCCATCCTCGAGTATTTCGCATGTTCTTAACTCGTATTTATTATTGTGTAACACTGTGTACTGCTTTGTAACTTATGTAACTTGCTTCTCGCTGATACTCTGTAAAGCGCTCTGATACCTTCGGGTCTAGCCAGCGCTATATAAAACTCATAAAAATAAAAAACGTTAAAAAAAATAATGAACCAGAAGTTTAAAAAAAAGCCTCCCAGGATTGTCCACTAACCACACACCCTCATGCCTGTTTAAGGGTTTTCCTTCAGGGTCACAGAACAAATGGAATTCTTGGAGATGCTTACTGTGACTGAGGAATAATGAGTTTTTCGTCTAGGCCTTGTGAACATGTCTGCTGGTAGCTTTGCATTCCTGTTGGCAAAGCTCAATGGCTGACAGAAAACAGCCATCTGCCAGAGGTGGCATGAATGGTGAAAGGTAGGTTGGAGAGCGTGAGGTACACTCTTGGAGCATCCCAGCAGAAGCAGCTTATGACAAGTTTGGGATCCTCCAGTGGTGCCTGCCAGGAACACATTGCTATGGGGCCATCGATGGCTACAGGCATATAGGCAATGTCATCACGGAAGGGACATACATGTGAGCTTGCTGCACACTGCTAAGGTGCAAGATCACCCAGATTGTGAACGACAAGCCTCCAGCCTGGCTCTGTTTCATTTGAGGGAAGCCTTTGTAAAGCTCCTCTCACGTACAACATGCAGCCAAACGCTGTTCTAACACTAGCCTTGTTATGGGGGGTCTCGACAACTTTCATTATCAACAAGACTCTTTTCACAACACATGTATTCACTGCTCTGAGGTCACAGCATTAAAAAAAAATAAACAAATGGAAAAAAGCATTGGCAAATATAAAGAGATACAGTGCTATTAGCATTATCGCTGCACCATCGTGCTTTTTGATGGGCAGGCGGGACAACCAAGCATTGACAAGGGGGAGGAGTGTGGGGTCAGCAACATGGAGAAGGCATGAGAAGGAGGAAAACAATCAACACGGAGATCGAGTGGAAGGGAGCGAGAAGTCTAAATAGTACCTGAATCACAAAGCGAGTAGCAGATGGACACTAATTAAAGAGAATCAATCTGTGCTTGGTCCATGTGCTACAGAAAGTAAAGAAAGTGATGTTGGGCTTGCGCTGGCCAGTTAGGAAACAGAAAAGAAGAGTGACAATGCCGTCAACAAATGGTAAATAATTGGCGGGCTCCAAGCCCTTTACTTTAAACAATATCCCTTGAAGCAACAGTGCATGCTCGCTGTCAGGCGAGACCTAAAAGGGAAGTAATTGAATTTGGTCATCACAGTGGAAAAGGAGAAAGGAAAGTCTCAAAAGAAAGCCTTTCTACATTTCTGAAAATTGAGAGGATATTCTTGGGAATCGTTGGCTACTGTCGTCAGTGGATTCCAAATTTTTCCTTGATTGCAAAACCTTCAACAAGGCTGACCCACAGTGACATAAAGGACCCAGTACCATTTGACGAAGAGTGTTCAGGGGCACTCCGAGTACTGACAGAAAGTTTAAGTAATGCACCCACTTATGGAATGCCTGATTGCAATTTGACCTTCTTTTTATTCTGTCATGAAAGAGATGGGTGTGGCTTATCAATTCTCACTCAGAAGCATGGTTCTTCTATGAGACCAGTGTCCTACCTTTCAGCTGTATTGGATCCAGTAGCTGTAAATCTTCCTGATTGTGTGAAATCGGTTGCAGCTATTTGTGTTGCCATTGAACAAGGTAGAAGGATAGGCATGGGCCATACTTTAATTGTATATGTCTCCCACTCAGTTGAGATCCTATTAACATGTATAAGGACACAACACATGGCAAATAGTCGACCCACCTGATATGAGCAAGTCATACTGCCAGCAGAGAACATTTCGTTTAAGAGGTGTAATTCACTTAATCCAGCAACACTGCTCCCTATTCCAGACAAAGGTTGTGAAGACAGTGACAATGATGATGATGAGCATGAACACGACTGCCTGGCAGTTTACTGAATTATGTACCAAACCAAGACCAGATATCAAAGAAACTCCTCTTGAAATGGCTGATCTGAGTTTGTTTGTTAATTGTTCTTGTTTGAGAAATCAATATGGAGCATTGATGGTTGCCTATGCAGTATGTTCTATTTTTGAAATTATTGAAGCATCCTATCTACTGAATGTAACTTCAGCACAAGTGGCAGAACTAGTTGCATTGACTGTGGTTACGGAGAGGTTTTATGACATCTTCTGTAACCACGGGCGTAGTGTGCATAGTGGGGCTACGCGGAGGTCCACGGAGTTGCAAATAAACTCCGTGGAACTCCGCTACGCCACCCTCCTCCACCCCCTCTATTATAACAAGTAATTAAACATTAATAAAAAATAAATTTAAAACCACTTACCTGTACTGCGGCGTCCCCGGGCTGCCCTCCTCCTCTTCCTCGCCGTCTCACTAATCCTTGTGAAAACTACGCATGCGCGGGCGCGCGCGCATGCGCACTTTTCACAAGGATTAGCGAGTCGGCAAATAAGAGGAGGAGGGCAGCCCGGGGACGCCGCAGTGCAGGTAAGTGGTTTTAAATTTATTTTTTATTAATGTTTAATTACTTGTTATAATAGGGGGGTTGAGGCAGGGGCTGGCCAACTCTGCTCTGCTACGGAGTGTGAGGAGATTTGCCTTCTCCGCGTTCTCCGCGGAACGCGAAGAAGGCAAATCTCTGCACACTCCGCGGGCGGAGCGGAGTTCTCCACCCGGGGTTAATCTTCTGGAGCTCCCATCAAAAACAGTTTATTAACACTTGATTTGTGTGAAGCGATACAGCAAACAAAGGGCATTGCTGCAGTAAAGGCTGGAAAAGATTTGGTCACTCTAGGAAAAATGTATACAGATCAAGTGACCAAATATTGTGCACTTGAAACAGTGGTTAAGGAAACTTAAATGATGAATCAAGAATAAATTCCATAAAAATTAAACAAAATGCTAATTGTTTCTTGTTGACTTCAATGCAAACTTCTCTAAGTGAGTTTAGAGTCCTTCAGGAGGGAGTTAGAAAAAGAAATGGGAATAATTGGGTTAAAGAAAAAATCCTCAAACTTTGTATGTTACTTCTGATCATAACTATGTTCTATCTGATGCAATGTTCCATCCAATTGGGGGATATTTCCATGGGCAATCACATTCAGGGAGGGATGCAATACTTAGAACTTTTAAGAAATATTGAGAAAATGTAAATTTGAGTTTATGTACTAGAATCTAGTAACTAGATGTTTAGTGTGTCAAATATATAATCAGGGAAAGAGAACAATGACTATCAAAAATTACATTGGCAAATCAGAGGACTCATTACAAGACTCCAAGCAGGCTTTGTTGAGATGCCAGTTTATAATGGCTTCAAATTCATTTTAGGGATTGTCTGCTTGGTTATTCTGCTTGGTTTCTAAATGGGTCGAGGCTTATCCTACCCAGAGATCAGATAGCCTTACAGTTGCCACACATTTGTTGAGGAAATTGAAACTGAGATTTGAACTGCCAACTTCTATTGAGACACATCGTGGCTCTGACTGAGATTTTGCAATTGATTTGTACCACCCTTCAGATCGATCAGAGGTCCCATTGTAGTTATCGTTGTTCAGTCTTCCAGCGTGGTTGAGAGGATGAATGGAACTCTCAATACCAAATTGGCCAAAGTTTGTGGTTCTACTGATTACAATTGGCCCAATGCTCTTCCACTTGTTTTGATGAGCAGTAGATGTACCCCTGACAAAAAGACTGGCCTGTTGCCTCATGAAGTGATCATGGGCAGAGCAATGAGATTGGCAGATACTCCTTGAGCTACACTTGTTTCGATCACTGATGACATCGTGCTGATATACTGTAAATGTCTAGCTCATTTGGCAAAATCTGTCTCTCACAAGGGGAATCAGGAAACTGAAGCAATAAAAGAAATACAATGTCATAACACGAACCCTGGAGACTGGATAGTGGTTTGAATGCATGTGAAGAAGAACTGCCTTAATTAAACTTACAGAAGTAATTATTTACACAAAATCACACTTATTTTCAGCTGATGCCCATAACAACCCTCTGAAACTTAAACACATATCTCAGCAAATCAAATATCTATTTCACCATCTGTAGAATCTGTAACACTAATTCTTCATACGACTCCTCAACTCCCAGTCATTTCAAATTAGCAACTATGATGGCATAGTTTCGGCTGGCTTATATTCCTTGCCTTCATCAGGATTACAGATATAACGACTGGTAATTCTTCAATCAACCATGTGGCACAGATGTGTCTAAAAATATACATCAAAACTACATCAATCAAAACAATTATATATAGTCCCCCACCATCTATTTTCCTATACTTATTCATCTCTACTAATATTATTTCCATTAAACCTATTTCACTATTTATATTTCATCTGAACAGGTATATGAAAAATGTCCATTATGCCCCTATTTACATCTATTTGATTTGCATTAGATCGTAAATAATGCTTGTCAGACAGGACTGAATGAAGAGATAGACCTGAGAACATTGATTACGATGTAAAATTACATATATCTCAAATGGGAGGCTGGAAGAATGTTTTCAGGGTATTTATCAGGCTAGCCATAGCAGAAATTGTGGTAATCTTTCCTGTAATCTTTCATGTAATTTTCTATGTATGAAGTGTTCAAGAGGAAATAACAGAGGTATGACATTGAAATTATGCACAACATATATGAACAAATGATGCATGGGTTTAATAGATTGACCTCTTAGTATCTATTCTTATCAGCACAAGAAATTGTCAAGTATTTATAAGAATAAAGAGCCAATGTATGATCTATTAAAACAAATGTGACAGGTTCGCTACAAGTGTTACACTGAATGCCATAAGAACATATTGGGCTATAGTTGCAGAGAATTAATTGCTGGTTTTCTGGGAAAATGTTCAATTATAAAGATTTAGAGGATATTTATTTTATCGATTAAGGTGATACACAAGTGATTTTTCGAAGGTGAAAGGTCAACAGCCTCGCATTTGAGTTATTAGTAGTCAGTTAAGAGCAGTTTGGTAAGCCATTCTAGTTTTTTAGGCAATGAGGAAATCAAGTAGCTGGTTAAAAAGGATTAGCTAGAGTAGCATGGAAATGGGGTTGACGTTCTAGTTATCAAAAGAAATCTGGAAGTCGGGAGGGTAGTGACTTCTGGGATGCAATGTGAAATATTTTGAGAAACAGGAACTGATTAGCATTGAGAGGGGGTTGATGCTTTAGTTGTCGAGAGAGTAGTGACTTCCAGGACACTGTGCAAAAAGCATTGGAGAAACAAGGCCTGACATGGATGGTGGAACTCGATTAAGGAGAAGTGCACATGTTGGGCAGAGGTGAGAGCTGTGGTGTACTAGACTGGGGTCAAGTGGTGTTGCAGGAGCTTTGAAAAGGAGAGAGATGATTATGATTGAAATGTGTTTTTACAGTGCTGATACGTGTAATCGGATATTGGAGATACTCCATAATAGAGGAACCTGTTACTTTAGGTTATGTCCAGTTTCAAGGCGAGGATCAAAGTGAAGAGCTGTTGCAATATCAAAGAAATGAGTGGCAACAACTCCCAGTGGAAGAAAGCAGTTCACAGTGCAGTTGAAATTGATTGGATTTCATTAGTGAATGGAGAAAACTCAACATAGACTATAGGAGCAAAGGAAAAAGCTAAAGGAAACAAGTCACTGAAAAGAACTTGCAAAAGAAAGCATTGTCACAAGAGGAACAAGAGAGACAAAAGCCAATCCATGAACAGTAAGAAGTAATTGAACTAGATTTTAAAAATAAATAGTCAAAGTGAATCACGAAAAAGACCAAAAAGACTAACAAGATAGAGAACACCAAATGTATGCAGTACCTGGCAACAGTATCTTAGGAAGAGTCAGAATCAGAGATTTACAGTCCAATAAATCGTTGTCAGTACACTTAAGTGAACCTGAAAGTGAATTGGAAGAAGAAGATGAACCACATTGAGAGGATGAAAGACTGTTAAAGTGAAAGTCAATGGCGGAAAATCATAGCAAAATCAAAAAATACGGAAATTGAAATCTTTGAAGGCATGAACTGAAATCAACTTAAAAAGGTTTTTGAAGTTTGTTTTGACTATTGTTTTGAAAGAAATAAGAAAAGAAGAACACCTATTATTGTTTAAATGAAAATGTTTGTCTCACTAGAAAATGGAGTACAGCAAATGCTGTAAAATTGTTAGCTTGATTGTCTTATTAATGACATTATCTGTTTTTATTGGCCTGTTGAGCTTATTTTCTCTAGTGAGATACTTCTCCACAAGAGTTGAATTAATTACAGTAAAAAATGAAGTGAAACCTAATACACTGACACATAGCTAAAATTGAGAGCATTTCAAGGTAATATTTATGGTAAAGCGATACAATAATATTCCAATATTATGAAAGTAAAACATTGTTTCATTTGAATTTTTTTCACTGTTCTGGAGGGGAGCAGTCTACATGTATCCAACTTCCTATTTCCAATGTCATCTCATGTACAGTGTTTGTTAGTATATTAACAAAAAATTATTTTTTTCTCCTTATTTGTCAGATTTCAACGTCTCATTGGAGGATCTTCCTACTGCAACAGATAGAAGTGTTTATAAGGGTGTGAAATGTGGTAAATTTCTGGAAAAAATTGCAAAATTGAGCATGGAACTAAATCTACTAAACGCGGGTATGTGTGTGGTTTGAGTAAAGAAGAGCATGAGTTTATTAACAAACACAATGAGAGAAGTGTAAAGAATGTGAGAGATTGGAGAGATGAAAGGGAGATAAGGGAACAGATTAAAGAAGAAGAAAAATGTATATTGTCGAATCTACATCCTAGAATGAGAATGGGAGAAGGGAGGTGGGTTCTATAAGGTGCGTCGCAGACCTTTGAAAGGTGATAAGGCTCAATACGTGGGAAATAGTGAATGTGAAAGATATTAGTTTATGAGTAGTGTTGAATTTTTTATTGGTGCGGAGCCAATTTTGTGAGGGATTTACTGTGTGTGTGTGGGGTAAAACCGCTTATTTCAATCTGCCGCATAATTGGGTTGGATCATGTTATCTTGCTTTGGTGTTCCCTAGAGTCTATCGTATGAGTGAAATGGATGACGCAGATGATTTGAGAAGAGTGAAACATGGATTTAGACACATGATATTATATATATTAGGTGCTATTATTAGCTATTATTACCCAGAGGTGTGGGTATTAATGACATGAAAATTAGACACTTGTCTACATTGATGGACAAACTTATTGCTATTAGAGCAATGGTAATGCAAAAACAATTAGCGCTTGATATCCTACTTCCTAAGGAAGGCGGTGTTTGCAAGTACTGAAAGTAAAAAGGTGTTGTACTTTCATACCTGATAATAGCTTGATTATAAATTCTTAAATTAATAATATGACTAATTTCTCTCGTGAACTTCAAGCTTTAGAAGAGAATGGCTTGTTGGAAACTGTAGTCTCCTTGATGAGATAGGGAAGGGTTTTAGCCAGGTTGGTGAATGGACTGATAATTTTTGTGGACTGACTTGCACTTAACACCAACTCCTGTAACAGATATGTTGATTTGTGAAATTGTTCTGTTTCTATTGTTAACATTTTCTGGATGTTTCATTAGGAAATGTTGGGCATAAAGATGAAAGGAAATATCAAGGAGACAGAGAATATCAAGGATCGGTTCTACAACCAGCTAAAAATGATGGAAGAAAACTCCAGAAAGAGGCAAAAACCAATGTAGACTTAATAAATTGTTGATTAATAAAGTTTTATTAATTGTTTTGGTGATTATAGAATAATCAGTGAGGGGCTTTGTAGGACTATATTAAAAGTTTGTTTTTCTGTATCATTAACAATGTGAAATATGCATTTTGACACATGATTCTACATTTACAGACTGATCTAGTGTAATGAAAATTTTCCTAGCTATCATAACGGAAAGTTTCAATTCTATTAAAGATATGGAGGCAAAGATTATGCTTACTCTCTTCGCTTTATTTTAACAGCAACCATTTCAAAAAAATCAACCCAAAAACTATCTTTCCCATGAACCTTAGGGAAAGAGAAACAACATAACACTGTCCAATCAGCATAAGGTAAGTCCCATTATAGTCCTTTCACTGTGTTCAACCCTCTTCTTTCTTCACGCGAGCAAGGTGTAATCTTCCTCCCAAGTTATTCCTGCTTGCCTTATTCCTTTACTGGAGAAAAATCAAAGTATCCAGAAATGAAAATGATCTCTGATAAAACTCTTATATGTATATACAAAAGAATAACCAGTACTATACCATATCATCTATACTGTTCATGAAAGCATATCAGAAACAACTGATCACCAAGGCTGTAGAAAAGTGATACTTGCTACCATACGTTGTACGTTAAAATATTTGCTTACCCCCCCATATCGGGTGGACCTGGAGTAACTCCTGGGTGGTATAATCCTCACCCCTGTGTCCTAAATAGAATTGAAACTTTCCTTTACGGTAGCTAGGAACATTTTCATCTATGTCAGGACCGGAAGCGAGGATCATGTTTGTTCAAAATTTCCTGACCACGAGGGAGGCCATACCTACCACTGGTGTAAAGTAAAACCTTTTGAAGGTAGAATCTGAGGACCAATCTGCCAAATTCAAAATCTCCTCCAATCTAGCCCCCAGGGGAGAAGGCTCTAGACGTCATGGCCGCTTGAGCAGAATGAGCACCAAATTTTGAAATATCAGTTCCAGCCTCCTTCATCACCCATCGAACCCATCTAGCGATGGTAGGGGAAGAGACTACATGGAATGCCTTTCGCATGGCAATGAGAAGCTGTCGTTCACCAGGAGGCTACCTTCTCTGTCATGGCCTTGTATGCCTCAATACATCTCACAACACACAACTTCGGTAATCATCAAATGCCGGGTAAGAGATTAACTATGAGTAACACTTTGTGCACATGGAAAGTAACTCCTTCTGGGGTTAATACTCTACCTGTAATGTCCAGTGTTTTAACGTCAGAAAATAAATCTAATACATGAGATAAGGCACAACAGCATAGCCAATTTTCCTGAAAGTTACTTTCTGGAAAGGTATTTATTACTCTTCCAAGAGAGGAAAAATTTGAGGACAACATTCACGCCCCAAAGAATTGAATACCTTGGTTATGGCGGAAGGGAAAGGCAAATTTCACTCATAAGTTTACAGATGTTCCCCAACCTGACAACCATCAATCAGGGGATGTCCAGCCAAAATTGCTCAACAAAAAATGTTCACAGATTTATAAGCCATACCTTTGGATGCCAGGGATGATAAGAAATTCTGAACTGAAATGACTCCTGATCCCATGGATTCCAAGTCACTGTGGAGGCACCAATGAACCAATTTCAACCACGCTGAGCGGTATCTCTTGGTGGCTGTCTGTCCATGCCTTCGGTAATCAGCCACACCATAAGAGATAAGTGACCCGTGGATACCAGAGGATGAGGGTTCCCCTGGGGATTCAAGAAAAGATTTGGGACTGGGGGAGAAGGATTGGAGAACCCCAAGAAAGCTCCAGAAGAACTGGATACCAGACTTGCTATTTCCAGGTCGGGGTTATTCCCACAAGATCCATCACTTGGCACCTCGCCTATGTTGACAGCCATATAATCATCGAGAACAGAGGAAATGCGTAACCCCTCTCCTGACTCCAGTCCTGGAGAAATGTGTCAGTTGCCTACGCAATGGGATCGGGTCTCCAGCTGAGCAATCTCTCCAACTGGTGATCCAGCTGTGAGGCCAACAGGTCCACTGAAAAAGGATCCCATCTCTTGTTAACTGTTCTGAAATTCCAAGGATGAAGCTTCCATAGGCTCGAGTCTTAGTGATACCTGGAATTCAAATTTGCCACTACATTTGCCTTACCGGGAAGAAGTTGCACAACTAGCGGAATGTTCCGGTCTAGACAAAAGTGCCAAATGCTCCCGGCCAGTTCTGTCAAAGCTCTTCAGTGGAGCAAACACAAGGAGATGATGGACGGAGCGCTGAAACTTTTCAGACACTCACCCCCAGTCACAGATCTGGGTTGAATCCATCATCGTTCTTTAGCTCACTTCGCCACTCAAGTTCAGACACAGCTATATGCAAATCAGTCTAGACCCTGTGCCTCATCGGAACGGTCCAGCCCGAACTGCCAAGCCATGTCTTCCCTGGACCGGAAACAAGCATCCTGGGACCGGTTTCGGGCTAACAGCCCTCATCAGCCAGGCAAGCTTGAATCCAGTGACAAAGTAAGCAAGGGACCCATGTCTGGGCATACCCTGCCAACTTAGGGCGAACAAAGCAAACACAAGGAGATGATGGACAGAGCGCTGAAACTTTTCAGACACTCACCCCCAGTCACAGATCTGGGTTGAATCCATCATCGTTCTTTAGCTCACTACGCCACCCCAGTTCAGACACAGCTATATGCAAATCAGTCTAGACCATGTGCCTCATGGGAACAGTCCAGCCCGAACTGCCAAGCCATGTCTTCCCTGGACCGGAAACAAGTATCCTGGGACCGGTTTCGGGCTAAAAGCCCTCATCAGCCAGGCTAGCTTGAATCCAGTGGCAAAGTGAGCAAGGGACCCACGTCTGGGCATACTCTGCCAACTTAGGGCGAACAAAGCAAACACAAGGAGATGATGGACGGAGCACTGAAACTTTTCAGACACTCACCCCCAGTCACAGATCTGGGTTGAATCCATCATCGTTCTTTAGCTTACTTCGCCACCCCAGTTTAGACACAGCTATATGCAAATCAGTCTAGACCCTGCTCTTGAGTGGGTCACGCCTAGGTGGTTGATATAATGGACAGCAGAAACATTGTCCATTTTTAACATCATGCAGCATTGTGTCTTCTCTCTGGTCCAACAGTGTACTGTGAATGAACCCACCAGATGTTCTAGGCAGTTGATGTGTAACTATCGGTATTGAGAGAACTACTTTCCTCCCATGGATAACTCGCAACAGCGAGCACCCCAACCCTCTTTGCTGGCATCTGACTCGATAATGATATCCGGGCGCGAATTGAAGATCGACGAGGAAAGGAGACCTACCTGATGCGCTACTTGCCTCAAGACGGTCCGTTCCTTCGTGAGTGTCTTGTAGAACTCGTGCCTGATCTTTGCTACCTTCTTCTTCAAAAGGCTCAGAGTAGCCTGCGAGAATCTATGACAAACCTCAGAAAAGTAGCCATTTGAGAGGATGTCAACGACTTCTTCATGTTGATAGCAAAGCACAGGCTTTCCAGCAGGTGCACTGTTGTTTGAAGATGGGTCCGGAGTTTCTACCGGCACTGATCCATAACGAGGATGCCATCCAGGTAGAAAATCAGCTGAATCCCTTGGCACCACAGCTGTTCCATGTTGGCTTCAACACCTTGGTGAAACACCAAGGTGCGGATGAGAGACCAAAGGGCAGGGAGGCAGACTCGTATGTTTGTCCCGCCCAGATGAATTAAAGAAATCGCCTGTGCAGAGGAAAGATCAGAACTGTGAGATACGCCTCTTTTAGATCAAGCCTGCCCATCCAATCAGAAGGGCGGAGAATGTCTCACAGAATGTGAATCCCTTCCATTTTGAAGTGGCGATAGATCAACCACTCATTGAATTCTCGCAGGTTGATAACTTGGCGCCGCCCCCCATCCCTCTTGTCCACTAGGAACAGGTTACTCACAAATCCCCTGAGATGAGGAGAGGTGTGGGGAACCACCTCTTTGGATAACAGTTCCTGTAGCTCCTGGGAATCAGGGTAGAATCGCATTCTGATAATCCGAGAGGACAAGGAAGTTGCCATTGTACAAGGTTGCTGTAGAATTCAATATGGAAACCAATAACGTTTTGAAGGACCCATGAGTCTGTTCCAATGTCGGTGAACTGAGGCAAGCACTCTCCCACTCTTAGTTGGGAAGAAGGGAGAACACATACCGGAGCCATTGGAGTGGAAGTTTCCACAGGATCCTACACTACTGCTCCTGTGGCGAGAGCCTCTGGTTGGGTAGAATTTGCCATACTTGTACTGGTCTTGCCAATGACCATGTCAAGAACCTTGACCCTAGGAGGTGTGGGTGAAAGCTGTGCAGCCGGGCAAGCGCCCTCCACCACGACTGGCCCCAGAGAAAACCTGAAGGTGGAAAATTTGTTTCATTGAAACCTGGGCAATCTCTAGGGATGTGAAGGTAGCCTCAAATTTGCCCAGCTCTTTTACTAAGGGGTCTCCAAAGAGTCTCCCCTGTGCTACTGGGCCCGCTTCAGAGGAGGCAAGATCGCCCAGCTTGTGGTCTACTTTTATTAGGAGGTGTGGAAAAATTGCCCTTTCTGAAGGGTCACCCCAAACTTTTTGCCTTTCTCCCTCCTATTTTTGCTGAACTCTTTTTATTGGCCTTAGGACTCTGAATTCTTTACCACTGCTAATCGGTGCTAAAGTGCATGTGCTCTCTTCCCTAAACATGTGTGTAATTGGTGTATACCTGATTGACCTATTTAAATTACTTGTAAGTACCTTGTAAGGTGGCAAACCATATACCCAGGCCTGTAAATTAAATGCTACTAGTGGGTTGCAGCACTGATTGTACCACCCACAAAAGGAGCCTTTCAAACCTGTCTCAGGCCTGCCACTGCAGGGTTTGTGTGTGAAGTTTACTGTCACTTCGGCTTGGCATTTAAAACCACTTGTCAAGCCATAAACTCCCCTTTTTATTACATATAAGTCACCACTAAGGTAGGCCCTAGGTAGCCCTAAGGGCAGGGTGCTATGTAAGTAAAAGGTAGGACATGTACATTGCTGTTTTGCATGTCCTGGTAGTGACAAACAGCCTATTTAATTTTTCAATACTGTGAGGCCTACTCCTCTCATAGGTTAGCATTGGGAATTCCTTAATACACTTTTAAGCTGTAATTACTGATCAGAGAGGAGAAGCTTTTTCATGTTTCATATCTTTGGCATGGTAATGAGAAATCCTCCTTACTGGTGAAGTTGGATCTAACATTACTAATTTAGAAATGCCACTTTTAGAAAGTAGGCATTTCTTTCCACTTACTGATCTATGCGCTTGGCTGCCTGTCTCCAATACACATTTGAGGTGGGTGGCAGCTACACTTTGTGCATTCCCGCTAGACATAGACAGCCAAAGCACAGGAAGGATAGGTGTATCTGAATACCTATCTACATACATCTGCATTCTGATGGCCTTGCCAGGGCAGGATGGAACAGAGGGGCTAACACTTCACTTGAATAGGTAGTGCCCTGTCCCCATACAAAGGGCTGATTTACGTCCCATAGACAGCCTGGCAGGGGCTAGATGGCGGCTGCTCAGTCGACTTTGTAAGCTCTCTCTCCCGGTCAACCCCACTCCTGGTACGCTATAAGCTGATGTGGAACTACATGCCTTTGGCAATTTACTTGTGGGTATGATCTGGACTGTGCACACTGTTTATTTCCATCTACGCTCGCTCTCAATATCCCGCCTTGATTGGTGTTTCTTTCGTGGTTCTTGGCTAGTGTTCGATTCGCTTGGACAAGGAATGACATCCCTAGTGACCTCGGTGCCGCCGAAGATCGAGAGAGGTGCGAAAGTTTGCGGCCCGGGTGATGCTTCAGGGTCGGCGAAGGGCAGCGCCGGAGTGCAGCGCGCTGCGGGAGGTACTACGATCAACCTGTAAAGTGCCTCGGAGAAATTCCACTCTACCGATCCTGGGAAGAAAACTGTCCCGGCACTTTTTCTACCAGCTAAAATCAAAAAGAGCCAACCAGCGGAGATGGATAGGGAAGGGGTCGGCGCTGCCGCAGGTGGCCGAGCTGTCAATAAAGGCATCCAGCGGAGCCGTCAAGTGGAGGCTCAGCTGCCCGACCAGAGCATTGACCAGAGCATTGAGGTGAGCTTTGATAATTGGGTTAATACAGGCAATACTGCGGAGGCTTCTGAGCTTGAAGTGATTCTGGGGAATTATGGAGGAGGCCTCTGTTGGGGCAGGTCCAGGGCTCATACCTGCTATATCAATTTTCTCAGGCACAGAAGCAGTTGGCGAACATTCAAGATCAGCCCCGTTAAAGGATATAGCGCCTCTGAGAACCTCTGTGAATCAAGTCTAAAAAGTCAAAGACAGGGAGCTATAAGGGCCAGAGTTGGGCTGACCAAAGTGACAGTCTTGATAACCCTGATGCTCTAAAGGATACGGGCTCTGGGGATAAGTTCTTCTCTCTCTCTGACCCATCCAACTCATCTGGGGACGTGACTCCCTGTGGCGTAAAGCGTTGTTCAGGGGGAGAGTCACCAGGCAGTGATTGGAGTGATTCAAGCAGTCTACACTTTGAAGAGGAGGCTACTTGGAATATGGACATTAAACCAGGCACTGTGCGGAAAAAGGAATTGATGGGGGGAGGGGACAGAGCAAAAAGAAGCTGCAGGGGCACTCTCGTGGGACTAATCATTTTCCTCTGGACTCAGGGGTGACGGGGTTGCTGCACGCAGGCGTACCACCCAAGGGGCAATGGGAAGCTCTGAGAAAATCTCACTCTCTGTCATTTATCAAAGAATTATGGAACACAGAGAAGAGACAAGGACGGAGAGCCAAAGAACTCAAGGGACATGCCACTAGCTACAGAACTCTATTCGCTGAGTCGCCAAGTCATATTCGGAATTTGCGGCGATGATCAGTGAAGCGGAGACTCTAATCTCAGCACTGGAAGACGAGCTTGCGGCCCAGCGATCTCTACGGATTTGTTAAGGACTCAGAAGGACGACATGCAACAGAAGCTTTTGGATTTTTGGAATTGACTCCGGCGAAATAACCTCAGAGTTCCTGGCATACTAGAGGGCTTGGAAGGGCTGGACATTTGAAAACTCATTGTAGAATTGTTCACTGAAGCATTTCCCGTGCTTACACAGTGGACTTGGGATCAGGACGTTCAGAGAACTCATTGGTTCCCCTTTACACAGCACCAGCGCCCAGGACAGAACATCTAAACCAAGGGCAATCTTAATCTGTTTAAACAGTTTTTGGCCCGACAGGCTGTTTATGATCTTGCACAGCCAGACAGGAAAAGGGCAGGGAAGGGGAACGAGTTTTTTGTCAGACCTGCTTTCTGCCATGCGGCAGTCGAGAAACTGTGGCAACTCCGGCAATTAATTCCACTGTTCCAGGGTAAAGGGGCCCAGGCTTATCTCCTTAATCCCTCAAAACTAAAGGTTATTCATAATGATCACATCCAGTTTTTTTCTTCCCAGGTGCAAGCTACGGAGTATCTGCAATCAGTCTAGGCTCACAATTAGGGTTTTGAGTTGATTGTCAGGTATATGGATAAATATTTGTGTTTGGTAGGGGGGATGCGGTAGTTTCAAGTGATGTGGCATGGCAGGAGATTTCTGGAGGGGGAGATCAGGGGAAGCGGAAGCTTCCCATCATACCGGACCTCTGGGGCCTAATGCCTCAGTAGTTGGGTGGGAGGGGGGCGGGCCAAGCCATGTTGGGGTGAGGTTGGAGCAAGATGGTCTCATGCAGATTCTTATATTAACCATGTCGAATTTTTTAGATGGGAAGATATGTTTTTGATTAGATGGGGGATGTGTTGATGGTCGCAAGGCTCCGTATTTGTTCTTTTAATGTGTCTGGTTTGAATAATAGGGCTAACAGACAGAGAGTTGCAACAAAGCTGCGAGTAATACAAGCCGACGCGGTGTGTGTACTAGAGACTCATATCCCGTCGGGCAAGCACAGAATGATGGCGGAACTGGGGTATTCTGTATTAGCCTGCACACAACAGGGCACTACAACCCAAGGGCCATTCTGTCAAAGCAAAATATACGTATAGCTGGCAGGACACTGGTGGATAAGTATGGGCATTGGGTGATTGCGGAATGTGCTGCTGGTTCTACCAAATTTGTCATATGCTCGATTTATGGATCTAATCTGGATAAGGCACAGATCCTAGACTTTCGCAATATAGAACTTACATCTTGGCCTACACCCTTGGTCTTATGTGGTGACCTTAACATTCACTTAGATGGCTCTGAGGTACAATTAGGTAATAACAGGTATAAGGGGAGGAAACCTAAGGTATTCAGGGCACTGCAGCAGCTTCTATCTGATCACAGTTTAATTGATGTCTGGTTTACAATGAGATATCCTGACCCTGGCTTTGCATACCTTTCCTATCCACATAATAAGTGTGAGAGACTAGATTATTTTTTTATATCTAGGACATCTGCAGTAGAGGTTAAATACAGATTTATCCCAGAGTTTTGTCTGATCATAGTCCCTTACTGATTGATATCCCGGTTCAGGGATTCTTTCGGCCCCAAAGATCTTTCTCTTTTGACAGGAAACTTCTAGTAGATGATTTGTTTGTTAGTTATCTTAAACAGTGGATTGTGCAATTTATGGAAATTAACCGGAATACTGCTGCCTATGCAGTAGTATGAGATGCCTAAAAGGATCATAGCAATGGGCCTGCCACATCCAGTAACTTATCCTGACATGAGTGCCAGGAGCGATCTCTACCCTTTTAGGGTTTCTGATATACTTGCCAAAAAAGGTAGCCATCCTTGCATCTATTTCTGGTGTTAGTGCTACCTTGCCACCAGAGTTGGGTGGGGGCATTCCACCCAAAGTCATGCTTGTGTCTCTTTTTCCAGGGGCTTTCTCAGCCTTCCTGCAACATAGGTCACCACTTTGGGAGCTGGAGCGCACTCAGAGGAACAAGGATGCATCAACGTGTTGGGGTGCAGTATATCAGAAGTGTCCGTGGGGTGGGATTTTGGGATGGAGGCGTCTGGTTCTAGGAATGGACACCACGGCCGAGAGGGACCTGGGTCACCATCCGAATCCCCATGAGAATTCTCTGCCTGGGATTAATCCTTGTCAAGGGGAGGCGAGAATGCCTGCGCAGGCTGGGGGGAGGCAACCCCTGGAAGACCCCCGGGGCGGGGTTATGGCCTGTGACTGAGAAATCAGAGATCAAGGGCTGGGAAAGGAATGCCTCTTTTAGGCGATTAAACGTGTCAAAGTCCACTCCCTGAACATACTTGTCTTTCGCCCCAACTTTTTAAGAGGAGTTAGTAGGCATAGCCACCTGTGGTGCGGGATCTTGTGTACTTCTACCCTAATGGACCCCTCACCCCTTGTGCAAGGGGTGAGGGGTCCATTAGAGTAGAAGTGGCAGATTGGCGAAATTCAATTACCATGAGCTTGTGCTCAATAGGCGCTATGGCTGAGGCCACAGCCTGGTGAATAGACGCGTCCACTGCATCACAAAAGTCAGCATCAAAGGGGAAATAGTGAGGGTTTCCCTCTTCGTCCCTATTCTGATCTTTGGCAACAGCAGAAACACATGGAATGACTCCTGGTGGCCAGCAGACCTAGCACCCGTATCCACTCCCTCCAACCATGCCAGAAAACTAGGACTCATCATTGACACGTCCTCATCGACGTGGGAGAGCTATTAAAAGGTTTCCATGGAATGCTGACGCAGGGGTAAATTCAAAAGTTGAGGAATCCACAGGCAGATGTAACCATCAGAACACTGCGTGTTTGGTGTACAGTGTGAGGGGTGCCCCCATTTCAATGGATGTGCTTTTGTCCACCGCAAAGGCTGCGGCGGCCAGGGCCTGCTCACAAGGAAGATGTCCCTGCATTACAGAGTCAAGTTGACTACTATAATACATAATGGATTTGTGCCCTAAGGGGTACTTCTGGGTGAGCACTGCCGTCATCATCAGTCCATCACAATGGCAGAACAGGAAGAAATCCTTGTTATAGTCTGGGGTCCCAAGTACTGGTGTGTCCGTGATTTCTTCTTTTAGTCGGGTGAAGTCATTGTGCATCTCAGGGGTCCATGCCAGTTGGGTACCACTGGAGTTTGCATTCTTCATCGTGGCCAACAAGGGGGCTATGAGGGTGCTATAGTTGAAGACCCCTTGCCTGCCATAGTTGCAGAGCCTGAGGAATTTTTGCATCTACTTCTTTGTCTGGGGTGGTGTCATTGCTCTAATGGCGTGTATTCGCTCGGGTGTGTCCCTTCTTACTGAGGCTGAGATCAGCTCACCCAAATAGCCGACCTCCTTTAGTATGTATTGTACTTTTTCTTTGTCCACTTTGTAGCCTCTCTCTCCTAACGTAGTGAGGAGCGCTGTAGTGTCTTTTCTGCATATCCGTTCAGTGGGACTGCATATCAGGATATTCTCAGCATATTGTAACAGGGTGCCGTTACATTGGTAATTGGACAGGTCCCGCCTCAGGATCCTATTAAAGATACTTGGTGACTCACAGTACCCTTGAAGCAACCTTTGAAAGAGCAGTTGAGCTCCCTTAAATGTGAATGTCGTTAGGTACTGGCTGTCCGGGTGAAGCAAAATGCTGGGGAGGATGGCTCCTTCCCTGAGTGTATTCCTAACTGGTTCAGTGGTGTTGATGAGTCCCACGTCATGTGGACTAGTTGCCAAAAGCTGGGGCATACCTGTGTGAAATCTTGATCCCTGAGAGATGTTGCCCTGCTGACGGGCGTCAAGGCCCTGAGCTGCAGTTCAACTCAAATGTCTATGGGATCTTCAAAGACTATTGTTGAGGTTTCTGGGTAGTCGGTGAACAGTTGTTCATCTGATATGTCCCATATGTGGAGACCTGGGTCTAACAAATGACGCATGCCCATGCAACTTGATTTTCATCAGAGGCCATCAAGACTCCGTTAGTGGGTCAAATCTCCATTGCCTCGACTGTCAGTAGTTTCTCCTCCTAGGGCTTCCACTCTTAGTGCCATTCCTTACGGAACAAGAATTACTTCAGCAGCTGTACTGGTCTCTCTCATAGCTTTGGGGCGTTGGCGATGAGGGTCAGGACTGCCTTGGAGAACGCTGCCTGGTCTATTGGTGAGGCCCGGACTTTGTCTTCCTTACCAGAGATGGGTCTTAGGGTCATAAGTCTTAAAGGGGGATCCCGAGGGTTGAGAAAGTCATGGCTCCATCTTTTGAAAAGTGGATGGTCATGTTTAGTTTGGCCATTAGATCTCTCCCCAGAAGGTTGGTAGGGGATGAAGGATGATACAGTAGTTGACATTGGAATAGGTTTCCACCTATCTCCAAGTCAAGTATTTCAGTGAAGAAAACTCTTTTCACAGTCCCTGAAAACCCTACATGTTCATGGTGTTCCGTGATAGGGGAACATTCCCTTTCTTGAGACAAGATCTTGTGGCCCCAGAGTCCACTAGGAAGGTGTAGGGTATGTCATTGATAGCCACCGTCACAATGGGTTCCTCATGTGAACTGTGCTTGACTGACAATACAGAACACCTGGGCTCCTTCATTGGACCTAGTACGGGTTCCGGGGCTGGAACAGTGAGCTCCTTCCCAATACTGTTGCTTCACCTTGTGCAGCGTGGAACCCTGGGCACAATGACAATGTTTGGGATGGGTTCCCTGCTGTTTGCTGATCCTGCCATAGGTTTGGCCCGTCCATCTGTGTTTGCGTTGGAAAGGGGGCTCCTAGATTCCCTCCTTGGGGTGCGGCCCACTGGGCGGCATAAGTGTTCTCCATCTGAGGGTGTTGTGGGTTGCTATTGGGCTGGGGCTGGGTTTCTATGTTTTCCTAGGCTCTCACCTGGATCTCTGTTGCCCGTAATGCATTCTTGTTCTGCAATCTCCTACAAGGTGTCCGATCTTATGGCAGTAGAAACATTCTCTATTGTCTTTCATTGGGCCTCCCCTTCCTCGTTCATTGGAACCTCCTCTTGCTCTTCGATCATTAGTTTGGCATCCCTGGAAGTTTTGTGTGTCTCTCCCCATGGGGATCGCGGCCATATGTGTGCCTCCGGCTACAACTGCTCACTCCAACGTTACCTTTTTTAATTTCTGCTGTACCAACTTGGCTGTGTCCCTCTGTACCTGGTCCTGCCTGCCTTTGTCTTTTTCTATTTTCTTCTTGTAATAATTTATGATATTGGCCTGTATCTCTGGCTATGGTTTTGTGTCCAACCCAACTATGTTGTCTAGTCTGTTTTGTACTTCGGTGGGCAGTCCCTTTTTAAGGATATTGAAGAAAAAGGTGAGCTGCAGGCCTGCATTAACCCATGGTTGTTCTGTCTCCTGACCCCATCTTGCCTTCATTCTGCTAAGATAGTCGTTTATCCCTTCATCAGGCTTAATACTCTCTGCCATCAGTCCCCCTATGTCTGAGTGGTCGGGGAACATTTCTCTCAGGGCCGTCCAGATCTCCGCTCTATATGTGTTAAACACTGCCCCATCGTGTTGGGTATTGGTCAAAGTTATTGCTGGTATGCGGGCTACGGCGAACATGGTGTTAGTGTAGTCGCCTATCAGGCTACTTAGTAGGCTTTCGATGTCCCCTATAGAATGTGTGATAACTGCTGTGTTCTTTTCAAAGCAGGTTATCCACTTCCCCGCCCCTTCTAATAGAGATGGAAGCTTAGTCCAAAGCCCTTCCTTGTCCATCTGGGCCCAAGGGACATAAACAAGCCCTGTGGCCCCTCGCAGGAGCAAGGGAAATTGCCTTGCTGCTGAAGGAGTGGTGGGCCTGTTCTTGACGTATTTTTCTCACTTTGTAAGACATTGCTGCATGTAGAGGAAGTCCCAATCTGGGTTCTCCCCACATGCCTAATGCAATCCTTTGCCATGGCCATGTCTTTTGGCTCAAATGACTCTCCTTGTGGCCAGGGCCTAGCATACTTGCCCTCTCCCTTGTCCATTGGGCTAGCAAACTACAAAAAGGGTTAATGTAAAATCCGCCTTCCCTCAGTCCAATTATCTCCTTTGTGGTGTAGTTACCCTTCCCAAGTGCCCGTGCCATGTCGTTGGTTGCTGTTTCTGGGGAGGGGCTACGTCTCTGCGCTATTCGTATCTTATTTTTGGAGCATCGGGGTTCAGTGAGGATCAGATGTCCTTGCCTCCTCATCTCCTCATCAGCCCTATTGCTCAGTGATTTGGACGTGGGTGGTAGTCCGCAGCGCAGTGACCAAAGGCTGGCGAATAGCCTCTCATCATCCAATTCCTGCTCTTTTCACTCTCTGCGCCTGGTCTCACTTCTCTGTTCAAGAGCGCAGGTAGGTCTCTTCTCTTCCCTCAGCCTCCTAGCTATGTCCCTGGATTCTGATCTGCCTATCTTTGTCCTAGACCTTCCTGTGCTTCCCAGTGTCTCTTCTTCTGTCACTCTTATGCCCCCTACAGCGCTGCCTTCGCTTTCTGACCCCTGGGAGCCAGAGCTTCCTTTGTCTCCCGAGCTTGAGGGATTGCTTTCTAGGACAGCTAAGAACCGCCCAGATAGCCACCCTGCCTCATCTGACCCTGGAGGGGCTGTGGTCCGGCTTCACTGTGGTGCACTGCGAGTTGGTTCCCTCTGTGGAGTGGCCTTGGACGGGGGCAGGCCTAGGCTATGTGGAGTGGTTAGGGGTGAGTGTGATTGGGATCCCCCTATGTCTGTGGCAACTCTATTTGCGTGGGATCCCATTTTTGTGGGGGTTTCTCTGCTTCTACTATAGGGGGATTACATTACCCGAAGGCTGGTGCTGCGGGGGTAACCAAACACATGCCGGAGTATGGAAGGGGAATCTGAAACCTCAACAGTGGGCTGGGCTACGGGGTCCTTTATTGCCCTTTCTTCTAACAGAGTCCAGAGGTGAAGGGTTGCCTCCCTCCTTTCCCTCTTATGTCCTTTGTGTTTAGTAATTATGTGTGTTTGGAATGCTCAATTATTTTGGGATTAAATGTTCCCTCCTTAGGCCACGGGTACGTGTGTACTTTGGTTTGCAAGTGCCACTCTTGCCAATATTTTCTATTTTTTGCCTTTTAGTTAGAGAAGGCTCCCTGCATGTGCTCCAGAGGGGTGCACACTTTGGTGGTTTAAGGGGCCATGAGAGGGGCATGGGCTCGACCCTGGTTAGTGACGGTGTGGGCGTTCAGTGGTGCCCTTGTGGACTGAATGGCCAGGGCTTGGAGTGGGCAGGTCCACTGGGGTGTGTCGTGTCTGGAGCTAGTGGCTAAAACCAGTTTGCGTTTCAACCTGAGGCAATACAATGGTAATCAAAAGGTACTTTTTACATACATACAATCATAAACATTTCAAGACAGTAAAAAACTTTCTTTGCTTTATGTTAGTAAGGACAGTGGGCAGAGGCTGGTGACAGGACAGAAAGGCAAGAGATATAATGAAAGAAGGTGCGCAAGAGAACGTAGAGTGCGCGTATCAGCTGGATACGTGAAGCAACCCTCGACGAATCATGTGCACACAAGCGAGTGTGCGCATCTTGTGAGATCCGAGGTGGGTGCGTGTGATGAAAATTAAATTAGGGACATGAGGTCAATATGCACACAAGAGTGCGCGTATGACCAGAATTCACATGAAGCATCCCCAAAGACTAACGCGTACACAAGAAAATGCGTGCTTTGAGAGCGGGTTGCACAGTAAAACAACAATCAAATTATGACCAAGTAGTCAATACACGTAGGAAAACAAAGAGTGCGCATATGACCAGAGTTTTTATGTGATGCACCCCCAAAGACCAACTCCCACACAAGAAAATGCGCATTTTGAGAGAAGGGTGCACAGTAGAACAGCAATCAAATTATGAACAAGTAGTTGATATGTGCAGGAAAACAAAAAATGTGCATCAGAATTTGCATGTGAAGCACCCCAAAGACTAACACCCACACAAGAAAATTCACGTTTTGAGGTGCACAGTGTAACCATTTGTAGAGCATTTGTTATGTCAGCTGGGCTGCGCCCTTTAAGATTTCATGCAATGGGTTGGAGAGCAGCTGACACATAAGAAGAAACAGTCTACAAAGGGTGGGGTGTGATAGTTGGGTGCGCGTGCGGCAATGTAAACTGCTGATTAAGATAAAGTGAGACACAATGGTAATGCGATCCTGCTAAGCAGGCTCTTCTTGACCACAGACCATGATAATACAACCAATAAAAATGCACTTCGGAAGCACAGGCTTCTCTCACTCAGGCAACAAAGATGCAAACAAAATCAATGCGTTTCTGCAGCGCAGGCTTCCCTCACTCAGACAACACTCATACCTAATTCATATGACATCTATGTGCATAATTATCTTAACTTAAGGGCACACTTGTTGTACAACCCCTCCTGGGCTCTTCTAGAGCTAGGCCTAGTTCCCTAGGTACACTGTCCCTGGTCTGAACTGAAAACGACGTACTCTGCTTTTTTCACTCTCTCAACGCTCCTTTCAGAAACAGGGTGTGTTAAGAAACCCTCCTACACTAAGCTTGCGGTTAACTAAAAAATATGAGGTTGAGGCTCACGTACCTCAATTCCTGAAGTGACTTCAGATGACTGTCTAAGCCCATAGGTATTAAGTCAGAGATCACAATATCATCTGCATATAGCAAACAGGGCACAGAGTCACCCACAGTTTTTGGCGGATTGCCAGAACTATTGCCTAAATAGGAAGGCAGATCAGAAAGAGAAAAAAACAATGGGGCTAATAGACTGTTTCAGGCCATTTTTGTTTTAGGGATTACAGATGATAACCCCTTGCCTCCCCCATCAACTGTTGGCACCAGGTGGCTGAATGTAGAGCAATAATTAAACGTAGCAGAGACCCGGGCATACCGTGCGAGACCATGCATTTTCTCCACAGCGTGGGGCGGTTGACTTTGTCAAACGGGGTGGAGAAATCAATAAAAGGCGCGTATATCAGAGAGCCTCTAGTTTTCGCATATTTATCTGTTAAAAGTTGAATAGCAGAGATATTATCTATTGTGCAATGATTTCTCCTAAAATGAGATTGCTCCAATGGAATAATCATTTCTGCCTCCACCCAGGAGTGTAAATGTTCCAAAATGGTTTTCACAAACATTTTGCCTACCACATCTAGTAGGACAATTTTCCTATAGTTGTTTGGCAGATTACGGGGTACCTTTTAATGTAAAGGAACTATAATTCCCTAACCAGGATGGAAGAACAATAGAGAAAGCATAACAATTTTCAAAAATAGGAGCCAAAAAATGTGCCTAGAGTTTAGATATTTCTTTCTAAAGGACATCGAAACTTCATCTGAACCCATCACACCTGAATTTCTCATTGATCTAATGAAGTCCTCAATCTTCTCCAGCGAGTGGGGCCATAAGTTACTAACTCTAATTCTAACTAGGATCAAGATATTCTATGTGCGGATCCTTCTCATTATTAGTCACATATAACTCAACAACATAACTGCTTCAGTGCTCTTCCTAAATAGGGATGAGGCATGACCTCGCTCTCGTCCCACAACATTTGGAAATGATCTCCCAATATTTCCGCATGTCCTTACAGTTAGCTGCCTCTCTGAGTTCAACCTGTTTATGGTCACATTCATCTTTTTTCAGCTCGTCCTTTAATCGTCTTCGTCTGCTCTTTAGGGCAGTAATTAATTTCCCTCTTTAAGCCGAGAAAGAGATAGCTTTGGTTCTAATTAACTTATTTATTTCTTTGTTCAAGGCTGAGCGTGGATCTTTCGAGAATTTATAAAGAGTGAATTTCGCTCTTTGACCATCCCGACTTACAAACTGTTTCATGGACTGGGAGTACTGAAGAAGTACATCCGAATTCTAAAATTCCCTACTACTAATAATGTTTTTCAGCAGCCCTTTTAATTTTTTTAGCATAGCTGGCATCCCGTGGGTTTTACCTGATGACTTTTCAAAGCTTTTTGTGTTGACAATTAAGCTTCCAAGGACCCACCATTGCAGAGCAAAACACTATCAAAAAAGATGAGCTTTAGGACCATTAACTGAGTTTCTGATAACATTCGTTTCAAGAATAATATTAAAACCTGAATAAGAGGCTATGAGATAGTCAGTTATAGAGCGCCTGGTAGTAGTCTTATGGTTAAATGAGCCAGGTAGTCAAAATCAATTCAGACATTTACTATCAAGCACTCATTTTTTTCTAAGTAAATCCAGGAGTAAAAATCCTCTCTTAATACGGTTGTTCAATTATACATAATATCTTAATTATATATAAGGTAACAAAAATGCTTATAACGTCGCAAAATGCTGTACAGCAGCCACACTACTCTACAACATAGCTTAAACATATTGGCAAAGCCAATAGCTCTTTTTTAAGTTGAAAAAAAAGTAAGTTTATTGAGGGAAAGCAAGGTGGTAATACAAGAGATATTATAACAATGAAAGATTACATACAGTAAAGCAATCTAAAATTGAAAAGAAAAAAAAAAAATGTGTAAGTCAGTTTAGCATAGCATACAAAGGGGAATAACAGTGATATGCAAATAATCGGTGCATAAAGGAGAGATACGTTTTATGTTGAGATCGTAATACAGAATGGAATATGACCTTATAATATAATATTAACATGATGGAAGTCATGGAGGTTTAGACACTTCTTGCTGCATGGGATTCAAAGACAGGGAGCGTCGGGCGCTAACATCAATAAACAATGTAACAGGTAACCATAAATTTGAACGTTTCGATGCCATATGAATAGGATATACAAACGTTGTGTCCAACCTATGATTGTAACAAACAGCATACCACCATGCTTGATAAGACAATTTGGTACAGTCTTTCCAATTCTTGGTTATCTGTTGAAAGGCAACTGCTAGCAACAAGTCTATTATCTTTACGTTAGAATCACAATCCGCCCAAACAGGGGATAAACTTCCTAAAAAGACATGAGAAGCGGAAAAAGGGCAGCTAGAATCAAAGATTGAGTTAATTTGAGACCATACATTTTTCCAAAAGCTATGAACAGGTGCGCATGTAAAAAGTAAGTGATATAGATCTGCATGTGGCGAGGAGCAGTAAAAATCCTCTCTTATCCGCTTTTATGTTTGCTGGGAACCAAGCAGGGCAGTTTTTAAAGCATCTTCCCTCTCTAAATCAGCATATAAACTAATTGAGCAGTTAGATACTTTACAATTAAAATCACCAACTAATAAAACCTGTCTAACATCCACCTGATCTACCACTTCATTTATAAAAGAAAACAGAGCCGGTTAAAGTGATTATAGGAGGGATCAGGAGGAATGAAGGCATTTACCAATAAAAATGGTTCGCCCACGATCTTACCCTCTGATGGAGAGATTTTTACTGCCTGAAATAGATTTGAGGGATCAGATAACCTACTATAGTTACAACTAAAATTGCTACTTAAAGGAATGTAACACTCCTGGCATTACTCCTCCTATAGGGATAGCCCTGCAACTAAGCACAAAATACCCATCCAGCTCAAAGTCTTTCGAACACCAGGTTTCCTGGATGCAAATCACATCAGCTCTTAAACTATTTAAAACAAAACTATTTTATCAGCATATAAACTAATTGAGCAGTTAGATACTTTACAATTAAAATCACCAACTAATAAAACCTGTCTAACATCCACCTGATCTACCACTTCATTTATAAAAGAAAACAGAGCCGGTTAAAGTGATTATAGGAGGGATCAGGAGGAATGAAGGCATTTACCAATAAAAATGGTTCGCCCACGATCTTACCCTCTGATGGAGAGATTTTTACTGCCTGAAATAGATTTGAGGGATCAGATAACCTACTATAGTTACAACTAAAATTGCTACTTAAAGGAATGTAACACTCCTGGCATTACTCCTCCTATAGGGGATAGCCCTGCAACTAAGCACAAAATACTCATCCAGCTCAAAGTCTTTCGAACACCAGGTTTCCTGGATGCAAATCACATCAGCTCTTAAACTATTTAAAACAAAACTATTTTATCAGAGTAATTCAACAAAGCAGCAGCATTCCAAGAAACCACTTTTAAATTGTTATTAACTATGCCTATTAATAATTGGTCCTGACACACAATTACTATTGAGCGTGCCTAACAGCCAACTCCATTTTCTGAGCTCCTCTTCTATTATGGGATGGGGGCCTTCCTGCTTTGTCTCTAGCAGGGAGACCCATTTCCCTGCTTCCCCTGGGATAATAAAAGGTATTCAAATTTTCCCAGTACAACTCTTTCCCCGCAAAAGAGGAGCCTCCTTCTAGGGAGAAGTTCCCAACCTCACGGACTAACCTACTTCTATTACTCTGCAAAAATACTGGAATTACATCAATCACCCTACAGTGAAAATAACCACTATTTTGCAGAATCAAATTTGGCACAGTTCCCGACTAGAACGACACTCTTGATTTATTAAACAAAGGAGAATGCATAATATTCACCAAAAAAATGTCGCTGGTTTGCACCATCCTCAATTCTTCTTTATCCATAAAGCAAAATAATTAAATTATACCATAATCATACATGGCAACAAAATCAAGCCTGAAGTTGCTTTTGGCACATACAAGGATGTCACCTTTTCCACTGGCAGCTTTCCGTTAATGGGATTTACGTCAACAGGATAGGAGAAAGCTTAAGCGGAGGGATTGAGGCCACTCAAGGGACCATTGTGGGGGATATACTCATGGGGTACCGTCACTGGAGTAGAATCCACACAAACCTTTAAAGTATTTGGAGATTCATCCTGAGCCTTCAAATCGTTATTGTCCTCTTTATTAATTGCTAGGGACGACTCCTCAATATCCTGAAAGCAAAGCTGATGTGGGCGTTTTTTAGAATTTCTCTGCTGTTTTTTCTTTTTCTGCTGATTGCAACTTTTCTTTTTTCCTTCTTTTAATCTGCAAATCAATGGAAATATAGTTCATGAAGGAGCCTCTTTACCCTTAAAAATATGGAATACATACTTTTTTGCACAGTAGGCCACTCCTGGTGTGGTCATATCTAAAATATTAAAATTGGGAGGTTCTAGAAGATTTTTTATTATATCTGTCCACTTTCTCTATTGAGAGCATTATTATTCTTATTGAATTTCTTGCATTGAGGTTTACCCACTTGCATGCCAAGATCACTAACCAAGGGTTTGGCTCTTAGGCTTTGGTTCGAAGACTATGTGCCAGTCTATCCAAACCCCTATTTTTAACATCAAGGTGCACAATTGTATTTTTAATACTCCCCTCTCCTTTTAGGTCAATTAATAAATTAAGAATTGCCTAGAGAGAATCTTGTACATTGTCAGAGTTATTTACTGAGTTTTCTAGCAAGGCAAGACTAGATGATCGGTTCCTTTACAAACATTTGAGTGATTCAGAGTATTGGACATATGTTTCTGGCAAATTGTAGAAGGAGTTATGGGGAAACCCTAGGTCAGGGGTGGCAGAAGTATCGGATATTGTAAGTAACTTCTCACAAGGAGTGCTACTGAGCAGCTTTAACATAGGTTTTGGAGTATTAAACAGAGGGGTTGTGAGTGTAGTAGAAGAGTCTTGCTGCATTCTCAATTTATTTATCCTATTAATGTCAACATCTAGTAATGTGAAATCTCCATTAAAAGGAGGCAATTCCTCTCCATCAACTGGCTGTAGGGACAGTGGGGACTTTCCTTGGGACAGCGCCGGGGGCAGCTTTTGCAATGCTCTGTTCTAAAGCATTTGAAGGAGGGCCCTCCTGTTCAAATTAATGAAGGGCAGAAACGGGGCCCGCAGTGTCCTCCTTCTGAAAAAAGGTGAACATAGAATTACAACCCTTGATGGTATTTAGGTACATAGAATTGTTTCTTAACAGGTTAGCCTTTTTACAAGGTATTATGGGAATCATTCTCCCAGACCGTAGTTTCCTTATTGTCATATCTGACCTCAAACGTTATATGGCCAAACAACAGAAATAAGAGCAACCCTATCAAAAACCTTGAAGTGCAGTTGAACGGGCACCTCTGCACACTTGTATAAGGTTTGCATATACAGGTGGCCACAGTGGAGCAGATTCAGCTATACTCACAGGAAACCTTTATGGAGTGCTCCTTAGTTCTCCCAACAGTCAACTCCACAATCAATTCCAATACCAGTACTTATGCAACAACCTGTGGCATACCAACAAAATTGTTTCTAGAAGAAAATGCCATGGGGGAACCTCACCTGAAGCGCGGGCCACACCAGACCTAGGGGCATATTTAAAGTATTTTGACATAGGGCAGCGCCACAAGCCTTCCAGCTGCTCTGCCCTACGTCAAAAGAAAATGGCAGGAATGTGCCGTAGCTACAAGATACGGCACATTCCGACCCTTTCTGCCAGCACCGGCGCAGAAACTGCAGCCGAGTGCCAATGCAAGCACCCTTGCACCATGGTGCAAGGGTGTCTGTGTTTTTGGCATGATTGTTTTTGTGCAGGAAGCAGCCGTTTTCTTCGTTCTATGTGTGCTGCAAAATGCAGCACACGTGGAAATAGGAAAAAATTAGGAGAAATATAAACATTTCTCCTTGTTACGTCTGCTTTGGGAAGACGTTTGTTTTGGCGCTGCCCTAGATTTACGCTTTGCTGTAAACCTGGGGCAGTGTCAAAAACCATGGGTGTTGTGTGGAAACACCCACAGCAACACCCATGGAACGCCCCTTCCACGCAGAGTAAGGCATTACCTTACTGAATATTTACAAAGCCATGAAAAGCCACGCAGCTGGCTTTGCGTGGCCTTGTAGATATATGGGCCGGCACACTGCGCCTCTGGAACATCACAAAAGTGACGCTCCATTGGCATAAAAGTACCACAGGGGCATTGTAAATATGCCCCCTAGTCTGTCTGCTTCTGCGCTAAATACCCGGGGGCTCAACCCTTTGTCCTAGGTCTAATACCGGGGACTTGCAGCTACCAAAGGTCAACTAAGCACAGACTGACAACAAGTACTATTCGCAAAACGGTGCTCCGACAATGGAGTCCAAGAGTTCAGAAGGACCTTGCCTCCCACTGGCTTTCCGCTTCCCCCCGTTTCTCCATTTCTTCAAATGCTCCCCAGTCACCCAGAAACAGAGTGAATGTGAGCCAAGCTTCAAATAGCCTTGGGACACTTGGATTTTGTTGCAGTAAAGTCGGCGTTCCAGGTGGTCAAGGGACAAGGTGAGGTGCTAAAGAACTCCAACTCTCTTTTTTCTGAGTTTTCCTTCCTGTTACCTTCACCGAGTGGACTAGTTCGTTAGAGCACTAGCAAAGCAGTTGGTACATAAATGTAATTAAGTGGTGTAATATGGTTGATAATATTGCTAGCGAGGCTGACAGAGACACATCAGAAAGGAAGGGAGGGAGTACTGTGCTATGCTCTGCAATTCTGTGCCTCTCACCTCTTGCCTCATATATATTTGGTAATTTTTGCTTAATACCACTCTAAACGTCATGCCACTCACTCACGAGGTGTGTGGGTTTCCTTCTCCTTCCCTTACCAGATCACCTCAGTCTCACATCGCTCCCACCCTCAGTCTCGCCCTCTAACTGCCTCCTGCTTGCTGGGAGGGTGGAGAATGTAGACCAGAAAGGCGTGGGGAAGGGGGTTGCACAGCTAAAGTGGCTTGCGGCTTGTTGGCAAGCGTGTAGGCTCCTCACATAGGCACAAGCTGCACTGGCCTAATGCCAGTAGCCTCCTTGCTCTGCAGTACAGCCTGATGTCTAATGCACTCACCACTCATCCGTTGCCTTGGGATCTTCTTGCCATGCTGCCTCACGTGTTTCTGCGGCTACCGCTGCCACCTGCCACCGTGGACGCCTTCCCGACACTGCTTTTAAGGCTGCCAGGTTAAAACAATGGCCCGCTGAATGCGGCCGTCGTCTGCCGGTTAGTAGTGATTTCATAGCGGGCAGCAGCAAGTGAGACAGCACCGGCTCTGTGGCAGACTAGGCAAGCGGCTCCTGTGGCAGGCTCCGCCTTCGCCTCGCGTCAAAATATATGTAAATGTATGTGTATGTATAACTCTACATTTGTGAGCCTTAATGGCATTGACTTGAGTGGACCCTCTTAGTTAATGAGCTGTTTTACTCTGCTGATTTGTTGTTTGGGGAGGTGCCTTAATGCCGGGACACATTGCCTCATGAAATTGAGGTTTAACACTGTCTCCGTGTAAGGACTGGATGAGGTAAATTTTCTTCTGTCCTACCAAAGAGTCAGAGCGTATTGTTACTGGAATGCATGCACAACTTCTGACATCACATTGGAGGTTAGAACCGCGACATAATGGAGAAACCCAATATGCGCTGCAGGATCAGTTAACAGAACGTTGTTCTTTCTGTAATTCAAAACACTTGCAAGCATTTTATATTTTTTTGCAATTATTAATATCACATCACTCTATTTTGTAGATGGCGGTCCAGTTTCACAAAGGTTTGAGTTAGCCGTTACTTTTGTAACACTAACCAATGCTAAACCTATTTGGGGATTAACAAACCAATGTTAATTGGTATTAGCATTGGTTTATATGGAAAAGTAACGCAAAGCAGCGCAAAACGGTGCTTTGCATTACTTTGCGTCAAGGGGGCGTTACATGGGTGGTGCATGGGCATTCCCATGCAACCACCCATGCTTTTTGAGGCTAAACCCTATCTACTAACAATAGCAGATAGGGTTTAGCACCAAAAATTAACGCCACTGTAAAGCAGGCGTTAAAAGGAGAAACACCACTGCACTCTATGACACTGTACTCTGAAACACTGCACTCTCTGCCACTGAACTCAATGCCACTCTACTCTGCATCAATGCACTCTACGCCTCTGCATTCTGCATCACTCCACTCTATGCCACTGCACTCTATGCCAGTCAAATCTACACCACTGTACTGTACGCCACTACAATCTATGCCACTCTACTCTGCACCACTGCACTCTACTATGCACCACTCTAATCAACGCCACTGCATTCTATGATGCTACATTCTACGCCACTGAATTGTATGCTACTGCACTCTACGCCACTGCATTCTACATCACTATACTCAGCAACACTCTACGTCAATGCACTCTACTCTAGTCCACTCTATTCTACGCCACTCCACGCCACTGCACTCTACTCTACAGCTCTCTAACCTATGCCACTGCATTCTATGATGTTGCACTCTACGTCACTGCACTCTATGCCACTGCACTCTATGGCACTATGTTCTACTCTGCACCCACCACTCTATACCACTCTACTCTGCCCCACTTTATGCCACTGCACTCTGTGCGACTCTACTATACTCTGCCCCACTGCAATCTACGATATTGCAGTCAAAGCCACTTCACTTTATGCCTTTCTACTTTACTCTGCAGCACTCTACTCTATGCCATTGCACTCTATGCCACTCTACTCAACACCACTGCACTCTTCGCCACTGCACCCTTACATCACTCCAATCTACTCAGCACAACTCCACTCCATGCCGCCCTCCTACACTGCTCTCTACGCCACTGCACTCTGTGCCAATACACTCTATGCCCATGCACTTTCTACCATAACACTCAACTCTATGCCCCTGCACTCTATGCCAATCCACTGTACGCCTCTCTAATCTACTCTTCACCACAGCACTCTATGTCACTGCACTCTACACCACTTTACTCTATACCATTACACTCTATGGCACTCTACTCTGCGCCACTGCAATATACCCCACTTCTCTATTCTGAAACAATCTTCACTATGCCACTGCACTCTATGCCACTCTACTCTAAACCACTGCACTATATGCCAGTGCACTTTACATCACTGCACTCTATGTCACTGCACTCTATGCTGCACCACTGTACTCTACACCACTTTACTCTACGGCACTGCCCTCTATGCCACTCTATACCACTGCACTCTATGACACTCCACTCTGCAACACTGCACTCTTGCCACTGAACTCTATGACATTCTACTCTGCACTACTACACTCTATGCCAATGCACTTTGTGCCACTCTACTCTGCATCACTGCACTCTACACCACTGCGCTCTGCATCACTCCATTCTATGCCACTGCACTCTACACCAGTCTACTCTACACCACTGCCATCTATGCCACTCTACTCTGCACCACTCCACTCTGCACCACTACACTCTACTATGCACCACTTGAATCTACACCCCTGCATTCTACGATGCTGCATTCCACGCTGCTGAATTCCGTGCAGCTGCACTCTATGCCACTGCATTCTACATCACTATACTCTGCAACACTCTACCCCAATGCGCTCTACACTAGTACACTCTACTCTACGCCACATCATGCCACTGCACTCTACTCTGCAGCAAACTACTCTATGCTACTGCACTCTACTCTGCACCACTGTACTCAATGCCACTGCACTCTATGCAACTCTACTCAACACCACTCTACACCAATGCAATCTATGCCAATGCACTAAACACCACTCCATACCACTGCACTCTACGCCAGTCTATTCTGCATCACTCCACTCTATGTCACTGCACTCTGCAGCACTCCACTCTACTTCACTCTATGTCACTGCACTTTACGGCACTATATTCTACCCTGCACCAGTCTACACCACTCTAGTCTGCACCACTCTGTGCCACTGCACTCTGTGCCACTCTACTCTACTCTGCACCACTGCACTCTACTCTGCACAACTCCACTCTGCACCACTGCACTCTACACCACTGTATTCCATGCCACTGCACTCTACTATGCAATACTCTAATCTATGCTACTCCATTGTACGATGCTGCACTGTACACCGCTGAATTCTATGCAGCTGACCTCTATGTCACTGTACTTTGCAATACCCTATGCCAATGCACTCTACTCGTCGATTCTACTCCATTCCACTCCACTGTACACTATTTTACTCAACTCCACTCTATGCCACTCCAATGTGCAACACTCTCTGCCACTCCACTCTACAATAGTCTACTCTACTTTTTGCCAATCCATTCTACGACACTCCACGCTCCTCTATGCCACTAACTTTTAGCCATGCTGAACACGGGCCACACTGGTATTCAATATGGCTACAACACATTGGCAAAGCCAATAGCACTTGCATAGGCGAGACCTATTGTATATGCCAATGCTTGTTGTACTCTCCACTTACTGAGATAACAAGCTGCTAGTGTTTACAAATGAATGTAGAACTCTAAAATAAATTAAGCAAAAAAAATAAACATTGTTCTACGTATGTTTAGGCAGTGGGAAGGAAACACAGATGGCAGTGCTTCTAACTTTTGATACCTACTTGATGGCATTTGTATTCGGTATATCTATCATTTGTAATTCCACTTATGGGTCAACAACTGTTGAAAACACAGAAATCTGCATAACCTTGAAATGAGAGATAGTGTAACAGAGCCAATTACTGTTACTTAAATGTTAGAGGTATTGAAATCAGTGCTTTAGTTGTTAAAAATAAAAAGTTCAGGAGTCCACAGTGTTTCCTGGGAGCCCACTTCATGGTTGCTGAATGCTGGGTTTGCTGATTGTAGGAGAGTAGGATCTGCTTCACATGGGTACCCCCACTTTTTGCTGATGCTTCACTGTTTTTCGACTTTAGTCTGATTGGGGCCCTGCTAATCAGAACCCCAGTCTAGCTGCTTCCTCTCTAAAATGGTTTCCATGTGCCTTAGGCACATCTCTGATTGGAATCTGGAGTGCCCTTATAAGTCCCTAGTATATGGTATACTATGTACCCAGGGCATAGGTACCTCAGAGGCCTACCAGGGGCTGCAGCATGTATTGTGCCACCCCTGGAAGGCCATCCAAAATGACACCACCGGTCTGCTACTGCAGCCTGGGTAAGGTGGTGCATGCACCCCTTACTGTGATATAGGCTACCTATATCACTACAATTGCACACACATATAAACCTATAAGTCACTCCTATGGCAGGCCTTAACAATCCTGAAGGCAGAGTGCTTGGTTTTTATGTGAGAGGGTGCCCCTGCATGAGCAGGGCCCCTCTGCAGCGTTCGGAGTCAATCCTCTGATGCTGTTTGTGGTGCAGCCTGACCATATACTCTTAAGTACATTATATCCTCGCGGTAAATGCTAACTTTGGGATGGCTGCACAGAAACATGTCGTGTTTGGTGTCAAATATCTTGGAATACTACCCCCCCGCCAATTCTGGCGGCGGGGGTAGCATTCCACCCTTCTAGAGGGAGAGACATGTACACACCGGGCTACCCGGTAACTTCTTTCCAGAGCCCTGGCATCACAAAATGGATGCCGCTGCCACAGACACGAGTCTGGCCTCCTGCTGCTGACTGAAACTCCGGAAGGGGAGGCCTGGACAATAGGCTTCCTGTCCCAAGGAGGTGTAACCACCTCCCCAGAGAGGATAATGTGTATTGGGGCTGGGCGGGAGCACCCTCTGGTGCTTTGAAGTCCTGCACTGGGGGCACATTTGGTGTCCCTGTGCATATGCCAGTTCAAACCGGTTGCAGTGGCTACCTGCCCCTGCTCTGGCGCGAAACTGGACAAAGGGAAGGGGTGTAACCACCCCTCTTCCCTGACTCTCCAATAGGTGGGTCCCCAGAGTATGTCCAACCCCCTAACTTTGTATAAGTATGGGACCCCAGTCCTTAGGACTTTAGATTACCCTGGACGAAACTCTGACACTGAATCCTGGACCTTCGACGCTCTACCTGAAGATTAGAGGACTGAAGAATCTCCCTTGGGGTCAAGGAGTGACTCCCCGGCTTGGCAGGCACCTAAGAAGCAATTGTCCGGTCTGCATCGCTGAAGCTCCCGCCGGACGCCGAAGTCTTTGCATCACCAGAGGTGGACTTCCAGACTTTCCCGAGGCTGCCCTGAGTCCCCAGCAAAGCTGAGGCCCGTAGCTATCGTGAGTAACGTGGAACCGTGACCCCTGGACACCGAGCACATTTGCAAGTGCATCCTCTTCCTGGTCTCCCACGAAGTTGTGCTTTGGGCTCCGAGTAGCCCCTGCCTCCAGCACCGACTGCACCAAAGATCACTGGCCTCCACTCCACGAGTGTCCTGCAAGCCAGCTCCAAGTGCGTCCACTCGAGGCTCCTTCGCGGTTGCTAGTCCGTTGGCTAGTGGGCCCTCCCAAAGGCAACTCTTCTTCTGCTTGGGCTTCCCTGGTTGCTCCAGACGTGCCCTGACTTACCCTTGCTGGGTGAGTCCCTCAGACCTTGCTGGTCTGTACCACTGTCCTTCTTCTATTTCCCCATGACTTGACGTTGCCTAGGCTTGTTGGATCCAATCTGGTCGCCGACACCTCTGCAATCGACAGACGTTGTGGGACAGCTTGAATCCAGCTCCTGGTTGTCGTCGACACCTCCTGGACCTCGTGGCTGAAGAGTCAAGACGACCATCAACCTACCTGAAGCACCGACATCGGTGGGCATCTGCTCATCGCCTTCCTGGTCACTGGCTAGTGACCCAGACTCTGTCCCCTCTGCTTTCAGGTTCTTCAGATCTTCAATCCACCTTTGGATCCACCAGAACACTTTCGACTTGGTCGCCAGCAGCACTTTGCAGCAGATCGCCATTGAAAACGACGACGAAACCTGACCCCGAAAGACACCTATGCACCCGGCTTCCCTGGGTGAGGTAACTCGAGTACTCCGGTGCTCCCGTGGGTATAGACTCTAGAACAACCTAGTTCTAAAGGGGTTTGCTCCAAGTCCTCCTCTAAGTGTCCTTTTTCTTTAAAACTCCAACCGCGACATTCCCCATAGAAGTCAACGGCGGCTCGCGGCTGTGTTCTCACACTGCACGCGTCCCCTGTGGGTCCCCTGTGTCACTACCTTGGGTGGTTCCTTGAGGGCCAAGCACTTCTACAGGCTCTAGGCCTTGTGCCTAGCTCAGTCGTGGTTCTTATACCACTTTATTGGTATATGGTTTGGTACGCCCCTAGGGCTCAAACGTGTATTTGTGCTATTACTGTTGATATTCGACTTGTAACTTATGTACTTCGAACTCTAGCCTCATAAAGAGACTAGAGGGGTGTGTTTAAGACTAAATACATATATTTTAAATCTATACCTGGTGTGGTCCTCTTTCATTTGGTCACTCAAGAGATTATAGACTGGTAAAACAAGCTGCTTTACATTCCTCCAAGACTTAGCCTGAAGGCTGCTCTCCATAGCTACCACTAGGATAGCTTTCAATAAAGGTTGTCTTTAACCTATCTCCAATAAGGGGTTGTTTGGACTGGTGCAAGGTGCCCACTATAATTAGTGGACAGCATATACCAGGCCAACTTCTCACATTGGTGTGCAGCGTGTGGGATTCCAGCTTGCTATTGTTTTACCAGATAATCTCAATTGAATTGATCAACTGAAAACCACTAAGGGTACCTTAGGTACATATAAAACAAGCTTAGTATACAGTAAGTTCTACTGAACTTAGAGTTGTGTGTTAAGGGATAGCACACCCTTTCTACAACTCAAGAGAGTTTAGTAGGCCACACTAGAGTAGGTAGTGCATACACCACACCACACTAGTAATGTCTTCAGGGCCAGGAACCAGTGGGTCCCAGCCAGAAGCCAATGGGCTTCTTCCCTCCAAGTATGATAATCTCCCATTCTTGGAATTGAGAGCATTAAGCACTGCTAGGAAACTGAAGACAGGCAAAAGTGCCAACACCCAACGCCTCATAGAGGTACTCCTGCTGGATGATCTCAGAAGACTACCAGGGTCAGAAGGGGTAGGCAGACAGGGTGGGGCAGAAGATGAGGAAGGGGCCAGGGATGAAAATAACCAGGACCCAACCTCTGAAACTGGCCAGGAAGGTGACAATGACCTTGACCTGGAAAATGCAGCTACTCCTGAGGATGAGGAGGAGGATCAGAATGACCTCCCCTTTGTCCCCCAGGAAGAGTTGTGAGTGTGCCCAGAAGGCCTAGATCTCCTTCTCAGGAGTCTAACCACTCTGACACCTCAGTAGGGACCTCTGTTTCCTCTCATAGGAGGGAATCCTCCAGTGAGAGGAAAGAGAGACTGCTCAAGTATGGAGAAGCTCAGTTGAGACTCAGAAGAGAGCAGTTGGCTATAGACAGGGAGTCCCTAGAGCTTGAAAGGCAAAGAACAAAGTTGGGACTAGAGTCCCATGGTGGCAGCAATTTCCCCAGAGATAGGGAAAGGTCTTATGACCATAGAAACCTGAGCAAGATTGTCCCTCCCTACCAGAGTGGGGATGACATCCACAAATGGATTTCTGCACTGGAGAGGGCCTGTAAAGTACAGAGGGTCCCTCAGGAGCAGTGGGCAGCAATCTTGTGGCTCTCCTTTGCAGACAAAGGTAGAGATAAGCTCCTCTCTGTTAGAGAAGAGGAGGCTGACAATTACAAAGTCTTGAAGAGTGCATTAATTGATGGGTTTGGCCTAACCACTGAACAATACAGGTTAAAGTTCAGAGATACCCAAAAGCACAGACTCAAGACTGGGTGGACTTTGTTGATTGTTCTGCTAAGGCTCTGGAAGGTTGGTTGATGGGCAGTAAGGTATGTGACTTCACAGGATTGTACAATCTTATCATGAGGGAGCAGATTCTTAATAACTGTCAAAATCAGCTGTTGCATCAGTACCTGGTGGACTCTGATCTGACCTCTCCCCAAGAATTAGGAAAGAAGGCAGACAAATGGGTCAGAACCAGGGTGAGGCAGAAAGTACAGAACCAAGGTGGTGACTCTAAGAAGCAAGATTCTAAAAACTCTGATAAGGGTGGGGAGAAGGGTAAAGACCAGAAGTCTTCACAAGGGCCCCAAAAATCTTCTTCAGGTGGGGAAAAGGCCAAAAGAAACCATGGTGCAAAGTCTGTAAGCAAAAGACACACTGGACCAGTGATTGCACCAAGTCCAAAGACTCTATTCCAGCCCCCACCAATGCCCCTAAGGCACCTGTTCCCCCTAGTGCAGTTACAATTGGTGGTGGGAGTACACAAGCCAAGGGTTTAGTAGGGTTGACCATGGGTAATGAGATGAGCTCTGGCCTAGTCAGAGAACTCACTCAGGCTGTCCTAGTCTGTGATGGAGGCATGGATGTGACCTCCTCTGTGAGTCCCAGTAATCTGGGCAAGTACAGGCAACAGCCATTGATCAATGGAAAAGAGGATTTGGCATTCAGGGACACAGGGGCAAGTGTCACCATGGTGACACAAGACCTTGTGGATCCTGGGCAGATTATACTTGGTGAGATGTACCAAGTGACCAATGCTAGCAATGTCAGAACAGACCATACTCTGGCAGTTGTTAACTTCTCCTGGGGAGGGGTAACTGGCCTTAAGAAGGTTGTGGTAAGTGAAGACCTACCAGTTGAATGCTTGCTTGGCAATGATCTTGAAACTTCAGCTTGGGCAGAAGTGGAGCTCAGGGCCCATGCAGAAATGCTGGGGATCCCTGCAGATGTGTTTGCTGTGACCAGGTCACAGAGCAAAATGTCTAACACTGAACAGGCCTTGGATCCTGGAAAAATGGACCAAGTGCCATCCAAGAGGAGGAGTAGTAGGGTTAAGGCAGTGCCTTCCCCTTGGTTCAGAAGGAAGATCAGTCTCTTGAGGGGGATGATCTCAGTCCTGAGGAAGGAACTGTCCCAGAGGAGCTTGAACCTGACCAGGTTGAGTTATTGGGGACAGGGGGCCCTTCCAGGTCAGATCTGACCAGGAGCAGCAGAGCTGCCCCTCTCTTGAACCCCTCAGACAGCAAGCTGCTGCTGAGGCTGCTGGGAATGCTAGTGGTCCCCATAAAGTGTATTGGGATGATGGACTCTTGTACTCAGAGTGTAGAGACCCCAAGCCTGGTGCCACCAGGAGGTTGGTTATACCTCTGAAGTTCAGGGGCTTCCTATTGACCCTAGCCCATGATATTCCTCTAGCAGGTCACCTGGGCCAGAACAAGACTTGGGACAGACTTGTCCCTCACTTTCACTGGCCCCACATGTCTGAAGACACCAAGGAGTTTTGTCGCTCCTGTGTAACCTGCCAGGCCAGTGGCAAGGCAGGTGGCACTACAAAGGCCCCCCTGATACCACTACCTGTGGTGGGGGTGCCCTTTGAAAGGGTGGGTATTGACATTGTTGGTCCCATGGATCCCGAAACAGCATCTGGGCACAGGTTTATCCTGGTGGTAGTGGATCATGCCACCAGGTACCCAGAGGCTATTCCCCTTAGGACCACTACAGCACCTGTAGTGGCAAGGGCCCTCCTGGGAATTTTCTCAAGAGTGGGCTTCCCTAAGGAGGTTGTATCAGACAGGGGTGCAAACGTTATGTCTGGATACTTGAAGGCAATGTGGAAGGAGTGTGGAGTGACTTACAAGTTCACCACACCCTATCACCCACAATGCAATGGTTTAGTTGAGAGATTCAACAAAACCTTAAAGGGCATGATTAAAGGGCTCCCAGAAAAGCTTAGGCGAAGATGGGACATGCCTTTTATTTGCATACAGGGAGGTGCCTCAAAAGGGGGTTGGCTTCAGCCCTTTTGAACTTTTGTTTGGTCACCCTGTCAGGGGTCCATTGTGCTTGGTGAAGGAAGGATGGGAGTTACCTCTCAAGCCCCCAAAGAAAGTCATAGTGGACTACGTACTTGGTCTCCACTCCAGGATGGCTGAATACATGAAAAAGGCAACTAAAAACCTTGAGGCTAGCCAGGAACTGCAAAAAGCCTGGCATGACCAAAAGGCTGTACTGACTGTTTACCAGCCAGGACAGAAGGTGTGGGTGCTGGAGCCAGTGGCCCCAGCAGCTCTCCAAGACAAGTGGAGTGGACCCCATACCATTGTTGAACAGAAGGGTGAGGTCACCTATTTAGTAGACCTAGGAACACCCAGGAGTCCCCACAGGGTTCTCCATGTCAACAGATTGAAACCATATGTGGACAGGGCAGACATGGGCTTGCTCATGGCTACTGATGAGGGACAGGAGGATGAGAGTGACCCACTCCCTGACCTGCTCTCACAGAACCCTGATGATGGGTCAGTGGATGGTGTAGCCTTGGCAGGCAGCCTCACTGCTCAGCAGCAAACTGATTGTAGACAAGTGCTCAATCAGTACAGACATATGTTCTCTCTGACTCCAAGTCAGACTACCTGGTGCACTCATGAAGTGGACACTGGGGACAGTCTGCCTATTAAAAATAAGATTTATAGGCAACCTGACCATGTCAGGGACTGTGTCAGGACAGAAGTCCAGAAAATGTTGGATTTGGGAGTTATTGAACCCTCAGATAGCCCTTGGGCTACTCCAGTGGTCCTTGTGCCAAAACCTCACACCCGTGGTGGGAAAAGAGAGATGAGGTTTTGTGTGGACTACAGGGGTCTCAATGCAGTCACTAGGACTGATGCCCATCCAATACCTAGGGCAGATGAGCTAATAGACACTTTGGCCTCAGCCAAGTATCTAAGCACATTTGACCTGACAGCTGGCTACTGGCAGATCAGACTAGCTGATGATGCAAAGCCGAAAACAGCATTCTCAACCCCTAGTGGACATTATCAATTTGTGGTAATGCCCTTTGGTCTGAAGAATGCACCTGCCACTTTTCAGAGGTTGGTGAATACAGTCCTTACAGGTCTGGAGGCCTACAGTGCAGCATATCTAGATGATATTGCTGTCTTTAGTTCCACCTGGGAAGATCACCTGGTCCACCTCAGAAATGTTTTAGAGGCCCTGCAAAAGGCAGGCCTCACTATCAAGGCCACCAAGTGCCAGATAGGGCAGAGTCAGGTTGTGTACCTGGGCCACCTTGTGGGTGGAGGCCAGGTTCAACCATTGCAGAGCAAAATCCAGACCATCCTGGACTGGGTTGCTCCAACTACCCAGACTCAGGTGAGAGCCTTCTTAGGCCTGACTGGGTACTATAGGAGATTTGTCAAGGGATATGGATCAATAGTGACACCCCTGAATGACTTAACTTCCAAGAAAATGCCCAAAAAGGTTCAGTGGACAGCTAGCTGTCAAAAGGCATTTGATGACCTGAAGCAGGCCATGTGCACTGCTCCCATTCTCCAGAGTCCTGATTACTCCAAGAAGTTCATTGTCCAAACAGATGCATCTGAATTGGGGGTAGGGGCTGTACTGTCACAATTGAATGATGAAGGTCAGGATCAGCCAGTAGCTTTTATTAGCAGAAGGCTGACCCCTAGAGAGAAACGTTGGTCAGCCATAGAGAGGGAGGCCTTTGCTGTGGTTTGGGCTCTGAAGAAGTTGAGGCCATACTTGTTTGGTACTCACTTCCTTGTTCAAACAGACCACAAGCCCCTCCTATGGCTAAAACAAATGAAGGGTGAAAACCCCAAACTGCTTAGGTGGTCCATTTCCCTACAGGGGATGGACTTTACAGTGGAACATAGACCTGGGAGTAACCATGCCAATGCAGATGGACTCTCTAGGTACTTCCACTTAGAACATGAAGACTCAACTGGTCAAGGTTAGTTTAATGTCCCTACGTTTGGGGGGGTTGTGTAGGGGAGTAGGATCTGCTTCACATGGGTACCCCCACTTTTGCTGATGCTTCACTGTTTTTCGACTTTAGTCTGGCTGGGGCCCTGCTAATCAGAACCCCAGCCTAGCTGCTTCCTCTCTAAAATGGTTTCCATGTGCCTTAGGCACATCTCTGATTGGAATCTGGAGTGCCCTTATAAGTCCCTAGTATATGGTATACTATGTACCCAGGGCATAGGTACCACAGAGGCCTACCAGGGGCTGCAGCATGTATTGCGCCACCCCTGGAAGGCCATCCAAAATGACACCACCGGTCTGCTACTGCAGCCTGGGTAAGGTGGTGCATGCACCCCTTACTGTGATATAGGCTACCTATAGCACTACAATTGCACACACATATAAACCTATAAGTCACTCCTATGGCAGGCCTTAACAATCCTGAAGGCAGAGTGCTTGGTTTTTATGTGAGAGGGTGCCCCTGCATGAGCAGGGCCCCTCTGCAGCGTTCGGAGTCAATCCTCTGATGCTGTTTGTGGTGCAGCCTGACCATATACTCTTAAGTTCATTATGTCCTCGCGGTAAATGCTAACTTTGGGATGGCTGCACAGAAACATGTCGTGTTTGGTGTCAAACATCTTGGAATACTACCCCCCCCCGCCAATTCTGGCGGCTGGGGTAGCATTCCACCCTTCTAGAGGGAGAGACATGTACACACCGGGCTACCCGGTAACTTCTTTCCAGAGCCCTGGCATCACAAAATGGATGCCGCTGCCACAGACACGAGTCTGGCCTCCTGCTGCTGACTGAAACTCCGGAAGGGGAGGCCTGGACAATAGGCTTCCTGTCCCAAGGAGGTGTAACCACCTCCCCAGACAGGATAATGTGTATTGGGGCTGCGCGGGAGCACCCTCTGGTGCTTTGAAGTCCTGCACTGGGGGCACATTTGGTGTCACTGTGCATATGCCAGTTCAAACCGGTTGCAGGGGCTACCTGCCCCTGCTCTGGTGCGAAACTGGACAAAGGGAAGGGGTGTAACCACCCCTCTTCCCTGACCCTCCCATAGGTGGGTCCCCAGAGTATGTCCAACCCCCTAACTTTGTATAAGTATGGGACCCCAGTCCTTAGGACTTTAGATTACCCTGGATGAAACTCTGACACTGAATCCTGGACCTTCGACGCTCTACCTGAAGATTAGAGGACTGAAGAATCTCCCTTGGGGTCAAGGAGTGACTCCCCTGCTTGGCAGGCACCTAAGAAGCAATTGTCTGGTCTGCATCGCTGAAGCTCCCGCCGGACGTCGAAGTCTTTGCATCACCAGAGGTGGACTTCCAGACTTCCCCGAGGCTGCCCTGAGTCCCCAGCAAAGCTGAGGCCCGTAGCTATCGTGAGTAACGTGGAACCGTGACCCCTGGACACCGAGCACATTTGCAAGTGCATCCTCTTCCTGGTCTCCCACGAAGTTGTGCTTTAGGCTCTGAGTAGCCCCCGCCTCCAGCACCGACTGCACCGAAGATCACTGGTCTCCACTCCACGAGTGTCCTGCAAGCCAGCTCCAAGTGCGTCCACTCGAGGCTCCTTCGCAGTTGCTAGTCCGTTGGCTAGTGGGCCCTCCCGAAGGCAACTCTTCTTCTGCTTGGGCTTCCCTGGTTGCTCCAGACGTGCCCTGACTTACCCTTGCTGGGTAAGTCCCTCAGACCTTGCTGGTCTGTACCACTGTCCTTCTTCTATTTCCCCATGACTTGCCGTTGCCAAGGCTTGTTGGATCCAATCCGGTCGCCGACACCCCTGCAATCGACAGACGTTGTGGGACAGCTTGAATCCAGCTCCTGGTTGTCGTCGACGCCTCCTGGACCTCGTGGCTGAAGAGTCAAGACGACCATCAACCTACCTGAAGCACCCAACATCGGTGGGCATCTGCTCATTGCCTTCCTGGTCACTGGCTAGTGACCCAGACTCTGTCCCCTCTGCTTTCAGGTTCTTCAGATCTTCGATCCACCTTTGGATCCACCCGAACACTTTCGACTTGGTCGCCAGCAGCACTTTGCAGCAGATCGCCATTGAAAACGACGACGAAACCCGACCCCGAAAGACACCTATGCACCCGGCTTCCCTGGGTGAGGTAACTCGAGTACTCCGGTGCTCCCGTGGGTATAGACTCTAGAACAACCTAGTTCTAAAGGGGTTTGCTCCAAGTCCTCCTCTAAGTGTCCTTTTTCTTTAAAACTCCAACCGCGACATTCCCCATAGAAGTCAACGGCGGCTCGCGGCTGTGTTCTCACACTGCACGCGTCCCCGTGGGTCCCCTGTGTCACTACCTTGGGTGGTTCCTTGAGGGCCAAGCACTTCTACAGGCTCTAGGCCTTGTGTCTAGCTCAGTCGTGGTTCTTATACCACTTTATTGGTATATGGTTTGGTATGCCCCTAGGGCTCAAACGTGTATTTGTGCTATTACTGTTGATATTCGACTTGTAACTTATGTACTTCGAACTCTAGCCTCATAAAGAGACTAGAGGGGTGTGTTTAAGACTAAATACATATATTTTAAATCTATACCTGGTGTGGTCCTCTTTCATTTGGTCACTCAAGAGAATATAGACTGGTAAAACAAGCTGCTTTACATTCCTCCAAGACTTAGCCTGAAGGCTGCTCTCCATAGCTACCACTAGGATAGCTTTCAATAAAGGTTGTCTTTAACCTATCTCCAATAAGGGGTTGTTTGGACTGGTGCAAGGTGCCCACTATAATTAGTGGACAGCATATACCAGGCCAACTTCTCACACTGATTATCAAGGCTGTCTAGTCTTTATTTTAGATGGTACCTCTTTCATCCGCCATTTGTACAGGTCCTGGGCTGTATCACTTAAAAAGGGCACTGAGAGCTCTAAGTTAAGACTACCAGCCACAATTGTGTGCTGGCTTATGTCTTAAGTAGTTGAAGAGCTAGAACAGCTGGAGGCTTTTTTACCTCCCTAGACTGTGGTAATTGTTGCTTGTCACAGGAACATTCAAGGCATGCGGTGCTTTTGACTGGAAATGTAGCAGTATTTGTTGATATACATGTAACATAATGTAAACAACACGACATAATGCGATAACATACACATAGTACCAGAACAACAGAATAACATACACAGAGGATATATGACAAAAGACAGGCAAAACAGAACACAACACATTGCAATAGTGCACCACAAAAACACAGCAGCACAAAAAACAAAAGAATTAATTCGCAGCGCAACAAACTACCATACAACAAATGTATAGAAATGTTCTCACTACACATTACCACCTCCAGAGCCAGATCACAAAACATTTTTGACTGGCACTATTTCATGCACTGGGTGTTAGGCTAAGGCAGTGCTTACTTCAAATACCTTTTAGGACTCAACTATGAAAACAGGATTCTGGGGGTGGTAATATTAGACAAGGACAGTTGTGCATATTAATTATGTGGCATTTTGTGGTGGTGGTGGTAATGTATTGTATTGTTTTCCCACGCAGCATTTGTGCACAAACGGTCTTCAGAAATCCGGTTTTCATAATAAGGTAAAAAGCTATTTAGAGTAAGTACTAACTTAATAGTGCCAGTCAAATATGTTTTGACCCCAATGCTCACTTTATGTGCTGGTGCCCAGAATCCTTCCAGGGCTGCGGTGCAGTAGTCGGACAGTGTAAGGAAGCTTACATTTTCAGTGTGCTCGTGTTATCTGATCCACAGCTAACTGGAGGACCTTATTTTACATTTCTGCCCATCCAGGTAAATTCTCAGGCAATATCCTAGCCTACAAGAAACATTTCTAAAGGTGATTTATTGAAAATTATACATTCCAGAGTAATGTCTGTTATGGGAACGCTACACCGGATGCATGACACTTAAGCCTTTCTTTTCTCTTTCTTTTGATGGCAGCATCCAGCACTGTTATTATACCATAGGTCTGAAATCCCCATATTGTCATTTTCACTCCCTCTGTTATCCAGCTGTTTCATTTTTAAATCCTTTTATCCTTGCTGTATTTTTTAAAAGCTGCTTCTGTTCCATTTGATGACAAGGGATAGGAAATGGGAGGCGAGGCAGGCAAACAGAATGACTCAAGGTATGACAGTTCATAAATACTTACTATGAAATCTGTTTTTATTGCAACAGCCAATCAGAATTCGAAGCATTACAGGACTGATCCATTATAAAGCATTGTCAGTGTTTGGATTGTGAAACGCTTTATTTATGTACCGATATCTATGGGTAATTAATGCTTTCTAAAGATACCCAACAATAATAAAGTGTCCTACGCCTTGACTGAGGTTCCACCAATGTTTCTTAAAAAAGTTTGGTATTACTGTGGCAGGAAGACAGAACTAAGCGTAAGGGATCAATCAAGTGATATTGACGCAACACAACCCTGGATGCTTGTAACATCCGAATCCAGGTTTCGCAAAGGATAGCGTTTTTAGTAATTTCCTGAAGTCTACAAACTAGAAGTCTGTCTCTGGCCAGAAGAGCTATAGGGCCAGATGTACGAAGCATGTTACCACTCGCAAATGGCCCATCGGGCTGTTTGCAACCAGTAAAATGCTTTTTGGCATGCACCAATCCTATTTTGCGAGTTGGTAACCTATTTCCGATTTGCAAAATAAGGTTTGCAAGTCGCTGTTAGAAAGGGGCATGTTAAGGGCGTCCTTTACTAATAGCGAGTCGCACTGGTATGTAGGAATATTTTCGACCGGGAATGCGGTTGCAAAACATTTGCAGTTACTACCAACTTCAAGTTGGTGGTAACCCATTCGCAAACGGGAAGGGGTCCCCAAGGGACCCCTTCCTCTTTGTGAATGTGGGCGCCAACATTTTGTAAAAGCAGGCAGTTGTCCCACGGACCATTGTCTACTCTTAAAAATTGAAAAGGCTTTTCATTTTTATTTTTGAAATGCAACCCGTTTTCCTTTAACGAAAACGGGCTGCATAAAGGAAAACGGGCTGGGCTGCATTACAAAAAAAATGTGTTTTATTTAAAAAGCAATCACAGACATGGTGGTCTGCTGACCCCAGCTGGCTGCATCCCTGTGATTGTAGCCATTCACAATGGGTCGCAAATTGCGATTTGCCTCATGAATATTGATGAGGCAAGTCCATGTGCAACCCACTGCGAATTGCTAACAGTGTCAAACACACTGTTGTACATTGCAGTATGCGATTTCCTAATAGCGAATCACTAAAATTCACTATTAGGAAATCTCAAACACGCAATTTCGTACATCTGGCCCATAGTTTTACAACCTATAATACTGAGAGAAAAAAACCTAGTCACCCTTCAAGGGAGGAGTCAGCTTAAGTTCTAGCAGCCTTGGGCAGTGGCTAAGCAATGAGATCTGTCTGGCTAGGAACTGTCCCACAAGTTCATCACTTCTAATAGGATGGAGGCATGCCCTTGCCATCTGCAAAGGAATATATCACCGTTTGTGAGACAGTCATTTTGGGCAGTTTAACCAAAACTGTACAGATATGTGACACCTTAAATCTGCAGCGAAGCATTGCAAATGCTGCTGAGGCCTGCCTATGCATATCTAAAGACTGGAATGGGCAATGTTAGCATAATGCACAGGGAAAATAAAACACATGAGCACCATGCTGCTAGAAGTGGTTGGATGTGAGGCCTGTGGAATGCAGAGGTTCCACCTTGGCACTTGCCAAATATCCAAATTCACACAGATGTTTTGTGGGATCCTCAGAAAGTACAAAGTCAACCAGTATCTGCAAAAGAACAACAAAATACCACATGGGTGTTCAGTTGTTTATGATATTTGTTTGCCAGATCAAATTCGATAGCAACTGAAAAACAAGATGCTATTTCTTCTATTGACAACATCAACTGACTACCATCCTACTGCTGTTGTCCTGCAGCTGTATTTATATTGCGTTTCATACCCTGCAGAAAGTACTGCAGTGCATCAGCAGCCGAGGAAACACGCTACACAATAGAGACTGTATAGTAGGAAGAGTACTAACTTGTAATATATCCTGTATGGAATGTGCTTTGAAGTGAGTGATCACCAGAGTGGAGCTTTCACCCTGATACAGTCTAGTGAAGATGACTGGGGGAAAGAATGCATGTGCTTTATTATGCTAATTTATCTTAGGTTAAAGGCGTTTTTAAAGAATGTTTAGCATTTCCTCAATGTGCTAAAACACCTGTTTTCATATTCATCATCCATCCACTGTTCCAGTGTATGGATTGGAAAAACCGGGTAGGGGGAACTTGCTTGGGACTTCGTTTATACCACGACCACGTCATTAATCCACCATTGTTATAAATAAATGAAGTAAGGGGCACATTCTTATACTTAAGTTGTGAATGGTGTTTTCTGCATTTAGCACACTGTTTCTTTACTTTTCTTGAGCAATTGTTTCGCATTCTTATGATATATTTGAGTAGTAATGGCACAGAGATTTCGTCGGAATCAACAAATCGTTAAATAGTTTTTTGGGCAGTTTTGTTGCGCATTTGCAATGTTAATTGTGCATTATTTGGCGAGGACGTGGTGCCTAGAGAATTGCTTGTGAAATATTCTGTGCCACCACATACAGAGACATGATAACAGGAATGAAAAGGTTACACTATTGCTGGGGCTAAGCGTGGGTGAGAAAAGAGTTGTCTATTCCCCAGTAAAGTTACTCATGAGCTGGCTACATCTCTGATGCCAATGCTGGTGAACAAGGAGTAGGAGTTCCATATCCTGCTCACATGCCCTATGTACTTGATGAACAAGTTACTTACCTTCATTAACGCTTTTTCTGGTGGATACAGTATCTGCCTGTGGATTCCTCACCTTTTGAATTACTAGCGCTCCCACGTCAACGAGGACGTCACAATAGCACGGCTCCGCTCGTGACTCCGTATGACATCACCGGAGTCATAAGAAGACCTTGTCGGCGTGCTGACGTCAGTTCCAACCATTTTTTCCATGCCTTCGAGGCGGACGAGTGAACCGACAACATATCGCAAGTATACACAGTATACAATATATATACAAATATACACAGTATATGGAAGAATAAAAAGGAAAACAGGAAAAGCCAAAGCCAAGATATTTCCTAACAACAAGCATCATAGCAAAGCAAATGACATTTAAGGACATAAAAATGTCATGCATGAAAACCTTTTGATATATGTAGGTAGACAACGGGGAGGAGGGTGGGTCATTGAGGAATCCACAGGCAGATACTGTATCCCCCAGAAAAAGCGTTACCGAATGTAAGTAACTTGTTCTTCTGATGGATACATCTGCCTGTGGATTCGTCACCTTTTGAATTGGATCCCCAAGCAGTCCCTCTCCCGGCGGAGGGTGTCCACCTACTTATACCAAAAAATCCTGCAGCACAGAATGTGCAAAATGGCCATCCCTCCTCACCTCTGAATCCAAGAAATAATGCTTTGCGAAAGTGTGGAGGGTGGCCCATGTTGCCGCCTTACAGATGTCTACTGCAGGGACACCTCTAGCCAAAGCTGAAGATGAAGACTTAGCTCTAGTAGAATGAGCTCTAGTACCTTCAGGCGGCTCCTTCTTGGCCAAGGCGTAGCATATCTTGATGCACAAGATGATCTATCTGGAAAGCGTTCTCTAATGGACAGCTTTGCCCTTCATACGTCCCATGTAACCAACGAAGAGCTGATCGTCCAGCCTCAAGTCCTTGGTTCTGTCCAAGTAGAAACTGACCGCCCTTCTAGGATCCAGGGGGTGAAGTCTCTCCTCCTCCTTGGAAAGATGAGGGGGAGGATAGAAAGTGGGCAAAGTGATGGTCTGCCCTAGATGAAAAGGAGTGACCACCTTAGGCAGGAAAGCAGCTCTGGTCCTGAGAACCATCTTATCTGCATAGATGGTTGTAAAAGGAGGTTTAAAACTAAGAGCCTGAAGCTTACTTACCCTCCTATTAGAGGTAATAGCAATTAGAAAAACAGTCTTGAATGTGAGAAGCCTCAACGGGCAACTATGAAGAGGCTCAAAAGGAGAACCCATCAGGAAAGTCAGAACCTAATTCAAGTCCCACTGACGCATAAGGAAGAGAGTGGGAGGAAACAAATTAGTGAGGTCCTTAATAAACCTCATAACTATGGGAGACTTGAACAACGATAGCTGGTCAGGCAAACAAAGGAAGGCTGATAAAGCCGACAAGTAACCCTTAACAGTAGCCACAGCAAAACCTTGCTGGGCCAAGGAAAGCGAAAAGCTAAGAACATCAGCTAAATGGGCCTTCAAGGGATCAATCAAACTTTCTCCACACCACCTCACAAATCTGGCCCATCTACAGGAATAAACAGATTTGGTGGAGTGTCTTCTGGCCGATAAAATAACATCCACCACATCCGGTGGGAGAGAGAAAGAACTCAGGTTGCCCCGTTCAATCTCCAAGCATGAAGGTGCAGGCTCTGGAGGTGGGGGTGTAGAACCTGCCCCTGCGACTGCGAGAGGAGATCTGCCCTGAGAGGGAGACGGAGCGGAGGGTGCGATGAGCGATGAAGAAGGTCTGTGTACCACACCCTTCTTGGCCAATCCGGAGCGATCAATATGACTTGGGCCCGGTCTTGGCGAATCTTCCTCAGAACTTGAGTAATTAAGGTTATGGGAGGAAAAGCGTAGAGAAGTTGCGAGCCCCAATCCAACTGAGACTCGTCTCCCAATGCTCCCCGCATCGGATGCTGGAGACTGCAGAACGACGGGCAGTGTGCATTCTCGTGAGTGGCAAAAAGGTCCAACAGAGAAAACTCCCACATCCTGAAGACGTGATGGACCACATGGATGGAGACGCCACTCGTGATCGGCTGAGTACTGCTGACTGAGACTGTCCGCACGCACATTCAGCACTCCGGCCAGATGATTCGCAATCACGCAAATCTTATGGTCCTGAGCCCAGGACCCGAGTCGCAGAGCCTCTCTGCGAAGGCGATACAACCCTAGTCCTCCCTGCTTGTTGATGTACCACATCGCCATAGTGTTGTCCGTCAGGACCAGAACTGACTGACCGGGAAGGGAGGGAAGAAAGGCCTTGAGAGCCAAACATACCACAAGCAATTCTAGAAGTTGATGTGAAGCAATCTTTCCTCTGGAGACCAAATGCCTTTGATCTCCAGATCCCCCAGATGAGCTCCCCACCCCAGAGTGGAGGCATCAGTTACCACTGTGGTCACCGGTGGAGGAGGCTGAAACGGCTGCCCTTGAGACAGGTTGCCTGGAACATCCCACCATAACAGATCCGCCGCAGTGTCCCTGGAGATTCTGACCACCTCTCTGAGATCTCAGTTGTGCTGAAACAACTGCCTGCGGAGGCACCACTGGAGTGCCCTCATATGACAGCGTGCATGGTCGACCAACAATATGCAGGAAGCAACGAGACCGAGCAGGCGTAAGACCTGCAGGACTGGAACTTCTGCCCCTTCTTGAAACAACGGAATCATAGCCTGGATATACAAGATTCAAAACCCAAAGATCTGATGAAACAGATTTCCAATTTTGTAGAAATTGGGACACCTGACCTCCTACAGGACCAACATGCTCCAAGATGGGGGATCTAGAGCTGCTTCTCTGTTGAACCGGTGGGGGGAACAGGAGAGGAGGAGGAGGAGGACTGTTGCCTAGCGGCTCCCCGCAAGCGGCCTCTTCCCTTCCCTCTGTACAATTTGTACAGGGGGTTCTGCGGCTGCTGCTGTTGTTGCTGATGGCCTCGAAAGGAAGCCGCCTTTCCAAAACCACGAAACCTCCTGTAACCATAGCCCCTAAGCTGGGACTACAGACCCAGGGATCTCACAGTAGCCCTGCTGTCCTTGAAGCGCTGCAGAGCAGAATCCGCCTTTGTCCCAAAGAGCCTGGATCCATCGAAAGGAAGATAAAGCAGAGCAGCCTGCACAGCTGGAGAAAACCCCGAACCTCTTAACCAAAGTGCCTCCTGTTAGCCACCAAGGAGCCCATCACCCTGGCGACCGAGTATGCTGTATCCAGACCTGACTGAATCACTTGACGAGCGGCAGCCTGCGTATCAGTCAATACCTCCAAAAAAGTGCCCTCGTACATCATCAGGCAGTTTAGGAGCCACCTCTTTGGCGGAGCCCATCAGAGCATGGATATATCTTCCCAACAAGCATGTGGCGTTAGTAGAGTTTAAAGCCATACTTGCAGAGGAGAACACCTTTTGGCTGACTGCTCCAGCTTTTGGAGTCCCTATCCCCCGGGGTTGTGGGGAAGGATCCTGCCGACTGTTTAGATGAACATGACGTTTGAACCACCAAGCTCAAGTGAGAAGGGTGGGAGGTCAGAAAAGCCGGATCCCCCGGAGCAGGCTTATAGCGTCTTGCCACCGCTCTTGAAACTGCCAGGGCAGACAAGGGCTTCTGCCACACGTCAAGAATCATCTCCGTTAATGCCTCATTAAATGGAAGTAAAGGCTCAACAACTGAAGATGGAGAGTGCAAAACTTCAGTTAGAATATTCGATCTAACCTCAGCTGTGGGCAATTGCAGATCCAACAGGTCAGCATGATAAGGAGCCACATCCTGAAAAGGCATTGCTTTTGGAGAAGAAAGCTTCCACTATGGGGAAGTGCCCAATCCACTGGCCTCCTGAAGACCTTCGAAGTCATCCATGGACTTAAGGATTTCCCCCTCTTCAGCTTGTTCCTGCTGTCCCTGGAACTCCTCTTCTTTGAGCAGTCTCTGAGCCTCCCTCCTGGAGCGCATCTTCAGGATCGGTGTCGGCGGCGCCAGGCACGGTGCCGGTGACATCGGCGCCGGCGTCGGAGGACCCTCAGTAGTGGTTATCGGCACTGCTAGAAGCCAGGAGGGCAGCGACCCAAAACCAGACGGCGCTGGAGCCTGCGGTATCGGCGCCGAGAATCTTGGCGCTGGGAGATGCCATGATGGTGTCACCGGCATGAAGGGCACAAACGGTGCCTGGGCATATTTCTGGGGGATGCCCAAATTGTATGCAAGCGGACCCACGGGGCTAGCTGGTGCGCCGGATGGATGAGCTGCTTTGGCAAACATGTCAAACAACGTATTGAGAAAATGCGATGGATCCGGAAAGGGAGGGTAAGGATCTGCAGCTGCCTGTTCTGGATCCGACCGAGGCCGGGAGGCAGGTTGCGGCTGCGGCGCCAGTGACACTGGAGCTGGTGCAGACGAAGCCGGAAGAGCTGGAGACGACTCCCTAGGTGCCGGCGAATCCCTCAGAGACGCTTGCAGAGAAGGAGAGGGAGAAAGCGAGATGTCATCTTTCCCATGATGCCAGTGGACCAGAGAAGCCGCCTCGAAGACTTGCTTTTCGAAGTCCGACGTCAGGACCTATGCTGACGCTTTGTGCTTCTTCGACGACCTTGAGGTGTGTGGGGTCGTCGACTTCAACTTGGATCTCTTGTGGCTCCCCTTCTCCTTTCTCCCAGGCCATGAATAGCTTTGCCTCTCGCTCCTTGAGTGCCTTCGGATTTATCCTCCGACAAGATGAACATCCATCGACGTCGTGATCCGACTACAGGCACCACAGGCAATCTTCGTGGGGGTCCGTGATGGACATATGACCCCCACACTCCCTACAAGGCTTTAACCTTGACTTCTTTTGTGGAGCCATCGTCCTGCTACCCTAAAGGCAGAAACTGCAACAAAGTGATATCCTAAAGGAAATGGAGAGTCCAAGAAAAAAAGTTATGCGTCGACGGCGTGGAAAAAAGGGAACTGACGTCAGCACGCCGACAAGGTCTTCTTATGGCTGCGGTGAATTCATACGGAGTCGCGAGCGCAGCCGTACTATTGTGACGTCCTCGTCGACGTGGGAGAGCTATGAAAAAAAGTTTCCATGGAATGCTGGCGCTGGGGTAATTTAAAAAGTGAGGAATCCACAGGCAGATGTATCCATCAGAAAAGCATGAGCTACAGAGTGCCATATTGAGAAGAGTTGGCATGAACAAACAAAGGATCAATCAAGATTTATAAAGCGCAGCTAATCACCCGATAGGGTATCCAGGCGCATGATGACGGATCATCATGCTGTTACAAGGCTAAGGACAGTGTCTACCGTTTTCAGTGTGGTAAGCCTTGCCTAGCTCCCATTTTACTTTGTATTTACCCTGCCCAGGCATTGGGATGTTACTGCATAGTCCAAGACAGGCAAGGACATTGATAGTCCCTTCAGTGTGTCACAAGAAGTTACATGGGCACTGGTGATGTCCCTTCTTTAAAATTAACTCGTTGCTTGCTCACTGATTTTTTTATAATTATAATTATATTTTCTAATCCCACAGCTCATAAAGCTAGAATTCTAAATTCTAGAAGCTTTATGTTGTTGGAAATGAGAAAGGCTATAGTGCCACACTAACAATGGTGGAGAGGAGGAGTGGGTAAAGTCAGTCTGAGCAGGTAAAGCCAGAGAGGAGGAGTGTTTGAAGTCAGTCTCAGGGAAGATGTCAGGATTACCAGGAGCAGGAAGGGTCTGAAGACATGCAGATCCTTCCCCACATTCTCAAATATATGGGGGTTATAAACAAACAAAAAAACAGATTGCAGAGTTGGCAGTTATGACATTCATGACATGGTGATTAAGACATTAGGTTAAAGATCTAGTGCTCCAGCAGTCACTGGGGATTACTTCCTATCTCAATTTCTAGGTTCAGTAGTACAAGAGAGAAGAAATGTCCTGTGTTAAGTTCTGACAACTGTGTATTTTATGGTGTCTTTTCTTCCCACTATATTATGCCACCTTGTTATGGTGCTCCTTCCCAACACAATACGCCAACACCGTAGTAAATGGAAACAGCTTTATTGCAAGTAATACACACACAGGAAACAGGTGTGTCTGTGTCAGCAGCAACTGTACTGAGCTAGAACTCCTAGTGGAACCATACTATGTCATAAGTAACATTCCAATTAGATACAAACCATAACACACCTGGCCTCTACACTCCCCTATGCATATTTTGCTTCACCTTCTTCGATTCCCATTTGGTTCCTTCCCTTCCATATGCTTCCCTTCCATTGCTGTTGAGTACTGTATCTCCTTCCTTCTCCTCATGTCACGATCCATGGCCCATAGGCACCTATGTATGCCGAGGAGGGATGGAGACGTGCTTATCCAAACTTCAATGCATCTCAAGTCTTCTGCTGCAGGGGAGGTCTGTGGTACCCCCAGAGTGTAGGCACTGCTTGGTGTGAGGCTTCACAACTGCCACCCATGTACTACAAGAAACATGCATGTGAGATCAAGACAAACTTAATTTCCCATAGCACCACAGGACTCTTTCAAGACTTGTTATAGGGATGGCCATCTTAGATCCAGTCGTGGTTCAGAGCATTCCTTGCTGGGCAACTGTGATGCTTGGTTGCTGCAGCCAGAACTTTATTGCCAAGGAATTGGAATTCCTCACACTTTCATCAAGAATTGTGAAAGATCTCATTCTCAGATACGTATTCTGGATAATCAATAGAGAACAAGGAATTAGACTATGATTTGCACTTTAGTACTAGAGTCATACTTGCAAGGATTATGAACTTCATACATCAAAGCCATCATTTGTATGGTTCTGAACTCAATTGCACTTACTCATGGGAGGAGCTGGTGAATCCTGTATATTGTACAGACTTTGATTATACCACTGGAACCACATATGATATTAAGGTATTGCCAGTGGTGAGGAAATGAATGTATATTGTTGGGATTGAAAGCACAATACTAAGGAGTATTCATTATGTTACAGCTGATGAACTACGTGTATTGAGCATCATTCAGATCACATACTTGATTTCTAACTCGCTGAAGGTAGTTATAGACACAAGAAAGTGTATTACAGTTCAGGTTATTCCATACTTTATTTAGAAAGGTTATTTATATCTTTCTGTTCTAGGAAGTCAGAGAGTCATTTAGTTCTAAGAAGTCATTGAGTTAACAGCAACCACAGGGAGTGGATCATATAGATATAGCTGCTACATATATCAGATATCATAGTAGAAATATTGCACTGTGATACCCTTAACCAAATACTAAAAGAATTATATCATTTAGATATCAACAACTCTGCAGTGCAGGGTGAGTCGGGCAGTAAGCCAAGGTGAGGCAAAGATATACAGGGTCTCTGTTTTTCTCTCACTTACCATTCCTCGTACCCCCACTCTACTGCCTACCAATAAAAATATTCTTTGCATGGTAGTCGGGATTCAGCTGAGTGTGGATAAGAGCATCGCTCCTTTTGGAGTTGGACTGCTGGTTTAGTACAACTGTGACAGTTTCCCATCTCCTTGCCTCCTTCCCAGTCCTCAATAATGGGCTCAACATCATGGGCTCATTGGAAGGAGAGCCGGTAAACTGACAATTTTTTAGCAACATCCTAGCTGGGATATTGTTGCTTTTCCCTGGTTATTTTCTCAAATATGTTTTCTGTATAATTTTAGAAGTGATGGGTTTCCATTTGAAAACTAATACCTTCCAGACACCAATTCTTCTGAAGGATTCCCCACCTACTTCCCCTCCAACTGAGAGCCAATGAACTTCCTGAACTGCTGCATTTTCTCTCTTCTCTATTTCACATTATGCTTTGCTGTTTACGGTGTAATGCCATATCTTCACATCACTCATGATGGTGAAGGGGGGGTCAGGTTCACTTTGGAACCATTTCACTTTTAGAACCTAGAAGAAGGGCTATTTTGAAGTGTTCGGAATGGCAGCCCCCAAACTAAGTTTTCCATTTACTTTGAAAAAACATAAAATGCTATCACTATGATAACAGCACAAAACAAACAGTGGAAGCAAGAACATACACTCAGCATTTGTTGTTTATCAAGGTTTAGCCTTACTGATATGCTTTGGAATAATGTTTTGTTAAAATGCATAAACCGTGACATGACGCAGCGATTAGCTTAAGCAGAAATGTGATATACAGAGATTTAAAATTCATAAAATATACATATAAGTGGTGAGACTGATATTTAAGACAATGAGGGCCAAAACAAAACTTTTTTTATGGTGGCACAGTACGTCAGTCTCACTCAATAGTCAACAGAGTTTGAACCTTTAGTGGCACACTAAGCCTAAAGTCATCATTAGTGCATTCATAAATTGAATGACCATTATGAGAGCTCTGAAACAGTTAAAAAGTGTCCAAAAATGTCAGAAAAATTAGTCAGTTTTCAATCCATCCAAATTAAAATAGCAAAAAGCTACTTGAATGCTTAGTCAAGGAACCCAAAGTTTTTCCATGGTGTATCGATACAAATCGGTAGTAATCGATGAAAAGGGCTGTATAGTTATTGTAGCTGGAGGGAGCAACAAAATATGTGCATGAGGTGGAAGGTGCTGTGAAGGGAGACTTACCAGACGGTCAGTGATAGAGATATCTAACATTTAAACAGTGGGTGGAGAGGGGGGTAAGAATTAGTACATGAGCCAGAACATACAACCAAGGTACTATACAGTACCAGGCTTACCCTACAGAAATCTATGTTTGACACCAGTCTGCAGATAATTTAGACGTGAGCAATCTCTAAGTTGTGAAGGAATGCAGAAAATAAGTCAGCGCAAAGAAGCATGTGCTTGTTGAAGCTTACTGAGAAAGGACTGTACTAACATTGTCGTAGAAATTAGGATTCCATTAGATTTACATGTATGAAATCTAAAAAGCAGTAATTAAACAACACATTAAAAGGGGAATATGAAGGCTTGTAAAGATGCCACAACAAAGCGATAAAGGTAACAGACTTACCTGGCAAAGTGTGTGAATTCTGGCATCTCCGAAGAAGGTGACCATCAGAATTCCGGTTCACCAAACAATGAATAAATGCTCATAGATGCAAAAGGAAAGAATAAAGCAGATCAGAAAACGTAGGGCCTGATTATGAGTTTGGCGGTCCCTTGGACCGCCGAACCTATGGTGGAGCTGCGTTGGAGGTCGGGGACTACCGCACCAGTGGTCCGACTGCCGCATTACAAATACGGCAGCCGAACCGTTCTGGGACTGCTGCACCTGCCAGGGATCCGCGATCCATGGCAGAGGCATGGCAGTGTGAGGCCGCAATACGCTTGGCTGGGCCAAGCATATTACGAGTTTCCTCACTACCAGCAGTCTCATGGCGGTGTTCACGCCATGAAACTGCTGGCGGTGAGGAAACTAAGGAGGCCCTACAGGGCCCCCTGGTGCCTCTGGCCATGGGTATGCATGCAGGGGGGCACATGGTGTGCCCCGTCTACATGCATGCCCAGTTCCTGTACGGCATGGACTTAACAGTCAAAAGCACCGCCGTGGGGGGGCGTGGGCGGGCAAGATGGCCGAACGGACGTAGCCCGTCTCGGCTCCCGGTCCGCGCACTTTTCCCGGCAAAATCTGCAGTGGCTATCTCCGCATTCACCGGCGAGAAAGGGCACCGCTGGACGGCGGAGTGTGCGGGGCATGCAGTGAGCACTTTGTGTGCCCTCCAGCGCATGGTTTTGGCCGAAATGAGGCGGTGGGGCCGAGGCTCTGGAGAAGCCTAAGATGGCGCCCGGGACCCTGGCAGTACCGGCCCGCGCCGCGGCATGAGCAACGAGTTGCGGGATGTGCACCCGGCGTTGGGGATGGACCGGACTTCACGCCATGACCCGGGGGGAGCACCCACGAGCGCGTGAGTACTGATATCTCCCCCGGGAATCAACAAGCTGGGGCGGCGGAGCAGCGCGGTGTGGCGCTGCAGCGAGGGAAGGTGCTTCGACCTACTGCCCAGGTATAGCCCTCGAGGGTAGGATTGCCCCGAAGTCGGATTGAATCGGGCTCCGGGAACCAGGCAGCGGCGGCGGGGGAGATCCCCTGCTTCGCTACTCCTTGGAACCGCTGCGCCTGACCCCAACATGGCGGTGCCCCATGGACATTGAGCTCCATTTGGGCCTTCGCAGGGCATAACCAGAGACAAAAAGATTGCTGCGGTGGCGAGGCGGAGATCGTGAGCCCGGAGGGCGGAGATGAGTGACCCTGTGGCCTGACCTGGGTTGACTCCACTTGGGGGCACGAGACAACTGCACCCTGGTTGGGCGGAGGCCCGAGGGCCCGACGGACAAGGTGAATCCCCGGACGGGGGGACAGTGAGACCTCAGAGATAGTCTTGTGTCTGCCTGGATTGCTGGCCCCTGTGCGTGTGTATCTGAGTAGCGTGGGTGACCAGGTCCCTGACGACTCTGATGATGTGGAGGTGAGGGCTCGTGGGGCCCGGGCGTGCAGGGGTATGCGTGATGGGCGATCCGAGGTCCTAGAACCGAGACAACGACGTTTGATGCACTGACCACTGGGGTCGAGCTGGCTACCGCCAACCGGGTTCGAGCCGCCCTCTGTGTGCCCCTACCCATAAGAGCCTGCCGCGACTTCCTGGTGCCTACAGGGGGGTCCTGCTGGGCCCGTCCATATGCCGCCAAAGAAGACACCGAGCAAACCGCCCAACAAGGTCTCTGACTTTTTTGCAGTGCCCGAGAGGTGCCCCACGCCGAACACCGCCGAGGGAGCTGATATCATGGCCCTGACGAGAGAGGATCTATTGGGCATGTTCAAGGACTTTAAGATGGAACTTCGGAATGATCTTGGGCAAGACATTAAGGCTTCTATGGAACAACTCCGCTCCGACCTCACGGACAGGTTATCCACTTTACAGCAGGATGTGGACTCGGTGGGCACGAGGGTGCTTGACCTCGAGGCGCAATCACGGGAGCACGAAACGCGCACCACCGCCCTGGGAGACAACGTCAGGGACCTCCGGGAGCAGCTTGACCAGACGCAACTCAAAGTAGAGGACCTTGAGAATAGGGCCCGTAGAGAAAATCTCCGCATAAGGGACCTGGAGGAGAAGGCGGAGGGCCCCGATCTAGACGCTTTTCTGGAGGGACTCTTTGCGGAGCTCCTGAGCCCTCAGATCCTCAAAATCAAATTGGACCGGGCTCATCGAGTGGGCGGCCCACCGACAGCGGAGAAGAAATGCCCGCGGGATGTACTGGTCAAGTTCCACCCCTTCAAGGTCAAAGAGGCGGTGCTCCTAGCTGCCAGAAAGAAGGGGGAAGTCTCATTCCAGGGCCACTCTTGTTCCATTTTTCAGGACCTTGCACCTGCCACCCTGGCTAGAAGACAAACGTTTAGACCCATTACCACGAAGCTTCGCGAGGATGGGATAAGGTACAGATGGTCCTACCCATTTGGGCTGAGCTTTGAGCTACACAATAAACAACGCCATGTCACGGACCTGGGGGTCGGCCTGGAGCTCCTGGGACTCCCCCCGGAGGGCACCCGCTCTTCCACCACCGCGCCGCCAAGCACTTCGCAGGGCACTCCATCGGCGGCCCCTTGGACTGTCAGTGCACGTAGAAATCGCAGATGAGGGCGGAGGGCTCTGCCTGTCCACCCGGATGGAGGCCGGAGCGGAGAAGCCAAAGGTATCGGACGGCTTCGGGGTGGTAATGGGAATCTGCTCGAACACTTGGAGAACACTGCGGGAGAGGACACTGCCTTTGTATGAGGTGCGCTGTCGGCCCGGGTTGCCGGTCTCCTGATGGGCTGCCCCTGAGCCCGACACTGTGCCCTGCCCGGCCCGCTGGGGGGGCCCGGGGCGAAGCGGTCAGGCCCTTCTACGACCCCACGATGGGGGCCACTCTGTTCTCTGCGGCAAGAAGGCCGACTTCCCCGGGGATTTCCCTGGGACGATGGGGAGCCCATGGGGGGCTGCATCTGAGCCCTTCCTCTCTTTCGGACCTCGGGGCCCGCAGCTCTAGCGAACCTATGATGTATACTGCATTGCCCTGCCTGCAACTCTTAATGTCAGAGGCGATGCCTCCATGCTCTTACCAATGATTGCACAGACTTGCTTATTCTCAGATAGCTGTGCTAAGCTTCTTTTTTCAGAAATGTTCGGGATGGGCGCGGACGGGATCTTCGGTGGTTCCGTCCCCCCAGGTACCGTGGGGGCCTTCCTTCCCCCAGCCGGGGACGCACTAGCGGTAACACCACTGCTGTTTTCAGTTCTTTCTGTTGATCATTCATGTTGTTTTTCCGGGGTTTGCAGGGGGGGGAAGAAATGGTGGCGGCAGTATGGGGTGCTCTTGTGAGGGTCCACATGTCATTGAGACTCACCAGGTATTATCCGACTATGGGGTGCTCACTGCGGGAGAAGTTCAGACAATCTGGCATGTTAAGAACACTAGCGCTAGAGAGAGAGCAGTGCCCTGATTTTATGATGCAATGACGATCGCCGTTGGATCATGGAATGTTAAGGGTCTTAACTCGCCTCAGAAACGCCAGAAGGTGTGGAAATATATCTTAGATCACCATCTCGATATAGTGGCCATTCAGGAGACACACCTTGCTAGATCTGAGGACACTCGCTTCCCACACAAGCAATATCCACTGATATATAGATCCTCTGCAGCTACAAAACACAGAGGGGTAGCACTTCTCTTCTACTCTTCCATGAAATTCCAGCCGTTAGACGTGTGGTCCGATAAGGATGGCCGTATAGTTATGGTCAAGGGGCGCCTAATGGGTAAAGTGTGCACTCTTGCGGCCGTATACGCACCTAACACGGGACAGACGGCCTTCCAACACACTCTCGCTGGGAAACTCCAAGATTTTGCAGAGGGCCCGACATTGCTCATGGGCGATTTCAATTTGACTTGGCAGAAAGATTTAGATAGTACTCACCCTCAGCGTTCTGACATGGGCTCGTTCTCCTCTGACGCTAAACGATGCATCCAAGACCTGGGACTCTTTGACGCCTGGCGCACTCACCACCCCCAGTCACGTGATTACACTTTTTACTCACATGTACATCGTACATACTCCAGACTTGACTATATATTCATCAGTCAATCATTAGTGGGGGCGCTCCAAGACGCTAAGATATTCCCCCTTTCGGTGTCAGACCACGGCCTATTGTCGATATGCTTAGCCTGGAGTAGCAATGCCTCAGCCACTCCGAGATGGTATTTCCCTGCTGCTCTCACACGCGACAAAGTATTTTGTACGACACTGAGGGACACTATCTCCGAATTTTTTGCCCTTAACAAACCGGAAGACACATCAGAGTATACCACCTGGACACGTTTAAGGCCGTCTTTAGAGGGAAGTGTATAGCCCTGAACTCAGCGTTCAACGCTCAAAGGACCATGGAAAGGGAGGCCCTTGAGCAACAGGTAGCTCAGATCGAAATTTCACATAAAGCGAACCCTACTAGAGAGACTCTGCGGAATTTAACTGCTCTGAGGGGTAAGCTCCGGGCTATATACAATAACAGGGCGGAATTTACTCTTCTTAAATTAAGACATCTATCCTATTCACAGGGTAACAGGGTTGGCAGGCACCTGGCCAGACAACTGAAAGAGAAAAGGGAACGGGAGTACATAGGAGGGATTCAAGGGGACACAGGGGAGATTACGTATAAAGACGAGGAAAAAGCCAGGGCTTTTGGGGCTTTTTATAGGAAGCTCTATACCGCAGACCCCTTGGATTCAACTGCTCAGCGTGAATACCTACAGACACTGCACTTTCCACAGGTCACCCCAGAATGGAACGACACGCTGGCGGCTCCCATAACAACTGAGGAGGTGACTGCAGCTATAAAAGCTCTCAAGCCCCATAAGGCCCCGGGTCCTGATGGTTACACGGCCCAATTTTATAAAACTTTCGCACCGGATGTTATCCCGCACCTCACATGTCTGTTCAACAAAATGGCGGAGGATGGGGAGACCACCGGATCGATGTCTGAGGCTGTAATCTCGGTAATACCCAAGCCCGGGAAGGATCCCTAAATGTGCGCCTCATACCGCCCTATTGCTTTACTAAATTTAGATGCCAAGCTGTACTCCTCCATCCTTGCCAAACGACTTAATGACCTCATGCCTGAGATTATACACCCAGATCAATCGGGGTTTATTAAGGGCCGACAAACGCATGACAACACCCGGCACATAGTTCACCTGATAGAGAAGGCCAACAGACGTCGTATCCCCGCAGTTCTGGTGGGACTGGACGCCGAGAAGGCCTTCAACATGGTCGACTGGGCATTTTTATTTAACACGCTTTCCAGCTTTGGGTTTACGGCTAGATTCATTAATATGATCCGGGCCAATTATGTTCAGCCACGATCCAGAGTCCAGGTGAATGGTGTACAATCGGCTCCCTTCCCCCACACTAGAGGTAGGCGCCAGGGATGTCCCCTTTCGCCCCTTCTCTTTGCCTAAGCATCGAGCCCCTGGCAATGACCGTCAGGGTCAACCCAGCTATTCAGGGAATTCCCTTCAGTGGAGACTCACATAAAATTTCCCTCTTTGCTGATGACGTCCTTTTGTCGCTCTCAGATCCGGCGGGGTCTCTTCCCCCCCTGCAGTCCGAATTGGAGAGATTCGAGTCGGTAGCGGGTTTTAAGGTAAATCTCAGTAAATCATACATACTTAATCTCACCCTCCCCCACACGGCAGTTTGCGCGTGGACCGATTCTTCGATACAATACTTAGGGATCCAACGTACGCCGCGGGTGACGGGGCTTTTTGGCGCCAACTTTCCCCCCATTCTCAAGCGCATTCAAACAGAATTAGTGAGATGGAAGCCACTCTTTCTGTCCTGACTTGGCCGGATACACGCGGTTAAAATGACACTGCTACCAAAAGCTCCTATACCTCTTTCAAGCGCTGCCCATAGAATTAGGCAAAGATTTCTTTGGTAAAGTTAAGTCCATGATTCTTCGCTTCGTTTGGCAGGGGGGACGAGCCCGTTTCTCCTTTATAATACTGCGTCGCCCGCGGGCGGAGGGCGGGTGGGGCTCCCTGACATTGCACTTTACTATAAGGCAGCGCAGCTCAGAGTCCTGACGGAATAGTCCAAGGGGGAGTCCGAAAAACATTGGTTACACATGGATCGCAGTGTAGCGGGGAGGACTATTTGGGTTTTGGCGTGGCGCCCCAGGAAGGATCGGCCTCAGAATGTCTACATTAGCACCCCTACACGTACCACCCTGAAGGTGTGGGACTCATTAGCTGGAGACGACCGATGGACAACATTTCCCTCCCCATTCACGCCAATACATTTCAACCCAGCCTTTCCACCTGGCCAACACGAGGGCCCCTTTGATGCTTGGAGGGAGGAGGGATGCCTGGCGCTCACACATCTCTTTCACAACACTGAACCCCTCACCTTTGAACACTGCAAACGGGATTACGGCCTAGTCACCACGGAACAATACCATTACACTCAGCTGCTTCACTGGGTCCTTTCACCTCAAGTCCGGGAGGCAGCTACCCGACCACCCACAAGATTCGAGTCCTTCCTCTCCAAAAATACCACTATGAGGGGAGTCATCTCCTTTATCTATAACTTCCTGCTCACCACGGCCCTCTCCCCCAGACCACGATACATGGGTATGTGAGAGGGCATACTTCAGCGCAATATCTCAGAGGGGGAATGGTCAAGGCTGTGGGCGGATATCACTAGGCTCAATCACTCTATAGAGCTCCAAGAAGCGCACCTTAAGACTATGATGGATTGATACCTTCACCCCTCCAGACTCAGACAGATTTTCCCCACTGCCTCTGATAGATGTTGGCGAGGATGCGGGCTCTTAGGCGATTTTCAACACATTTGGTGGGACTGCCCTACTATTCGCCCTTTCTGGGAAGAAATACTGGCACACATTAAAGAGCTCCTGGGATACCCCATCCCTACTTCCAAGGCGGAGGTCCTCCTGGGGCTCCGCGACTCAACACTGGAGCACCAGACCCGAGCGGATAAAGACATCATGTGGTTATGCATAGGTGCGGCTAAAGTAACTACAGCAGCTGCTTGGAAACAGAAAGCGGCACCAGCGATTTCCCTATGGTACTCCCGACTGTGGAAATTACTGAGCCTCGAAAGAATGTCCGATATTTTCCGGGATAACTACAAGAATTTTGAATTCAAATGGGGTCCACTAGTGTCCTTCCTATCCCGGGGGCTACCCTCAGCTGTCTGCCCTTCGTCAGTTCGAGCGCTACATCTCTTCCAATTCTGATCTAATCCACACTACCATAGGTCTACACCCCAGTACGATTGCATCGCCGCCACCATGAGGGAGGGGGGAGGGGGGATGGGGGTTCTATTAACAGTTTCCTTTTCTTCTTTTTCTATTTTCTTTTTCCTCGAATACTGTGTTCTCGAGGATTTCCTTCAACCATGAATATTCCTTCCCGTTGGGAGGACCCGATAGAAGACCATCCCTAGAGACGGTTGCCTGCTCAGCTCCATTTGTTCTAGCTAACATACTGGACGTGGGGGTTTGGCCCGGCTCCCGACATCATCAGAAACTGCAACCACTGATTGTTTGCCTTTCCTGTGAGACAGGGACCGGCCGGGGGCCAGGTTCAGTGATACTATGCAGGACCCTTTTCTGTATGTTTTATTGGCAGCTCACTGCGATGAGCGTTATGATGGTTGATCTTAGCAATATGTTTGAAAACCCTTCAATAAACATATGTTTGACAAAAAGCACCGCCGTGGGAACGCCAAAGGACCGCAGACCAGACAATGAGAATACTCGTAATCTGGCAGGCGGGCGGTCTGGAGTTTGGCAATGCGGGATGGTGGCACACCACTCCACTCTCGTACCAACAAACTCGGAATCAGGCCCTAAATCATTACCCGAACCCACATTCAAAACTAAAAAACAAGAAAGGAAGTTAGGAGTATGGAAAAATAAAAATGAAAAAGCCAGTTATAAATATTGCAGTATGGACTTAATAAACAGATTAAAAAAGAGAGACTATAAGGTCAAGGTCTGAAAAGTGCGGCCAATCATCATGATATGGTGTATTTGTGAATGACCACAATATTGTTTCAAAAATATTGTGGTATTACAATATTGTGTCAAAAATATCGGCACGTCAAACATATCGAGTGACAGAAGATAAAAGGTAAGAATATTGCTTTATATATATAATATTATTTTTTTGAAATATTGAAGCACAGTAATATTATTTACTTTAATACAGTTATATTAAATATAATTTCAATTAAGTATATATTAGTTAATATATTCTTTTTAAGAACTAGTATTATTAGAATAATTGCTTTATGTTTTTAGTATGGTTTGCTAGGTTTAATGTGTAATTGTAGAATTACATATAATTAGTAATCTAAAATTTAGTATTGTGTTGTTGGATTTGGAGGGGAATAGATGGGACGTTTTCTCTTTATTTTAAGAAAAATGTTGTTAATTAAATATTTAATTAGTAATTAGGTAAATTATCTAATTGATTGTTATTTTAATTATTTACCTGTATTTTGTGATTTTTTAATGTGTAATTAAATTTTTCTATAGTTTAACTACTGATTCATCATTTAATCATGGGTTGTTTGGTATTGTAGGGGAATAGGATCGGAGTTATTTAAAATATAACCTATTATTTTTACTTAATGTTCATTTATTATTTAACTGGTAACTAATTATTTGAATTATATACTTGATTATTCTAATTAATTGTATTTTATTTAACTGTTAATTTGCTGCTAAGTGTATTTCCTAAACATTTTTAAATTATTTTATATCTATTATTTGTTTTGTTTTTGTTTGTTTTATTTTATTAATAATTTAGGGGCCTATTAGGATGGCGGGCGGACTTCAGTGGTGCTGGGACATCGCCGCCATGAAAAGGCCAGAACCGCTAGGCATCATGATATGGATGGCGGTGCCTTCCAGGCACCGCCACCGTATTGTGCCCGAGTTCCGCCCGGCCAGCAATCGTGACGATTGCCGACTGGCGGAAAAGCAATCGGACGGACTTTCCGTCCGCCGCGGTACCCCCACCATAGTAATATGGCGGGGGTGAATTGTGTTGTGATGGCGGGCGGATCGCCACCGCCGGCCGGGCGGTGGCGATCCGCCTGCCATCATAATGACCCCCTTAGTGTTATTGATGTTGCAAATGTTTTATCTAACTTATTTTTTGTTGGTTTTTTGGGGTATTAGGGCAAGAAATGTATTTACTTTAAATGTATTTACTTTGTTCTATATCTGTTGAATTATTATTGTATAGTACAATTTTATTTTTTCTGTAACATTTCATTTTATTTTTTATAATACATATACGTTTTATTTTAATATTTTTATGTTTAAGTATTCAACTTTTTTGTAACGATTAGGAACTGAAATGGTATATCTAACCCTTCCAAAGTCCAACACTTTCCCTGCTGTTGCTTAGATTGGAGTGGGAATAGTAAATCTAATCCCACCAAAGTCTAACACCTTTCCTGCTTTTGCTTATTTTGGACTGGAAATAGTAAATTTAACCCCTCAAAAGTCCAATACTTTCACTATTTGTGATTAAATTGGAGTTAGAATGGTAAATCTGACACCTTGAAGTTCTACGCTAGTGTTGTTTATTATCTATTGTGGTTACTTTTTATTTTTTCTTTAATGTTTATATTATTTATAAAAAGAAATTGTAATTTGTATTTAAGTTTTATTTATTTTTTAATTCAGAGTGATATATGGTTTTGTTAATTTATGTTTGTTAATTGTAATTTTTCAACTTAGTAATATTTTTAATGTAATTGTTTTAAACAAAATTGTTTGGATATTATTTTTAATTTTCCTTTAAGTGTGTATTCAGTTATATATATGTATGTAGTTCACATTTTTTATTGCAACTATTTTTTATAAGAATTGTTATTTTAAAATTAAGTTACATATATGTTTTCTTACAAAAATATTTGTTAATTTTTGCTTTTAAGTTATTGTTTATATTTTTTAAGTAATACATTTTATAAATTGTTTAATTGTTTTTATATTTACACAGAATATCTATATACATACATAGATATGGATATATGTATATATTTAAATCATTTGGAATACTAATTAAAACTATTTATTTTTTAATTATATCGTTATTTTGTATTTTAATATTGATTCTTATTTTTTGTCGATATTCTGTTCCCCAATATTTTTGACTCAATATTTCAGTAGTTTACATTGAAAGTATATAAAAAAAATTTTAAACAATATTCTAGTGTCACAATATTGTTATTTTCAATAATCTGTCATACAACCAATGCATTTAAGTACCAGATGGTGTAGTGCAGTGACAACAATGCTTTAGTGTCACAAGCAAGATATCCATTGATGATGCAGGATATGTTTTATTCTTGGATTAGTATGGAGCAAAACTGTAAGATTATCATGCAAATGCCATTCTAGAACTGAACAGCCTGTATGAAACATCAATTTTCATACATTTACAGGGCTTCACATGTATAATATTCATCAATTCAACATAGTCTGTTAGAGTACATAAAATGGAAGCCTTAGAAACAGGCCCATAAGAATGTCTTTGGAGAGTATTCCTGTAAATACCAAGCATAAAGAGTGACTGACTCGGAGTTCAGTTAAGCAGATGGAACTGAAGCAAACACTGGGGTTACATAGAAAACAGTGAATTCCATTCATCTAGTGCATGACTGATCTAGAAAGGTGGTGGGTCAATCTGCATTCTTGTGGCCCTACAGAATGATCACCCCTTCTCATAGGGACAGAGATGGCATTGATAACTTTAGGGGATGTTTTTCTCTATATGGATCTACTCTTCGTAGAGTAATACCAGAGGTACACTGGGGACCTGGGAACAAATGTGACTGCTGCATTGGTTGATGTGGAGTTTTACTTTCATTGGATTGGTCTATATACATTAAATTCCAGGAGCACCATATCACTTATATCACTCTGCTAGTCTTTCAATTGGTGAGTCGGTCTTTAGTTTTGTTTAAAGATGATGGTGATCAGAGAGGATTCACATTGGCACAATTCCTGCAAGTTGCAATTGTGATTTTAAGGGGCTGGTGGAAGCCCCACCCCAGTAGTTAATGGTGGGATCTAGCAAGGATCAAGGTCATGCTCGTACCAGGTGGCTAGTCGGTCTCCTAAAATTATCGATTCTTGAAGAGGAAGAGGAACACTTGCCAATGCTTTTGATGCATTTATTATCCATGCTTCCTTGAGGGCTGTAGGCAGAAACACAGATGATCGATCCTTTGGATTGTATTGGAGTTAGGAGAGGGTGTTAAGGTCTCACAGGAGAGAACCAAGCCCGTTTAATGGTGGATTTCACTAACCCCTTGTGGAATGCCTTTTCCTGAGTTTCAAACTAGGTATTTCAGGTTCTTTGTACTTACAATTTCTTCAACTGTAAAGAAATTGACGAAATGGACTAATTAACAAGGTTGGGATCACTCCTGCCTTTAGAAAGCAGGCTAGAAAAAGGGAAAGTAGTTTCATTACCTCTATTCCTTGCCTACTGCTCCAACCCCAAGGTGTGCCTTAAGACACCTATTAGCCATCTCCCTTTAACAAATATGACTTAAATAATTAATTAATCTGGGTAAAAGCACTAAGCGACCATGTAATCAAAAGACACCCCCTATATATTTGAATCCCTCAACATAACTTTATATAGGTAATACATAGAATCACAGACACTGTATTTAAATCATGTATTTATCTGCAGGTCGCAATCCGTCTCAGTAACAGTACTGATGTCTTACATGCGAATGAACTTATACAAACAATTGTGTTTTAATTTTGCATATACGAACGATTAGAATGTTGACAAATGTGTAAAACTACCAGTCTTTCATCACTGTTGTTTATCACAGAGTATCACATGTGGTATGAGAAATAGACAAAAGACTGTTTGTACTGCCGCCTCGACATTGGTGAGCAAGGCTGTGTACAGCCGAAACGCATTCAATGGTGGCCAGACAATAAAATACGGAGTATCCACACACGGCGTCGTCATCCTTGTTTCAAGGGCAAAGGTGGAATATATACATATATACATATATATATATAGCTTAAAATAATAAATCTTAAATATTTTAATACATAACTTTAATATAATGCAAATTAGATACATTTGAATATTTAATACTATATATAAATATATACTTATATAAACACATATATCTGTGTATGTTTATATATACATATATGCAATATACTTGAACTTCAAAAGAGCCGCAAGAAGCTGTGCAGCCACTGTGGGAGTGGTGCATGGTGTTGGGTGCGGCCCACAGCAATGAAGCGAACAATCACCACCAGGAAATCACGCGCACTCGAAATAATGACACAAAGAGTGTTTAATCCAAGAACTCCTGCCCCTGCTATGTGTTTCGTCTATTCAGCCTTGCTCACGCACGGGGTGGCTGTGAAACTAACACCATTAATACAAAATTGTGTAAACATGGAAAAGGGACTTGCAGAGCGTGGGACAGAAAGTTACACAATAAAATGCCACCATGTAGAGATAGCTAGTAGGGTAAAAGCAAACAGTCAAATTACAAAGCTGTGCCACCAAAGCAACATAAATGAGCAACGAATCAAAAGTCAAATGTTTAAAGTAAGAGTACACGTTAATAATAAGCAGACAAAGCAAACTGCATAAACGTTCACATCCAATATGTTCAAATGTTATCCTCTGTGCCCGGTGTGGGTTGCAACATTATGATAGATGACTCTACTTGTAGGGAATATTGAGTAAGCGGAGCAGAAAATTAAAATAAAACAATTTGTGCATGTGTCCCAGATATGCATGTGGTGTTCCGGCCTGTAAAGTACACAGAATTGGTGTCTATCAATGAATACTTAGTACCCAACACACTATAAAATAAATACCACGGGGGCGTGGCCTGAGGCATCAAGATGGTGGTCGCAACCTAAGAGTGCTCCGGACCCCCTCCGTCATCCGCCTTCTATCCGCCCATCTGCAGCTGCCATCCGATCCTCCTACCTGCCTGCGGAGGTTCCCTGTCTCGCCAGCATTGCTCTGATCTCCTTCGTTGCTGGGTTCTGAACTCCCGCCGCCCTGTTTGGCCTCCTTCTTCCCGAGACCTTGGATCTGCAAAATGGCGGCCTCCGCTGCATCTCGTCTCCAGGCCTGATGTCTCTCCCCTGTCGGTCCGCTGCCTGCTCCCCTCTCTGCAGCGGGAAGCGGTTGTGCCTGGCCTGGGTCCACCTGCTGCTCTTCCCGCCTGAGAGCCATCATGGGGCTGTGCCCCCCCGGCATCATTTTCCTGCGACGCGCCGGCGCCCGAGACCGCGGCTGCCGACCGCGGGTACCTGCTCCTCTTCCCAACTGGTGCGAGGAGAGATAAGAGGCGGAGGGGACCCGACTGCCGTGGTGACTCCCTCCTGGCCCCAGCAGAGACTTCAGCGACCGTCTGGGGACCCCCGGTGGGGCCAGGTCCCGGGCCTGTGCGGGAACGACTGTCCGGTGAGTGGGGCTGCGCCGGGTTTGGCTACGTTTGTCGGGTAGCGGTGCGGGGGGTCAGGCACCGGCCCTCCCGCCCCCCCTCACCGAATTTGTGCCTTTCACCCTTGTGCTGCCGACCCATCACCGAGCCGACCCACCCCCTGCGGCTGGAGGTGGGGGTGTGGAGGCCCGTGAAGTTGCCTTGGCCCCCTCGGACACTGCCTCCCGCCTTCCATTGTGCTGGGGCGGTGGACTCGGCCTTCGGAGCGGCCTCTCACGCCATCTGAGGTCCCTTTCCCGATCTGCTGGCACCATAATACTCACGCGAGGACAGTGAGCTCGGCCCTGCCTGGGCCCCTATTCTTCACGGGCCACAACGATGCTGCCGCCTCTCTCCGGCTCTTAGGCCTCACCGGCCTCCCAGGACAACAAGGGCCCCCCGAGGCCTCCATCTGCAGGCCGTTGGTGAGTGGGGTTGGAGTTGGGGATCGGCTGCCGTGCCGGGTGGCGGTGCAGAGGGACGGCGCTGGTGTTCCCACCCCCCTCTCCCCCCTCACTGACCTACCCTGCCTTCCCCTACGCTACGGATCCTGCCTGGGGGCGCGTCTTTGCGTGTGTCAACCTGTGGGTGCGAGGTGGGCCTGCCTGCCGCCCCTGTTTCATGGTGGCCGCCTCCCAACGCTGGACTCCACGTGGGAGCTGGGATTTTGACCTGCGGCTTTGCCCCCCCATTACCTGGAGATGCCTTCCTCCCCCCCTTGATCTCCTGCATTGATTGACGGACCCTCCGGCTGGGGGTGATCTCGGCCGTCTTTGTCGGGCAGCGTGGGGCCCTGATATCGGCCTCCCCTCCCACTGCCAGCCCGCCTGCGCCCTGTCCCTGATCCGCCCTTGCGATCAGACCTTGTGGTCCGCCTTCGGCCGCAGCCATCGAGCGACGCTGGACCCTTGCACTCTGCGGGTTCAGGGTGGAGGGAATAGATCTTGGTTGAGTGCAGAGGGGAGCCGCGGACGGGTTCCCCCTACTTTCCCCACCATCGATCCACCGACATCCATTTCGGGCCGAGAGGTGGTGCTTCCCTATCATCGACCATCACATCGGACGGAGGAGAGAGAGGGGTCCCCAGAATCGTGCTGGTTGGCCCCCTGAGACTGGGGGGACCTGGGAGGAGCGGCCTCGAGCCCGGGCCCGAGTATTGACGGCTTGGGTGCTGGCCCCCTCCCTGCCGGAGACTGCCGACCGCCTGACCGCCCCCCACCTGACTAGACGCCAGGGGCCTGTATCCACGGTCGAGATTGGTAGGGATCGTGCCCCAACGACACCTGCTCCGCAGACCCAAACCAAAATGGACCAATACACCACCAGTGACCGAGATCCCGGGGGGGAGGCGTCGGGTGCCTCCGCTCCCACTGGGGGGGACCTCTCCACTATCCTCCAGGCAATTGGCGCTTCTCAAGCCTCGGTGGAAAACAAGATCGGCGAGGTGTGGGTGGACATGGCCCTTATCCGCCAAGACCTACGAAATGCCACAGCCCGGATCTCGGAGGCAGAATCGCGCATCTCCACAGCCGAGGACGAGATAGGCCAACTGAAGACCCATGTGGCCCGGCTGCAGACTCAGACCTCGGAACTGCACCGACGGGCCGAGGATGCCGAAAACAGATCAAGAAGGAATAACCTGCGCCTCATAGGCTTTCCCGAAGGGGTTGAACAGGGCCGCGCGGACACATTCGTGGAGACCTGGGTGAGATCCTGGATACCTAAAGATGCCCTCTCCCCATGGTTTGCGGTCGAGCGTGCCCACCGCTCCCTGGCCCCCCGGCCTCCACCCGGGGCTCCACCCCGACCCATCATCATGAGGATCCTCAATTTCCGAGACAGGGACACCATCCTTAGGGCGGCGCGGACGCAGGGCCCCGTGAAATACCAAAACAGCACAATTATGCTTTTCCCGGACTATACAAGAGAAGTGCAGGCCCAGCGACGAACATATGATGATGTCAAACCAAAGCTCCGTAATCTGGGTTTGCGTTATGGTCTCCTCTTTACGGCCCGGCTCAGAGTTGTTTTCCAAGACAAGACACACTTTTTCGACACCCCTCAGGCGGCCTGGACTTGGCTCAGGGAGGAGCGTCCCCTTCGGACTCGTCCCACCTCCCCCCCTGGCCGGCGGGAACCCACGCGGCCCCAGCCACCCCTTCCCAAGACACAGCGGCGCCTCACTCGGTGCCGAAAGAAGGGTGACCGGCGAAACGGGGCGTCACGTTCACCTGATGCAATGTCCCAGTTGCTCATTTCCACTGAACTACCTCGAGTCTCTGGGACTCATAACCTGTCCGGCTCCCTGATTGATCTAAGCCGTGTCCCGACCCCTCCGAGACACTACGCCCTGCCATATCTGACTCTGACTTGTCTAGGAGTCCCGCTCTTCGGGGATCTGGGGAGGATGATGGAGTCTGACCCTGAGGCTTCGCAGACTTGGAACCATAAATCATTTCTTAAGTTCTACTGCAGCTGTTATCACTAGATTATCCGTCTGTATGGAGGGGTCCATCATCGCCACGAATCTGCCCTGCTAATCGTTTTAGCTTAGCATTTAGATTAGTTTTTCGTTATTGTTATTATTGTTTTCTGTTAACTTTTTCCTTTTCAGGGCGACAGATGCTTCATTTCTGGAGGTATAGGGTGGGGGGTGTTGGAGGGACTGGGGGGGTGTTGGAGGGACTGGGAGGTGGGAGGGCCGTTGCCTTCTGGTTGCTTTTTTCTCTCGGCCTTGTTCGGGTCACTGTTTTTTGTTTCACATGACAGCTCATTGCACACATACGCCACCACTGCCGATGACAAGAATCCTACCACGACACACGAGCCATACCCCTACACTGTGACTCTGCTGTGTCACCTTCCCTGGGACCCGGGCCCCTTCACATTTGTCCACCCATGCACCACCCACTCCTTTGACGCCGCCTATTGGTAGACCCCTCCACATTCTGTCGTGGAATGTCAATGGCTTATTAAACCGTATAAAACGTACCGCTGTCCTTCGGAGTGCCCAACGCCAAGCGCCCGATACTCTTTTCCTACAAGAAACGCACCTCCTGGGAACCCATTGCACCTTTCTCACCCGATACGGGTTTGACAGGGTCTGGCACTCCGGGTTTGCACGGGGCTCCCGGGGCACAGCCATATTGATCCGTAGAGGTCTCCCCTTCAGTCTGTTACATGTAGAGACCGACACACGGGCGATATGTGGCCTTAACTGGTAGGCTTGAGGGTCAACTTCTCAATCTCCTCTGTTCATACATTCCTCCCGCCACACTGTCCTCTGCCCTTCGACACCTCACAATGTAAATTTCTACTTTCCCTCAGGGTCTGACGGTCATTGGTGGCGACTTCAACGCGGTTATGCAGCCTTCCCTTGACACGACAAGTGTTCCCTCCGAGTCCCGCCTAGCCTCTGCTAAGCGCCTTTCTGACTGGTCCTCTACCCTGGGTCTCTGCGATGCTTGGAGGGTCTGGAATCCCCGCCGAGAACAATACACACACACCTCCGCAGCTCACCATACCCACTCCCGTATTGATTTGGTCCTGTTGCTGGCCACCGATTGTCAGTTGGTATCGGGTGTTACTATCCTCCCCCGAGGTATCTCCGATCACTCCCCTATCTCCCTCCGTCTGGGGCGTGCCCCCGATGGAGTGCGCACGATTTGGCGAATGAACGCATGGTTCCTACAAGACGCGGAGTTCGCCGAGGCCATCGGGCGGGAACTGAAGCAATACTTCCTAATCAACAAGGGATCGGTTCCCTCCCCGGGCACACTGTGGGAAGCTGGCAAGGCTACCATGCGGGGCATAGCCAGAGGTTTGGTCCATGCACGGCGAACGGCCCAGACCACCCCCTGATGCAGCTTGACGCTCAGGCCGCTCAGTTGGAATTGACCCTTGCCACCGCAGAAGCTGCTCGTTCTACGAGACAGCTCACATTGCTCCGCAAAGAGATCTGTCACATCTCCCTAGAATCAGATAAAATGTTATGGCGTTCCTCGGTGGCACGTGTATATGGATGGGGGACAAGAACGGAAAACTACTTCACAATTTGGTCTCCTATCCCAAAGCCAACCGCATAATCCCTGAGGTCTGCGACGCGGCCAGCACCCACCATTTTACCTCGCATGCCATCGCCCGGGCTTTCGGAGGGCTATTATGACCAGCTCTACGCGGTCTGGCCTCCCGAGGCATCCCTAGCTGACCTGTTAGACAGGGCCGAGGTTCAACTACCCTGCCTTGCTCAGACTGTCTCGGAGGATCTGGACCTCCCCCTTACCCCGGAGGAGATACATGGGGCCATTTCGCTCTTGCATTCCGGCAAGACGTCAGGGCCTGACGGCTACCCTCAGGAATACTACGCGGCCTACCGCGACTTGCTGGTTCCTCATTTAGTCGATCTCTTCCGACACGTGGTGGAGGCGGGGTCCTTCCCTCCGGAGACTGACATGGCCACTATCGTGGTTATCCCTAAGATACAGCCACCCTCCCTCTCCTGCGTGGATTACCACCCAATTTCCCTCATCAATACCGAGGTTAAAATTTTTGCCACTACCTTGGCTCAACGCCTCCGCCTCCTCCTAAACGAATTGGTCCACCCAGACCAATGTGGATTTATGCCTGCCCGAGGTACCCGTCACTGCATACGCCGCCTCCACCTTGCCCTCGCACACCACCACCAGCTCACCCCGTACTTGGCCCTGCTTTTCATCGACTTTGAAAAGGCCTTTGATACGGTTGACTGGAGTTATTTGGAGGCTGTGCTAGATGCAATGGGATTCGGCCTCCCATTCCAGCGTTTTATTCGTGTTCTGTACTCCAGCCCTAAAGCACGGGTCCTGACCAATGGCGCACTCTCGGAGGTGTTTTCCATCCAGAGGGGCACCCGTCAGGGTTGTCCCATCTCACCGCTCTTATTTGCGTTGGCGATGGAGCCCCTGGCCTCCCTCGTATGCAAAGATCCCCGCATCCGTGGCTGGGCTTGGGACCCCTATCACGTAGACAAAGTCGCCCTGTATGCGGACGATGTCCTCCTTTTCCTAGCGGACCCCGAGGACTCTGGTCCATGTTGCTTGGAAGTCCTCCGTGCCTTTGAGCGGGTCTCCAGACTGCGGCTCAACCCGGCGAAGTCTACCCTGGTTCCCCTCCACCCATCAAGAGCCTGTTTCGACTGGCAGACAACTATTCCCTTGCGCAGACAGTCATTCAAATACCTAGGAGTGTGGGTGACTTTGCTCCCGGAGCTCGAGTGGGCCCTCAACCTTACACCTCTGGTTACCAAGGCCAAGGCAGGCCTCAAACGCTGGCAGTCCCTTCCTCTTAATCCCCTTGGCAGAAGTGCACTCTTTAAAATGATGATTCTCCCCCGCTTCCTATATATTCTCCAAAACATAACCTTTCATCTCCCGGGGAGCTGGTTCCGCGAGATTGATGGTCTGCTCTCCCGGTTCTTGTGGAAGGGCGGAAGGCCACGCGTGGCCCTGGCTCACTGTCGGATACCTCCTTATGACGGTGACATAGGTGTGACTAATCTTCACCTTTATTATTTGGCCACCAGACTCATTGTTGTCCATGACTGGTTTGCCGGAGGCTGGTCTGACCCGGCGTACCAGGTTGAGCTCCGGACTATGGACTTTCCACAGCTCCAGGCCTATCTGTACGGGGCCCCCATACCACAAGTCCTCCACCCTGTCACTAGGGCAGCCTTATTGGCTTGGCGCACTGCCTTGCGCCATACGAGATGGGATGGGAAGCTCACCCAACACACACCCTTGTGGCACGGTAACTGGCTGCGCGAGACCTCGAATCTCCGGGTCTTCCGTCAATGCGACCACATTGGGATTTTGCTTCTTGGTGACGTCTGGTCCTAGACTTATGTTAAATCTTAGTTGTCTGAAGCAATCATAGACAGCATAGGGTACATATACAGTTTAATTCAATAATGTACCATTAACTTATTTAAAACACATTCAAATATATCCTCAAAATCCAAAAGAAATCCAAAAAGGGCACACACAATTGTTTTTATGTGACTCGTATTTTATTCGGTCACTTTTCATACCATTTTATCATATTCAATGTTCAAAACAGAGGAGAGGTTGCTCCAAGGGAAAAAGTGAAGAAAGAAAGTGCTCGTGAAGTAAGATAGAATATATAAGAGGGAGATCCAATCAAGAAAAACAATGATTCATCATTATTTACATTACAATCTCATTAGTAAAACTGGTCGTGATTCATGATTGCACCAGTTCTACATTGAGGCCTGTCCATTAGTTAGTTCATGGTTAACATGAATATGATAAAATGGTATGAAAAGTGACCGAATAAAATACGAGTCACATAAAAACAATTGTGTGTGCCCTTTTTGGATTTCTTTTTGGATTTTGAGGATATATTTGAATGTGTTTTAAATAAGTTAATGGTACATTATTGAATTAAACTGTATATGTACCCTATGCTGTCTATGATTGCTTCAGACAACTAAGATTTAACATAAGTCTAGGAACATTGTTTTTCTATATCAATTAGTACCCAGGTCCATTGACTTTTGTGGGTTACCCCATTATATCTTAATGGTTATCTTGGTGACGTCTGGGCTGGGGATCATATTAGGGCCTTCTCGGGCTTGCAACAACGCTACTCCCTTCACGCCTCCCAGTTTTACAAATACCTGCAGCTTCGTCACGCCCTCACTGTGCATATTCCATCAGCCACCTCCCTTCCCGAATTCAGTCCTCTTGAAGCCCAGGTTATGATGGGGAACTTGGGCAGAGGTGGGGTGTCACGGATCTACTGCTCCCTTGTGAATAATGGCCCCGCGACCTTGGACTCACTGCGCGCCCGCTGGGAGAGGCTGGCTTGGCCCCTGGAAGATGCAGACTGGCGGGATGCTCTCATGGCTCCCAAAACCTTGACAACCTCCTCCAAACTACGCCTAATCCAACTCTACTATCTGCATACGGCGTATCTTACTCCCGCGCGTCTGTACAGAGCTCGATTGCGCCCTTCCCCGACCTGTGCGCGGTGCGAACACGCCCCAGCTGATTTTTATCATGTAGTTTGGCAGTGTCCTGCCCTTGCAGCATTTTGGGCGGGTGTGGAACTAGAGCTTACACAGACCTTGGGTTGGGCGGTCCCTCATGACCCACTACGTCTGCTCCTGGGTGTGTTTGATGGGCTAGATGGCTCTCGAACCGATAAACGTTTCCTGGGGACCGCAGTGGCAGTGGCAAAATGGGACATTGTGGTGGCCTGGCCTCAGGCCAAACCTCCTACTGTGCGGAAATGGCGACGGGGGGTGGATTGGTGCGCGACTCAGGAGGAACCCCTCTTTGAGGCCCGGGGCTGCCCCGAACTGTTTGAAAAGATCTGGGGTAAATGGCTCAACCTATTGTCTTGATTATCGTGTGTACTCATATACATCCTGTTAAACTTACACAGGGGCCTACTTTAGGGCCCATTGATCAGGTCTATCTCATCGTCTTCAATGTAATTGGTCTTCGAAGTACTGTGCTTGATTTTGCTGTCGTTATGAATGTTTGTTTTCACCGAAATGTCAATAAACTTGATTATCAAAAAAAAAATATATATATCACAATTGTCAATAACCTTAATAAAGGAAGTGTGTGAGCTGTCCCGCCACTCAGTGAGATATGTTATCCACAAGGCACCTGAGCAGTATAGCACCTGATCCCAAAATACAATAGGACTAGTGGGGTGTTATAAGGCTGTACCTAAATCAGGGAAACTGTGTCATTGGAGTGAACCCCACCTGACAAAAGGTCTAATGGACTTATGCCAAATCGCAAGTGAGATAACAGAGGACCCTGTAGCTGTGTCCCCATCAGAGCCCCAAGAAATCACCTGCTAATACATCAATGTGGCAAAGGGGCAAAAGTAGAGCCCTGGTGGGCATCAGAAAATCTACAAACAGAACAATAGCATCGGCTGTTGTGAATATAAGTATAAAGCAAAAGTGGGCTTATGGCGTGCCTATTAGGGTGAGTGATACAGTGACCAAGAGGAGACTATGCTATCAAAGGCCGTACTAGCCAGACCCAGTTTTTATATTTAAACAAAATAGGAAACATGCAAAACAATCATCATAAGTGTCCAATCGCTACTGAAGAAAAGGGTAGGGGCCTCATCCTGAACTCAGCACACTAGGTGACAGTCCCTTCCTCTCCTCCGTGGAAAATAAAAGATAAAAACAGGTATCACAAAATGTCATGAGAGACTCTTAACAAAGACAAACTGGCCAGCAAGAGAAAATCAATAACTTGCATAACACAGCATTATATACGAGTTAAAATCAATGACAAAGTGGCGCAAAAGCAGACACATACTCAACAGTTAAACATAGCATGCTTAGTCTAGATGGGCATGCAATTCCTCGTTTGAGTTGAGACCGTGTGGGGTCTTGGTCTGCAACTCAATAATGAGCTTAAATTCTCATTTTCTGAGTATGGATATACGATCTCCACCCCGTGGGCCTTTCCTGACATGTTCAATCTGTATGAACTTGAGGTTTTTTCTATCACTGTAGTGATATGTCTCGAAATGCCTCGCTACTGGATAGTGTTTGTCATGTTTAGTAATCGCTCTGGCATGCTCCAAAATTCTTTTGTGTACCAGGTAGATTGTACTGTCCACACACCAGAGGCCGCAGGGGCATTCCAGGATATAGATGACAAAAGTAGTGCTACAGGTGATCAACTGGGCTAGGACCTTGTGTTTGTCATTGCCTGGAATTGAAATTTCTTGACAATTTGTAGAGTGCTCACATGCTTTACATTTACCACACATGTAAAACCCTCTAAAAGGATTACCCAGTGTGATGTGTGTATCATCCGTAGTGTGTGTGCCTGTTTCCACTAGCATGTCTTGCAGTGATCTAGTTCTGCGGTATGTGATCTTGGGTTTCTCACTGACACTATCACTAATGACAGGGGTGCATCTCAAGAGATCCCAGTTTCTGGCTAGTATGTTACGTACCATGCCCAATCTGCTGCTGAATGTGGTAACGAGTCTCATTTCATTCTCGCTGGTGTTCCTATTTCCCCCACTGTTCAATCTAATGGAACAAACTAAAATTTTTACTTCTAGTGAGTTTCAATTTTACGTACAGCTTTGTCAAGTACCCATTTGGATACCCTCTCTGTGTGAAGCTTTGAATCATAATCTTTTGCTCATCCTGAAAGGTAACCTCGACACTGCAGGTTTTTTTTTGCTCTTATCAATTCCCCATAGGGAATGCATCATTTGATTTGACTGGGGTGGCTCCTCTGGGCGTGAATCAGACTGTTACCTGCTGTGGACTTTCTGTGCAACTTTGAGGTACTCTGTTGTTTACTATGGCTACCTTGACATCAAGGAAGATGATATTTTCCTTGTTGGTGTTGGATGTAAATTCCAGGTTAAGGTTGTTGTTGTTTAAGGGACCTAAAAACCCTTGAGCCTCTTGTCCGCTGCCGTGCCAGATCAGAAAGGGATCATCAATAAATCTAACCCAAAGTATGATCCTGTCCATATCATCTTTGTATTCAGGAACGGTGGACACCTGCTCCTCCTTCCAGCGCATGAGAAATGCATAGCTGGGAGCGAAGCAAGTGCCCATCGCGGTCCCCTGCAGTTGTCTGTACAGTGTGTTGTTGAACATAAGATGTTGTTGGTTAAACAAAATAATATCTTATCTAAGAGCATGAGTGTCTGTGAATAATAACAGAGTGGTATTGTTCTTAAGAAGTGTTCACAGGTGTTTAAGCCATCTTCATGTTGAATGCTCGTATAGAGTGCTTTGACATCCAGGAGAAAATCAGGCTCCCACTCAATGCCCTCAATCCTTCTGAGGAAGTGCCTGGTGTCAGAAATGTGTAAAGGCAATGCTCCTATGAGGGGAAGTAAGAAGTGATCAATGTACTTCGAAGTGTTTTCCTGCAGGCTACTGATGGAAGGCACAATTAGGAGGATTGGTGGCAGACTTGTGTACTTTCGGTAGAAGTTACAGTGCCGGTGTCTTTGGATGAGGTTTATTCTCCTCGGTTTCTAGCATGCCCCTGTTCTTCCCCTCACTAAGCTTGTCCCAGAATTTTAGTATGGTTTCTTTGTATTGTGCCATAGTGATGCTTGTGTAACGATGACTGTTGTTGAGCTGTCTCAATACCTCAGAAATGTACATCTCGGTAGGCATTACCACTATGTTCCCACCCTTATCAGCAGGTCTGATCACAATGTTCCTATCATTAGCCAGGGTCTAAGAGGCTTTTCTCTGTGACCATGTAATATTTCTCTCAGTTCTGCCTCTTCTCACTTGCAGTTTTCTCAAGTTAGAGATCACTTTTTCATGAAATATATTGATCATATCAAAGCCTATCATGGGAGTAAATTTGGACTTGGGCTTGAACTTGTTGGGGACATTGTGGTCATATGCTATGTCTGGTTCCACTAACATTTGCTCAATGTAATTAGTATTAGCACCACAGTCTTGCATTTATATCAGTGTAGTTAGAAAATCAATGTCCTCAATCTTAAGTTGATCCAGAGCGGGGGGCACACCATGGGTGTCATACCTCTCTGGGGTGCAGTATTAATCTTTAAAACAATGTTGAGTTTCAGATGCCTAATAAACTTAAAAACATCAATTCTGGTAGAAACAAAGTCAAAGTTGCCCATAGGGCAAAAGGAAAGACCATGATTCAGAACCCTCAAATCTGTTTCTGTCAGGTTCCTGCTTGACAAGTTGATGATGGCGTTATTACCTGGCATTACTGTCCCATTTGCTGAGCCCCTCTGTGATTTCCCATGGGGGTTGTGTCTGTTTCTTTTCTGTCTCTGTTTCCTCTTCTTTAGCCTCTGCCACAGGCTGTTGTGAGGTTTTCTATCCGCTCCTTTCTCAAGAGGTGGAAGTGCTGTAAAGAAAATGCATTCCTATTTTCTCCTTCTGAGGCACTCGCATCCAAGATTCTGGATGTCATGGATGAATCTGTGTCATTGGTGGTGTCTGGTTCCCTGTTGGACATAGCTGTGGAGATGGCAGCAGCATCACCTATGTTATTCTTGCTGGAATTGTAGATATGATCAAACTTCTTATTAAATGTAAGAGTGTACCCCGACTGGTATTCTGCCGTGTCATGTGCATATTTGCTTTGCTTACAAAATTTGATTTCATTTTCTATTTTTTTCAGCCGCTGTTTCATTTCTGTCATAAATTTCTTAATTTGATCCTGCTCTTTCTGTGTTGTGAGCCAGGTCTCTATTTCTGCTATCTTTTTGAGCGCTTTCTCACGGTCGGACCACACATATTTATTAAGGATGGTTAGCATTGTTTTTCAGCAACTCGTGAGGTTTTGCACCCATGTGTAAATCATGTGAGGATCTGGTTCCTCATACGTCGGTACAGTGAACATTTTAAGCCCTCTAGGGACCATATCCATGTCCAAGTAGTTCTGTAACGAGGTCACTTCCCGCCATTTACTAAGTTCCAATTTGGACAATTTTTCCAGTCTGCCCAATTGCCCTGGAAGTGTAATGTTAGTTCTGCCAGCTCCTGTCTTAGTGCTGGTTTTTACGTTAGCCGCTAGAAATAGTGCCTTTGCAGCCAGAGTCCTTTGTGCGTCTCTCTCTGTCGTCATCCTTTTGGGCTGGAGCGGTGACCTGAAAGTAGTAGTCTCAGGAAAGATTTCACCTTTATTTCCCTGAACAGCTAACCTTTGTTGTCTCAGATTCTCCCTGCATCTACTTAGTCACACCACAGAATGCTGACCATTCTGTGCATCGAGTTGGATGCCAGGCCAAGTGGACCAAATCACAGCAATATATCCTTTTGTGTTAAGTGGAAACACGGATTGCAAATGCCCCGGAGACTTACCTGCAGTGTTTCCACCTCAGCGCGTCTGGTGTCATCCGACCTGCTACTGCTGGCTGTACTCCACTGCAGCTGCTGATGGGTTGAGGTGCAGGCTGCTCTCATCTACTGTCCTGTGATATCGTATGGCTTCTGTTTGAGCTTCCGGTAAGATTCTGTACATGGAAGCCTTCCAAATGTCTTGGAAGTAGATGCAGGCTACTCAGCAGCAAACATTTACTTGAACTCCAAAAGAGCCACAAGAAGCTGTGCAGCCACTGCAGGAGTAGTGCGTGGTGTCAAGTGTGGCCCCCAGCAAGGAAACGAGGAATCTCCACCAAGAATTCCAGCCCCTGCTATGCATTTCGGCTATTCGGACTTGCTCACGCACGGGGTGGCTGTAAAAGTGACACCATTAATACAAAAGTGTGTAAACATGGAAAAGGGACTTGCAGAGCATGGCACACAAGGTTACACAATAAAATGCTTCCATCTTGGACTAATAGCTAATATGGTAAAAGCAGAGAGTCAAATTACAAAGGCGTGTCAGCAAAGAAACATAGATGAGGAACGAATCAAAGTTCATATGTTTAAAGTATGAGTACATGTTAATAATAAGCAGACAAAGCAAATGGCATAAACGTTCACATCCTAAATGTTCAAATGTTAGCCTCTGTGCCTGGTGTGTGTTGCAACATTGCAATAGATAACTCTACTTGTAAAGAATATTGAGAAAGCGGAGCAGGAAATCTAAATAAAACTATGTGTGCATGTAGGGCAGCTCATAAACGTTCTTTATTAAGGTTATTGTCAATTGTGGTATTTATTTTATAGTGTGTTGGGTGCTAAGTAGTCATTGATAGACACCAGATCGGTGTATTTTACGGGCAGGAACAGCACATACATATCTGGGACACATGAAAACATTGTTTTATTTTAAATTTGTGCACCGCTTACTCAATATTCCCTATGTATATATATATACATGTCGTCTAGTTCCTACAAATCTATATAGGATCTTGGGGTTTAAACAACATAAACCAAGGGATTGGTGTCCAGACTGATTCCAGACACCCCCAAAGGATATGTTAGTCTGTAGACCAGCTAGCTCACAGTGCCACTATAAGCCCCACAACCTTACCAAGGAGCGAATAGTTTCTGGCAACTATCAGACATGACAACTCTTGAACACCTCAGGGATCGTGGAAACAATACAGTACTTTTCGCTCAGTCACTCGTGCTCACTTATTCTCAGAGAGATATACAGAATAAACGGAGGGGACGTTTTCAATAAGCATTTATTGAACCAGCGTCATTCTAGTATAAAATATGTGTGCTGCAACAACCATTAGACAGAAACAGATATATACGGTTATAAGGACAAACAGAGTAAATTAAAGGTAGAATTCTACCATGGTGCTAAAACAATGAACGTATGCAGACATATAGATACATGGCAGTAATCATGAGTACTCCCAAGATGCAAACCCTAACTATATGTACCCAAGTGTACCTAGCATGTATGTAGGTGTATAGCCAAGAATCCCCCTAGGAAAGAGCCAACCCCATTACATGATGGGAGAGAACGAAGGACTTGGTTTGAGTTGGACACCCCGCGAGGGATGTCAGACCACTGCGTGCTGGAGTGTCTGCGTGCAGGGACCTCAGCGTCTCGTGTCAGCATGGAAGCTTATATGAAACATAAAAATATTAACAAATCCACTGCAAAACATTACATAAATTACCAAATGAATTTAATGTAAAAAAAAACTAAAATTCAAAAAAAGACATTTACTAGAAATATTAAATACATTTAAAAATATAAATATATATAACAAAATCATATACATTTATAAAATAAATTACTGATAATATTAGATATTCTTTAAACAATATTAAGAAAAATATTGAAGTCTGGGAATAATAGATAGATTATTCCCACTCCAGTTTATGCAACAGTAGTGAAAGCGTAAGCTTTCAGAGGGTTACATTTACTGCAGGGAAAGCGCTGGTCTTCGGAGGGATTAAGTTTACCATTCTCACTCCAGTCTGTGCAACAGAAGTAAAAGCAATGGACTTCGGAGAGTAAGATTTACTTTTCCGACTCCAGTCTGTGCAACAGTAGGAAAAGCGTTGACCTTCGAAGGGGGAAGATTTACCATTCCCAGTCTGCATAGCTGTCTCAATACCTCAGAAATGTACATCTCGGTAGGCATTACCACTATGTTCCCACCCTTATCAGCAGGTCTGATCACAATGTTCCTATCATTAGCCAGGGTCTCAGAGGCTTTTCTCTGTGACCATGTAATATTTCTCTCAGTTCTGCCTCTTCTCACTTGCAGTTTTCTCAAGTTAGAGATCACTTTTTCATGAAATATATTGATCATATCAAAGCCTATCATGGGAGTAAATTTGGACTTGGGCTTGAACTTGTTGGGGACATTGTGGTCATATGCTATGTCTGGTTCCACTAACATTTGCTCAATGTAATTAGTATTAGCACCACAGTCTTGCATTTATATCAGTGTAGTTAGAAAATCAATGTCCTCAATCTTAAGTTGATCCAGAGCGGGGGCACACCATGGGTGTCACACCTCTCTGGGGTGCAGTATTAATCTTTAAAACAATGTTGAGTTTCAGATGCCTAATAAACTTAAAAACATCCATTCTGGTAGAAACAAAGTCAAAGTTGCCCATAGGGCAAAGGAAAGACCATGATTCAGAACCCTCAAATCTGTTTCTGTCAGGTTCCTGCTTGACAAGTTGATGATGGCGTTATTACCTGCCATTACTGTCCCATTTGCTGAGCCCCTCTGTGATTTCCCATGGGGGTTGTGTCTGTTTCTTTTCTGTCTCTGTTTCCTCTTCTTTAGCCTCTGCCACAGGCTGGTGTGAGGTTTTCCATCCGCTCCTTTCTCAAGAGGTGGAAGTGCTGTAAAGAAAATGCATTCCTATTTTCTCCTTCTGAGGCACTCGCATCCAAGATTCTGGATGTCATGGATGAATCTGTGTCATTGGTGGTGTCTGGTTCCCTGTTGGACATAGCTGTGGAGATGGCAGCAGCATCACCTATGTTATTCTTGCTGGAATTGTAGATATGATCAAACTTCTTATTAAATGTAAGAGTGTACCCCGACTGGTATTCTGCCGTATCATGTGCATATTTGCTTTGCTTACAAAATTTGATTTCATTTTCTATTTTTTTCAGCCGCTGTTTCATTTCTGTCATAAATTTCTTAATTTGATCCTGCTCTTTCTGTGTTGTGAGCCAGGTCTCTATTTCTGCTATCTTTTTGAGCGCTTTCTCACGGTCGGACCACACATATTTATTAAGGATGGTTAGCATTGTTTTTCAGCAACTCGTGAGGTTTTGCACCCATGTGTAAATCATATGAGGATCTGGTTCCTCATACGTCGGTACAGTGAACATTTTAAGCCCTCTAGGGACCATATCCATGTCCAAGTAGTTCTGTAACGAGGTCACTTCCCGCCATTTACTAAGTTCCAATTTGGACAATTTTTCCAGTCTGCCCAATTGCCCTGGAAGTGTAATGTTAGTTCTGCCAGCTCCTGTCTTAGTGCTGGTTTTTACGTTAGCCGCTAGAAATAGTGCCTTTGCAGCCAGAGTCCTTTGTGCGTCTCTCTCTGTCGTCATCCTTTTGGGCTGGAGCGGTGACCTGAAAGTAGTAGTCTCAGGAAAGATTTCACCTTTATTTCCCTGAACAGCTAACCTTTGTTGTCTCAGATTCTCCCTGCATCTACTTAGTCACACCACAGAATGCTGACCATTCTGTGCATCGAGTTGGATGCCAGGCCGAGTGGACCAAATCACAGCAATATATCCTTTTGTGTTAAGTGGAAACACGGATTGCAAATGCCCCGGAGACTTACCTGCAGTGTTTCCACCTCAGCGCGTCTGGTGTCATCCGACCTGCTACTGCTGGCTGTACTCCACTGCAGCTGCTGATGGGTTGAGGTGCAGGCTGCTCTCATCTACTGTCCTGTGATATCGTATGGCTTCTGTTTGAGCTTCCGGTAAGATTCTGTACATGGAAGCCTTCCAAATGTCTTGGAAGTAGATGCAGGCTACTCAGCAGCAAACATTTACTTGAACTCCAAAAGAGCCACAAGAAGCTGTACAGCCACTGCAGGAGTAGTGCGTGGTGTCAAGTGTGGCCCCCAGCAAGGAAACGAGGAATCTCCACCAAGAATTCCAGCCCCTGCTATGCATTTCGGCTATTCGGACTTGCTCACGCACGGGGTGGCTGTAAAAGTGACACCATTAATACAAAAGTGTGTAAACATGGAAAAGGGACTTGCAGAGCATGGCACACAAGGTTACACAATAAAATGCTTCCATCTTGGACCAATAGCTAATATGGTAAAAGCAGAGAGTCAAATTACAAAGGCGTGTCAGCAAAGAAACATAGATGAGGAACGAATCAAAGTTCATATGTTTAAAGTATGAGTACATGTTAATAATAAGCAGACAAAGCAAATGGCATAAACGTTCACATCCTAAATGTTCAAATGTTAGCCTCTGTGCCTGGTGTGTGTTGCAACATTGCAATAGATAACTCTACTTGTAAAGAATATTGAGAAAGCGGAGCAGGAAATCTAAATAAAACTATGTGTGCATGTAGGGCAGCTCATAAACGTTCTTTATTAAGGTTATTGTCAATTGTGGTATTTATTTTATAGTGTGTTGGGTGCTAAGTAGTCATTGATAGACACCAGATCGGTGTATTTTACGGGCAGGAACAGCACATACATATCTGGGACACATGAAAACATTGTTTTATTTTAAATTTGTGCACCGCTTACTCAATATTCCCTATGTATATATATACATGTCGTCTAGTTCCTACAAATCTATATAGGATCTTGGGGTTTAAACAACATAAACCAAGGGATTGGTGTCCAGACTGATTCCAGACACCCCCAAAGGATATGTTAGTCTGTAGACCAGCTAGCTCACAGTGCCACTATAAGCCCCACAACCTTACCAAGGAGCGAATAGTTTCTGGCAACTATCAGACATGACAACTCTTGAACACCTCAGGGATCGTGGAAACAATACAGTACTTTTCGCTCAGTCACTCGTGCTCACTTATTCTCAGAGAGATATACAGAATAAACGGAGGGGACGTTTTCAATAAGCATTTATTGAACCAGCGTCATTCTAGTATAAAATATGTGTGCTGCAACAACCATTAGACAGAAACAGATATATACGGTTATAAGGACAAACAGAGTAAATTAAAGGTAGAATTCCACCATGGTGCTAAAACAATGAACGTATGCAGACATATAGATACATGGCAGTAATCATGAGTACTCCCAAGATGCAAACCCTAACTATATGTACCCAAGTGTACCTAGCATGTATGTAGGTGTATAGCCAAGAATCCCCCTAGGAAAGAGCCAACCCCATTACATGATGGGAGAGAACGAAGGACTTGGTTTGAGTTGGACACCCCGCGAGGGATGTCAGACCACTGCGTGCTGGAGTGTCTGCGTGCAGGGACCTCAGCATCTCGTGTCAGCATGGAAGCTTATATGAAACATAAAAATATTAACAAATCCACTGCAAAACATTACATAAATTACCAAATGAATTTAATGTAAAAAAAAAAACTAAAATTCAAAAAAAGACATTTACTAGAAATATTAAATACATTTAAAAATATAAATATATATAACAAAATCATATACATTTATAAAATAAATTACTGATAATATTAGATATTCTTTAAACAATATTAAGAAAAATATTGAAGTCTGGGAATAATAGATAGATTATTCCCACTCCAGTTTATGCAACAGTAGTGAAAGCGTAAGCTTTCAGAGGGGTTACATTTACTGCAGGGAAAGCGCTGGTCTTCGGAGGGATTAAGTTTACCATTCTCACTCCAGTCTGTGCAACAGAAGTAAAAGCAATGGACTTCGGAGAGTAAGATTTACTTTTCCGACTCCAGTCTGTGCAACAGTAGGAAAAGCGTTGACCTTCGAAGGGGGAAGATTTACCATTCCCAGTCTGCATAGCAGTAGGGAAAGTGTTGGACTTCAGAGGGATAATAGTTACTATTTCCACTCCAGTTTATGCCGCAGGAGGTAAAGCATTGGACTTCGGAGGGGTTAAACTTACTATTCCCACTTCAGTCTGTGCAACAGTAGGGAAAGTGTTGGACTTGGAAGGGGTTAAATTTACAATTCCCACTCCAGTCTGTGCAACAGTATGGGAAAGCGTTGGACTTCGGAGGGGTAAGATTTACTATTCCAACTCCAGTCTGTGGTACAGTAGGGAAAGTGCTTTACTTCAAACACATTACATATTTGAATTACTCTACTAATTTAGAACAAATATAAAACTCTTAATATGAACATTATTAATTAGTCCAAAAATATCTGGGAATCCTGGAGGATAACGCCTGGGGCGAGGCCGTTTGATATCCACGTGAGGTGACGATAAGAGTTGGGCTTCGTTTGGTCCAAATAAAGTTCCTTCACAGGGTGTACTTTACAAGAAAACGCCTACACAAAATGGGACTATGTGAATCAGACCTCTGTGTTTGGGGGTGGGGGCGACGAGGGACACTACTCAACATACTGTGGGAATGCCTGCTTGTACAGACATTCTGGCGCCGGGTGGATTCAAGGTTGTCAGAGGCCAGTGTTTGCTTAACCCCATAGCTAGTGACGTTGGGGATCTGGTGGGAGCAGACCCTAGAGAAATATACCCTACAGTTTTGTACTGTGTCTCTGACGGTGGCAAGGAGAGACCAGGCCAGGGGATGGGGAAGTCCGATCCTTCAAATTCTGCAGGAGTGGGAATCGAATCTTAACTAGTGCATGAGAGCAGAGGAACTGGTTTATAGGTCTAGAGGATGCCTCCAGAAGTTTGAACAAATTTGGAATCTGTTGGGAAACATGGGAGATAGTGGTTGAGGGACGAGGGCATCTAGCTAATTAGCTTCTGGGCCAACAAGAGATCTAGTTGGCCTGGATGGCCGCCCTAGGATGTGTGGGATAAGCCATACCCCCGGAGATGCGGAGGGACCCTTAGTTTAGGTCGCGAATCGGGTGAAAAATGATATAATGGACTGTTAAGGTGTGTTGCATAATGCTTTGTACGAATGCAGTCTGACAAGTTTTGTGGGGGAGGGGAGAGCTACTGTTAGGCTTTGGAGAGGATCAGATGTCTGCGGATCATTTGTTGACAATGCAATGCTCCTATCGTACTATATGTTTCATATTGTGAAAATGGCAATAAAGGTTTTTTATTTTTAAACTGTTAAAAGTTAGTCAAAACGCAGGGACACGTGTTGCAGTACAGTGGAAGGCCTTTTGCAAAGGCTGACTAGTCACCTTTCTGTTACTTATTGCTATATTTGAGTGTTAACCTGGTACTAATAATGTGCAACCAATGTCCAGAAAGTGTAAAAATGACAAAATAATGAAGTAATACTATCACAAAATGTGCCGCATTATGCAACATAATTTTCCTTTTCTTACCACATAATTTACTGAACCCTGCCACATAATTTGCCCATCCCCTGCCGCATAATTCCAGTGGCCCTGGCTATATTTACTCACTCAAATTTTCAACAGTCAGCTACTGCTTCTTGCCTTGTTCCCTACTAGAATATAAGAGAGCAGAAACTATTTTAAAAAACACAAGCTCACTGATTCAAGTATTTTTGAGTGTCAATACTACCTTAAAAATACAATTACACTATCACAGAGCAAAAGCACCCCTCCTTGTCAACCTAAAATATGTAGCCTACGTGTCCAAGAACAGCAGTTTATCTAGACAAACATCATTCCAATTGCAATCCTCCTTTATAATAGAAGAGCAAAACAATTTTAACTGGAGTAAAGACTAGCTGACTGTCACAGAAACACCAGTTCAATCCGATAGATCCACTTACTCTAACTAGTGAAATCCGCCACAGCCTCCTCTTTCTTTCATGGAGTTAGGATGGATTGCATTTTTCTTGGCATTTTTTAAAATTCCAAACAAATCCAAACATCTTAAAATAGTTTCTGCTTCTTTATGCTCTAGAAGTGAACCAGTCGAGAAGCAGCAGCTGATGAACAAGCAATCCAGAGACTAAGAAAATTAATTTCCTGGGAAGCCAGTGGCACAGCAAGCAGCCGAACACTGTGCCCGAGGTGCTTGCTGTCAACTCCGGCAATAGTGCCTCATAATCGCACATTCACAGATGAGCTGTAGTGCATGACTAATGCATGTTAGAGAGGTGATGCAGACACTAGGGGGTCGATTCCGATTCGGGCCGGAAATTTCTCCGACCGAGCCGGACCCGGAGAGATTTCCGACCGAATCGGACCCGTGCAGTCCGACCGAACGAGTACGATGCGTCCGTATGTTATCGGACTCGAGTCGGTCGGACTCCCATTGAAGTCAATGGGAGCCGGTCGTACAACGCGTACGCGGGCTCCCATTGACTCAATGGGTGCGAGTCGGACAAGGGCGCCCCTACAGCGGGTGCGCGGCGAAGCGATTCGCGCCGTACACGCACAGGTAGGGGGACCCATGGGTCCCCCTGTGTGCGACTCGCGCGGCTACGCTTCCAGGGGGTCCGACACGGACCCCCAAAGTACGGCTCCGACAGCTCTTACGAGCCGGAGTGCGCGGCTCGGTCGGACTGCTCGCGGCGCGCATCGTACTTACCCGGCCGGGAAACGTCTCCATTGCGCGGTGCGAGTCGAGTCCGAGCGAGTCGGTCGGAGCGGTTCGAGCCGGGAGCGAGTCGGTCGGAGCGGTCGGGACGCCCGGACGAGTCGGTCGGAGATTTCGCATCGTACTCGCTCGGCCGGACCCGTGTACGGTTCGGTCGGGAAACAGGGCTCCGAATCGGATCCGGTAAAGCCGAATCCGATTCGGAGCCCTACCGGCCGAGATCGGAATCGGCCCCTAGATCTAACCTCTGATGTGTGGTACTTGCCGGGGCTGCTTTTAAAAGCTGCATTTCTTTAGCTGTCAGTGCAACCGGACCAAAGGTCCAATAAATTCGTTTTACAGTCTACTTGCGCTATCTTAAACACACAAAAATGAAGCTGAATCATTATTAATAAACCTGCTCTAATACATCCACTATGAGTAGCATGTAACCTTTTCTCTTTACTCCCCCACCCCAGATGTATCAGTATCAGGTGTCCTGTTAATTCCCAGGGTTGGGGAATAATGTGAGTTATGAGTTTTGGGGGAAAACATGATGAAATTGCACTCCCATGCCAATTTATGAATATTTTTCTCTGAATTCCATCCGGAGATTTCTCCTGGCTGGAGCATGTGAAATCTCTAGGGTGGAATATCAGTCATCAGTGGCGCTTCCACTAAACTCATAATTCAATGGGGACTAGTAAGTGGTGTTACGGGCCCATCACAAGCCTCTCATAATGAGGGCCCAAGTATTTACTCAAGCAGATCCTGCTAGAGGCTCCTTGGTTCACTTATTTATAGAATCTGAGTAAAAATCACTAAAATATTCTTGGAAAAACACCAATAACCATAGTATTGACTTTTTCTAACCTCAAAATATCAAAAATATCGAGATAAAAAATATAGAGCTTCAAAAACTTAAGAAAACATAATAAAAATGTAAAACAACCAGAATATAATGTACTGAACCACAAAATAAATAATGGCTCTGCAACTAATATACCTTAAACAAACATGCAAACCTAAGAAACATAAGTAACAGTTTAATTACCATCTTCCATACAAGTTAATGCCAAAAAGAATTCCTAAGTAAGACTTTAACCAATAAAATTTAAAACCAAAGCAGTTGACAAATTATAATAATAAGTATGGCAACCACCTCACTCTAAGTCATCATGGACACTGTTTCTAGTCTTGAGCTTTTGACCTGCAAAGGAATGTTAGGAGGTAAGTCTAATTAGTTCAATGAAAACATCGCAGGACCACAACACCCGGAAATGTATAAGGCTGACAAACAAAAGCCCAGGACTGGATACTGTGTCCGTAATGACCTGGAGAGAGGTAGTAACTCTATTAATAAGGAGTATAAATACAGAAGCCGGTAAGCACCCTAACTACTGCAGAGCTAGCCCACACCAAAGACTGTCATTCTGCCATAGTCAAGTCCTCCGGCACCTTACTGACTAAAGAAACTCCTGTCAGAAGCAAAGTAAAAATGCAATCTTTACAAACAACAAACATTCTAAACTACCTTGAACTACAGTTAACAAAAAAGCAACAAACATTTTTTTCTTTTTTATTATATTTTAAATAAAGATCGAAACATGCCAGCAGTGAAAACCAAACACGAGAAATGGAAAAAAAGTGTGAAGTGGTGCACAAATTAATATCACACCAGCAAAGAAGAGATCCAAAGGTTAGTATTAAACAGAAACTTAAAAAATATAATGCTAAGCAAAATTTTAAACTTATTGAATTGAAAATACATTTTAACATGTAAATATCACACAATGTCTAATATAGCTATGTAGATTTGACTAAAGGCAAAAAGCTATTAACTAAATATGGGCAATACCTATTCTAAATTAAGCTCTATCAATGAGCGAACCCACTGGAAATACGTGAAATACTATTCAAAAGCCTGTGTGGTCTTGCAGCTACTATAAAAGATTCTGTTCAAACTTGAAAGAGCATAATCATCCACCCAAGATAACTGAGGTCCAAATTTGTAATTTAGGGCCTGATTACGATGTCGGTCGGACCTGCTTTCATGGTCCTGTCAGAGGCAGTCCGACAGCCGTGGTCTCATCAGAAGCAGTCAATCCGACCGCCGGATTACAATGCATGCCTCCTGTACTCTGACTGACGGCTGAAAGATCGCCGACTCCGACAGCCTTTCTCCGACCGCGGGCGTGCATCCCTTTCTCGAGGTCCACCCTACACCGCGGCAGCTGAACAATAAAGACTACGACCCTGTGGGTGCCGAAGTGCAGGTAAGTCCATACGCGACATGTATCCCCATTGACTGGACTGTGCACAGATCGCAACACTCCAGCAATGGGGTACATCGTGCACAAGGCATTTCTCCACATATGTAATGCTTGTGTGCACATCACATGTTTCCTGTGATTTTGCATGCACTTGCAGCAACATATGGGTATGTGCACTGCCGTAGATGACACCTCCGCAGTAGCAGCGGTTGCATCGTAATACGGAGGGGGAACTTTCCCCGCCTTGGAGGTCGGAATGGATTGGGGCGGCGGCGGCCGGACAGTCCATCAGACTGACAGCGTAATCAGGCCCAAAGTCTGCAACTTAAAAGAAGAAAGCATTAGATCATCACCACCAACAGAAACAATACCTAAAGACATGAGGCCCTATTCACAAAGTGTATTTTGGAGTGTTTAAAGTTGTACTCCAGTAGTACTATTTGCAGTACTACAAAATGTAGTTTACAGACTTTCGGTCAATTATCTTCACCTCTTCTATGCTTCCTATATCGAAATATCCGCCCAATGGTGGAGTTTTCAAGACATGCAAGTATAGGTTTTAATAGTAAATGTGTGCAGAACAAGGGGGAATGGTGGGAAAATGGGGAGTAATTACTACACAATGGGTGGAGGGTCAAAGGAAATTTAAGGAAGGGACATGCTAATACAAAACACATCTCCACATAAGAGTAATACAACTACTTTAAACATACTCTATCCCTGCCTTGAAGTCAGTCGAGCACCACACATGGCTAACTATGGGTACTGTAAAACACTCCCAAAGAAAAAAATGGAGGAAGGCTATAACATTAAAGCCCTATAGGAAACAAAATAAAATAAATTACATTAACTCTGAATTTAAATTTCATGTATATCATTTTTTTAAGTTAAAAAAGTGAGTATCATTATTACAAAATGTTATTTTTGATTTAAATTAATAATCCACTAAAATTTAAAACAAATTAAATTACATTTGAACTTAGTTTAAAAAGTTTAAAAGTATTAAGATAATTAAAACCATAACTTGTATTCAGGCTTGTTACAAAATAAATAAAAATGCTAACGAGGGTGGGTGATTTAAATTTTTAAAGTATTTCCCAATCAATAATATTTATTTAAAAAAACTAAAAACAATTATAATGTAATACAAAGTTAATTAAGAGGTAGTATGTTTATCTTTTTTTAAAGTAGCCCAAGATTAATAATATTTGTTTAAAATTATTTAACATTTTTATTTTATAATAAATTAATTTTGATTTATTCTAAAACATTTTATTAGATAGCTCTATATTTTCCTACGAGAGCATCTCTGTCTCAGTGACAGAGATTTTGACAAATAGGTGGAACAGCTACTAACACTAACTTTACACTCATAAATTTCTCATAGGACTCTCCACCTCCTCATTTGAGGGGTAGAGACTCTTAAGTCTAAGTTTAGATCTAAATCTCCACTCAGATAAGCTGTACAGCAAAAAAGTGGAGATTTACACAGAGAAGATCTACTAGTGCATAGTTCTACCCGTGCAGACCTACCTTTGTGAATCAGGCCTTATATTCCTAACATTTCTGAAGCAGTAATGGGAGACTGTACTCCATTCTAAATCTAAAAAGAATAATTACTAGAAACCAAAAAACAAAAAGATAAGTCACAACTGCACCTACAAATATTTGAAGCACTAGATATCCCTGACCATTCAAAAGAAACTCATACAAAAGATAACTTTATTCTATACAACAATGAAAACAATGAGAATTATAGTTTTCAGCACAGTTAATACACTAACTCTAACACAATGACATATCTGCCTAATGCATGGCATATTTAAACCATGTCGACCACCCTTTAACAGATATCCACAATGAAAGGCTAGCACCAAAATAATAACATTCCACTAATTTATGCACTCTTACCTAATAAACAAAACAGCACATATCACAAATTAGTAACAATAATTAAAGAAAAAAGAACCAATTTCAACCCTCCACAAATTGTGATGGATTTGAGCAGACAATGATACATACAGTCCTTACAATATATTCTCATACAGCAACTCAATGATGATATTTCCATAAGCACTGACTATGCAACCAATAGGAAATATTTTTTTAATTTAAAAAAAGCTCACAGCCCTACTGGATGTTCCACAAACGAATTATAACTTGCTCCTAGAATTACCATTCTAACAAACCAGTTAATGAAAACTTACTCTCGTATTCGATTATATTAATTGGGTTGGTTGCTTGCACTGTTTAGAGCACAGGCACCAAATCAAGCTCCACAAACCTTCCTGGAATGTATATGACAGTACTCTCCACAAACCTTCCTGGAATGTATATGACAGTACTCTAAACCAAAAAGCTCAAATTAGTAAAGTAGTGGAAGGGTGGCATGACTCATTCCAAGGCACACTTAGAAGACATCACCCTAACCTATATCAATTTTTTTTTTTAAAGAACACAACAATCAGGACCTATACAAAAGCAATACTTATTCCAAAAATTACACTGTAAGCCTTTCAGCGAAACTCCACAAATAAACATAATGTTAACTGCAAATGTCTCTGCTCCTTAAATGATGTGCTGGGTCTATATATACACCACTCCCATGGACTGATACCAGGTGCCCCCAAACGCAGAGCCTCAACGCTAATTGGGAGACAGTGTGCAGATTCCTAGACTTGGGATCTTGTTAATGGATAGAATCCAATCACAGAATGGGGAGGAAGACAGGTTCAATGAGGGATCTTCAGCTAGATAGAGTCTCTACCAGAAAGAGCGTTACCGAAGGTAAGTAAATTGTTCTTCTGATAGAGATGTTTACTGCAAATTTCTCACCTTTTGTATAGATACCAAAGCAATACTTATTCAGAGGTGGATCTGTGAATGGACTCAAACTAGAAAGTCCTTCGGGACCGAAAGGCAAAACGCCCCTCTCAGTAAACCAGACTATCCAGGCAATAATACTTCATAAACATATAGAGGGATGCCCACGTAGCCGCCTGGCAAATGTCTAGGACATGGACTCCGCGTGCCAATGCAGTGGTAGCAGCTTTTGCCCTGGTAGAATGAGCATGCAGTCCTTCTAGATTCTGCTTCTTTGCCAATGAGTGCAGAGCAAGATCCTGCAGCAATTGATTTTCTTTTGCACTGCTTTGCCTTTTCTTGCTCCAGCAAACTCCACAAAGAGCTGATCATCTAACCGGTGTTCTTTGGTATGATCTATGTAAAAAGTTCAGTGCTCTTTTGGGGTCCAAGCGATGAAGTCTGTCCTGCTCCTCAGAGGGGTGAGGCAGAGCATAGAACGCTGGCAGGGTGATGGTTTGACTGACATGGAAAAGTGTCCCAATGTTCAGTAGGAAGGAAGCCCATGTCTGCAGAACCTATTTTTGTGGGATGAATAAGGTGTATGGCAGATTGACACAAAGAGTCAGGAACAGTTTAAGGTCCCATTGGGGCATGGCAAAAGAAGAAGGTGGAAACATGTGTTGCAGCCCTTTCAAAAATTGCATCACATGCAGTGACTTAAACAACAAAGGCTGATCTAGCAATCTTAACAAGGCTGAAAGGGCTGAAAGATAACCCTTAACTGCGCCCAAAGCAAAGCCTTGCCAGGCAAGAGACAGAACAAATAACAGAACATCAGATAACTTCGCCTGGAGGGAGCAATCTGGCTGTGCCGCACCAAGCCACAAATATGTTCCAACGACAGGAGTATACAGTTTTAGTTGAAAGACACCTGGCTGCAAATATGACATCAACCACACCTGGGGGAAGGTCGAAGGTGTTCAGCTGTCGCTGCTCAATCTCCATGCATGAAGGTGGCGGTTGTAAAGGCCAGGTGCAGAACACTGCCTTTTTGCTGCAACAGCATGTCCTCCCTGAGGGGCAGCCTGATCGCAAAACAGTTGCTCAAGCCCAGGAGTTCTGGATAACATATTTTTCATACCCAATCTGGAGCCACTAGGATGACTTGGGCCTGGTCTGTCCTGATCTTCTTGAAAACTCTGGGCAGGAGCGGTATTGGCAGAAAGGCATACAGGAGTCCTGCGTTCCATTCAAGGCTGAGTGCGTCTCAGTGTGAGACACGCGTGGGAGACTCCAACGTGCAAGAAGTGCTAACATTGTGCATTCCCAGCAGTAGTGAACCTCCCCTTGATGGATGGCAGGAAGGCTTTCAACATCAAGCAGATTGCCCTCAGATCCAGAAGGTTGATATGAAGCTAGGACTCTGCCAGAGACCAAAGGCCTCTGATCTCCACCTCCCCCAGATGGCTGCCCCAACCCAGAAGTGATACATTGGACACTACTGCCAGCTCTGGGCAGGAAAGGTAGAGGGTCTGCTACTGACCCAATCACGGTCCAGTAATCACCACTGAAGGCCTTGCACAGTCACCTTCAAAATCTTAACATGGTTAGAGAAATCCTCTTAATGTTAAGCTCAATGGGACTTCATATACCACTTTAGTGACTGCATATGCCACCTGGCGTTTCCGACCAGAAGGATGCAGGAAGCCATCAGTCCCGGCAGCCTGAAAGATTGGGATCATAGCCTGAACGACCTGAGCTCTCTTTTCTGGGGGAAGGGCACAAAACTGAACTTTGTCCACAATAGCTCAAATAAAGCAGACGATCTGAGAATGAGTCGTGTGTGATTTTGGCACGATGATAGTAAACCCTAAAGATGACAGGAGGTTTGCCATAGTCTGGAGGTGGTTGATGATTGCCTGGAGCTGCTCCGCCTTCAACAGCCAATCATCAAAATAAGGGAAGACTGTCACCCCTGGTCTCCAAAAGTATGTTGCCACCACCACCGCTATCACTTTTGTGAACACCTGTGGGGCACTGGTGAGACCAAAAGGGGAGCACAGAGAACTAAATATGCTGCTTTCTCACCACAAATCGCAGGTAGCGCCGATGGTCTGGCAAGATGGGAATAGGAAGATAGGCGTGCTGCAGGTCCAACGCTACCTTCCAGTCCGCAGGGTTTAGGGCAGACAAGACCTAAGCCAAGGTGAGCATTTGAACTTCTCCTTCCTGAGGAAGGCATTCAGAGAGCGCGGATATAAAATAGGCTGAAGACCTTCATCCTACTTGGGCAGCAGAAAGTAGAGAGAATAGCACCCATGTCCTACTTCTGGCACTGGCACCCTCTCCATAGACCCTTAGGCCAAAAGGGCTTGCACTTCCTGCCGCAAAATGAAAAGGTGGTCCTCCATCAGTCGCTGAGGAAGGTGTGGCAGAGCAAACAATCTGCAGGACCCACCTGTCCGAAGTGATCGCTTGTCAGCCAGGTAAGAATCATGGATTCTGCCTCCCACAGGGTGGCTGGGTCCCTGCAAGGGCATGCTTAAGAGGTTTAGCAAATGGGACTGCAGAGGGGGCGGTCGGCTGGGCAGTGCTTTGATACTGGCCGGTGGGGGTAGTGGGCATCATAGCCTCTACTATGAAACTGCTGGATTTCCCGTGAGTGTTTGGTGGGTTGGTGGTAAGGGATGCCTCAACCAAAGCCGCAAAAGGAGTGGTGGAACTGTTGCTGTTGGTAAGGTGGGGTGTAAAGGCTCAGAGGGCAAGCGGTAGCCCTACTCTCCTTAAAATGCTCATGAGCAGAATCAGTTTGGCTTTGTGTTCCCTGGTGGCCTTCGGTTCATCGATATGCTGTTGCAGGACTAAGTTGGGGGGCAAATCCAATCACAAGACCACATTTGGGGGCCGATTACGATCTTGTCCGGAAAGCATTCCTACCGAATCGGTCCCGGAATGCTTTCTGGACGACTCGGATCGGGTGAGTCCGAACGAGCGATTTGGATGTATCCGGATGCTTCCAGATACGATTCTATCGGACTCCCACTGACTTCAATGAACGAGAACACAGGGTCCCATTGAAGTAAGGGGTGGCTGAGGAAAATCGTGCACCCTGTGGCGGCCACCCCATGGTGCCTGCCACACTGTGCATGGTTGGAAAGGGGGGTCCTTTGGGTACCCCCACGGGCCCAATTCGGAGGGCCCTGGGTGAAGGGGAGCCTGTTACAGGCCACCAAAGACAGATTACGCAGCTGATTCGTTGCGGAGAAACCGATTCAGAACGGCTGTCCGAATCGGTCATCGTAATCGCTCGCTCATAAAACGAGTCCATAGAGCTGCACGATTCGGCTCCGAATGCCTTTCGTAACCGATTTGGGCAGCCCTACCAGTTTACGGGCATCGTAATCGGTCGCTAGGAACTGTGCACGATTCGGTCGGCAAGAAGGGTTCCGAATCGGATTCAGAGCCTTTCTGAACGGGATCGTAATCGACCCCTTAGTGTTATTTCCTAGTTCAAAATGCATTCTTGCACCCATTTTGGACGTAAGGGGGTATTTTTGCAAAAAGAAATAGCACTTAATGCAGAATTACTCTTCTCACATAGAGTAATCACGCAGAATTTTTAGGTATTTCCATATGATTATCCAAACACTGAATTACGCGAGTTACACCCACCCCTAGCCGTAACGTGCATGCAACACTTAATTTAACCTAATACTACACCATACTAACCAAACAACTTACTCTGAACCTACTAACGTTAATTAACCACACTAAATAAAGATCCACTCAAACTACTAGTAACATTAAATTCAGAAAGGTGCATTTCCTTACCTGGAAAGCAGAATCACATCTTGAGAACCACTGTCCTTGTTGACCACTGCTGCTTAGTGAAGATGGAAAAAGACTACAAAATACACCTACCATTAACAAAAAAAATGTTGCTTAAACAGAAATAAAAAAGAATTAACTTACATCAACACCAATAAAGTGTATACATGACAAAATAATGTAATTATTTGAATTTATTGCAGTTTTTATTAATTTATTATTATTCTTTTTGTAAAATGTACGTTTAATGTCCAAAAATACTTGAACTTAAAATAAATATTATTTTCTTTTACATATACATTATACTTTGTTTTTCTCAAATGTTTTCTAAACTTGCAAATGTTTCCAATTGCTTACACTTTAAAATATTATGTTTTAAACATTAAATAGTTATATTGCTATCAAATTTAAAATGCAAATTACAACTTAATAAAGACATATTTAACTTACTTTTTCCTTGTGATATGCTACATCTCTATATTTTATATTATTATGTTTACAGGCATGTTTATTGCATGTTGTTCATTTTTAAATGATTAAAAATATAACCATAAAAACTTCTTAATTTTTTTTAATGCAATATAAATTGTAATAGTAATACATACATAATTTAATTGAAAAACAACTGAGGGGCCGTTCACGGATGTGGCGGGTGGACTGCCAGCCCTTAGCGGTGGCGGTCCATGAAACACTACCAAGCCGGCAACACCTCACCCGCCGCATCACGAAGTCACCACGGGGCTACCGGTGTATGACCGGCGGCACGCTTCGGCTCTGCTACAGAGCCTGAAGCCATTGCCAGCCATGCAGCACTGCTCCCAGCAAGTCAGGCACACTGTTTCTTGCAGAGTGTTCTGCAAGCAAAACTGACAGCATGGGGGCAAACACTGCTGACACAGCAACTTATCTCAAGAGCGAACTCGCCCTGGCGACAGTTGTGCCCCCCCAAAACCTGTCTCTCCGCGGACCTTTTTAAGGTGGTGTCACCGCCATGAATAGGTCTGCGGAAAGGCAGGTCATAATGGCCATGGCGGTGCCAGCACTACCTTCATTGACTGCATGGGTCCACACCGCCGCCGCCACGGGAGCTACAATCTTGGCATTGGCGGCGGTCTGGAGGTGGTCATGCGGTGGTCCAAATGCACACCTCGTAATCCAGCAGTGGGAACGCCGAGGAGGTGGTGGTCAGACTGCCAACGACGGTACGGTGGTCCCAGGACTGCCGTACTCGTAATCCGGCCCTAAGTCTACTCTAACATTCAATATATAGATGGTTAATAACTGTGATTATCACATTTACTATTCTAACTCTATTCCAACAATCATGACAGCAATTGTATGCATTGGAGATAAGCATTTTTACTATTCTAACTTCAAACCTACATTTATAGGAGAAATGGCATGTGTTTGGGGTGGGGATCGGATATACTATTCTAACTCCAATTCCATTTACACTGAGGAAAGACCACAAACCCGGGAGGTCAGATTTATGATTCGAGCTCTAATCCCATTTACATTGGGAAAGGGACATATAACTAAGGAGGCCGGATTCAATATTTCAACTCCAATCACACTTTCAATGGGGCAGGGAGCATATATTTTTGAGGGGTGGGTCGGGATCAGATTTACTATTCTTACTCCAATACCACAATAATATAGGAAAGAGCATGTTTTTGAGAGTGGTCAGATTTAATATACTAGCCCTAATGTCATTTTCATTGGGGAATGGGCATATGTATATATTGCTGGGGGAGTCAGATGTACCATTTTAGAATCAAGCCCACTCTCACTGACAAAAATATATCTGGGAAGGGCAATTTACTATTGTTACTATTGTTACTCCAAATCCTCTTATGGTGGAGAAATAACATAACTGGGAAGGTCCAATTTATTATACTGATTTTAATCTCACTTTATTTGGGAAAGGGCATATGTTTGAGGGAGTGCAGATTTACTATTGTAGCTCCAATACTACTATAATTTTTGAAAGAACATATATTTGGGGGAGGGTGTTCAGATTTATTTTTAAACCACAACTTACTTTCATAAGTGAAAGGCATATATTAGGGTAGAGGGTTCTATTCACTATCACAGCCCCAATCCAGTTTACATTTTTGAAAGAGAATATATTATGGGTTGTCCGATTCACTATTCTAATTCCAATGCCACTTTCATTGGGAAAGGTCATATATTTGGAATATTAGATTTACTATTCCAACTCCAATCCCTCTTTAATTTTGGAAAGATTGAAATATTTGGGTAGAGGACAGATTTATTATTGTAACTTTAATTTGTAAAAAAACAGTATATTTGGGGAGCCGTGCTAACTAGTCTAACTTCAATCTCACTATTATTGGGGAAAGGGAATATATATGTTGTTCGGGGTAGATTTACTGTTCTAACGTCAATCCCTCTACCGTTCTAGTAAGGAAATATACTGGGGGTGTGGAGTTCCACTTTATTATTGTAATTCCTTTCCCAAAGTCACTGGGGATTTTTTTTTTATTTTGTGGAAATCAAAATGAATGTTGTAAATCCAATCCTAAACTCTCTATTGAAAGTGTTTGTTTTTGGGAAGTTCGATTAAATAACCTAACCCCAAACCTACACTAATTTGACAAATTGTATAATAATAATAATAATAATAATAACTTTATTCGATTTGATAGACAAACCATAAAAGTATATAAATAACAAGTCATGCATAAAATTTTTCACAGGGATACATTTAGCTAAAAAAGGCTGAGAGAAAATTGTCATTTACATGATTCCACCACTTAAACATGTGTATTGCGGGGGGTAACAGAGATACATCATATTTTCAGTCCCCCCTCGTGGTTCGTAGCTTTAGGGCAGCTCTTAAAAAGTTAACCACACAGAAAAGAGTAAAAACATCAGTTGACAATTTTAAAAACAGGAGAGCTATACGTGCCTGCCTGAATCTAGCTTTCCTTAACAGGCCCTTCAAAAACTTTTTCCTGGGGTAGGCATAATACGGGCAGAGGAGAACTAAATGAAGGGTATCCTGTGGAGACCTATTGTCGCAACCACAGGGCCATCTCTCTTCTGGGTTTGTGATAAAACTTGCCGGTACTGCCAGTAAATGGTGAATAAAATTTCATCTGAAACGGGTAATTAAAAATCTATCGTGAGCACTAGTCATGAATGTTAAATATAGTTCTATACCCTGAGTTGTTTTAACTAGGACATGATCTCTCACTGAGGGGCCGATTCCGATCTCGGCCGGTAGGGCACCGAATCAGATTCGGCTTAACCGGATCCGATTCGGAGCCCTCTTTCCGGACCGATTTGTACACGCGTTCGGCCGAGCGAGTACGATGCGAGCGCACACGAAATCGCCGACCGACTTGTTCGCGGGTCCGAAGCGCTCCGACCGACTAGCACGGACACGACGCGCACCGCGCGATGGAGACGTTCCCCGGCCGGGCAAGTACGATGCGCGCCGCGAGCAGTCCGACCGACTCGCGCCGTCCGGCTCGACAGAGGGGCCGATTCCGATCTCGGTCGGTAGGGCACCGAATCGGATTCGGCTTAACCGGATCCGATTCGGAACCCTCTTTCCCGACCGATTCGTACGCCCGTCCGGCCGAGCGAGTACGATGCGAGCGCACGCGAAATCGCCGACCGACTTGTTCGCGGGTCCAAAGCGCTCCGACCGACTCGCACGGACACGACGCGCACCGCGCAATGGAGACGTTCCCCGGCCGGGCAAGTACGATGCGTGCCGCGAGCAGTCCGACCGACTCGCGCCGTCCGGCTCGACAGAGCAGTCAGAGCCACACTTTGGGAGTCGCTTCGAGGCGTACCCGCTGTAGGGGGCACCCGTGTTCGCCTCGCACCCATTGGGTCAATGGGAGCCCGCGTACGCGTTGTACGTCCGGCTCCCATTGACTCAATGGGAGTCCGACCGACTCAAGTCCGATTGCATGCGTGCGCATCGTACTCGTTCGGTCGGACTGCCAGAGTCCGATTCGGTCTTAAATCTCTCCGGGTCCGGCTCGGTCGGAGAGATTTCCGGCCTGAATCGGAATCGGCCCCAGAGCAGTCGGAGCCGCACTTTGGGGGTCCGTGTCGGACCCCCCTGTATGCGTAGCCGCGTGAGTCGCACACAGGGCGGACCCATGGGTCCCCCCTACCTGTGCATGTATGCAGCGAGTCGCTTCAAGGCGTACCCGCTGTAGGGGGCACCCGTGTTCGCCTCGCACCCATTGGGTCAATGGGAGCCCGCGTACGCGTTGTACGTCCGGCTCCCATTGACTCAATGGGAGTCCGACCGACTCGAGTCCGATTGCATGCGTGCGCATCGTACTCGTTCGGTCGGACTGCCAGAGTCCGATTCGGTCGGAAATCTCTCCGGGTCCGGCTCGGTCGGAGAGATTTCCGGCCTGAATCGGAATCGGCCCCTGAGTGTTTCTCCAGTTCGACGGCTTCGCGTTGCGCCATAGCAAACTTTAAGTGCAACGCTTTGGTATCACCCTTGTCTTTGGGTCTTATTGTCTCCGGTTTGTAAAACAGATCTGCGCGCCCCAATTTAGTAAAGGAATCCCTGACATATTTTATCCATGGGATTTTCATCGCATGATCTAAAGAGAGACAATCCTGAATTACCAGCCTTGTCAGACCCACCTCTGCGTTTGTCAGATCTTCAGGCAACAGACTAGGGGCTTCACTCCCACCATATCTGATATATATTTGACCCCCAGTTCTTCATGGACACTAAATGCCGGGGTGCTATGAGGGACCTTAAGTATCCGCCTCAGATATTTGTTCTCTTCCCTTTGCAAATTAATGGTCTTAACAAATCCCCACACCTCACTTCCATAAAGGACTTTGGCGCAACAAATAGAGTTATATAACTTTAAAATCATACCTGGGGTCCAGCACCCTAGCCTGTTTGAAATTGAACCTGTGGACCTGTTCAAAGCCAGACACTTTTCCTCTATTAAGGGCCTGATTCCGATGCGGTTAGGAAAGCATTCCCACCTAGGGCCCGATTCCGATGCGGTTAGGAAGGCCTCCTAATGGCATTTGCTCCTTCCAAATCGGATCGGGAACGTATCTTCCCAACCGAGGGCCAGATTACGATGCGGTTAGGAACATAGGCTTCCCATAGAAGTCAATGGGAGTCCAACCAAATCGTATCTGGAAGCATCCAGATGCATCATACTCGGTCGGTCGGACTCTCTCGATCCAATTCGGTCGGAGACCATTTCCAAACCGATTAGATCGGGAAGATTTCCTAACCGCATCAGAATCGGGCCCTAAGTGTTTAAAATTCAGGCGACTATCAAAAAACATGCCCAGGTATGCAAAGGCTGGGACTTTGCCTAGGGTATATGAGCCTATGGTGTAATTTTAAGATTTGCTTGGCTTCTTTCCCATCTCCATGACATATGATTTTGCGAGGTTGGGGGACATATCCAAATTACCCATGAATTTCACAAAGCCGTCAATTAAAAGCTGCAAACTGTGTGGGGTACGGGCAAGAAGCACCGCGTCATCTGCATAAAGCAGAACCGGGGCTGTTCTATCGCCTATTCTCGGCAGGTCTGCCTCAATGTTGCGCAGGTTAGCGTCAAGACCGTTAATATATATAGTAAACAAGAATGGCGCCAAGATGCATCCTTGTCTGACCCCACTAGAACACTTAAAATGCTCCGTTACCTTCCCATCTTGCGTGTATCTTACAGCTGCTGTTGTGTTGGAGTGCAGCGACTGAAGGATGTTTATTATTGCTGTGTCTACCCCAAGATTACCCATTATAGCCCACAGTTTAGTGCGTTTCACGCGATCAAAGGTCACAGTGAGGTCCATGAAAGCTAAGTATAGCGCCCCCGCCTTGACTACAGTGTATTTTGCGGTGATGTGGTACAGGTTGAGACATTGGTCTACAGTGGATTTCCCCGGACGGAACCCATATTACGCGTCCGTGATGATTTGTGTCGCCTCTGCCCAATCCATCACCCGCCATCACCCGCCCCAGGACCTTCGCTGAGACATCTATCAGGGATATTGGCCGATAGCAGTGTGGACTGTCCCTGTTGCCCTTCTTAAAAATTGCCACAATGACAGCAGAAGACCAAGATGCTGGCATGGCTGTGTTTATTGCTGCGTTTAGAACCCTAGTTAGAAGGGGGGCCCAGACCTCCGTGTTGGAGCGAAAGAGGTCCGGAGGGATCCCATCTGGCCCCGGGGCCTTATTCCTCGTCACGCCCTCTATTCCTAAGGTTACTTCGTCCAGCGAGAAGGCAACAGGGTTACTGCTTGGTTGCGCGATTGGGGTCTGCAGCTTATCCTGGCTATGAAGGTGATTATACAGGCCCTGAAAATGCTGCTGCCATTGTTCTGGCAGGATATTGTTACTTAGCCCCGGCTTATTCGGATCCGAGAAACAGGGGTTGTTAATTACTCTCCAGAAGCGGCCAGAGTCCTTCGACTCAGCCGCCTCGATGAGTTCTTCCCAGGCAGCACGTTGTAGGTTGGCCTTTCTTCCTTTGACAGCCAGTTTATAGCTTAAGCGACAGGCGGCCAAGTTAAATTGTATATTTTTTGGGGGGTCAAAATTATTAACCTAAGTCCTATCAAAAACTGTTTGTGATAGGTATTTTTAAGTTTGGTCTAAAAAGATTGAATATCCAAAAATCCAAATCTACACTCAACACAGAAAGTATGCAAGTAATAATATTGGTTATATAAATGATGTATTGCATTGGTTTATTAGGTAATTGAATGCATTAATAAATGTATCAAATACCAAATATGCATTTAAAAATATTTTTAATTTAAATATCATCCCACCATATTCACCCAAAACAAACACAGCAAGCCACTTTATGTTTGATTTATACATTAACTAATTAATGACAATTAAAACCTCAAATAATTGTTCATTTTAAACATGTGCAGTTAAAATATTTTAATAGGTCCTACCACTGTATGCCCCTACAGACATTATAGCCTTTTAAATGAATTATTTATTTCATCAATACACGAATTAATGGACTGATGATTGTGATTATTAACATATTTAACTTTGAACATATAATTTTTTTTACAAAAATATATTTACATCTTATTCCCCTGAGTCCAACAACCATTACATTTATTTAAATGTAATAGAAAAATGTTAATTTACAAACTGATTAAATGAATTAATAAATTGTTATGTCTAAACATCATTTTTTTTAACTGTTCCAATCCTATTCCCCTGCAAACCTTACAACCAGTTAAATTTTACTCACATATTTACAAAAACACAGACCAAAAATACATAACATAAAAAAGGTTTTATTTAATTATTATAAATGTAACCACTTAATAAAAACAAAAAAATATGATTTACTTTAATCAAATAAAATGACATGATTTAAAGAATAAACAATGCATAAAACATTTACTAACATTATTGAAACACAATTTAAAATATATTCAAATATAGATGACATTACAAACTACACCAATAAAACAATATTTGAAACATTAGAAACTATGTTTAAGTGAAGAACATTCTAAAAATCAATAGGTTTTGCAAAATGTAAAAAAGTATAGTCTTACTTTTGATCTTATGTACCACAATGTTCTGAATATAACATTCTTGATAGATAATATGTCGCAACCTTTTTCTTGTTTCAAAATTAAGGTCACACACTGTGATTATAGTCTTATTCTGGATCTTTAGTTTGTTTAATTGTATGTTTTTCTACATTTCTCTCTCACTTTCCTCTTCCTACCCACTATTGTGCCCTAAGATGGGCTTCTGTGACACGTGGGATGAGATATTTGCTGTGTAGATTTTTCAAATAAGTGATTGTTTTAGTATTCATGGTGCTTGAACTGGATTAGTAGTTCTATGTTATGCTCCACCATGTTTGCTCCTTAATAAATAGCTTTAAAGATGAAATATCCCACAGCATTTTCTAGAGATCATCTATGACTCCCTCCCCATTGTTTCAACCTGCTGCTGCTCCTGGGCACTTTATCTGAAGTTGGGCCAGACCAACATTTGCGTAAATCCCTGCAATTTTACACACTGGTATGTCTTTTTTACTATTCTGGTGGAAGTGCTTCCTTATGGAATCTTCCACTCCCCTTTATGTGAATAATCTGGACAACTGACTACAAGGACAGCCATAAAGTCAGTGCCAGCTTGTTGACAGGTCCCTGTTCCAGCTCCCCTCACTGCCAAGCACTGTGTTCAGTGAATGACCGCCGCCCTCTGTTTCCTTGGTTATTCTCTGCCTGGCCTTTGCTTTATCTATGTGCCTGTTACTTCTTGCCTACTGCCTATTGTATTCCTTGCCTGTTATCTCTTGTTATTTTTTTTGCCTGTGCCTGTTATCTCTTTTGCTCTCGTTTATTGTTGCCTTTCGTTCTGCTGTTTGCTTATTTTGCCTTTTGCTTTAATTTTTAATCTGTACATGTTATCTCTAGCACTCCTTTTGTGTTGCTGTCTATCGTTGCCTTTTGCCTGTTATTGTGCTCAGCGACGCCCACCATTCGCTTTTCCTGCTCTCCCGTCTCCCAGTGCCCCTCCTAGGACCTACTTAATGGAAGCCACAGTGTGACCCCATTGAACAGATCCCTGTGCAGCTCCCCCTTGCTGCCAAGCACTGTGTTCAGTTGCTGCCCGCCACCTTCTGCTTCCTTGGTTATTCTCTTCCATGCCTTCGCTTTAACTATGTCCCTGTTATTCCGTGCCTGCTGCCTATTTTATTCTGTGCCTGTTATCTCTTGTGCTCCCATTTATTGTTGCCTTTCGTTCTGCCATTTGCTTACTTTGCCTTTTGCTTTAATTTTTAAACTGTGCCTGTTATCTCTTGCGCTCTTGTTAATTTTGCCTTTTGTTTTGCAGTCTATCATTGCCTTTTCCCTGTAATTCTTGTTACTGTGCTCAGCGACGCCCGCCGCTCACTTTTCCCGCCCTCCCGCCACTCCTGACTCCCAGTGCTCCTTCCAGGACCTACTTAATGGAGGTCGCAGCGCGGCAGCCCACCAAAAGCAAGCCTGATTGCGCCCGTCCATGCCTGGACTGCACCCAACGCCATGAACCCTAGATCTCTCATTACCCGCAGCTACACCTGTGCCGAGTACAGAGCCCTGGAACAACAGCAGCTATCGCAACTCTCCACACTCAACAGTGGGGCCTTTTGGATGCTGCCACTGACGCTTCTCCTGCAACACCGGAGCACCCGCACAAACAGCTACCTCCGCTGAGCCGACCACGACTGCACCTGACATCTCCACTGTCTCCTGCTCAACGCCCGATCTCTCTGCAAACACACCACAGAGAACTGGGACATCATCAACTTCCTCACCCCCAGGGTAGTTTTCCTCACCGAGACCTGGCTAAACCCGGCATCTGCACCTGACATCGCCCCCGCCATGCCTAACGGCTACAAGATTGCACACTGGGACCACATCAACAAACACTGAGGTGAGATTGCCGTCATCTACAAAGATTCCATCCACTGCACCACTGCCATGGACAACACCGCCCTGATCATGGAACACCTCAACTTCAAACTCAGAACAGACAGCAAAACCATAATCAGGGGCACCCTAGCCTACAGACCCCTAGGACCATGCCCCGGCTTCTGCAACGTCATCCTTGAATTCATCACTCCTCAAGCCATCGACTCCGAACACTACATCTTCCTCGGAGACCCCAACGACGCTAACACAGCCAACCTCCTCAAAAGCATGAACAGCAGCAGCCTCACCCAGTTTGTCACCGACCCCACACACATCGCAGGGCACATGCTGAACCCTATCTTCACAGCCAGCAACAGAGTCAAGTACAGCCATGTCACCGAGCTCACCTAGACAGACCAATCGTCCACATCACACCTTCAAAGCAGCCCCCAGCGCCACCACCAGACTGCCCAGCACCTCACACTGCAGCTGGAACAAAGTATCCAAAAGCCAATGGACCAACGCCCTCAACAACTCCCAACCTGACACCACTACTACCAACCTTGAACAGGCTTTCAAGAACTTCACAACCTGGATCTTCACCTGCGCCAACAGAGTCGCTCCCATCAAACTCACCGGAAGAACACAGAGAATCCGCCTTCCACCATTCACCTCGCAGGACAAGAACATCATCTGCGGTGTCCCTCAAGGTTCAGCCCTCAGCCCTACTCTGTTCAACACCTAAGTGACCCCCTGGCCAGCATTGCCAGAATCCATGAACTGAACATCATCTCCTATGCAGATGACACCCAGCTCATCCTCTCTCTATCAGAAGACCGGTCCACCACGAGGGCCAGCTGCCACCTGTGCATGGATGCAAAACAACTGCTTCAAACTCAACACAGACAAGACAGAATTACTGACCTTTGGAAACACCTACCCATGAAACGACTCCTGGTGGCCTGCTGAAATGGGACCCTCTCCCACAGACCACGCCTGGAACCTCAGCATCATCTTCGACAGCAAACTCACCATGAAGAACCAGATCAATGCAGTCTCCTCCCCTGCTTCCTCACTCTGGACATGATCCGAAAGTTCTTCAGCTGGCTTCCAGTCTCCACCAGATGCGCAGTCACTCAAGCCCTTGTCACTAGGCACTTGGACTACGACAATGCAATTTATGCAGGTATTACCACACACCTCCTGAAGAGACTGCAGATCATTCAGAACTTAGTGGCTAGACTCTTCCTCAATCTCCCCAGATGGACCCATATCACTCCTCACCTGAAGAAACTCCACTGGCTCCTCGTCCACAAGAGATGCCAATTCAAGATGCTGACCCACGCCTACAAAGCCCTGCACAACCTAGGACCAGCTTACATCAACTACTGCTTGAGCTTCCACCAATCCTCCAGACTCCTGTGCTCCACCTCGCTTTCACCTGTGCACACCCTACACATCCGCTAAAGCAACAGTGAAGGACGTTTCTTCTACTACCTCGCCGCGAAGTCCTGGAACAGCCTCCCCCTCCATCAATTACTCTTGGAAATTGAGAAGGTGATTCAAGACTTGGCTTTTCAACTAATATCACCTGAGCAGCTTGGCTCTAGGCACCTGGATATCCTCGTGGGTGATTAGCTGCGCTCTAAAAATCTTGATTGATTGACAGATGTACATGCAAATCTAAGTAAGTAATCTCTCCTCAAATATATTGTTCTTTTGTTCTTTTCAATCTTAATATGTGGTTAGTTGTAGTACATACTAACACAAAAGCTGAAGTATCTTCATTGTTTTGAGTTCAATATATTTGTTTCTACAAGTTACCGGCTGTGCATGAATTAAGAAATGTGCGCATGACTCGACACAGCTTGAAGGTAGCATATGAAAGGGGATGAGGAGGGTCTTCCAGTCTAATGTAATACCAGTGCCCTCTTACAATTAATGTCTGGTTCTCTCTCTCATGCAATGTAATCATGTGCTTTTAAGCAACGCCTTGTCACTCTGCAATCTCCATAACATGGACAACATCTCAAAAGTTTACATTCCCACATTCCTCTTTAAACACCTCTTTCAGCTGCATATCTGTCATTCCACCCAACTGCTCCAACTCTCTTTATTAAACTCACCTCAGCACCCTTTCCCTTCTCACTGGAAGCCCTTGTCCTTGATGCTGTATCTCTTTCCCACACTCCGCTCTCCTGGATATTCTGCAATATGCATAGAAAGTCCAAATATTTTCAGGACTTGATTGCTTTGTATTTCATTTCATACTATCTAGGTCACATTTCACCCAATTCTCCCTTTCTATACTGAAATACCATTCCTTATTACTAATGAAAGTGGAAATTGTCTGGGATGAAATTCTAGAAGGGCAGGACGATTTTCCTCAAGTAAACTAGATAAAACATGGGTCTCTGAGAGCCAAGAAAAAATATTTGGCTTCCTTGGAGTGGTGAGGACAGAATGGCCAATTCCTTTTTGTGCTGACAAGGCAGCAACCTAACAAGTGCTCTTTCTCTCATCCCTGCATGTGAGGAGTACCACTTTTGCTAGGATTTGAGCTATGATTGGACTAGGGCTCGCCTGACTGGGGTGCATCTGCCTCTGGGAGCCTTCATCAGATTAAGAGGGTCTTGAGGCACAAAATCCCTGCTCAAAACATATTCTTCTTTCTTCCTTGCAGGGGTAAGTGGAATTGGAACCCTTTTAAGGTTGTGTTGGTTATTCTCAGGTTGATAACCTTGGTTTCCTCGTGCATAAGGTGTAGGTGCACAACTACTACTCATGTCACCCACTTCCACTCTGGCCCATCATTTTACTCATTTGACAGCACCTCTGCCTTGTGCATTTTGAAAAAAGGTATTACTGGGCCTTGTCTGATTACCTAATTTTGTAGTGTACATACACACAGCACACCAATGGGCGTTTGGCTACGTTGTTGCTGTGTACCTGCTTATAGATTTAAGTTTCTTGGTGCCCCTGCAACTGGACTACCTATAACAGTGATCATACATGCAGATTCCTGTCTTTTTTCCCTATCCTAGCAATAGATAAACTATGAAATATAATATGGTAGCTGCAGAGTAAATTATAAACTGCTGGTTAATTGTAATGATATTTTGTGTGCCTAGCTGTCCCATCCCCTCCTCCATCACACTGTGAGGCGCTGCACCCCAAGACAAGATTGGATCACCTCTCTGGTACCGCACCCTACACCAAAACAATTCCCCTCATAAGAACAAGGCTGTGACAAAGACCATCAGGCCAAAACATGCTGACTTTTGCAGTAAAAACATCAATACACATCCTGGGGATATATTATTTATAGGACGCACTCTCCCTGTTTGGGCCTGGCGCACCTTAAAACAGGTGCGCCGTATTACATGGAATGCGCTGCCTCCAGGACAGCCGCTAATTCACGCTGCCCTGGGGGCAGGGCATTCAGATGAAAAATGCAGCCGCTTTGAAGCAGCCGCTCCGCATTTCACTGGGCAGCCGGCAACACGCCTGCACTTTTAAGGGGGATTGGAAATCCCCTTGCAGGCGGATGCAGTGAGTGACTGCACCCACCTGCAAGGAGATGTCTGAGGGGTCCATAGGATCCCCTTTCCCCCCTTTGGAGGGCTGCTATCAGGGTGCGCAGTGACAGTGCTCCACTGTCAGTGTGCCCCCTGACAGCTACTTTGCCTCTGCGCCCACGTCTATAATACGGCGCGGGCGCATAGGCAAAGGGATTTCTTCATTTGCCTGGGGCCATGCCCCCATGCAAATGAGGGAACGCCCTCTTGAGGAAGCATTGGCGCTGTACCTGTGCCAGCGCATTAAGTATTACAGAAGGGGCCGTACAATTGCCTGCAGCCCCTGCTGAAATACCAAAGTGCCCTGGGGGCGCGCAAAGCAGGCGTAAATGCCCGTTGCGCCCCCAAGGCTCTTTGTGCAATACGGTCCCAGAAGTGCATCCGAGTCGTTTCTTGATTTGGAGACCTGTACGCGTTTAAAAGTGGTAACAGGACTTGCACCCGTTGGATGCACCGACGCAGTGGGTGGAAATGATCCATGTTTTGCAACAAACAGAGATGTTTGTTTCCTCCTAAGTGTAGTGTTGTGGCCTAGGCCTCGGGGCCACTAACAAATAAGGGTCTGGAGACACGTTTGAGGTGGTGGCCAGATCATAATTGAGCCACGCCCAGAGCCCTGGGCTATTTATTTCCACATGTTACGTTCTCCCGGCGTATGCCGGTTTGGCCCATTATGCAGTAGGCTTACAGGGGGCTCCACTGGGACCACCCCTTACACAGTGGGAGGCGTGGTGGCTTCCACCACTCTTGCAACATTACATTCCTCCTTTACCGGGAGAATATTAACTGAAAGAAAACACCAACTGGTGTGCATGGGAAAAAACAGAATAAAACATACAGTTCACAAAACACAACCCCTGACGCGGGGCTCTCATGGAACAGTCTTACTTGGTCTTCGTGTGCGGCTGCTCTTACAGGCTGCGACTCGTCCTGCTGTCGCCGACTAGCCTCAGGGGACACAGTCTTTATACTTCTGGGACGGCCTTGGACAAGGCCGCAGGTTGTATCGATTCTGGCTGTTCCGCACTGGAGGTGTTGGCGATGACCCGGGTGGGTCGCTGCAGACTCCGGGCCTCTGGCTGCTCTCAGGTTCCAGGTCTCGGGTCGCCTCAAGAGCGGGAGTGGTGGGCTGATCTTCCGTGGCTGAGGACACGGGCCCACAGGCTTCACCGCTGTTGCACGGGAGTCTATCTGAGAAAGTCTCGTTGTGCCCTTCGGGCATCGGAAATTCGTCCACTTCGTCATCGAGGACTTTCTTGAAGAATGATATGTTGCGGGTCACACTCTCGTGTCCTCTTTGGGCGGTTATCATTGTGCCTTTTATCGCAGTCACAGTCCAGGGGTCTAGTTCGAAGGGCAACCTGAACTTCCCTCCGGGGTGGCGGTCTCGTACCAGTACTCGGTCACCAACGCCAATTGGTTTTTCTTTGGCGTGTCTTCTCTGGGATGCTTCATTGTTGTTCTTCTCTCGCCTGGAGAGTGACTGGTTCGGAGGGTTGGGCGCTTTGGCCCACGCTGGATGATGCGGGATAGTGTCTGTCACAGCCCGACCAAAACACAGCCGGCTCGGGGTGATGCCTGTGGTGCAGTGAGGAGTGAGCCGGTACTCTTGGAAGAACTGATACACAGCTTGCTCTAGATTGTGTCCATCAGCTAGGGCAATTTGGATTGTTTTGTTCAGGGTCCGCATCAGGCGTTCCACCTCCCCATTGGCCTGGGGCCACCTTGGCGTTATCTTGCGGTGCTTTACTTTGTGGGAAGCTAGATACTCGGCTATTTCTGCACTGGTGAACGGTGGTCCATTGTCATTGCAGAGCTCACCAAAGTGTCCCTGGGTCGCCATGAGTTTCTCCAGTTTGGGAATCACCTCTGCCGCGGCCGTGGAGAGGACAAACTCAACCTCTGGATACCGTGAGAAATCGTCCACCACTACCAACATGTACTTCCCTCCGGGTAGGCTACCAAAATCAGCACTCACTCTCTCCCATGGTGCGTTCGGTGCCGCTTCCGTGATGACAGGTGCCGGTTTGCTTGGCAGGCTCGTCGCTAGGCATACAGGGCAGTGTTGCACTACTGACTCTATCCGTTGGTCCAGGCCCGGGAACCAGACCTTGCTCCGGAGGCGGTTTTTCGATTTGACGATCCCTTGATGAGCATCATGTGCAAGGAGGGCTGCTTGTTGAGTCAGACTCTCTGGTAGGACAAGGCGCGGGCCTCTCAGGAGACAGCCGTCAGCTGACACGGACAGTTCATGACGGACTTGGTACAAGGACTTCAAGATGGCCTGGGCTGATACGGTGCGGAGCGGTGTAGGGCTCAGTAGGGGCTTCCAGTCTCCTGAGGCGACAGCTCGGATGGCGATCTGGAGGCAGTCGTCCTCTCGTGTGGCTTCTATGACCTCCTTCAGGGACATCAGGAGAGGTCTGGACCTTTCCACTACCAGCCTTACGTAGTCTTCCATGGCTGCTGCTTCGGCGGCTTCCAGAGGGGTGACTGGCCGGGCGTGCCGCGACAGGAAGTCCGCTGGGTTTCGGGTGCCTGGTTTGTATTCCACTGTGAACTGAAACTCCTGCAGCTGTAGGACCCACTTCTTGATCCGTGGGGGAGGGCGAGATGATGAGCCCTGGAACAGTGGGATCAGAGGCTTGTGATCCGTGATGACTGTAAACGGGTGGCCATACAGGTATATGTGGAAATGGCGGCACCCCCAAAGGATCGCGATGGCTTCTTTTTCGATTTGAGAATACCGTTGTTCTGTGGGCGTGAGGGTCCGGCTGGCATAGGCAACAGGGGCCCATTCTCCACAGTCCTGTCGTTGCGCTAGGACAGCGCCTAGGCCCGTGGGGCTGGCGCCAACCACCAGTTGGGAGTCGTGCCGTGGATCGAAGTATACTAGCGTGGTGTCGGCAGACAGTGCAGCTTTTGTTTGTTGGAACGCCTTCTCCTGTTCCACACCCCACGTCCAGTGGCTGGTGGTTTTGGTGAGGTCTCTGATGGGGCCGGTTAGGTCGGAGAGGTGTTTGATGACGCGCCCGCAGTATGTGACCATGCCCAAGAAGCTGTGGACTCCTGACACTGACGTCGGGGCGGGCGCCTCCTGAATGTCCTTCACCTTGTCCGGATCGGGTCCGATGCCTTTTTCTGAGAACTGGTATCCAAAGAAGCTGATGTCCCGCCGCAGGAACTCACACTTTTCCTTGTGTAAGGTCAGCCCGCTATCTCTGAGGCGAACAAACACTGCATGAAGACGAAGGAGGTGCTCTTCTAAGGTGGGAGCGTGCACCAAGATGTCGTCGCTCACATTGAGCACTCCCTCTAGCCCTTGGAGGACGTTCTTGACGATGTTCTGGAACACCTCGGCTGCGCTCGAGAATCCAAAGTTGAGGCGGGTGTAGCGCCAGTGTCCGGCGTGGGTGGAGAACGTGTTGATCGGACGGGAGTCAGGGTGCCAGGGGACCTGGTGGTACCCTGAGCGAAGGTCCATCTTCGAGAACCATTTGGACCCCGCGAGCTCGCCAATAATGTCGTCTACCGTGGGCGTCAGGTGGCGTTCTCGTTTGATGGCGAGGTTTGGGACCCTCATGTCCATGCAGATGCGGACTGCATCCGGCTGTTTCGGTTTCTTTGCGACAACGATGGGGGACACCCACGGAGTGGGGCCTCGCACCCGTTCAATGATCCCAGCATTCTCCAAGAGGCGGAGCTCTGCTTCTGCCTTCGGACGGAGGTGAAAGGTAATCCTTCTGTGCCTGAGGGCTATAGGGGCCACGGACTTGTCTACATGCAGCTGGACAGCCGGGCCTTTTAGGCATCCAATCCCCTCGAAGAGAGGTGTAAACTCGCTCAGCAGGCGGTCGAGGTCATGGGCATGCACGGTGAAGGCGAACTGGATGAGGTTAAGATCTTGCGTGGTGCGACAGCTGAGCAGGAACCCTGACCCTTCTTGCGATACATAGACTTTGGACCGCTGGTGTGTGTGATCATGAGAGAGATCTGCCTGGAACACACCGCACAGTTTGAGCAGAGAGTGGGTGCCGAACGCGTACACTTGCACTTTGGTGTGGCGGAGGGCAGGCGGGTTGGGTAGGCTCCGATAGACGCTGGCAGCCATGAGGTTGATGGTGGCGCCTGTGTCAATTAGCGCTGCTATAGAGTGGTCCTGCACCCCAATCGTGCACATGGGTGCTGCATGCTGGGTGGCTGTGAGGGCATTCAGCATCCGTACGGCATGGACTGTTGCCGCCTCGTCTTCGTCCATGTCGCTGCTCGAGGAGCTGTCAGGGAGAGGCTCGAGGGCTTTAACATGGCGTTGCGGGCCTTTCGGTTTCCTTCTTGGCTTTGAGCGGCACACTTTGGAAAAATGATTTAATTTTCCGCACGCACTGCAGGACTTTCCTTGGGCCGGGCAGGCGCCATCATGGGTGTATGGGCCGCCACACCACCCACACGGGCGAATCCTTGGACCTTGTTTGGAGGCGTGTGGGGATGGCTTACTGGACTTCGGCTGGGTATCTCGGGCATCGGTGCGAATGGCGCAGACTGGCTCTTCCTTGACTGCAACGGTGGGCTTGAGCTCCATGTGGGCCGCCCTGGCTTTGGACAGTTCTTTAGAGCACCCTAATGTCAGGATGTCCCTCATCTGCATGTTGTGCTCCTGCAGGACACATTCACGCAGCTTGGAAGAGGCGCAGCCTTGAATGAATTGCGCCCGGACTTCATCATCCACGTCAGGGAGGGTGCAGGTGCTCGCCAGCTCTTTTAGTCTTCCATAGAAGACGTCTACCGACTCATCCGGCTGTTGCCGCGCTTGGCGGAGGAGGAAGCATTCGTAGTCGGGGTTGGCATAGGGCTCAAAGTGGGCTGTAATGGTGTCGCACATCGTGGCATAGTTCCTCGGGGGCCCAGGTTCGCGCACTGTCTTTGCGATTTTGTGAATGTCCGCCCCTCCCAGGTGAAGGAGCATAGGCCTCCTCCGCGGGGCCGGGATGTCTGCAGCATCAAAGTATGTTTCCAGGCGCTCTACCCATGCTTTCCAGCGCGCTGCCTGGGAGGGCGGAGGCCCTGTGATGGCAAATGGCTCCAGTGGTGGAACAGACACCATGTGGGCAAGAAGGCAGGTAGCTACAAACGAGGCGACGCCCACGCAAACTGCAGGCGCAGGTGGGTGCGGGCACCAGTGGACAGAGGTGGAGGTGAGGCCAGGAGGTGCGCCAGGTGAGGGGTGGGCACCCTTAGAAGCGAGGAGGCGAGACGGCCTGGAGGTCATGTGGCTGGGACCCTGGTCACAGAGCGTGGTGGAGGGGAGCGCACTGCAGGCAACAGAAGCTACCGCTGTGGGGGTGTATGTAGCTGTAGTCAAGCTTCGGCCCTTGATGCAGGTGCTGGCAGGCAGAGGCACATGAGGCCAGGGCACCACATGGGCAGAGGTGGCGGCTGGTGGCTAGGCCTCGTGGGTGCAGAAGCGCAACTTGCGTGGCTCGCAGCGCGGGACTGGCGTAGGCCGGCAGGGCAGTGATGAGGCAGCGGGGCCACTCAGACCCTCTTACCGGGTGCAGACTTTGGTGCGCGGTGTCCGCGAGCGCACACGGCCTGTAGAACACCGCAGCGCCACGTGGGGTCAGAGACAGAGACCGCACGTGCGTGCGCTCGTTGTCGGAGCAGCGTGGAGAGCCCGGGCCAGGAGAAGGGCGGGTGATCGTGCGCGGCGGGCAGGAGGCCGGCACTGCTAGCTGGTGCAGGGGGTCACCGGACACGCGGCTGGGGCACGCTGGGCTGAAGATACTGGATGCGCGGCAGGGGAGCTCCTGGAGAGGGCGACGGCGGCAGACACGATGAGTGGGAGGCGGTGCAGCGGGGCTGCCTGACCACCTCGTCGCCAGTGTAGTGTTGTGGCCTAGGCCTCGGGGCCACTAACAAATAAGGATCTGGAGACACGTTTGAGGTGGTGGCCAGATCGTAATTGAGCCACGCCCAGAGCCCTGGGCTATTTATTTCCACACGTTACATTCTCCTGGCGTACGCTGGTTTGGCCCATTATGCAGTACGCTTACAGGGGGCTCCACTGGGACCACCCCTAACACAGTGGGAGGCGTGGTGGCTTCCACCACCCTTGCAACCTTACACTAAGAACAAATACAACACAAGGCTAAAAACGCAGACTCCTCCACTGTGTAGCGTGCTATCCGTCCAAAATTGCGCTTCAGCAGCGTACATTCGAGTAAGAAACTCTATAAAGATGCTACCAAAAACACAATAACTTTCCCACTTGCTCAAGAGATGCAGCTTCGTGTTCAAGCACTAGGAGCTAAACAACCTTTGCCTCATATTTACAATCTTTGATAATTGATTACAACACATGACTGAAGGCTAGCTTCAGATATCGTCTCCAAAAGCACGCACCCACCGGGCCCAGCACATGCCACCTTTGCTATGTACCTTCTATGTTGTCAAAAAAAACGACAGAAAGTTGAGTTCTCCGGAAGACGTGAATGCAGCTAAATTCCTTCCTTACTCGGCTAGAGGAAGATGGGGAGGATAACCATGAAAAATACAGCAGCACGTAGTAATTATGTCATGACGAAAATGGCAGATCAATTCACTTAAACAAAGAAGACATTCCTTTACACCTGACTTTAGCATTTTTCAGAATGAAATATTTTCAAGCTTAGAAGTTTATCTTGGCAGAGCATCACACCGTTTAACAAGATTAAATGTATCCTGTCCAAATCTCTAGCTCCTTGTGCTGATGCCTAAGGCTACATACACACAGTCCTCCAGATGTCGGGGCTGCCAGCATACCAGACGCTAACATCTTGGGAAGAAATGCATCACATAACAGACAATTAAAGCACAATCTCACCTTCCTGTATAAATTAAATATTTTAAAAATAAACATTAGTTGTAAAACAAAATGAAATAAAAGGCATAACCAAAAAGAGAAAAGGGTTTTTGGAAGACTCAGCCACCTGCTGCCATTCAAAGACAGTATACAAAAAACACCAAGGAAATGCAGTTAATTATTTACAGAACGTTTTGCGGTTTAAGGCACCGATTCGATTAGATAAAGGTGCCATTTTCCTGCAGTTCATTTGAATAATAGAGTCCAGCGGCTGCAATGACACAGAAACATATTGTCTAATAATATACCGTTGTTGAACACATCTGATGCACATACGTTTTGTTATCGTAACACGCTTATTTATTAAGTGCACGTATGGCATAGCTTACTAACGAAGTTAGGTCGAAAGGATATTTAATGATAAAATGTGAATATAAGAGAAGATAAAACAAGGACCCAGAAAAAGTAAATGTGCCAGGGAGTAAGAACGTCTAAAAAAAATTAATCGAACACCCACTTTTTGAACATTTATTTGTATTACTGTTGCAGCAATGATAAATCTTCAGAATGCGCTCCCACAGAAGGAAATGTTACTTGTATTCAAAGGGCCACATGTACATATCTTTTTTGTTGTCGCAAACAACCCGATTCACAAAATCTGGCCTTTGGAACCGCAAAAAGGCCTTTTTGGATGTACAGAACCCTATTTTGCGTTTTCAACCAATCACAAAATGGGTTAGCGGGTCGCTATTAGGAAGAGGCGTACTAAGGGCGTCCCTTCCTAATATCGACTCGCAGTGCTATGTACGAATGTTTTGTGACTGAAATGCAGTCGCAAAACATTAGCATTTTATTGCCTACTTCAAGTAGGTGGCAACCCAGTCGCAAACGGGAAGTGATTGCCAGGGGACACCTTCCCCTTTGTGAATTGTTGCGAAAACGTTTTTTAATAGCAGGCAGTGGTCCCATGGACTACTGCCTACTCTTAAAAAATGAAAATGAAACGTTTCATTTTTGTTTTTGAAACATATCCTGTTTTCCTTTAAGGAAAACGGCCTGTATTTATAAAAGAAACGCTGCTTTATTTAAAAGCAAACAAAGACATGGTGGTGTGCTTTCCCTACCAGGCCACAATCTCTGTGTTTTTAGAGATTCCCAATGGGTCGCAAATTCCGACCTACCTCATGAATACTGGGAATCGCTAAATGAGTCACATTAGTACATCGCTGTTTGCGACTTCCTAATTACGAATCACAAAGATTCGCAATTAACAAATCGCAAACAGAATTCTTTGTACATGTGGCCCCTAGTTCTGCATCGTAGGTATCCTCACTGAAGTCATCAACATAGAATATTCCTGTGCATTTGCAGGGGGATCCAGGAACACTTATTCTTCAAATATAGCAAATTATGATTAGTTGGAGAACCACCTCAATGACCAAAGAATTAGAGTTACGTCCATTGAAGAATATGGCAGGCCTGCTTTTTACTCGATTTGTCTGGACCATAAAAATTTTATAAATGTATTGTGACCACATTGCAGCATCTGACAAAAAGGCAACCCTGAGTTTAATTGTAAAAACGTCTATCGAACACATACAGAAGAAGAAAAATGCAGTAAAAATTAGCCTCTCAGGTCAAGAGTTCTAGGAGTGCAAAGAAAATACACTGATACTTTAAGGAGCCAGCAGCTTTCCTTCCCACCTCAGTTCTTTCTGAATTGCAGTAAAGGTTTACAAAGGAAAATATAGCAAATGTATTGACAATTGTCTCTTTTCCTTCTGCATTGTAGGAGCCTCATTGATAGTCATAGACAAAGAATAGAGTAGCAAGCATATCCCTGACTCCTGAGTGTCCATATACATCTATAATTAATAAAATATTGTAAGGTGTAGACTAAGCAGGTGTGTGGCAACTAAAAGTTACTCTAATTAAATAGTTTTATTTAAGTTACCTTGCCTAACAAAGACTCAGCACTTGAATCACCATCTAAACAGTAATGTTTAACGAAAGTATGAAGACATTTCCATGTAGCTGCTTTACAAATTTCTGTAATTGGGACGTGGTTAGTCCAGGTCACAGATGTAGCCTTACTACGTGTAGAATGGGTTCTAGGTTTACCTGGTAGAGGTTTGTTAGCTAACTGGTAACAACGAGTAATACAAAAAACTAACCATCTAGCTATAGTTTGCTTAGAAGAAGCCATACCAGTTATTAGAGGTCCATAATTGGTGAACAACTGGTTTTTTTGCGAATGTCTTTATCTAAATAGAACTTAAGAACTCTTCGAACATCTAAAGAGTGAAGAGTCCTTTCTGCTGGTGAAGAAGGGCTATGAAAAATATCGGAAGTGAAATTGTTTGATTACTGTGAAAGTCTGGCACAACTTTTGACAACAAAGAAGGATATATTCTTAATACTACTCTATTCCTGTCTAAAATAGTAAATGGTTGTACAGAAGATAGAGCTGGCTAACTCTTCTTGCTGACGAAATAGCCACTAGAAAGGCTACCTTCCAAGTGATGTGCTGCATTGAGGATAATGTATGGCCTCAAAAGGAGGAGCCATTAATTTGGATAGAAATAAATTTAACTCACAAGGAAGAGCAGGCTGTCTAGTAGAAGGAAACGTATGTTTTCCAGTCCTTCTAAAAATTCTTTGGCAACTGTTGTAGTAAAAAAGGATCTTTGAATTGATCCTTTCCTATATGCTGTTATGGCAGCTAAATGTACTTTTATCAAGTTGAATTGCAATTTTGATAGTTCCAAATGAAGTAGATATGGTGAAATAACATCTTATTGGCATTTAATAGGATCATTGCTATTTTAAAGACACCAGATAACAAATCTTTTCCATTTAAAAGAGTGAGATGCTCTTGTGCTTGAACGTTTCACTTCCTTGAGAATAGTCATACAGTTAATAGGAAGATTTAAGTGTCTGTATTGAATGATTTCAGGAGCCATGCCACCAAAATCAAGGAGTGTATGTTGGGGTGAAAAATCTTCCCCTGCATCCTCGGCAGGAGATTGTGTTTGCACGGCAACCTCTTGTGGGGTCTGAATGAGAGGAAGTAGCTCTGGATACCACTACTGTATGGGCCAACATGGTGCTATTAGAATCATTAAGGCATCTGCCAGTCAGGCAAAATACTTAATATAATTGCTTTGTCTGATTCCCATTCGTGGTTGTCTATCAAGTATCTTCTCAGTAGATCTGCTTGGCAATTTTGCATGCATGGCAAATGAATAGTTTGAATTGATAGATTCTTTGCCAGTAACCAATGCCAGATCACTTGAGCTTCTAGAGAAAGAATTCTTGATCTGGTACCCCCTTGCTTGTTTAGATAGCACATCGTTGTGGTATTTTCTGTTTGAATAAGAATCCTGCTGGTCATTAGAGATGGAGCAAAAGCTTCCAAGGCTAGATGGACCGCTTTCAGTTCCAAAACATTAATGTGGTACAATTGCTCTTTTTGCAACCATTGATGTTGTACTGTGAGATTTTGTAAATGCGCTCCCCAACCTGTCAGGGAAGCATCTGTGACAATTGTCTGTTTTGGAGGATCCTGGAAAAAGGCGATTCCTTTCATGAATTGCTTCTCTTGCACCACCACATCAGAGATTGTTTGGCTTGTGTGGTGAGAAAGAGCTTGTCTTCGCAGTTGTCCTTCCATTGAGACCATTGGACCCTAGTAGATCTGTTTGATACGACAGTTGAAACAGTTGGTGACATTTCCGAAAAATGGTAGACAGTCGCTCCTCCGAAGAATACACTTTTATAGTATCCGGAGTGGCTCCTAGGTAATCGAGAAATTTTTAAGGTGAAGAGATCGACTTCTTGTGATTGATATGTAAGTCCAGCCCTGTCAAGAGTTTGGGCGTTTTGTTGAAATCCAAATGTGCTTGCCGATAAGAATGTGCCTTTATCAGTCAATTGTCTAGATAAGGGTAAATGTAAATCTTCTTTCTCCGGAGGAGACTGTAACCACCGCCATGCATTTGGAGAATATTCTGGGTGCAGACTTTAGACCGAATATAAGGACTGTGTACTGTTAATTGGCTTTCCCCACTACAAAACTTAAAATTTTCTTGTGTTTTTTCACTACGAGTATGTGAAAATATGCGTCTTGGAGATCACCAGACCACCTGGGGTACCAACGCACCGAGCGGTGCCTCTCCCCTGAGCTGTTGCCAGGCTGAGGTGAGGCCTTTTATCCGTAATCAACGGGTAAAACCAGTAAATCGTGTTCACCAAAAGTGGGATTACTGGTTTTGTATCTATTTTTATTACCTTTCACTTTTACTACCTTTCACTGTTTCACATAGTCCAATGCAGTAGCACTTTGTTTTTAGGTCCTGAAGAAGGCCGTGACACCTTTATGGGTCGATTTGGCCGAAACATGTAGACCTGGTTCATCAGTCACATGCAGTAATTATCTTTCCATACTGCAGGTGCACTGTTTTTAATCCTAACACTAGGAATGAGCCAATAAAGTTTTTTTTCACTCTTAGTAGTTAGGTTTAGCATCACATACTTCGCACTTTGAGAGTTTTTACTCTGCACTGCGCCCGTTACCCAATCAGTTTAATGTTTCACATCTCGAGGATTTTAGCATATCCTTCGTAGAGTAGGAATCTTAAAACATCCCTGAGCTCCTCCCTCACAGTGAGGGGGTTGTAGCCCTAGGCGGGGCTAGGAGTCTCCGCCAAGAGGAGAATCCCAGATGATGAAGCACGCCACCTCGGTGGGTGATGGGATTTCGTCCTAATTAAAGGACTCCCCCACTAGTGACAAGATATCTTTGCTGTTTTCTCTTCTGATGCTATTCTAGCACTCTAGACATGAGGATTCGTTGTGTTTTGGATCAACAGAACACATCCAGTCTCCTTTCATTTATTGTGGATAGTTCTGATGCAGGGCTAGCATTCTGAATTTATGTTTATTGATATATTTGGTTGTATGTCATAGGTCGAATCTAGGCCTAAACTCCATTAGTTTTTCTTTGGTACCCAAAAATATCTTGAATAGATACCTATTACTTTTTTAAATAAAAGATCTGGTACTATTGCTTGTTTTTGGAGTAGAGACTGTATCTCCTTTTTTAATTGCAGCAATTGATGTTATGGTGCTGATTTTGGAGTTATTGAAGATGGAGGATGTTTGAACTGGATGGTGTAGCCGTTTTGGATAATGTGCAGGACCCATTTGTCGGTGGTTATCAATCTCCATTCTGTTACAGAAACAGAACAGGAGGAGTGTGACTTTCACGGTTAAGATGATGAGAATGATGCGGAATACTACTGACGGTGCGTCTGCTGTTGTTAATGCTGACCTCTTCTTCTATTATTCCTAGGATTGAATTGTTGTTATTGGTGTTGCTGTTAACGACTTTGGGATTGAGAATAGAAGGACCTTTGAGGGGCTAGAACCCTCTGTCTGGAATGAAATCTGTAGCTCCTGCGACGGTATTGGGAACGATATAACTTCTTCCTTTCCTCTAAACCCACTGCTTTGAGGGTTTCTGCCTCTTTCTTCATTTTCTCCATCTCTTTGTCAGTGTGAGGTCCAAAAAGGACTGGTCCAGTAAAAGGGAGGTTCACGATTTTCAACTGAGCATCTGGTTTTAAGGAAGTCAGCCTAAGCTAAGACAACCTGCAAATATATACACCATTGCAGAATTGTGTTATGGCCAGATCTGCTTCATCTATTGACAGTTTGTCTTTCTTGAACAATCTCCATAAAATCTTGTCTCCTGTCGTTAGGAAGATCATAAGATCATCTGTGAATGCAGCAAAAGTCCCATAGCGCTCAATCATATAGGGCTAAAGGGGCAGATGCACTAGAGTTCTTAAACTTTACAACCGCAGCATTGTATATTTTCCTTACTACTGCATCCAAACTCATACTTTCTTTTTCAGGAGGGACTGAAGTCTCTGGAGCTGAAGGATGTTTCTTACAGCAAACCCTATAACCGAGTCTGGTTTGGGATCTTGCCTTAGGTAGATAGGATCTTACTGTGAAGCTTTGTATTTTTTGAAAAGCTGAGGAGATGGTTAAATGAATTTTTCTTTTGCAAGTTCCTCAAATCCCGGAACCACAGGTAAGGTAGGTCTTGGTGAACCTCTTGGTTGCAAAGTCTGTTTCCTGGCCTGCTTGCAGTTGAATTGTTCATTTATTGGCACCCCTGACTAGGACATCTTGAAAAGTAAGTATGTCATCTACAGGAGACGACCTAAGAGTCTGCTGGAGAAGTGGGAGCATATGCAGAGTAAGAATTGTTGGAATAAGACCTAGTTGGTGAAGGAGACTGAGAAGGTGTTCTTCTTCTTTTCTGTCTTTTTAGGGTCAAATGACTTGGAGGAGATGACTGTGGAGAACCTTTAGTCTGTGGTGAAAAAGTTGGTTGAACTACAGGACTTACTGGAGAAATAAGTCTAGGAGGTAAATCTAGATGAGTAAGATGTTATTGAACAAGATCATTCTGTGGGATTATTAAAGTTGGTCTAGTATGGTTTCCATCTTCTTGTTGATGGGTACCCGAAACCAAACTATTGAGATTTCTGACTGTCTCGATGTCGTTCTCCTTGACGTTGAGTGTCTTGACTGTGATATTGATGTCAACATCAATGAAGCCAATCTCCTCAACATCGACCGATGATGTGTCGAAGTTGAATATTCCGCTGTCGACAATCTTGCTGTCAACGGTTATAGTGTTGGAACTGGAATTGATATTGAAGGAAAACTTAACGGAATCTGAGGTGTTGTCATCAGTACCTGAAGCTTTGTCGTCAGCATCGCTGTAGTCGTAATCCTCGACGGCGAGCAAGTCGGTGCCGACGCCTGCCTCAAAGTCGACCGGTGCTCACGAGGGCGGTGTGAATGTCCAGAATGATGGGACAATGTTTTTTATATTTCCATATGTTTCATTTCTGTAGATCGTCCTCTATGGGAGTCTTTATTTATTTGTTTATTTGAAAAGTTTTACATAGCGCTGGCTAGACCCGGAGGTATCAGAGCGCTTTACAAGAGGATCAGCGAGTTACAGGTTACATAGTTACATCAATTAAATCAAAGAATCATGGAGGGAGGAGGGAGGAGGGAGGAGGGAGGAGGGAGGAGGGGGAGGGAAGGAAACACAACGGGGAAACGAGGAAAACAATGTCAGATGACCGGCTGGGTAGGTGACAGCCGTGGGGGTGAAACCAGGGCCAGACTCCTCTATAGCTCTATAGCTCCACCGGGCATCGGCCAAGGTTGCTCGTGCACCGAGGTAAGTACAAACAGTTTTGGTATCCGCCCAGGGGGCATCGTCAAAGGTCCATCGAAAGTACTTTATGCTATGCTATGACCATTTGAAGCAGGATGGGGAAGATAATCTCAGATCCAAGAGCAAGAATCATCAGAGGCGCCAGGTCAAGAGGGGATCCTGATTTAATTTTTTGAAAATTTCAGTGAAAGTATCCAAGGAGTGGGGCGGGAATTCCAACAAGTTATCAGGATTGGCTTCCTTGATGTGACTTGTGACTTGGCATGTGGTCTTGGACATCTCTCCTCCCTTTGAAAGGAGAGGTAGATATCCACAATTTTAGTGTTAAAATAGGAGGCCAGAGCATTACATTTATAATTGGAGGGTTCAGAAGGTGGTTCAATGGGATTAGTTTCCAGTAGGGCTTTAGTGATTTTAAACATCTCCCTAGGTGAGTTAGCAGCTCAGCTTTAGAGCGAGAGGTTCTGGATTCAGAAGAAGGAGCCCCTTCTCTGTCTGTTTTTCTCTGTTTTTTCCTCCCTCCTTGATGCAGGTTCTCAAGTTTTCCTCTCAGGTGAATGCCCTCACGGTCCTTTAGGGCCCTCTTGGACAGTTTTTGACACAATTCACAGACTTTAACAGAGTGAGAGGCAGGTAGACAGACAACACACAGAATGTGAGTCTGAGGAAGCCTTTTTTCGCCCACATGAAGGGCATTTCAGAAAAAGTGAAGGCATTTTGAGAAAATATTCACCACTTTCTCGATGGAAAATTAGTGAAAAATGGAAAATAGCCCCACATATGTCAAATAAAGCAAAAATAATTAACTTTTTTGACAAAAGTTAAGAAAATACTGGGTAAAGAAACCCAGAGAATGTTCAGAGATTCTCCCACCATAAGCCGGAAAAAAGAACTAAGCCTGTGAGGCAAACTGCAAGTACAATGCATGCTGGGAAGGGAAGATGCTGGCTCCTTAAAATAACAGTGAATTTCCTTTGCACTCCTTGAACTCTGGACCTGACAGGTTCATTTTTTACTTCATTTTTCTTCCTCTGTATGTGCTCAATAGATGTTTTTACAATTAAACTCGGGGTTGCCTTTTTGTCAGATGCTGCAATGTGGTCACATTACATTGATAGGATGCCATTTATGGTCCATAAAAAAATCAGCAAAAAGCAGGCCTGTCATATTCCTTAACCCGTTGACCGCGGCGCGAATTCCGCCGCGGTGCGGGTTAAATAATGAGTGGGCGTGTCTGGGACGGCACCCCGCCGTCCTCCGCACACGCCCACCGTGACGTCGGACGGCCAGGGGCCGTCCGACGCATCGAACGGGTTAATGGAAGTAACTCAAATTCTATTGACATTGAGGTGGTTACCTTCAACTAATAATGATTTTCTATATTTGAAGAAAAAGAGTTCTGGGATTCCTGCATATGCACGGGAATATTTTATATTTATGACTATCATGTGAGGATCATACAATGCAGAAGCAATTGTTATTCTGTTTCAGATTTCAGAATCTGCACGTTAGAATGGTCACACAAGATCTCTGCTTAGCCTCTCAACACAAGCTGACAGTCCAATCACATTTTACACATCTGTTCACATTTGCCCTACATTTGATGCACCAGTGTTGGTCGTAAAAGGAACTACCAAGAGCCGTATGGCTATGTTGGGGAATTTGGTTCCATCTACTGCCCCTTCAAGATCTGAATCTGCAGAGAGGGTAGTGTGGTCTAGTCCACCTTGGTGGACTGGACACCTCCAGTGCCCAGGCAAAATTCCAACAGTGCTGTTTAGGGTGGTTATGCGGAAGGGGAAACTTGATGGGAATGACTGCTCCTATTTTTCTTGTACCTCCTTGTTTGCGTTAGGGACTGATGGCTGGCTAGGTAGCACACTCCTTCTCAATTGCCATTGTCCAACTTAAAAGCTGGGCTAAGGAGGCCTCACAAGATGGGCCTGTCTGGTGAGACTGGGTGCTGGAGTGGGGATTGGCTCCCTGGTGCAAGTCTCCAGAGTCACCAGTGTAAATTGAGAGGTAATGCCTGATCTGTGCCCAGGGAGGGAGACTGGCTCAGATTTTCAGTATAATGCCCAAATAGAGAAACTGGCTGCACCCTACAGTGGATTCTTTCTGCCTAAACAGGCAGCTGGGATTGGATCTATGCTACGAAGGAGTCCCCAGAGTAAATGAAAATTTGGTCCCACCAGGGCCTACAACTCCAAGCACTTAACACCACTTCCCAGGGTGTAGTTGAAAATCTTGTCGGGTACCAAAGAGAAAATGATCTTGCAACCAGATGCTTTTACCACCCGAGGTTTATCAAATCACTTGCGTACAAGGTCCAAGAGGAAACAGCTAGGACAAGTGGACAGTGATGGCCAACAGAAGTATGGGGTAGCACCTGGATATGATTGCCACCTGCCCAGTATTTTAGCAGCCTGGCAAGCATTTCCCTGTAAAGGCTTGTAAAAACATTGGGAAAAACAGCAAAAGCCTTCTTTTTTCCCCATTGAAATATGAACATTAAACAGCAAATGCATAAAGAAGTAATTTAACTATATATTTTAGAATTGCCTAAACTATACCTTACTAATTAATAAATCTAATCGAGACTAAATTGTCACATACAAGTGTCTGGGTTTTCTGAATCTACAAACATGAAGAAATTACCAGTATTTTTCTCCGAGAAAGGGGGCAACCGTCCCCCTAGAATAAAGAGAAACTCACCAAAAGCCAAGCATCCCAGATTTCGGAATTAACCATCATTTACCAGAGATATACAACAGGTACCCGTGGTGGCCAGTGGAAGCCAGAGGTTGCCTCCAGATTCTAAGGGAGGTAATTAGATGCCATAGGAAGCCATCGGATGTCATTGGTGCCCAGAAGTTAAGAGCGCCCACCAGAATCGAGGCAAGCCCATCAGAAGGCTTGCCCCTTTTTAGTTACCAACAAAAACCCAGGGATGGTCCCTAGATGGCAAGCATGCCAACCCTCTGCCAGAGTAATAGTTCCCTTCAGCTTAGGACAGAGGCTTCCTTTTCTGTACCATATCAGTGCCCCACAGATCTGCACACTCATTGTAGCTGACAGCCAGCACAAGGCACACACGACATGCCCAATCACCATGCAAATTACTGTAAGCTGCATACTGACTGGGCATGTGTTGAAGGTCCCGTACTATCAGTTACACTGTCAATCCTGTGACTTATGACTTGCCCCTGAGCCACGGGAGCGCAGTGCTTATTTAGAGAGTTGCTGCTGCTGCTGCCATCTCTGCCTCATGGAAAGGGCACTTATAGTTCCGACCCTCAAAAAGCATCATATGTGCATGTGTGATGGAATGCTTGCCTGATCACACACATTTAGTTTACCTTGGCTGTTACTGTGGAACAGAACTGTTGGGTCTGTGGGGCACCGGTGCCTACAGTGTGCATCAGATTGTGGCACAGAATTCCAACCGTGCTGTGTCCTAAACTCCTCATTTTAAGGCTTTCCAGTTAAATTGCCTAAAGTTCTACTTTCAGGGATCTTAGCTCTTAGAAAACTTCAAAACTCTTGGGCATATTTGTGGCACCAACATTATTGCTTATCTTCACTCTGCACAAAGCAGAAGAGTATTCAACATGGGGGCATTATGTGCAGACAGAAAAGCGAATACACTTTATACTATTACTTTTCTGGCTACCAGACATCAAAAGCAGAGTCATAAGCAAGAGATGGATAAGGGACTGTATTAGTTATTTCGGCTCTGCTCCCTCCCCAGTACCACAATGCTAAGAGTTGCAGTAATCCACTAAATATCACAAGGCACGATATACTTTGGTAGCCATCCTAGAATTGACGCCTACTTAAATTTACCACGGTTTCAAGAAGCTTTACGTTGAGAAACCTTTGGATGACGCAAACCAAAGCCTTACTGTTCTCTAGGTTCTTCGACCTGAAGGAGTTTTGGCAGACACTAACCTTCTGATAAGCCATACTCTGATTGTTAGAGAGATGCTGGAGATTTTGGGGTGGGATGTTTCCATTGGAGTGCAAGGCGTGAATGATGTATGCCTTATTTCTAGGGGGTATGTTTACTTACATGATGCAATACTCCAACAGTACCATTACAAAGTAAGGTGAAGTAAGAGGTTTATTCACGTAAGACCTCATCCACAGGCTGCTGCCACAATTAGAATCCACCAGCCTCATACAAACATTCTAAATATAATATTTTAAGACAGTTCTAGAACATTATGCTTCTTCCTTTTTTCTTTTTTCATAACAGACAGACCCAAGAAATTAAAAGAACTTAATAAGTTAAGAAAAATGAGAATATGACACAAATGGATTTAAGTAGAACACTAAACCAATGCAGGAACAAAATATTATCAAAAGAGTGACAATAAAACCAACCAATGGTAAGCAATGAGTGTGCTGGAAGCCCCTGTAAACCTACAATAGATCTTTAGGTCTTTCGCAGCCAGACAGATTTCACTGTCTGATAGACCCAATCTAAAAGCTGCTCCAGGTATGGGTTTCAATGCACTTTCACAGGTCATTGCCCAGTCAAAGAAGGAGCCTGCCTTTCTTGGATTTGAACTTGACTCCTTGAGATCACTGCTGATGCCAGTGTCAAGCATTAACTCACTGAGCCCTCTTGATGAATAAGGTGAAGTAGGTTACAGAGCACGCTGCACCAGCTCGTGCCACTTTTGCTAAACAGTGGCTTAAAATCTAGATTTTGTTTGACACAAAGATGGCTACCAATGGGCTACCAGTTACGTGCCTGACAGCACAGTCCATCTGCCTGGAAACTCATCTCGGTAGCAGAGGGCAGCTGTCAGGGAGTTTTATGGGTTGTGAAGACCAGGTAACGGGATGTGAGGGATTGCAAACACCTCTAAAAGACTCAGAGGGTCAGAAAGAAGAGGCTGAGAGTTCCCATAGGTCTTCAATTCAGGATATGATGGATATCAGAGGGTTAGCAGAGAGGATCTGAGGGCAATCTGAAGTGATCTTCCAGGATGTGTAATAAGCTCTATGAGCCATCATGGACATTTCAGAGCTTTGGAGGTTGATGGCTGTACTGAGGGTCTGTAAGGGCATTCTGTGGGTCTCGTTAGGGGCAACTAAAGGCTTGTGGATTCTGATTGAACGAATGTGAGATACACTTAGAGTTTGTGAGAGTTAGAGCACCATCACTCAAGGCTGGCTAAAGCTCTCCTAGGTCCTTAAGTGCCAGTAAAGTGAGACATGTTGCAGGCTGAGGAGAGGCAGAGGGTGTATTTCTGTTGATGTGCAGAAGAGGGGTTTACAGCCTTAGCAAAGACAGAGTGGGTATGAGTGGTACCTGAGGGTCAACTGAGTGTGGATAAGGACCGGTGGAGAATGTGGGTGACAGCCGAGAGTTTCTGATGGTCAATTGTTGGTTACTGACAACTGTCTGAGTGTGTCTCTTGGATTCGCTAATAGCTATCTTGTGCTGACTGAGGTCTATCTTTGTATGTCAAAGGGTTGTTTTGGGTATATAAAGGCTAGATGAGGATCTGTGAGGACTTGCTGAGGTAACGTTAAAAGCACCGCAGGGCCTCTTAGAGTCAGCAGACAGTCTGTGAGCTGAGGGCCCTCTTACGATCCAGCTGACAGTAATTGAGTGTGGGCATACTGACTCACAATGGCAAGTTATGGGGCTCTAGGGACTTACAAAAGTATTTCATAGGACAAGACAGCCTGTAGGCTCTGAGGAATGATGAAGCAGGACCCTGTCCTATCAACTTGAGCAAACCCCTTTCCCAACCCTCCTGAATATATCGACCTTTGAGGACAAGAGGAGCTTGGAACAGGCCCATGCTACCACCCTCTCCCAGAATACACTGCTAGGGGCAGAAAGGCCAGGTATCAGGGCTCTGACACCTACATCTTCCTCAGTAGGGATCTGTCCTCACATTTCACTAGGAGAGGTAAGTTTTGAAAACTGCTGCCTGTACTGTATCTGTTTTGTGTAACAAGAAGCCTGCTCTGATGCTTCCTCTGTTGTACTTGTTCCGTACATGAAGGAAAGCTTGCAACGCTGCTGCCATGGTTTACCTGTTTTATGTGAGAGGGAAGCTTGCATTGCTAGTAAGGATAACCGCCAATGAATATCATGTTTGTTCTGCTACCTATGAGTTTTGCCTTAACAAAACCACATTAATTTTTAATGTGATACTCTGAGAGCATTCAATGATCACCATAAGGCATTCTGGCAAGTTACATCACTTAGGGGTCGTGATCAAATATTTTTTTTACTGACAGATTGCTCGGCATAAAGAAGCTTGAAGAGCACTGCATGGGAGGGCTGTACCAGGTATCATGACAAGGGACTGTGTGCCCACAGATAAAACAGTTGGAGAGGTGCTTCCGAGGCACAGGATAGGGTCTGTGAAGCCTTCGGCTCTCCTGGAAACAGAAAGGGTTTACTCTGAGAACCCATGCACTGAAGGAGGTGGCAGAAGGGGCTGGCATTACAAGCAGTGGTGTGATAAGTAGCAGTGCTATGGGTAACAGAGTAAAATACAGTCAGCCTCTGAATTTGTTTGTATAAGCTGTGCCTAAAAGAAATTGGAAGCAAGAAAAATATGAGAGTAAAATATTGTGGTTTACAGAATTGGTCACAAAAAGACTGCATTACAGGGAGCACAGGGTGTTAAGGGACGTTCTGCAGAGATCGATGCAGATCCATCAGCAATCAGGGTGCAATACTGGTAAGATTTCTTTGTTGGTTAGTTCATTTGCTGGAGATATCTGGGTGCACTATCTGGTCCCAGGTCTGACTAATCATAATAAAATAGCTCAGATAGTTAATGTGTCTGCTGTAGGCCATAATGTATACCTATATGTCACAAATGTCCAATTTAAGTAAATGTGTATGTTAAGTAAGATAGTTCTCTGCATCTTAAGAAAGAAAGTTCAGCAGGTTGCTTTTTTGCTAAGATCCACGGGGAACCTGCAGTTTACAAATTACAATTCTGGTAAAATAGCTCAGTAGCTTATGCTCCCACTTCAAACCACTCCATGTAATTTACAAGGCAGGAATTTAAAACTGCAGGTGTTAACTGAATCTTTTTTCCTAAGATTGATCAAATGGATTCCAATGTGTATTCATAAATTCTTATTAAGTGTCAACAATTCAGTTTATATTATGTGCTATGCAAATTATTATTATTGGTGTATTCAAACACATAGAATAGTGCTATGTGGAATTGAAACAGAGTTTCCACATATCTGCATATCCAACATAGATCTAGAGATGGAGAAAACCAAAAATACTTCAAAATGCATGTTTATCTCTTAGCAACATGCTCTGTGAAGTTGATCTGTGGGGAGTCTCTTTGTTTCTCTTAACAGGTGCTGGGAGTGGGTACTCTTGTGCACCAGGTTTGATGTTTCTACTGTGTTACATTTGATCTTCAACTGTTTCTAGCTAGGACTCCACTTGAAGGAATTAGTTGGTGAAGTGAGGCATATTACAATGGAGAAGAGTTTTATGCTGCTTCTTATGGCGTGCACTGGAAGTTCAGGTGGGACTATTCTTATTGGAGCAGGGACAACACTGATTTGCATATGGCTGGTTCCTGACTGAGGGGCATGGTGGACATAAAACGATTGACTCGATTGCGGCTCAGAGTAAATAAAAGTGGCTGCGTCTAATTCAAGCAGCCCATCCATTCATTTTTGTTGTTGTTTGCAGAACTCCTCTTGTTGAAGTGTTCTGAATGAATAGTCTCCACTGTCTTTGTCCTGGTGTCGGGACACTCTTGGGACCTGTAATACTTGCCAGAACCATCACTGCCCACGGGTGCACACAGTCTGGCCCCTGGTCGTAGATCATTCACTAAGTTTTATGTGTGGAAGATGCCCTCCACATTGGTCTCGACCATTACTACATACCTACTATTAGGTACAATACCCTATGGCTGTTCAGATGCATGCACTTTGCAGGTTTACGTTCGAGATATTACCACCGATATACAAATCACAACAGTAGGTATAAAGGCTGTATTCTCTTCGGCATTTTGAAGGCAGTTATGGCCAGATTTTTCAAACACCAACTCCCAGTCATCCGAATAGTGCTTAATTTGAGCCGGTGGTTTCCGGTGCTCAGCACCGGCACTGCATTTGCAACACTGGCACTTATGACAGTCTGCCACATGGTGGGCTGTTTGTCTGATTTAGAGTAAGTACAACAATAGTTGTTTACTAAATCAATATACCTTCAAAATGAGTATTACCTGCCGCCCATGCTAATCTTATAGCTTTGGGGCCGTGGAGCAGTCTGAGCTGTCACACTTGTAGGAGTGTGATGGTTAGTAGCTGGTTTGGTACTTTCATTGTGAGCGCTGGCAGGGGCGATAGGTGGTGCAAGATGCAGTGGCCTCCTGATGAGGTCACTGGCACTTGATTTTTTTTTTTTTTTTTACAAATTAAGCACTGCAACCAATGTATATCACGCAGGATGTGAGCAACGCGATCAAAGTGTAAGGAGTTAACCAGCATCGAAGTAGCCATTAAAATGCATTGACCAGGAGGCCTGAACCACTGACCCGAGGTACACGTAGTAGAAGATGAGATAACCTAACCTATATTTACAACAATAAATGAGTCCAGTTCGATTAACTGCCTTCGTGTGGCTTTGCCGTGGGGTGAACGGCAGCTCCGTGCGACAAGACGCAGGTGGACCCGTTGTACCTTAAGAACACCGATTTGATGGAATGCTGAAGCCCGGCCTTGCGCAAGGTGGGGTGAGGTGTTGAAAAACGGCTTAAAACTTTATTTAATGTCAGGAATTTGAAGAAGCTAACAAAAATCCCATTATAACACGATTTCTTGTCATCAGGTGCTCACTTACTTTCTTTTACCCATGCTTTGGCTGTCAAACTGGATATCCGGTTTCTCTAAAGAGTGCACCTGTGTACCTGCAACCCATAAATTATGAAGAGGTATGCATGCTGTCACGTAGGGGCATTCCAAAACTGTCAAAGACGCTTACCCGTGTCCGCTTATGGAACTTTCACACCACTCTAGTCAATGCTTTCAGCACCTTTCTTTTGATGAGTTGGAAATAGTGAACCTCCGTAGCCCATCACTTGCAGCGACGACAGATAACGCATTAGGAAAAGTATATTGGTGTAAAAAAAAACCTCATTCTTTAGTGTTTTATTTGAATGTTCCTGTCTATCTGCACGGCCGGTCCGATTAGCATGGGGTAAATAAACAAGAGCAACGTCTGAGTTTTGTCTTCTGGATAGCCTTTGTATTAATTATGTCAATTTAAATACTGTTCTTTGAATTAAAAATAGCATTTCTGATGTAAAATTGTGTACTGATGGGGCAGTATAGAAGGCTTTTTTTGGACAATGTAAGCCAGGGCCGGCGCTGGGCATGTTCAGCGTGGGCAGCTGCCCAGGGCCCCGTGCCTGCTCGCAGCCATGGGGCCTCACACCTTTAAAGACATCAGAAGTTCCGAGGCCCAGGGGGCCCCCTGAGAGTTTATATTTTTCTTTTTTATGTCAATCTCCCCTGCTGGCGTCTCTGTGGACATAATGGCTGCATCTGCATGTTGATGACAGCAATCAGACAGGTAATTTGAGTGCCCTTGCCTGTGAAGTGGCCCTGCCCCTGTATGAATAAAAGACAGAATATCCTGCAGGGGCACAGCAAAGGATAGAGTGGCGATGGCGGCGCATCACAATGGAAACTGCTCACCAAGGACAAGTGGAAAGGGAGCAGAGAGGCGAATAAAAGGGGCAAGACAAATGGAATACAGTGGGGGGGCAGATAGGTGTGTGTGCGGCATTGAGACAAGAGGTGCAAGCAGAGGAGCAGAATCCGCATGCAAAAGTGGATGGAGCTGGGTTTAAAGTCTGCTGGGTCTCTTAAGTCTTAGACCCGGTAGTAAATTAAAATGGACATTGAAAAGGGGCCCTATATTCATGTCCTTAACTTTGCCTGCAAAAACATTGATCCAGTGTCTGCACAATGAATGAAAGTTCTGAAAAGCAGGTGATGAGACAAGCCCGCTCTCCATTTTTGCCCTCACCTTCAGAGGGAAAAACAAATCTTAACTCTGCAGCTGTGCCAACCTTCGCTGCCTTTAATGTAACTTCAACGAGACTTGTTATAGTTCTTTCACAGTCTCATCATGTCAGAACTGGAGCATTTTCAATATTATATACAAGGAAGCGGTAGATGCTGCTTATTCATCTTATGCAACTAATAACCACTGACAAAGCCAATGGTACTGGCTTGTTCTAGGTGCAATTTTACTTGTTGTAATATTTATCTGGAGGCAATGACAGGTTTTTTCATCCCACTTAAAGCCCTGCTGTCAGGTCTGTATGTAGGCCATATTTTGGCTAGTTGGTGACCTGCTTTGTCAGGTGAGCCGGTTTTTACTGTTGATTAAGCAAACATTGCCTGCAGCAAACTCAAATCAGTGCAGTCTTCCATACCTTACAAAAACTTATACAGCGTGTCTTTACAAGTTTAAAACTGCCCTAGTTTGCAAACATGAGACACTTTTCTAGCTAACTAACTCCCTAATGGGGGCCCCTTTTATTTTGGTACAGAGGCCTATTTTCTGTCCCAGTCTGATGCTGCATGTTAGGCAGGGCCACTGGAATTATGCGATTGTGCGGTGGCGGCGATTTCTGCATAATTATGCATTTGACGCATTTGCCACATAATCCATCAGCTGCTGCATAATCTACAGATTTTAACAACAAAATTGCTTTCTATCTCAAACAGTTCAAAAGTTACTAAAAATGCAGCAACACGTCTTGCCGCATGTGGGAAGGCCCTTTGAAAAGCTGGAATAGTCAACTTTCTGTTTCCCACTACTAAATTTGGGTGTTAAATTGGTACTAATGGGGTGCAACCAGTGCCCAAACAGTGTTACCAAGTTTAAAAATGGCAAAAAAATGAAGTAATACTATTTCAAAATGTGCCAGGTTATGCAGCATAATTTGCCTTTTCTTGCCACATAATTTACCCACCCTGCCACATAATTTAACCCTCTCCTGCCACATAATTCCAGTGCAAAACACACAAGATGATGGACGGAATGCTGCACATTGGCAAACATTCACCCCCAGTCACAGATCTGGGTTTAATCCATCGTTATTTTGCTTCACCACGCCACCCCAGTTCAGACATAGCCATATGCAAATCAGTCTTGACCCTGTGCCTCATGGGAACAGTCCAGACCGAACTGCCAAGCCATGTCTTCCCTGGACCGGAATCAAGCATCCTAGGACCGGTTTCAGGCTATCAGCCTTCATCAGCCAGGATAGCTTGACTCCAGTGGCGTAGTGAGCACGGGACCCACGTCTGGGCATACCCTTCCCACTTAGGGCGAAATGCAAAAACACACAAGATGATGGACGGAATGCTGCACATTGGCAAACATTCACCCCCAGTCACAGATCTGGGTTTAATCCATCGTTATTTTGCTTCACCACGCCACCCCAGTTCAGACATAGCCATATGCAAATCAGTCTTGACCCTGTGCCTCATGGGAACAGTCCAGACCGAACTGCCAAGCCATGTCTTCCCTGGACCGGAATCAAGCATCCTAGGACCGGTTTCAGGCTATCAGCCTTCATCAGCCAGGATAGCTTGACTCCAGTGGCGTAGTGAGCACGGGACCCACGTCTGGGCATACCCTTCCCACTTAGGGCGAAATGCAAAACACACAAGATGATGGACGGAATGCTGCACATTGGCAAACATTCACCCCCAGTCACAGATCTGGGTTTAATCCATCGTTATTTTGCTTCACTACGCCACCCCAGTTCAGACATAGCCATATGCAAATCAGTCTTGACCCTGTGCCTCATGGGAACAGTCCAGACCGAACTGCCAAGCCATGTCTTCCCTGGACCGGAATCAAGCATCCTAGGACCGGTTTCAGGCTAACAGCCTTCATCAGCCAGGATAGCTTGACTCCAGTGGCGTAGTGAGCACGGGACCCACGTCTGGGCATACCCTTCCCACTTAGGGCGAAATGCAAAACACACAAGATGATGGACGGAATGCTGCACATTGGCAAACATTCACCCCCAGTCACAGATCTGGGTTTAATCCATCGTTATTTTGCTTCACCACGCCACCCCAGTTCAGACATAGCCATATGCAAATCAGTCTTGACCCTGTGCCTCATGGGAACAGTCCAGACCGAACTGCCAAGCCATGTCTTCCCTGGACCGGAATCAAGCATCCTAGGACCGGTTTCAGGCTATCAGCCTTCATCAGCCAGGATAGCTTGACTCCAGTGGCGTAGTGAGCACGGGACCCACGTCTGGGCATACCCTTCCCACTTAGGGCGAAATGCAAAACACACAAGATGATGGACGGAATGCTGCACATTGGCAAACATTCACCCCCAGTCACAGATCTGGGTTTAATCCATCGTTATTTTGCTTCACCATGTTCCCATGAGGCACAGGGTCAGACTGATTTGCATATGGCCATGTCTGAACTGGGGTGGTGGAGTGAGCTAAAGAATGATGATGGATTAAACCCAGATCAGTTGACTGGGGGTGAGTGTTTGATTTGCTCAAACGCTCCGTCCATCATCCCCTTTGGTATCGCTTTGTTCGCCCTAAGTTGGCAGGGTATGCCCAGACGTGGGTCCCTTGCTCACTTTGCCACTGGATTCAAGCTAGCCTGGCTGATGACGGCTGAATAGCCAGAAACCGGTCCCAGGATGCTTGTTTCCGGTCCAGGAAGACATGGCTTGGCAGTTCGGGCTGGACTGTTCCCATGAGGCACAGGGTCAGACTGATTTGCATACGGCCATGTCTGAACTGGGGTGGTGGAGTGAGCTAAAGAATGATGATGGATTAAACCCAGATCAGTTGACTGGGGGTGAGTGTTTGATTTGCTCAAACGCTCCGTCCATCATCCCCTTTGGTATCGCTTTGTTCGCCCTAAGTTGGCAGGGTATGCCCAGACGTGGGTCCCTTGCTCACTTTGCCACTGGATTCAAGCTAGCCTGGCTGATGACGGCTGAATAGCCAGAAACCGGTCCCAGGATGCTTGTTTCCGGTCCAGGGAAGACATGGCTTGGCAGTTCGGGCTGGACTGTTCCCATGAGGCACAGGGTCAGACTGATTTGCATATGGCCATGTCTGAACTGGGGTGGTGGAGTGAGCTAAAGAATGATGATGGATTAAACCCAGATCAGTTGACTGGGGCTGAGTGTTTGATTTGCTCAAACGCTCCGTCCATCATCCCCTTTGGTATCACATAATTCCAGTGGTCCTGCTGTTAGGGTAATCCATTGCAGTAATTTTGTTTCTGTTTATATTTCCCATGCTTTACTGAATCTTGCATTCCCCAAGAGTGCTAGCTATTTCCAGCATGTGTGTTTGTGTATTTTATTTCACAGCATATTACTCTTGGATGATGCACCCTTTGTACTGAGTCGCCTCCAGGTGTTTATAACAGGCTACAGTTGAGCACTTTGGAGTTGAGGCTGCAGGCAGTACAACTTTCACACTGTGCCTGTCTGTGGGTCAAAAAGGTGTTCAGATTACATGACCATTCAAAATATAGCCTCTCTGCAGAGCACAAAGAGCAATGGTCCTGCATTGCAGTTGTGATTCTATGCAAGTGTGTGTGAAGGAGCTACTTATTGGTCAAAACAACAAGGTGAAAGTAAAATAATTTATTGTAGTTACTCATTTAGCTTAAACTGCTAACAACCATTGACAAAACCCAGTCGCGGCCGGCATGAGTCGGCCGCGGCTGCGTTTTGTCAATGGTTGTTAGCTGTTAACTGTGGGGGGTAATTTTAATTTAAAGGAAAAAAAATAACTTTCTTAGCCGGCCCGATTCGAACCCGCGTCGTATCTGCTTAGGGGGCCTCACATGTTCCTATTCTGCCCGGGGCCCCACATATCCTAGGACCGGCCCTGTGTAGAGCCTTATAACGCCGACATATCTACTTCTGTCTATAAGTCATAGAATTCAAGTTAAAATTTAAAATTGCTGCACACTTTCTTAAGGCAGATGGCTGAAATTCTTAAATACATAACTCAGCTGTGCCGCACACTATATAGTCCGCTATGGCAATGAACCATAATATAACCCCAGAGAAGATTGTTTAAAAAGGGGTCAAATCGTGCTTTTTAAAGTGCAGTTTTCACGTAAATTTGCCAAAACGGCATAGGCTCTGAAATTGTCAGTTATTAAATATTCAAGTACATTCATGATGTGCCAAGACAGAATCCTGGTGCTCCCCATGGGTTGACCCTAATTTTCCAAGATGAACTATGAGTGACCCGATATGTTATTAATTGCCACTGTTGTGCCAAGGACAGGATGTGTACACCATATGTCATGCGTGCCCCTTAAAGCCAAGAATTATTTACAAAATGGCAGTGCCAGAATTTAGCTATTAATGCCATCCGTAGACCATGGGTTACCCTAGTGCCAAAAATTACCTCCAGTATGTCAGGACCAACATTCTATCTTGGCAACCCCCTCCATAAGCCACGGTTGTCCTCCCTCATGCTAATAATTATCTCTACTATGCCTATGCCAACATTGTACCATAGGTGGCCGATATGCCCAAATTGTCTTCTAGCATACCATTGCAACTATTTTGTAATGGGTGCCATTATGTCATGAATTTTATTCAAAATGCTAGAACCAGCATGTTGCCCTGGGTGTCCTGTATGTCAAGTATTACCTAGTAAGCTATGCCCTCCATTTTGACAAGAATAATGTCTGGTATGCCTGTGCCATTTATTTTTGCCACCAGTACCTGTTATCCCCTGCATGACAGTACCAGCATTTTGGGCCATCTCAACTTAATGGAGGCTGCAACGTGGATGGCCACTTGTGCCAGAGGCACACCAAAGACAAGCCTGTCTGTGCACATCTACACCCTGCCCACACCCAGTACCAGGACCCTGGTCCTCCTTGTCACTCCTCCACTATGACCCTCTTCGCCCTGAGCCACAATCACATCTCCCAGGCCTGCTGCCATTCCTTGCCCCCCAACATGGAAGGTGCTTTCTGCTGAGCCACCTGCAATTTCCCATGCACAGTCCCACACACACCTCACTCACCCCACGCACATGACACTCCACCCCCACTCAACACACATGACCACACATACCCAACCCCCACTACACCACACCCCTCCCTGTCCTGCATACTCCTCAACATTCGCTCCCTCAATAAACATGCCAACGAATTGGGATTTGCTACACGACCACTCACTAGACCTGCTCTTCCTTACTGAAACAAGGTTTACTCTCTCATCTGCCCCCTTCATCACCACTGCAATCCCCCCTAGACAAGATCGCAAGACAGGACAGACAGACCCGGAGGCGGAATCGCTATCATCTTCAAACAATCCATCTAATGCTCTGCCACCTCAGAAAGCACCACCAACAACATGGAACACTTGACCTTCAAACTCCACATCACCGCCAAACTACACCCTGAGTGGCACCCTTGTCTTCTGCCCTCTCAGACTACGCATCCACTTCAGCAGTACCATGCTGACCAACTGCATCGAAAGCAGCACCAACAGAGTAGGAAATCTTTGCCATAGTGAAAGACTTCACCTTTCTGGCAGCAAGCTCCACCAGCGTAATCCCCTCCCAGGATCTTTGTACCCACCTGTCCATATTCTTCAGGAACAAGACCAGCATCCTTGAAAACTTGGAGGACCAATAGGACCCTTCCATCCTCGCAACCCTCCTGCCCCTCTCTAACAACACCCAAAGGACCACCCTGACCACCTTGTCCACCATCACCACTCAAGAAACCTCAATGATCATGCAGTCCATACACTCTGGAGATCCCTCGGACCCCTGCTCACACCACTTCTTTATCAACATATCCAATGCTGATGACACCCAGCTCATACTCTCCCTCCCCCGACAAGACGTCAAACACCCAGACAATTTTCTCAGCCTGTATGATAGAAGTCACCACATGGATGAAAACAAACTGCCTCAAGCTCAACACAGACAAGATGGAAGTACTAATCTTTGGCAAAGACACGTTGCTCTAGAACTCCTCCTAGTGGCCTGTCGAACTTGGACTCACACTCCTTTCAGCAACCAATGCAAAAAACCCCAGAATAGAAATCGACATCCAACTCACCATGACTGGCCAAGGGAATGCAGTCTCCCTCTTCTGCTTCCACACACTCAAGATGCTCAATAAGATCTTCAAATGGCTCCTCACCAACACTCATAGACCCATCACCCAAGCCCTCATCACCAGCAGGCTGGACTACAGCAACGCACTTTATGCTGGAACGCTCAACTGACTAAAAAACTCCAGGGCCAAACAAAACTCAGTGGCCAGGCTCACCCTCAACCTCCCATCATACATGCACATCACCCCACACCTCAAAGAGCTACACTGGCTCCCAATCCACAAACGAGCAGTCTTCAAACTTCTCAAGTACACATACAAAGCCTTGCACAACATTGGTTGCATGTACCTCTACATGAACTTTCACAAACCTGCCAGACACCTCTGCTTAGCTGGACTACTCTCACACATCCCACATATGCAGAACCAGATCCAGTGGTCATGGCTTCTTCTACCTTGCACTTAAAGCCTGAAACGACATACCCCTGCACATCAGAGCCTCCTCCTCAGTTCTTGAATTCCTCAAGAAACTAAAGATCTGGCTCTTTACCTAGCCCAAACTCTGGGTCGGCCCATACAGATTCTGCTACAGAGACAGGGTACCCTCCAGGGTGAGTTGTGAGCTATACAACCACTCATAATATATATGCAAAGTATTACTCATACACACACATTCTCTCCCCAATGATCGCTTACATCAACTCCCTCTCTCAAACTCATTCTCTCTCACTCACACTCTTATTCTAATTCGATCATTGTCTCAAAGTCCTCACTTGCACTCCCATGTACATGCAGACACATGCTCCCACATATATATGTGCTCTCCCTCTCACACAGTGCACACACACACACACACACTCACATGCGGGCATGCACAAAAAAATACCTCAGTTACCTGTTCAGGTCCCTTTTTAGCTCTTGGTGCTGCATTTACCAGTGGAGTAGGTATACAGCTCCCTACCACCTCAAGTAGGACTGAAGCAGGAAACTGAAAGCTCAAAACCTGCATAGTGCATGTTCCAACTTTCAACTTCTTGTTTTTTCTCCGCACCCTTTTCTAACTCTGTAGCAAGTTGGGAAAGGGTGGAGGTGACTGGCTTATTGCTGTATAACCTAGAGCCCTGGAGAGTTTAAGTCTAGAGCACCTGTGGTTTACCAATGATCCTGCAGAACATCACATATATGTGTGGGCACTGTGGCATGAAACATTTCTAAGGCCAGTGCTGGGACTTCCCCAGCCCTGGAAAAACTGTGCAATGGCTCCTGCTGACACCTTGCACTTGCAGCAGCCATCATAGACATGTCACTGCTTGCCTCAGGGGCCACTGTATATTTAGACGGAAAGGTATAACTACTCCGTCTCTACTGTGGTTACATACAGGTCAACCTCCGGCAGCCCTTACTCTGTCAGGCCATCGGAGGTAGACCTATATGCCCCCCCCAATTTAGACGAGCTGACGTACAAGTCAGTTTTTACTGCCCGTCACCACCAGGAAAACCCTGATTGTAAGGGCTAGTGAAAACTACGAAATCCCTCCCTCGCCATGGGAGATCACTCCCATGGCGAGGGGGGCATGGTTTTCTTTTTATTTTCTAAAACAAAATCCTGCTGTGGGGTTTTGTTTTTGAAAAGAAAAAAAAATGTAACTTTGCCGCGTGGCTCCATCATGTGCAACGGAGCCGTAGGGCAAAGTTACAATACATTGGCAGGAACTGCCTTGATGGTGGTTACTGTCAATATGTGAAATGTCAGTGACAGTGATAAGCCCCGGAGAGCTATTTTCACTGTGGAAGGCCCTGGCTGTTCCATAAGAAAACTAGAGTACACGATAAAATATTAATTTTGCATCTCAAGTATGGTAATTGCTAGGCAAATAATTCAAACACTCTTGTTAATATAATATTTATCAAAAGCTCAATTCAGTGGTGAGGATGGGTTTTTAACAAATATTTTAGAGAATTAACTTTCTTTCTCCCTGCCTGATGCTGGAAGGTAAATTACAATAGCTCTCCAGCAGATGTCAATTAAGTGTTGACTTTAATGAGGTGTGCAAACTGCTCCCATGGACAATGGCCTGAGAGAGAGAAGGTAGTTTTCTTCCCCTGGAAAGAAGACCAGTTAGGAGGGCCCGCTCTATTAGAAGTAAATGCCAGACTTTATCCCCTTTGTTCTGGTACCAAACCCAGTGGGAGGAAAGCTTGCCCCAGAACCAGTTTTGAGTGACTATAGTGGAGGAGACTGCTCATTACCCTGGCTTGGCTTGCCTATGGGAGGGAGACACAGGCTCTGCACAAAGGGTCACCCTTGCTAACCAACCTGTGAGCTAATGGTCAGATAAAAGGAATAGTGGTTGAGTCACAATGGCATGTATGAGTACATACATTAGTGCTACAGGAGCGCTTCTTCAAACATTTATAATGGTCTTTGTGTATCAGCCCCAAAATGTCCAATTTCCTATTAGATAAAGTGCAAAGACGGCACAGTCCTTTCCATTTACATTAATTGTATATAAGTTTTCTCGTTTTACTCCTATTTTAGATATTTTAGAGCCAATTCACAAAGGCATTTAGGAATACACAAAATAGTACTATAGGAGGACTACTTCACATACTCCTAAATGACTTTTTAAAGCAGCTCCATCGTTGTGGGGTGGTATCTCCCTTCAGCTGGAAAGATGCCCTCGCTTTCCCATTCAACAGAACACTGGCCTGTGGAGAGGCACAATTTGCCAAAATTACTGTTTTGGAGGGAGTTCACCTACTACATGTGCATCCTACTTCGGGTACAATCCAGTTCCAAGGTGATATAACTGTTGTACCACTTCTGAATACCTGGTGTTGGGAGACACTCCATTGTACTCGCTGGAGATATAAATTCATCCCAGAAAGGCATCATCCAATCACATACTGTTGTTGTGGCTGCAGTTCACATTCCAGTTATGTTATGGTAAGATTTATGTGTAAAGCACACATACACAGATGCTCCTTGGCTCTTTAGGAAGACACAATCTAAAAACCTAACATTCACAAGGAAAAATGGCAGAATATATTTCATTATTAAAAATCCAGATTTTCAGCTGTGGTGTAAAACACAGTAGATTTGATTCTGACCGCAAACTGAAAGGGAGAGAGTTCCATAGTTTGGACGTTGCCGTAGAAATAGCACAGTATCCATAAGTGACTGTCATAGTCCTCAAAATGACAAGCAAGAATTGGTTTGCCAATCTGACTGAGATTGACGGTTGATGAAGGAAAATTGATTGGGTAGAAAGGTGGGAAGCCAGTTTAGAGAGATCACACTACTGGCGACATATGGATCTTCTGGCAGGTTTTGCAAGCACTCTGAGCAACATCAGATTTTGTCTGGTGATTCAAGGTAGATTGAATTAGCATAATCAAGACGAGACCGAATAATAATGCTTAATACTGTCATATGCAAATAGGGACCAATAAAGGGGAGGTTCTTTTTCCAAAGGTGAAGGTGGGTGAAACAAGTGCGGGTTACATTTATGGGTTGGGCATCCAGGCACAGTGTGCTGTCCAAAAGAAATCTAAAAGTTCTGCATCACTGTCAAATGATGTTGGGGGCTGTCCATAATATCTGGCCAAAAGCTTGTGTCCGATTCGGCTACCAATAACGTGGAAGTAGTTAGGATCTCAGTTTTGGTTGGTTCATCTTCTGGAAGTTATTGGCCATTCATATGATGACGATGATGAGGACCTATTAAAGGTCTTTCTCTTGCTTGAGAAAATCTTGTACACTAGATAAGTTAAAGATAAGCTGAATATCGTCAGTGTGCATGTAAAAGCATGACCTGTTTGGTAAGTTTGTATACACAAAACAAAATAAGGTGGTTCTGAGAATGAAACACATCTTTACTTATGCATGAGGTACATTTTACTCAATAATCATGACCTCAAATTTGTTTTAGTAATGATTGAACACAAACGTTTTTTAAATTTTCACATTTGGTGCGATAAAAGAAAGGAAATCCACATTCAACTCGATGGATATACAGTGAAAAATATTTGAAAAACGTGTGAAATATGAAAAGATAAATCAAAAATATATTGTGATAACGCAAAATTTCTACATGAACTAGGCTAAAATTGCATCTTCACCAATTCAAGATTTTACAAGACCAGAGCATTGCATTCACAGAAAGAGCTCTTAGTACTGGAATGTATAAAGGGTCCAGAGGTATCTAATATGGGCTTCCAATAGTTTCTTTAGACAAATGAATTTAAACGTCCATATTGATACCAACCTGGATCAATAGGGGATCTAGTTCAACCAGTATCAATATGGATGTATAAATTCTGGTCTTGTAAAATCTTGGATTGGTGAAGATGCAATTTTACGTTTGTGTTCAATTATTACTAAAACAAATTTGAGGTCATGATTATTGAGTAAAATGTACCTCCTGAATAAGTAAAGATGTGTTTAAATCTCACACCACCTGATTTTGTTTTGTGTATACAATTATCTAAGGCCCAAGGTGGTTTTAGGTAAGGGCCAAAACCCCCAATTCACACTGTTTGATAAGTGGGCATGGGGCCGCATGTATTTGTTAAACAGAAAGGGCGAGAGGATTGACCTTTGTGGAACCCTGAAGTTCATATTGTATACAAGGCTTCTCCAATGAGTAGCTTGTGAGCTACTAGTAGCTCCCCAGCTACCTGGAAGTACCTCTCCTGTGTGCAGCCCCCACTCAATAAATTTGAAGCTTTTGCTTGGGTGAAGATATGGAAACCCAAATTAAAAAGTATGCATTTGAGTAAAAAATGTGTGTATTTTCAGAACTCATAAACTGATATTTGGAAAAAATGGTTGGGTTTCCAAAATATATTTAAAGCTGATATTTGAGTGATAAGTCATGTGGCTATTGGGAGACTTATTGCTATCAGTGTAACATTGAGGCTCTGGCTCTTCGGCTGACTCAGAGCTGCAAACCCCTCCCCCCTCTTCCAGCGCCTTGAGACCCTCACGGGTGAGTAGCACACTTCATAATGCCCTGATTGATTGATTGAATGATTGATTGATTGATTGGCGTTGCAGCTATGGCTGTTATATGTTACCCATGTAAAAGTATTCCAAATTGACTAAGCCTTTGTTAATTTGACTACTGCTAGTAGTATTCTTGCATAGGATGGCCACTAAGGTAATCTTGTTTGATGTGGTCACAGTTACAAAACTAATAATAGTAGCTTACAATGATTTTAATTGAACAAAAGTAGCTCTTACTACAGAAAAGGTTGGAGGCCCCTGTTGTATACCTTTTAAAAGTACAGGTGATGAGTGGCTACTTGTGAGCTTCCAGAAATTAAAGATTTCATTCACTTTAGGACCAAGCAGGCGATACCTGCTGCTTCTAGCATCTTAAGCAGGATGTTGTGGTCAATGGTAGCAAATGTGTCCGACAAGGCTAAGAGTACCAGCCTGTTAGTTTTACCTTTATGAGTTGGCAAAGATCATTAAGGGCCTATAGGAGCACCAGCTCAGTGCTATGACCGGGATAAAATCCTGCTTACTGCCCGTTCAGAATATTGTTAGGATCTGCAAAGCCCTGAAGCAGGCACAGTGCCACATTTTACAGTTGCCTATGTAAGGGAGCAATGAAATGGGTTTAAGATTGTTCATGTCGTTGACTCTAAGGGTGGGCTCCTTTAGCAGAGGCCTCATTAAGGTTGCCTTCCAAAGGTCTGGAAAATGCCATCCTTTAAGGAGCTGATAAAAACAGTCATGAGGATGTCACTTATGGTTAAAAAGGCTGTGCAGCAACAGGATCATTAGATTCACTTGTTATACAAAATCTGGGAGTGCCCAGAGCCGCAGGAGTTGGATTTCTAACCCTCTGATGAAAGGACTTAGTTAATTCCGCCAACAATGAATTAGAATAGCAGTTGGACCGCAGCCCAGACACTAGTCTGCTGAACAGTCTTGTGCAGGCAGTGAATTCAAGGTACTATCAGTCCCGCGACATGAGTTCAGGGACACAGTGGCAATCCAAATAATCTTTTGTTTATGAATAGCACACTCAAATATAGCAATAATAAATAGGGACATGTTGTTTAAAATGTTTATTTTAAAATTCTCTGTCTATGTCTACTTCATGATATATGTACGGCAACCACACAGAATGTGAAAGTTTCTAATGATGAGTCTTTCAATAGCTGGCTGCACCTATTCCTTATCAGAGCTGTGTTGCAAAAGCAGGAAATGTGCTCTAGGTGAAGGAAAACCTCTGCATGGCTCGAGGAATCATCTATGCTACTGACAGCAGAGTGCTCAGCAATATGGGAAACCTCTGGCGATAATTCTGGCACAAAGACCTCTCCTAATCAGCGGCCAAATGCTGGGGGCTTTATACCATTTGACCACTGACTTTATCTCATATTTACAAAATAAAACAGGCTTTGGAAACACTAAGCCTAGTATCAGACTAAATTAACATGTTGCAAAATGTGTCAGCTCGATCCATATGTTGACATTAAGCTTTCAACTTTGTAAACACTAAGGGCCAAATTACAAGTCTGGTGGTCTGAGGACCGCCAAACCTGTGGTGTCGCGGCGGTGGTGGTCCAGCCACTGCCGCACCGGCAGTCTGACTGCCCAATTACGACGTGGGCGGTCAGACTGTAACTCGACCGCCGGCTCCGCCAGGGGGTGGTGCATCGGTCAGGGGCTATGCAGCACCGCAATGCACATTACAAGTTTCAGGACAGCCAGCGGTTTCATGGAGGTCTTTCATCCATGAAAAGTCTGGTGCTACTGAAACAAAGGGGGCCCTACAAGACCCCCTGTTCCCCCTCAGCCTGGGGACGCATGCAACCAGGTTCCTTCATGGAATGGACTTTCAAATCCAATCCAAATCCAATGCTTGCAGGATTGATGTGTGGCATTCCCATTGCAGTGCCTCTTCCAAAGGCACCGCCGCCTTTGAAAGATGCACTGCAGCGGGACCGCCATGCGCCTGCCCGTCAGACCGTAATTTGGCGGGTAGGCAGCAGCGACCTTCAGGGGAGAGGCTGCCGCGCCACTGCTCCGCCAAAAGTCGTAATTAGGCCCTAAGCTTACACTGCAAGAGCCCACATTGTAATGGATGCTCCCATGAACATAAAAAAAACATGTCAACCTACAAAGTTGCCATAATGATATCAGCATTTTTGTATGTGCTCTAAGATCTTCACACTATCTATAAAAGATGAAATAAGGCTGACAGCAAGTACAGAATGAAAACAGAGTTAGCACTGTAGCAGTGTTCACAACACCTGAAGGTCAGCTGTTATAGTCGGTAGGAGTTCCCCTTGTGTAATTGTGTAACGAAGTCTAGCAGCTTCCCTGTCTGCAAATAGATTTAAATTGTGAAGCAGCCATAGGATTTTGATCAATAATGATGGTGCCAATGATACAAAAAATTATTTCTAAGAAAAAAGGGAAGTATTATCACAAAAAACTTATGATGATTATATTTTAAATATCAAGGCCATGGAGTGTTAGAAAGTATGGTGAAAGTATGGTGAAACTTAACTCTGTTCAGAGAAGAAGGACATTTTCTCAGCTTTAATTTTGGCTTTATAAGAGATCATTACAGAGTGGTATGTCTCTTTATTGGAGGAATAGTTGTTTTTTTCTTTCGACCCTCCGAACTTCTAGTGTAAGGTTTTTGAGCTCGTCTGAAAACCAAAAATTATTTCTTAGCTGAATATATGGAACAGGAGAGTGGCATAAAACACAACTCATTTCCTGAGGTTAGAGCAAGCAACACTTCTTGCAGGCTACAGAGAGACATGCTGGATCTTTCTCTAACTGGATGGGTAAACACAGTGGATAGCTCTATGGTCTGCTGCAAAATCAACTGCGCTGCACTGTGCAGAGATGGTCAGCGAGGTGCACTAACGAAACATGCAGGCCATAACAACACACACATACATATGAATACATCTGATACACTGAAGGAATATAGGGGTGGCAGTCATAAGTTGTAGATTTTACTAGGTAGACCCAGTAAGCTACCAATACCACAGGGCTACATGAAAAAATGTCCGTACCCCTAGATTCATGGGACCAAATATTAAGGTGCACATATTGGTTTACCATCATATCTTTGTAATGATATCATTTAAGAAATATCCTGGTATTTAATATATTTAGTATTAATGTGATGTTTTGATATTTGTTAGTTTTGGGTACTTTATTTTAAACTTTTTTAACAAGTTGGAATGTTATGAAGGTTTTGGGGAGGTAGTGTTTTTTTTACAAACTTATTAAAAATGATTTAAAAATATTTTCTTATCTTTAAATGTATTATTTTTGTAATTAAGACAATTTCTATAATTATTGAAACGGGGCTCATGTTTCTTGCAATGCATGTATTATTTATTTGATGTATTATTGGGTATGGGATTTATCGGGGGATTCGGTAGTTAGTGTTTTAATATTAGCTTACGTTTAATGACTGATTTCTTGCAGTGCTTGATTTTATATAATGTATAAAATGTTCAAATGTAAAATATTTTTTAAATGTATTACATGTTATATTACTTCCTAACTTTTGTGGTTCTCAATTTTTTGTGCACAATAATTTTAAAATAGATTTTTGGTTTTAGCTCTACATGAACCTCTGATGCATAAGATAAAAAATAACTGTACAGAGCGAGAATATTATGTTGCCTTCCCCTCAATTATACACTTACATTATTATTTGAAAGGGAGGAGTTAAAATAGTCAATCTAGCCTTCACCTCCACTACAAATTTAGCACTTCCCTCAATGTTTTCGGGTTTGGGTTTAAAATAGCAACGTTGACTCCATCCCACCAAATATATGTTGTTTCCAATGTTTGTTGGATTGTAGTTTGAATAGTAAATTTAATCACTCCCCCTCCCAAATTATGGACTTTCTTTAAATACTGGGGGTTTGGAGTTAGACTATTGCTCCATCCCGACTTTAACACTTTCACCTAATATTAATACATCTTACCATCTCGAATTATGCATTTTTTAAATGTTTTTGGGTTTGAAGTTTGAATAGTATATTTGACTTGCCTTCACATGCCTCCATTACACATTTTTCCCAATGCTCGCTGAACTGGAGCTAGAATAGTACATTTTCTGCCACACAAAATTATACACTTTCCTCAGAACAGTAAATCCAACCCTTGAAATTGTGCTCTTTCTTCAATGCTTTGTGGTTTAGAGTTAGAATAATATTTTTGACCCCCCCCCACAAACACATATCAGCATTTTACCCAATGAGTTGCAGTTTATATAGTAAATCTACCTCCCTCAAATATTGCACTTTATTGAATGTTTGTGGGTTTGGAGTTGGGCTAGTACATTAGACCTCGCCCCAATAAACACTTTGCCAAATATTTATTGCTAGGAGTTAGAGAAGTAAATCTACCCCCAACTCCTACCAACACCTCCAAATTATACATTTCACCATTGTTTTTTGGACAGGAGTGAAAATAGTACGTCAAAGAAGTTCAAATTAATCACTTTCTTGAATACTTGGAGTTTGGAATTAGAATAGTATATTTTTCCCCCAACTTCAAAGTATACAGTTTCCCCAATGCCCAATGTTTGTTCGATTGGAGTTATAATAGTAAATCTTAGTCCTCAAAACTAAGCACTTCCCTAATGTTTGGAGGTGTGGAGTTAGAACACTTTGGGCCTGATTCACAAAGGTAACTCACTTTTGAGTAAGTTTAAACTTTTGAGTAAGTCTATCACTTTTCAGTATTAACACACTGCACGCTTGTAGTAACTTACACTTTTGTAGTAAGTCAAGCACTACACATGGTCGACCACTGGTACTGCACCACTCTCCCATAGAAAATAATGGAGGTAGGGGCTTACTAGAAAAATTTAAGTAACTACAAATGTGTAAGTTACAATACAAAAGCAGTTTCTGAATACGGGAAAGTAGTAAAAATACTCATAAAAGTGTAAGTTACTACAAAAGTGCAGTTTGTGACTAGCACTTTATGGTAAATCTTCCAGTACTACTATAGTACTACAAAACATACTACAAAGTGCAGTTTAAGAATCAGGCCCTAACTTTTCTTCATCTCCAAAATAAGCATTTTGCTCATTGCTTGTTGAATTTGCGTTAAAATAGTTTATCTAATCTCTTCACATAATGTATTATATTGAATGTTTGGGGGTTTGGAGGATGAATAGTATTTTGTGACTCTGTCTTCTTTATACACTTTTCCCAAAGTTTGTTGGAGTAGAGTTAGAATAGTAAATCTGAATCTCCTAAATTAAGCACTTTATTTAGTTTTTGGGAATAGCAGAAAAGTTTAATTATACCACCCCAACCCCAATTATACACTTTCTATAATGTTTGTCTTATGTAATGACATTAATTAATAGAATACTTGTTTGTTAGATTTCAAAAATCAACAATGACATTTTTATTTTATAATCATAATAAAAAGAATAAACATAAAATTAGTGAACCCATTAAATATATTTGTACTTTATTAATAAGCACAATAAACACAGTAATAATTATAAATCATACATAATTCATTTTTGACACATAAAAGTAACAATAATAAATTAATGCTTGCAATTAAATCAAACATGAAAATCACTTGTATACAAATGTATTAAATAAAGTTCCGGGTCATGTTAAATGGTAAAATATAAAAATAGGATTAGTCAAAAAAAATAATTACCAGCAAATACAAAATTAAAACTGTTCTGTCATATTATATTCATTGCTAGTAAATATGCAAATTCATTGCATATACATTGCATATTCATTTGTAACATTCTATAATGAAACAACATTTATAAAAGGTTACATTTTTTAATATAAATGTTTATATTTTGTACATTTGTACATAAAACCTTATTTAGAGTACATTAGCATTAATGTTTTTAACATTTTTCGACAAAAAACGGAAACAATTATATTTTTACATTGATTGCAATGTATTGGTAATCTTGTTTTCCTTTTTATTTTGCCACTATTCTTTCCACCAATAAATCCACTCTAGAGTCTTTTTCATCCAATTGCAGAGCAAACATAGAGGACAAGGCAGCAGATTCCTGTTAAATTGTATCAGGTAAGACAATTACTATCTTATATATTTGGATTAAGTAGGCTGAAAAAGTACAATTTAGGTTTATTTAAGTTAATTTACTATTAATGTGAAAATGTATCTGTTAATGATAACATTTCTATGTACTAGGATAATGAATGTTTTCGGTTTTAGTTTCAAAAGTATATGGGGGTTAACATTTACTAATTAATGGGTACACTGGGGTTAGTAGTAAGATGGAGGTGTACAGGTACTGTGTTTGTGGCATTTTGTAAGATTGTGAGGGGTTGGGAATATGTAATGTTTTACATATTTTTTCGTTTTGCATTACGCACATTTTATAGTTTTAAGGAAAATATGTTGCCATTTTCAACAATTTTCGTTTCTTACTTTACTAGAGTTTTTAAAATAATTTTTTTGGGGGGGGTGTTTAAAGCTTATTACCGGATTTTTGAGACATTTGATTCTGCATTTTTTCTGGAAATGTTTTTTGGAATGTCTGATGTGGTTTGCTCTGTTTGGATATTGTACAGCTAGAGAAATTTGAGTATTTGTAATTTAGGGAATACGGTTGGTGTTCTTCCTTTAATATTATGTTATTAGTAATGTATTTTACTTGTATGTTTAAGAGCGTATTATTTACGTGGTGATATATTGGTTTTGTAAAAAAGAAATGTAGTGTATTTTTAGGATTTTGTAAAGAAATGTTGATCATTATGCTTATTTAATGTGGAACATGTTTATATAAATATCTATACAATAATTAGATGGGGTTTCAATGATGTATGCAATGTATTTAAATATGTTAGGATTGTTATAATTTTTGTTTTTAGCTAACATTAATGCAAGATAAATGAATTCTGCCAATTGTTTTTCTTTTTTTGAACTTGACATCAGTCCAAAGAAGCATGCCTCAGCTTTCAGTAGGTCTGCTCTTTCTGTTATTTTCAGGAACATGTCAAGTACCTAATTATAACTGGGCACATCCACATCATCCATCTCTCCATCTCCTAGCAGTAACTGTAACTTTACAGGAATGCTGCATCACAGGTTTTTACATTGGGGGCATTTGTTCACTTTTAATATTTTAAGGTGCCCATCCCTTAACCTTTAAACCACTTTATTGACCCTATATACAAACCACCCCTGAGACCTATAAATTTCTTACTAGAACTACCCATCTCTGAACCCTAAATACTCTTTACTACCTGTATGCACTTCCCCACTCTCCCCCCGAGTCCTATAAATGGCTTACTATCACTTTGGACTACACATTCTTGAGCCCTAAAAACTGTATTTTAACACACAGTAATTACTATGTGCTACATTCACTATGTAGTAATTACAGTGCATGAAACTTTATCATGCAATACTTTAACACTTTGGGCCTCATTACGATGAGGCTCGGAAAGCCTCCGAACTGTGTTCGGAGGCCTTCCGAGCCTCATCGCGGTTTCAGAACTGACAGCCTTATTACAATGGAGGCTTTTGGTTTTGAAACTGGCCTGAGATTCCAGCTGGCTTCCGACGAGCTCAAGGAGCCTGTCTGCAAGCCACTCGTGAACCAGAAAGTACCTTGTAATTATTGTTATTTTTGTCTGCCCTGCGCCATTCCTTGCTGTGTCACTTGTTACTTGCGCCGCTCACCGTATGTTCCACGAGCACTCATGTGCGCAAGTTTTTTCAGGTTACGCTCATATTTATTGTAAACAGTGCTGATACTGTTCTCCTGCTTATACTTGTTCTAAATACAGATTGCTCCTTGCATCTTTCTAAAAACCTTTGAGTCTCTTTCTTCTTTCTTTTTGCAACTTAAATGTGCATGTTTTATTAACGGCCTCCCAAATATTACCTGTTGAGACATTGTTTTTGCTATATACATTTATCATCCATGTCTCAACTGGATATACGGGTGATCTCCTGTTGGTTGATTCCAGTACATTGAGATTTAGTGAAGCGGTTTTTAATTGGAAAACAAATGTAAAAATGTATTTTCTGGTTTTAGTGGTTAATTCTAAGAATTGGAATTTGGGGATTACTAAGGAGTGACAGTAGCAGTATTATAAAATACTACTGTCACTTGACGAAAGAAGACAGCTCCAGTTAAGAACATAATAACACATTTTAAAGTTGACTAATTGTAATTATTTCTTTGTTCCAGACAGGAAAATAAAGTTTTAATAGTGTCTTTTAGCATGTTCGTAATGCAAGTAATTTCATCTATAGGGAATGTTTTCCAAATAATCTCTACCTCCAAACAATTCGAGTTGCTGAACCTCAGAAAGGAGCCGTTCATCGATTTTGTTTTTCTTTTTAACTCATTCTAGGTTGCTGATTACTTGCAAGAGATTGTCCTTCTTTCATTTCTTGGAAATGTTACTCCTTTTTCAACATTTTCAGAAATTGATAAAAGTGAGGATGTGCTTTGTCAATTGAGCTATTGAATGAGTTGAGTCAACCCTTTACAGCATTATTCGCATTTCGCTTCTCCCTCTAAGCATTTAAGGTAGCAATTCCACCATTTGATATGGAATTTTGCAGCATGTCTGTGACTTGAACTGTTTATATGGCCAATCCATGTTTATTCAAACTAATTTAGAAGTGATGCCAAACGTTCTTCATTTTGTAAAAAACAAAAAACACTCCGATTGAAGTGTAGAAATCATCTACATTTGTTGGAGGGTCTAATGCACCTTTTTTTTTTACCTCAAATTGCAATTTATTATTGGTCACGCAGTCAACTACTAGGGATTCTTTTCATTTTTCTCCAGTGCAAAGGCAGTGTGGTTATGCTCTGATGTACAATGAATATATAGCCCTAGAGTAATCGCTCTGCCCTTGCAACGTGCAGAGAAATAATCAACAATATGAGTCCTGGGTTCAGTTCGGCTGTCCTTACAGTAAAGGTTCCTCTTGTACTTTAATACTTTTCCCCCTTTTCCTTAGGACAACTGTTGCCTCAGGCATGTTTTCAACTCTAGTGAATATTTAAAATGTATAGAGAAAATATAATATTACTGTCATTGTTAAGCTATGTACATTTTAAAAAAAAATTTATTTTAATTTACATTCATTGAACTGTTTACCTTGAGATATGCTATTTAATTTCTTGCTTTTATTCAAGCAGATGTAGTTACTTTTCACAGAGGCTTTTAGGTGGTTTCTGTGGAAAAAATATTATTCTGAAAATGCCTCTTATTGTTATTCATATTTATTTTTATATCTGCAATGAAAAATTTGGTATTTTTTTCTGTTATAAGGATGGAAATGGTATTTAATTAGTTATACATTTTAAGAAAATTAGTGGTAAATACTAAAAAATATATGTTTTCAAAGTCTTTGGTTTGTAGAGAATACTTTTTTAGTTTGTTGTCAATTCTTAAGGTTCTTGTTGTTTGACTTAATTTACGATTTTAACTAAAACCTGGACTTTAAGCAATATCTGTAATGTAAAAAAATATTACATTACTTTTTACAATAACGATCTTATTGACAGGATGTTTTTGGTAATCAGTTGTGCTAACAGGGAAACATTTATGTTAATTTTTTCAATGTTTCCATTTGAATTTAATAACAAATATTTATTTTAATGTATGATTTTTTATTATGAAGTGTTTATACATTTACCTGGTACTTTTTCTATTGAGGGTCATTAAGTATCACTCCCAAGCAAATGGTCTTCTGCGTCAGAGTCAAAGAATGGTATTCCTTTTAAAAAACAAAAAATTTAAATGTTGAATTCATTGGCAGTATTGTATTTAAGGTTTAAAATTTGTGTTTGGTGATTTTACTTTTGTACTTACCTTACTTTAAAGATAAAAAGCACTGTTTTTTAGGCACATCAATTTTTTATAAAAAATATTTTTTGATATGTTATTTTGATACATTTTATTTCTAGATTATATGACTGATGTGTGTTTTTTATTGTGATTTAATTTTGTGATGTGTATACAGACTTTCTGATGTATCAAAAATCAAGTGCCACCTTGGTTGGGCGCCATATGAATACACTTTTGTAACATATATTATCTTCAATTTGTTAACAATATTTTATATTCATTTAAAATATTTAAAACAATTAAAATGAATATATTTGGATTAACATGCTGTAAAATCTTGCGTCTTAAAAGTATTTTATACAGACTTACGTTAAATTGAGTGTGAGTCTTGCATGATGAATCAGTTTGGCAAACTATCATATTGTAAATGATTGCAGAGTTACAACTGATGTTCCTAAGAACTCCTTACTACTCCTATGCTTTACCCATCCCTGAATACTAAAAACTCTTTAATACTCCTTGCACTACCAATCCCTGAGTCTTAAAACCTCTCAGTACACATATAAGGTTAAGGCACTTAAAACAATTTAAAACTAACTTACCTGCAAAGTCCTGAGAAGTAAAGTACTGAAATCATGCCCTCGATTGCAAACGGTCATCTGCATATTATGAGATTATATGGGTTACACTGCAGCTCATATGCTGCCTTTCCTTTCTTTTGACCATGTTATGTTGGCAAAGGGTCCCATTGGCAAAGTAAAAATGAAAGGCGACAGCAGGCATTGATGGCATGTACCTACTCTATCTTATACTATGAAGATAAAACTCGTCCTGTGCGCACTCTTGCTGTCCACTTTCTAGTCCCCAATAAAAGGTCAATTAATGGCAACAATACTTCCAAATGACAGCATCAAAAGATGTTTCCAAGTCCACAGCCAGCATCACCACTGGAGTTCTGGGGTGGCTTCCAATATGTGCATAAAGCTGCATCGGTCTGGGTGCATCAAATAGGCAAGAGGCAGAGGATTCAGTTTGCAATTCATTTGCTTAAGAATTTGAAGTCGATGTTCAATTACAGTACGCAATAAGAAGCCCTGTTCTGCTGATTGCCACCAGGTTTCGGGTTGTACACTATCTGGGCTTCATAGGTTGAGACTGGGAAGAAACACTTGATTTCCTAATAGTTAAATATCCGCTAGTTTAGGTGCACAGGCCCCTGTTTACCTTCTAAAATCCGCTAACAGCCCACCCGTTACCAAGGGTTTACTTGCAGCCAGTTCGAAGATAACTTACTTACTCTCTTGTACAGTCAGTGGGATTTAAAGCTCTTTTTTAAATGCCCAATAAGAGGGAGGAGACTACCTAGTGTGGCCTGTTGTACATTTTGGAACTTCTTCTGATCTGAAACCTCATCTAGCTGTCACTACAAGTCTGAATAATAATCCAGGAAAGTCTGGTTTATTTTTTGTTGCATGAATACCAAATCTCTGCCCACTTGACAAATGCTTGTTATCTGCAAATTCCTGTTTAAATGTCTAAGAGGAGGAAGGAGACTACCTAGTGTGGCCTGTTGTACATTTTGCAATTTCTTCTGATCTGAAGCCTCATCTGGCTGTCACTACCAGTCTGAATAATAATCCAGTAAAGTCCGGTTTACTTTTTGTTGCATGCATACCAAATCTCTGCCCACTTGACAAATGCTCGTTATCTGAAAATTCCTGTTGTCAGACTTTATCATTCAGGCCAATAATCATCCTGCTTTTTCACCTGTATTGCTTCAATATGCATTCCCTATGGTGCAAACAATGCTATCTTTCAACTGCTTGTGCATATTGTTACCTTTACTCGGTTAAGGACATTTGTGTTCTCTTCTCCCTAGGTAGTTCCTTCTTGACTTTTCCTTACTTTGGGCTCTAACATTCATAGTTCCTAATCTAACATCTGTCTTATCCCATACATAGTCTTAAACAAATGTCCCCTTGTGACCACATTGAACGCTTTCCAATCTATTAAAATGTCAGGCGCTGTGCCAGGGCTTTCCTTAAAATATTGCTTAATCTCATCAGCTATGTACTTCCAGAAGGCAGAATGCTCCAGTACACTATACTACAGTTTCCTGTTGGGCATTACTGATCTAGGTTTTCCCCACTGCTTAACTGTCAGGGAAGGCTTATGTTCAGATAGCATCCTGTCAAGGTACTCTGCTTGTAAAGGTAGAGGTGTTTAGCCTCTGAGAACAGTAAATAGCACTTAGCTGGATATAGAGGTCGTGGACATGTGAAAAGTAAGAGTGTTACCTACCTCTTAGGTTGCGAAGTCACAAAACATCAAACAATTTTAACCTGGTAGACCACACTCTCAGTGCTTTGGCCATCTTGTTTACCGGCGATGCGACTAAGGAAAGATGGGACCTGTCGAATGTCACATCACTTACACTGTTAAAATCTCTGCTGACTGTCATGGGCATGTGAGCCTGTTTTGCCATTTGCCCAGATAATGCTGTTAAAAATCTAGTCTGACCAACACAGGTTGCATATGTATAAGCCAGCATCACAGCTTCACCTTTTAACCTTCCACCAGCCAGAATAAAGCATCCTTTTCCATTCACATCAACTACCGTAGCCTCAAAATTAACCTCACTTCTCACCCATATTAATGTACCTCTCGCATCGGAGAAAGACGTAGTATGACACAGTTGGACTCTCTATCTCTTTTTCGATTTGCTTGCCTTTGCTTTTGTCAAGTGAGTCTCCTATAAAAAGACAATTTGTGCCACTCGCCTCTTTAAATATGAGTGTATCCTATATCTCATAAAAATACTCTTAATCCCCGAGATTACACAACAGGAATTTCACTTTAATTACCTGCCATGTATATTCAGTTTGCTTTTGCAGTCAGTGACCGCTCCCCGGGTGACCTGCCTGCTTCCCATTAAAAAGGATTCTGCCATTCTCAAATGTGACCTTACCAGTATCTGCAACATATGCAGTATAAGGCCATGACCCTCAGTTCATTAAACGTAAAAAGAATCCCAAACTAAAAATGTCCACCAGGACGGCATCAGCTGTAACATACTCCCTCCCTCAGCTATACTATTGTGCCCCCGCTGCCTTGTGTACCCCACCGGCCACAGCATAACAAGATGTGCAGGGTAATCACAGGCATCAAGTAAGGTTGAGTCCCCTCTCCTCCAAGATATTTTACAAAGATCAGTATGGAGTCACTGCCATACAACAGGGCCAGCGGCGGCCATGCAAGTGAGTTGTCTCTGCCGCAACTGCTGCATAGAGGCATCAGGGTGCTCCAGATCTGCAATCTTTCCTCCTCGCTGATCATAGTGTATTCGAACACCAGCTTCGCACCATCAGTTCACCAAGCACTCCAGGCTTCTGCGCGTCCTTCACAATTGTCAGACCTTGTGAGCAGGGCTGAACTGGGAACCCAAAGCAACCCAGGCAAATTTTGTCAGACCAGCCCCCATACGATGAATAGCTAAGCAATTGTCCACAATCCAAAATGCTACACACGCCGATGAAGATGTGCAGTTCGACAGGACGCTGTTTATCCGATGTAAATCAAAGCGCTTCTTGGCATTTTTCAGGGGTTCTGACATGCTAGATACAATTCAGTACAATACATGGAAAATAACTTTTGGGGTCAAGAGTGATATCCCTCACAAGTACTATATAACAAAAAAGAGCAAGGATGGTGTATCTCAAATTGCCTCAAAGAAATTTTGGTTTAGAATTTTTTGTCTAAATATTTGTTGACTTATTTCGGATTTTAAACTTCCACACAGACCCTGCCGGGCTACAACCTAGCCCTGCAGCCATCAATGTTTACAAAATTTCTCATCGCTGAACTACTGCTCGACCCAGCCCAAAGCTTGTGTCAGCTCAAGAAATGTTTGCGTTTTAAATTAATGAAGTAAGCAGAGTGAGGCAAAGGAGGATGTCTTAGAATACTGCAAGAAATCCACAAATCGCCAACCATTTGGAGTAGCAATACTTGGTCAAATTCTTAATCAAATAATTATCTGACTGTACAGATGTTTAAGCGTACCAATAAAACATGAATCAATACTGTATAATATAATGCGTTCAATCCTAGTCATGGCTAATAGGCGATTGAAGAGAACCAATTTCTAGTATGATAGAAACACACAACTTAAAGGTAGATAGCTGACAATGAAAAAACTACGGAAAAGTCTGATCAGCAGAATATAATAGAGTGAAATATGCAATTGTCACCTGCAATTACAGAACAAGACAAAGGGCAACTTAATGGGGTCAAAGTGTTTCATATATAGGAAGAAATCCAGGCACATCTACAACAGGCAAAAGTAATTACTGTGAGCTGGGAACACAGAATGTGGTTAAAAGGAAATAGATGTAATGCAGAAATGATGAAAAACCAATTACAATAAACATCAATAAAGCAGTGGTGAAGCCAATAAACCTGGCTTTAATGTGCCCATGAATGTAAACACAGGCATTCCAATGGAAGCACTTCCCCAAAGGTGGAATGATCCACCAAAGAGCGAATAGCATGATCTGTGAGGGCAATATTCCTCTGGGTTAAGCCAAAGTCATTTCTATGTATATTTGAAAGAATGGGTAACAATACATACTACAGACAGTTACGCTGTCAAAGCAGATCTATAACACTTAACAGGCATAAGACAGTAGTTACAATGAACTGTTATAATGGAAACAATGGAAAATAGTCTCCAAAGCAACCAGAGTATGCAATATTTTTTGTGTGGAATCTGTTTTTTTATTAAAGTGTTTAATGTTTTAGAAATTTAGCCCATACTAACATAAGCCAGTTTCATGCTTTCTTACATTTTGAATATGACACAATAATACACCACATGATCACCACTGTTTTTTTCTTGCAGTAATAAAGAATTGTGAGTTTTGACACCGAAAGGCTGAAGCTTTCTCAGTCACAATGAACCACCCTGGCTCTCCCAGACTGTATCAAATACTATGCATCACCTCATGTTACCTGAATAGACTCTGAGAATGTCTGGATCTAATCTGATAGTATTATGAGAGAACCTTCTAATGAATTCTGTAGTAAAATGTTTCTTCTTGCTCGTTCCCCATTGGTGCACATCCTTGGAACCATGTTCTTGTACTGTGAATGTACGAAATCCTTTGTCTAAATTCATATAAAAGGACCTGCATTGTCACGTTAGAGAGACCTTTTTTTCCCCACTTTAGAAGGCAAATCAATGCTGGATTTTCTATTGAACTTTACAGAGTTCTTTGTACTTATGATTTCTGTACTAAGATACTAACTGGTTGATGGTCCTGCTTATGTATTTCTGCTTTATATTCTTTAAGTAAACTTTTAAAACTTAACCCATGTCTGTCATTCTGATGGAGAATGTCACCGCTTTATTCTAATGTGTAAGATTTACTAAAGAGAGATGGGTACAGTCGGGGAGCACCAAAGTCCGTACAGGGACTACTTCGCTCCCGGTTCAAGCTGTTGGCCCGTACTGGGCAGGTATAGGAGAGACAGGTTTGCGCGTCGACATTAGTGAGACACAGAGCAGTGGGAGACAACTTTGGAAGACTTCTGAATTCACAATGGACCTGTTTCACAAAGATTTCCATGAGTTAGCTAAATTTATACATAGAAAAGTGGGATACTTCACATGCAAAAATGACAGGCAAATCACAATAGCAGTTTTGCTTAAAGACTTGTAAATAACAATCAGAAACTACTGCGTATTATGCTGAATTTTCTTCACATATGACAACTAGAAGAGGAGTAGACTAGAGTTCACTGGGGAGTGATCAGAATATATGAGGTGAACATCTACAAATTTGTAACATGCACTTGGAATGCCTTTTCCTCATTTAAACCTGCATTTCTCAACTCAGAAGTAAATGAAGTGAGTATTTTAAACAAATTATGTGCTAGCCTTGGAGCCTCTGAAGTAAGCCAAACGTCTATTTGAATACGACTCATTACAACGACCGCGTTGTTAGTACGCGATGCATTTACATCGCAAGTCATTACAACGACTTGCACTAGGGGGCGCGCTGGAATTAGGAATAGTATTAATTACTATTCCTACTCCAGTTTGCGCAACAGTAGGGAAGGTGTTGGAATTCATTTCCAATACCTCAGCGCCCCCTAGTGCAAGTCGTTGTAATGACTTGAGATGTAAATGCATCGCGTGCTAACAACACGGTTGTTGTAACGACCGCGTTGTAATAGTAGCTCGATGTAATGACAGCGTTGTAAACCCTGTTTCCCGTCTATTTAGGAAGATATATTTTAAAGAAGTGCTCCTAGATCCCCGCATGTGGGTGGGACTATTCAGTGCTTATGATTATCAATGGAGATCCCCTGAGGGAAAGAAATGGTTCTCTGAGCACAGAGCAATGGAAGAGAGCAAGAAAAGCAGTCTTCATTTAAAACATTTATAAAAACATTGATCTACGAAAGCAGATAATGCTAATTATTATTATTTGAATGAACACTGGCATAGTTTGAAAACTTTCAGACAGACTGTAAAGGTTTATTAACTGTACATGTATTTAAAAAAGCAATGCCACAGAAAATGTGTATTTATTAAATGTTTCACAGCAACTAAACAAGGAATGCGGCCCCTATGTTTATAAAGTATGCAGATAATGTTGTATCAAGTGAACAAACAAAATGATCAGTCCAACTGTCAATTTAGCAGGAAGGGAATGGTAGAGGTAGATTATACTGGGTCAGGAATCCAGAATTAAGAAAAACGTATACCTTATTACCGAAACAACAATAAAATTGTCAACACACAATGTGAGCCGGTTTCATTACTTCATAATATCCCGGCGACAAAAGAGACAGGCATGGGCAAAGCGAATGACATTGTGGCTTTGCCAGGGCTTATGTTGTTTGTGAACGTTTTTGTATGAAGATAAGCGACATAAATTGGTCCAATAACATTGTTAAGAGAGCTTCCCTGCCCCCACCTAAGTAAAATAAAAATGTCTAAAATTTTAGATATTTGTTTAATATAAAAGCACACATTGCACCAGTGGCGTAACTATTGTGAGGATGTGCAAGAGCAGTATGTCGTCATTTACACTCAGGATAATGGCTGAAGTGGGCCGACCCTGTGTCCCATGCTGCCTGCTGATGTGCTCGGAAGTAAAATGTGAATGATACTACAGCAGCTTTCTGGATGAAAAGGGCAGACTGAAATCCCCTGTATACATGTATTTTATAGCTTCATTAAAAAAGGTCTTGGCTAATGCTAGACCTAAATATTTCTAGAAAGCAGGGCCAGACTGGAAACCAAAATCAACCCTGGGAAAACTGTTCAAACCCCTCCCCCCACACAACAGGAGGGCTCGACTAGAATGAAGTGTTGGGGTAGTGAGTAGGACATGGCAGGCAACCATGCTCTGAAAGCATCCCCGAGCCTGCAAGGAAAATGCCTAAGTGGAAAAATGGCCAGTCCGGCCCAGCTAGAACGTATCCAATATGCCAGAAGATTACTTCTCAGTCTGCATCATTAACCCTCATTTTTTTTTTGTAAACAGATTTTATTAATTCGCAAAAGGCATAGAAAACAGCCCATAGGGCCTTGCGATGATACAGGAGGTCCAGCTCAAAATTCAATGCAGTTAAACACAGTAATTGCAGAATAAACATTCACTATCAGTTGTCAATCCCACCTATTGGGGAAACAAGAAAATATGCATCTGAGCCCAACGCCCGCCCACAGCTCTGTATCCTGTAGTGCGTCTCAGTGTATTCCATCGAACATAATTCCCACAGGGTTCTCCTGTGCAACTAACACCCAACAATCCCCCCACCCCCAACCTCACCCAACCCACCTCCCTCCCCACCCCCAGGCATGCCGCTGCTTCATCAAAGCCTCCGTACTTGGGTGTCGGTCAGTCCAATAATGCACCATGGTCGCTATGCCCTTGAGCTCGGGCCAATGGTGCTATTGGGTGGGATGCCTACTGATAGAGCGCAGTGATATTCTGAAAATTGTAGGGGTACATTATATTCACGAATAGTCTGTACCCGCATATATATTCTTATGTGTGCGTTAACCTTAGTTAGAATTCGTGTTGTAATAATCAGTGGTAAATGAAATGTTAAGATGAGTTGTGCCATTCAAGAAACGTAAAGTGGCATTTAGAGGGAATTATGTAACTTTCAATGTTCATTGCAAATGTATAATGAAGTAGTTATATGTAATGTAATGCAGTAGATTTAAACGTGTATCATGTTGAAGTTGCACGCGCATAGGTGACTAATTGTGTTTAAATGTGATGAAATGTAGTGCTTGCAGATGTAACATTTTAAATGTGGTTAAGTTGATGTTAAAGGCCTAGATGGAGTATTTGCTCCTTCATGTTAAGAAAGTCCTATTTGTTTCCTTATGTTAGCTGGTTTATGTAGGCCTGAAATGTATTTTCCCCTGGTGAGGCTCTCATTTGGAGATGGTCAGCGAAAATTCATGTGCGTGCAAGGTTGTTCTGTTCTCATGCATTCGTTGCAGGTGCAAGGACATCGTCTTCGTTAGTTAGAATAATGCTTTTGTTTTAGGAGTTAGGTATGGAGGAGAGCTGCTACAGTGTATCCAGGAATGTCGATAATTGGAGTTGATATTTTCTTTCGCTCAAGAAGCCTGAGACCCAAGGACACATCAACCGTTGTTGGACCGAGTACAAGTTTTGTGGAAAGTTACCTACGAGAGGTGCCTGGCCAGAAGAGGTGTTACCTGGGCGGGCCTATCAAATGTTCATTTTGTATTAGGGACAGTGCCCCGAGGGATGAGAGGGCAGATTGGGCAGGAGCAGATTGAGGAGAGGTAGAGTGAGCAGAGAGGGTAAAAGGAAGGGAACGATTCTTAGAATGGAGACTTAGGCTGACTTTTACAACGTGAGTGTACTTCTTAGGAAGTCCTTACGAGCTGACACCTTTTCTTGATTTTGCTTGGGTAAGGTTAAGTAGGGATGTCACTTTAGAATAGTGTAGGGATAGATTAACGGATTTCCTTTACAGATACTAATGAAGACTAGTATAGATGTTGGTGCAGTTATTGCTTGTTTAGTATTCCTGGAATTGCTCATTCTCTTTACGCTATATCGAATTAGATTGGTTCGTAGGATGGACTTTGTATTAGTACCTTTGTATTTTTGCAACCTCGTTCTGAGGTGTCTGTATGTTCAGCTATTTTTGGTTTTGTAATAAACCCCTAAACTTGGAATTCGGAGTCAGTGATCCTTTCCGAACTTTGCTTAGATTGATACATATTAGCTTGTTATGAATACATTGTTTCTCCCCTTTACATTTCTCAGCAGGTAATAAAAGATCCAGTCGACCGAGGGTTCCTAGTAAATTATTAGAGTGGAATCCGGCTTTATCACTACCATATCGGTCCCTCCCAGTATGTGGTCTTCACTCAGGGCAACAGGGTGATCACGGGATCAGTCTCCCACAACAGGGCCCATCCCCTCAGGGTTGTCATCATCGTTGTCAGTCGGGTGTTTCAACAGGTCCACCAATGCCATCCATGCTCTCGCCATCTCCAGTGTCTTTTCGTTCACAGTGCCTTGGGCCGCCTGCAGTCGGAAGGTCCCCTCACACTCCGCCCACTTCACTAGCTCCCTTGTCCATCGTAGCACACTTGGGCCGTTCTTCGCCTTCCAGTGACTAGTAAGTTCCCTTTTAGCTAACACCAACCCCAGATCTATGAACTTGCTAGTGATCTTATTCCTGGCAGTGTGAGGAAACCAGTGCAGCAAACAGTAACCTGGCGTCAGCGCTACCTCTCTCTCTGTCGTGGCCGCCAGCCCTGTTGTCACCCCTCTCCAGTACTCTCCCAGATGTGGACAATCCCAGAACATGTGGAGAAACCCCGCACCTTCCAAGTTACAACTCGGACAGGCGGTCAGGACTCCAAAGTAGTCATTAATCTTGCCCGGGGTAAGGTACGCTCTATGCAAAACATAGAAGTGAATCAGCTGAAAGCGCGCATTCCTAGAGCTTTTCCAGGCCCTTTTGACAAGCTCTCCCCATGGTTTCTCGTCAATAACCTCCCCCAGGTCTTCTTCCCATTTGAGACGTAGTGTTGTTAGGGGTCGGCGCAGTCCCTACGTGATACGCCTATAGAGGCAAGTGACCGCCTTAAAAGTACCGGCCGCCATCACTACATATTGACAAACCAGGGAGGTCTGGGGTTCCACCATCCCCTCTCGCCAATGCTTTCGGATGGCAGCTGTCAGAGCGGCATGCAGCAGGAAATCACCTCTTGGAAGGTCGTGGCGCACCAGAAGATCATTAAAAGGGAGCAATGTATTGTCCTCAAATAAATCCCCTACAGTGGAGATCCCTGCCTCCTGCCATAACCGCAGCCTACCCCAATCCCCCCCATGAGGCAGTGCCTCACAAACGACCAACGGGATCTCAGGCGCATAAGGGGTGCGTACCTGCGCTCGCCTAGCCGATCGGTTCGAGCACTTTTGCACCGTTTGTAGATCCGAGGGGATCATCCTATTCCTCATGGGCAGACACAGTAGCACCCAGGATAGTAGCCTCAGGCTTGGGTCCGGACCTCCAAGGTCCTCTGCATGTTTAAGACGCCCAGCTATCCACTTCGTGAACCACTGCAGCTGTGCTGCATGATAATAGACCTCGAGATCCGGCACTGCAAAACCCCCCTCCGCCCTGGGTCTCATCATAGTGGCGAGAGCCACTCTCCGCCTTCCGGTACCCCATAAGAACCCCGTAATCAATGTGTTGAGTTGAGCAAACACCTTGTGCGGGATCCAGATTGGGAGCGATCCGAAGAAATAGAGAAGTCTGGGTAGCGTAACCATTTTTACTAATGCCACACTGCCCGCCACAGTCAGCGGAAGGGTCCCCCAGAACTCGAAATTGCTCTTGGTACTGCGTACTGCGTACGGTGCGTCCTATGTTACCCTCTAAGAGATCCACATGGTCATGATATATCCGAGTACCCAGATAGGGCAAGCAGCATCATTAACCCTCATGACATACTGCTGTTTATTCAATGCCAAACTGTGCAGTGAAACCCACATTGCTCAGATTGTCTACTACCTCAGGGCTACCTGCAGCAGATATTACTCACGGAACAATGCCTTGGGCTCCAGTAAAGTACACATTCGTTAATACAAACTGCCAGATTCCTAGGTGCTTTCAGAACGAAGGAATGCATTATGGCTCAATCCTTTTCAGGGAGTGCTGTCAGAATATTGAACTCTTTGCCTCTGGGCTTTCATACCACTCACTACCTTTCTGCATATCTTGAAGTCCGAACTGAACTTTGAAAGATACTTCAGTTACCACTCCCTCTAACTGTTTCTGCTCAAAGCTCTCACTCCCTACTGAGGATAGCCCCCCACTCACTTCCTCATCTTGTCCTCTCCCTACTCCTTGCTTCTTAACTCAACGCTCCTTAGGCCCGATTCACAGACATTTAACTTAAGACAAAATCCTAAACTTACTACCATTTTGGTATTCACAGAAGGCACTTACTCATTTTGAGTAACTTACTCATTTTGAGTAACTTACTCAATGAGTAAGTGCCTTCTGTGAATACCAAAATGAGTAAGTTACTCAAAATGAGTAAGTGCCTTCTGTGAATACCAAAATGAGTAAGTTACTCAAAATGAGTAAGTTACTCAAAATGAGTAAGTAAGTGCCTTCTGTGAATACCAAAATGAGTAAGTGCCTTCTGTGAATACCAAAATGAGTAAGTTACTCAAAATGAGTAAGTGCCTTCTGTGAATACCAAAATGAGTAAGTTACTCAAAATGAGTAAGTGCCTTCTGTGAATACCAAAATGAGTAAGTTACTCAAAATGAGTAAGTTACTCAAAATGAGTAAGTAAGTGCCTTCTGTGAATACCAAAATGAGTAAGTGCCTTCTGTGAATACCAAAATGAGTAAGTTACTCAAAATGAGTAAGTGCCTTCTGTGAATACCAAAATGAGTAAGTTACTCAAAATGAGTAAGTTACTCAAAATGAGTAAGTAAGTGCCTTCTGTGAATACCAAAATGAGTAAGTGCCTTCTGTGAATACCAAAATGAGTAAGTTACTCAAAATGAGTAAGTGCCTTCTGTGAATACCAAAATGAGTAAGTTACTCAAAATGAGTAAGTTACTCAAAATGAGTAAGTAAGTGCCTTCTGTGAATACCAAAATGAGTAAGTGCCTTCTGTGAATACCAAAATGAGTAACCAAAATGGTAGTAAATTTAGGATTTTGTCTTAAATTAGTTCTGTGAATCGGGCCCCTTCTTTTTATCTTTATGATCAGGCTATCAGGTTTTAGACGACTGAGATTGGGCACAGAGCCTTGAATTGCTGCCTACCCTTGACTGTGCATGAAACTTTATGTCTCTACATACTTGTTTACATCTTCTCACTCAATTTACATTGCTGGTGAAATTTAATTATTCATATGTAATGTGCTGCTTCTAGAAGTGCTCCAACAGCTTTGGGCATTGCCCATGCTATATAAAACAGCATAAATAAATAACTGAAGGTCCTACAACTTGAAGAGATCCCCACCCACTTAAGTAATATATCCCCAAATCTCACTCTTATTCAGTGCTTTGTTGCTTTGTTTTTCATTTTGTCCTTTATTTGGACTCTGCATACATACATACATATTGACCAGTTTACACCAGCAAAATATGTTTCGCCCAGATTACACAATGTCAGAGGCTCCTGTAATTCACATATTATCTAGTTTAAACATTGCCACAGTAAGAAGACACTTAGGGGCACATTACGATGGCGGGCGGAAGCACCACCGCCGTGCTGGCGGATGCAAAAAGCACCAGTTACCGCCGGCACGCAGCAGTCCACACGCCCGTCCAATTACGATGCGAAAAGTAGGCCAAACACCGCCGGCAAGCCAGCAACACCGTCCGCCATCAAAGTGCGCCCGTACACGTAGCGGCGCAGCCCAACTGACACACACCGTCCGACGAAACACGTACCGCCCGGCGCATAAATTACGATGCCGCAAACAAACGGCTCCCACGGCCAAGAGATACCGTACGACAAACCGAAGCGGTAACACGGATGCCGAGCACGGACAACGAAGAAGCGGCTCCCCGAGCATGAATCCAGCACTGCAGGCCCTCCCCATGCTCCTGCTGATGCACCACCAAGGACGCAACGTACCGCGGAGACGCAGGTAGGCACACACACAACAAGTGCACGCAAACAGCGCACACAGTGCAAGGGCGGAAAAAGCGAACAACCCCCACCAGCGCGTGTACACAACACATCCACCATTGCATCCACATATGACACACAGGCCAAATCGTAACATCGCGGAACACATGTGTACACACCACCTGGGACTAGGAACCAACCACCCCGTCACGGCCCCAAAGCGCCGATGACGCCGCCACACATGCGCACAACGCAGAGGCCAACCGCAGCGCCATGCATGCGTCGCACACAGACACAGGGACACAACCAAGCAGCACACACATCAGCCCCACCCCGAACGCACATGACACGTGACAGGCCTGCCACAGACATGTCCCCAACGCCCAATTCACGGACAACACCCAACGCCACACAACCGACGCACACATGTCAGTGAAGACACGCAACAGCAGGACACACCCCAGTGTAACAAACATGGCGAAGCACACAGCGGCGTCAACACCAACTAGGAGAAGCAGGGCCCCTTCGGGAAGAGGAACGCCAGTACCACACTGAAACACCTATACCACCCTGCACATATGAACAAGACATATAAAACGGAACACCAAAGAGCCCGGGGACCGACAACAGGTGGCCCAAGAATAACATTCACACACAAGGCTCAACGCAGAGCGGAAAGGCAGCCTGCCGCCCACACAAGGGAGAGCAGACAGCACTGAATGACCTTCCATTCCAACTCCGAAACCACAGCCCTACGACAGAAGCCGGTGAATACAGCCATTGTCCAAGAATAGACCAACACAGGCATGCCGAGGAGACCGACCACAGGGCAGATAGCGCATATCACAGAAGCACACAACGGACGGGGAAGAAAGAAGAAAACACTCCCCCATGTCGGCCACATGCAAGTTAATTGGAAGGAGTCACACATCACTGACCTTGAACTGTCTGAGAAGCATGTGGGAAGAGGGCCCGTGTCCTCCAAACAAGCAAACAGAACACAAGTCCTGTCTCCCTACGACTACACAGAGCTCACAGCAACCTCGGAGCGTGCACATTGCAGACTGCACACACAGCCGGAGCACGCCACCACAACGCACCGCTGGGAAATGGCAACCGCAACACACCTACCCAACTACGCCGAACAGCTCAAGCTGTACAAAACCAACCTGTCCCATACATTGGGATGCGATCTCCTGTCCCTGCTGAACGTAAGTTACCGACTGACTTACCGCATCACATTGTTCAGCTGCGTCATGCCCGTCTTCTACTGTCGGAGGTGTCCATACCAGCATCCCGTCGAGATATGCCTCTCCAACCCGGCATGTCTGAAGGCGGACCTGCTACCACTACTCCTCCCTCTGGACGCACACGACAGGGCCTGCTCTGCCTATGGGGGCATGTCGTATGTGGCCAACATCGCACCCGCACTGAAATGGGACCACTGCGCCTCCACACGACGGATCATCGAGAACAGCTACATCGAATGTCACCCAGCATGCCCCATCATGGTCCTCCAAGGGACAACTTACGAACAACACCTTGACAGCCACCATCCGCTACATTGGCTGGCAAACATGTACACCACCAATGACATGGAAGCCCTGCTGGACGGCATCGCATACCTGACAACCTGTCAATTCGTCGGACCACAACGCAGGTTCCCCGAGTGACCTATGATGTCCAACCCCGCACCCATGCTTAGCTTCCGCACGGACTGGCCAGTCACCACCACAACAGCCATACCAAACGACCGGCAACTGTAACCACACCATCAACGACATCGCCATGACATCGGATATGACCGGGACATGCACACTGTTCCCCATCACATCCAGGAACACCGCATGCATCGTGGGAGGCAGTGGCATGGGGTCTGTGTATCGCACCCACATGGACGGAACTGCACGAACAACCAGGACACGACATGGATCCAGCGCCCATGGACACACACCGCTCAGTGGACATGAATAGGTCGCCTGGAGTCTGTGGGTGCTGCACCCCTCCCACCCCCGCCCCGGGAATCCCATACCAGGACCTTTGCATGGACGACAAGTGCATACAACAACAACACGACCCCAGTGACTGTGACATGTCCAGTAACCACCACAGTGCAACAACAAGTGGCACGCCGCTGCATGCACGCAAGCACATGCCCTGATGTCATCTCACATGCACGCGTGCATGAGGAACAACCGCAGCAAACCTGTCACATGGAACTGAGATGGACTGTGCCCATGATGCCAAGCGGTCTGGTAGGCTACTTGTATACCGTCTGTGTCAAAGTCCGCAGCTCCGCAGCTATACGTAAATGTACATTAGCACAGCCTTGGCCAAGCAGATGTCACTCTGAAGCCCACATCCCACATGCAACAGCCAATCACATGTAACCCCACACCCTATCCCATTTGCAATCATGCTCAGTATATCCTCAACATGTATTCCGCTGCCAGTAGTGTCCACTATACTGCATCACAGAGGACAGAAGACTCAATATAATGTTTGAAACCAAAACTGTCTCCGCTGACTCATTTCACAAGTACGAATGAGAGAGGATGAGAGTATGTGAAGTACACGGCAGTCGTGACATGACCATGTAGTCCACTGGTATTGGATGTCAACGCAAATGAGTAGCACAACTGTGGAAGACACACATGTGTCGTGTGAAGTCGTATGGACGCAGTGCTCAGGTGGGTGGGTGCGACGGGTAGATGCGCACATGCCAAGTTGGAGCACGCCGTTGTCGGGAGGGGCCATGAACAGTACACCACCGCTTCCCTGGGCATTGTGAGAGGACACCTGTCGGGGGGAGTGAACACGTGTGTGCACAGCAGCCGGGCACACGTACAAAGCGGTACCAGGCGCACCTCAGCCCACCCTCTGTGGACAAGCTGGATCCTGTTGTGCGCCCGCCATGCCCCTTGACAAGGCACACACAGCCCCAGTCGACCAGGTGTAACCCCAACATAGTGAATCCGCACAGGCGATACAGGGCACGGGATGGCAGTGGAGCATGGTGTGTGAGAGGTCTCCTCGCGCTCCTCCTGGTCATATCACGCAGGCAATAGAACCTCAACGTCTAGCATGGCACAAGTCAGATGGAAGTGTAGGGGGACGCACCACAGCACGAGCAGCACTGACATCACGGGAGGTGGCTCGCACCATCCCATCCATTGCCCATCATACCAACCACGCCACATGCCATTGCGACTAAGTGCAAGCGCGTGCGCCACCACCCCCGAGCCCTCCCCAGAGAGGCCAAAGAGTGAATGTGTGGGCCATCAGCCACAGACGGACGCGGCCTGGCCGCAAGGGCAGCCACAGCCACTGGGTGTCGCAGGTGGCGGATCCGGAAGGCGAAGACTGTGATGCATAGTCCATGCAGGCCGGGTCTCCATTTGGGGCACCACGCAGGTGGACGGCGTCCCGCAACACATCATACCCTGAGACAGCCCACTCGTGCAACTGGACCCACACATACACTCCTTGCCCTCTCTGGTGCGAGCTTGGGGCTGCCTGTGCAAGCGCTAGCCTCGCAGGTGAGCATCCATATTGGGGGAGCGAGGGGAGGACATGAGGGCTGGGGCGAAGATGACTGTATCACTGTCAGTTAGTACAAGGGATGACCCAGATGTGGAAAGGAAGAGACGTGTCCCGTGTGTACTGCAACTAGTCGCCAATCCAACTACCCCCATGTCTGGAATGTAAGCCCGCACCTAGGCCCGCCCATCCGCCACATAGAACATACCACCAGCACAACAACCTTCCCATTCGAAACACTGACTGGGGGTGGCGACCAGTGAACAATCATGTGTAGCCTACCCACGCGTACATGTGGGCCCTCCATGATCCATGTCACCTGCGGCAAAGTCATGACATGCGCAATGAGGGAAGTGAGGAGAGCTGTCCGCCCCACGCGCAGAAGGTGCATCAGCTCCACAGACCCAGCAGCGAGTCCAGCAGGGGTCACATGTGCAGGGGCAGCTGTGCCTGGTGTGAAGGCACATGCATATAGACAGCACATCGACCAATGTGTAGTCTGCCCACATCTACAGTCCATCATCATGCGGACATAGGAATTGAACACAGGGCAACACATCTTCAGTTGGTGCACCCACCGTGACCAACAATGCGCAATCATCGACGTACCCGCCCTGTGCATGGCCCCCCACCCAACGGAGGCACATCCAGTGCCACCATCCCACACACACAAGCCTTCCACGGAACATGCTGTGTCCAATGGTCAGTACAGAGTCAGCGCCCATCTGGTGGATCCTGAACAGGAGACACATGCACACACATGCCAGCTCCCACTATGTACGTCTGCCACCTGGCACGTGCAATGTAACCTCTCACCTGTGACGTGTGACTGCAAGCACACAGCCGTCTTGGCATGGGGCTGTCAATGTGGACACCTGTCAATGTTTTGGGAGGTGTGATCCGTACAGTGCTGTACATAGGGTGCAGTGCTGACACCTACTACTGTCTCATATCCCCTCGTGCCACAGGTCCCACTTGTTTTGGCCGCTCAGCCTGTGCCCACATCGTCGTCGTCGTGTGCCATACTCATCCAGCCGCGGAAGCAGTTCCATGCTCAGCAGACATTCATGTTGCCGTGGCGTTGCCGCTTGACGGATATGCAGTCAGTCCCCATCAGCACGCCCGCAAGTCATTGGGGCCTAGATCCCCATGTGCATGCACATGGCAGTGGTTTGTATCACTAGCCATTGCCATTGTTGGGAGACCTGTGTAAGTGTATTGTGGCCGTGCCGTCCCAGCTTGACAGCTGGGCTGTGGCTCATGTGCTTGCTCAGTCATGTCAGTGATGTGTATGCGAAATTGCTATGTGTCGTGTTGCTTTGACATGTGTCCTCTGCCATTGTCCCTAGGCGGAGACCGAACATTGACCGCCCATACCAATTGCTGGCGGACATGGACGATACAGAGGTTATTAGGAAGTTTCGGCTGGACAGGCCAACCCTGCATCGACTGTGTGCCATGTTAGAACCCCATCTCCGTCCCCGCAGGGTGTATCCGACTGCTGTCACCCCCACGGCTAAGGTGATGGCCGCCATGCATTTCTTCGCCACTGGGTCATTCCAGCACACAGTGGGCATTGGAGGAGGGATGTCCCAGCCCATGTTCAGCAAGGTGCTGAGGGATGTACTGGCAGCCATGATGCTGTACCGAAACAGGTACATCCGCTTCCCCAGGGCTCGTGAATTGGCGGCAGTGAAGGGTGCATTCTATGCCCTTGGCAGAATCCCACACTTCGTTGGAGCCATTGACTGCACACATGTCGGCCTTGTTCCACCACAGGCCACTGAGCACCTGTACCGCAACAGGAAGCACACGCACTCCCTGAATGTGCAAGTGGTGTGCCTTGCAGACATGGTGATCACCCACGTGTGTGCAAAGTTCCCAGGCTTGGCCCATGACGCACACATAATGCGCAACAGCATCTTGCCACGACTGATGTCCAATATGCAACAGGATCGTGGCTGTATTGTCGGTGAGTATGTGGAGTGGTGTAGCGTGCTGGTTGTGCGATGCTGTCCCCTGTCCAGTTGGAATAGCAACGGTTCTCTGTGTCCCTCACACCCAGGTGACTCTGCGTACCCGAATGGGGCATGGCTGCTCAGTCCATTGAGGAATCCTCGCACCCCAGCAGACGATCGCTACAATGAGGCACATGGGAGGACCAGACGTGTGGTCGAGCGTACCTTTGGCCTCCTCAAGTCCAGGTTCAGGTGCCTGGACCGCACCGGGGTGCGCTGGCGTACTCCCCACAGAAGGTGTGCCGGATAGTGGTGGCGTGCTGCATGCTGCACAATCTGGCCATTCGGAAGCAGATCCCCCTCATCGTGGATGACGGAGATCAACCAGGGCCCCAGCCCGCAGACCAGGACAGCTCGAGTGAGGAGGACAGCGGAGAGGAGGAAGCTGGTAATGTGCGGCAGCAGCTCATCGCCCGCTACTTCACTTGACGGTGAGTGTCCATGTACGACGGCTGATGTGGCTGTATCTGTGCAGGTGTGTGTGTGCTGTGTCAGGGTGGCCGTTTGTTCACTGCGTGCTGTGTGTCAACGCTCCATGGCCAGGGTAGTATGCCACTGTTGGTGGCTGTGGCATTGTGCCCTATTGCTCTGTGCGATGTGTGTACATTGCTTGTAGTTGTTGACATGTACTGTGTGATGGGTGTGTGACACACTCATTGAATGTGCTCCTGTTCTGTCTCCCACCCCTAGGTCCCTACAGGCCCTCCGGATTCAATTGCCATGCCACGCATCAGGTGCCTTTCCGCCCAAGGTGGCCGTTGTATTCCGTACAAATAAAACACAGGGCACAAACAGCAGTTAGTGAAAAAGGTGCATTTATTACAAACTGTGACATGTGATTGTGTGTAAGGTGATGACAGAAGTGGTGCGTGCAGTGACAATGAGCTGTCGGTCATGGCTGCGTGATGATCAGGGTGTACCCACTGGTTCTATGTCCATAGTCCAACACACACATGCCATCCAGATGGCTGTGTGGAGTGGGATCGTAGTCCAAGTCAATGCAGTGGCTGGTCAAGGAAGGCTGGCGGAAGGCTGGCTGGCTGCCTCACTTGCGTTTGGAGCGTGCGAAGTCCTCCCGGGAGATCTGTTTCCACTTCGGACGGCCCCTTCCACGTTTGCGAGGGGGTGCCTGCTTGCGACATGCTGGTGGTTGAGGTGTGCTCACTGGCTGTGGACGCAGGGGAACTGGACACTGCTGCTCCACCCTGCGCCCCGGCAGGTTGTGGCGGAGGGGAGCTGCTGTCCCTGGCAGTGACCTCACCGCCACCACCAGCTGGCCCATGAGGTCCACGAGTTGGCCCATACGGGCGTCCATGGACCTCAGCACCCCCAGCACCTCACGCGTGTCTGAAGCAGACCGGACCCATTGTCCTTGGGCCTCTTCATAGGCCCCAAGGACTCTGGCCATTTGAGGCAGGGCATGGCTCCCAGGGGAGGCTGGCGTTTCCCTGACCCTGCTCCTCCTACCAGTCCTGCTGCCACCGGCCTGCCCACTAGCCACATTGCTCACCACGGTCCTCGCTGTGGCTCCCAGGGTGGATCCAGTCGGCCGGGCCACCACCTGCGCTGGGGCTGGAGCCAGCGAAGACGTGGTGGTGGTGGCGGCGGTGGTGGTCGGTGCGGCGATGGTGGCGGTTGCGGCAGTGGTAGTGGCCACAATGACCGTGGGTGTGGCCGCAACGACAGTGGCAGCAGGGGGCTGGGAATGTTCAGCAGCCCTGGATGATGGGTTGGTGGGTAGGAGGGGTCCTGGGGAGCGGCTGGGCCCTGCCACACCAGATGGGCCTGCTTGGTGGTCCGTGTCCGAAGAGGAGGACAGATCCTCCAGATCCGTGTGTCCTCGTTGGGGGCTTGTAGGCTGGCTGTGCTGGCTGCTGGCTCCATCCCCAGCATCCAGCAGTTCGTCACCTGTGGAGAGAATGAGATTTGTTATTGTGTTGCACCTGGCGAAGTATGTATTTGTCGTCTGACATTAACAGTTCGTGCAATCTCGTACATGGGTTTCCCGGAGGCGTGTGTGTGGCTGTAGCATCTGTAGTTGTGTGTGCTTGGCAATGGGACTGTGTGCTGTGCACATGTGGCATGGGACGGATTGGCCATGCCGATGGGTGTGTTGCTGTGCCCCTACTTATTGTGACTCTGGTGTATGCGGGCTCCTGGCCCATCCTGGGTCTGGTTTGTACTTTGCTTTTGGTGTTCAGATGGGACGCTTAGGAACGCATATGGCAACATGGGGGCCATGCCCCAGATTCGCATTTGGGAGGGAATATGCTTTTGGGGTTCAAATGGAACGCTTAGGAACGCATATGGCAACATGGGGGCCATGCCCCAGATTCGCATTTGGGAGGGGATATGCTTTTGGGGTTCAAATGGAATGCTTAGGAACGCATATGGCAACATGGGGGCCATGCCCCAGATTCGCATTTGGGAGGGGATATGCTTTTGGGGTTCAAATGGAACGCTTAGGAACGCATATGGCAACATGGGGGCCATGCCCCAGATTCGCATTTGGGAGGGGATATGCTTTTGGGGTTCAAATGGAACGCTTAGGAACGCATATGGCAACATGGGGGCCATGCCCCAGATTCGCATTTGGGATGGAATATGCTTTTGGGGTTCAAATGGAACGCTTAGGAACGCATATGGCAACATGGGGGCCATGCCCCAGATTCGCATTTGGGAGGGAATATGCTTTTGGGGTTCAAATGGAACGCTTAGGAACGCATATGGCAACATGGGGGCCATGCCCCAGATTCGCATTTGGGAGGGGATATGCTTTTGGGGTTCAAATGGAACGCTTAGGAACGCATATGGCAACATGGGGGCCATGCCCCAGATTCGCATTTGGGAGGGGATATGCTTTTGGGGTTCAAATGGAACGCTTAGGAACGCATATGGCAACATGGGGGCCATGCCCCAGATTCGCATTTGGGATGGAATATGCTTTTGGGGTTCAAATGGAACGCTTAGGAACGCATATGGCAACATGGGGGCCATGCCCCAGATTCGCATTTGGGAGGGAATATGCTTTTGGGGTACATGCTGTGAGCCATGGGTGCCGAACGTGACATGTGTTGTGGCAGCATGACAGTGCATGGTCTGAGGTGTGTGCATGCCTGACATGGCCTGCATATTTGCTGTCTGTTGTGATTACTGGACATGGCATTGGACGCATCGTTATGAGTGAGTGTTGGTTGTGTGCCAGCCAACGTATTGCAGTTGTCCCATCTCCTTGGTGTGCGTGCTGCCCTGTGCCATGTGCATCACTGCAGTGCTCAGGGGGTGTGGCCCATGTTGTGTGTTGTTGCTCACAGTGTGGCGTGCGCTTCATTGACTTCTGGCACATGGTTGGTCATGGGCATGTATCTTAGCGTGACTGCTGTATGTCTGGCAGCTGTGCGGATGACATGCCTTTCATGAGACTGGGGCTGACGGATGGGATGGATGGTATGTTGTATGTGCATGGTGTGTCTGTGTGTTTGATGGGTTCAGTGGTGTTCGTGTGCATTTATGTTGTTCCGCTCTGTTGCGTCTAGTGTTGTTTGTCTTACATAGGCGTAGTTGTGGGGTGTGTGGTTGACAGGCAGTAGGGGCTACATGGACAGGACTTCAATGGTGTTTCGGTTGTGTGTGATGAGTTGCACAGTGGCTGCCGTGTGGTACTATATTCAGTGTGGCTTGTGCATGCAGACGTGGCTCCTTGGGTGTTGCTATGTCTGTGATGGGTCATGTGGGGTGTGAGTCTGTTGTTCATGTCCGTGTGCACATTGTTCACTTGTTCGTGACGGTGGGCGGTGCTGCGTGTTCGTCTGCTACGTGACATGTCCCATGTGTTGGTCGTGTTATGGTCCTCATGCCTCCAGTAATCCAGCCCTGTCCAGTTTCCCACCTGCAAGTTGTTCGTGCGTGCACTGTACTGGATGTCACATGGCTCTAAGCGGGGGTGCTCCATGTTGCAGGTCTGTGGGGGTGGGGGGGTGTTGTGGGTCGTGGGGGTGGCTGGACACCCACTGACACCGATTGCTGTGGACCGTGATGTCTGCCTTTCGGCTGTCGTTGTGCACTGCGGTGGCTGACACGTGGCTGTGGGGTGTGGGGGATGCTCCTCCTTGCTGTGCTGTGGGACTGGGGCCTGGTGTGTGTTGTACTTGGGCTGTCCACCCTCCCACCCACTGCACTTTGTGTTCCTGCCACTTACCTGTTACTTGTCGGTTAGTGCAGCTGTGGCGGACACATGGGTGTGGTGGGTGCTCGTTGTGGCGCTTCTGGCATATTTGGGGACCTGTTGGTGGTTACGTGGCTGGCTGAGTGTACACATGTCCCCACGTATGTTACAGTTGTTCGGTTTGGGCTGTGTGTGGTGGTGTCTGTTGCATGTGTGTGTGATGTGTTGTGTATTGGGTGCTGGACATGGGGGTGTTTGTCCCTGGGAGCTGTGGCATGGTGGTTGCGCATGTGAGTACATAGCGGTGTGCTGGTATACATTAGTTTGTACTTACCAGCCTCCACTCCCCCTGCTAATCCGGCGAGGATCTCCGGATGTATTACGACTCGCACCTTCTCCTCCCACGCTTTGAAGGTCTTAAAGAGCGCGGGATTCCCTCCGCCAGTGACGGCAGCCAGCTCTCTGTTTTTGCCCTCCTTCTTCTTGACCAGGCTCTTTACGTCATTCCAACGTTTGTTTATTTCACCTCTGTTCCTGGGCAGGGTCCCGACTGCATTGACCTGGTCTACGATCCGGTTCCACATTCTGTTTCTGGTGGCTAGTGGTGTGTGCTGGACCATGTTCCCATAGATTTGTGGGTACACCTTGATGATCTCGTCGACCATGACCGTCAGCTCAATGGGCGTGTACTTGGGCATCCTTTGTGGTGCCATGGTGTTTGTGGTGCTGGTGCGGTGTGTGTTGTGTAATGTGCAGGGGGTTTGTGGTGCAGGTGTATGGATGGTGGTGGTGGTGGTGGTGGTGGTTGTGATGTGTGCGTTTCTGTGGTGTGCTGCTGTCCTTGCTGTGTCACTGTGTCCTCTCCTCTCCTCTCTGGTTTGCAATGTAGCAAGGGGTTGTGGTCTGTGGGAGTGCTGCTTTTGTACTCACCTATGTGGGTGTGTCCTCATGGTCTGTTGTTTTCAGGTGTGTTGTGTCTGGGGTTCTGGCCTTTGTATTTTTTGTTTGTCCGGGGGTGTTTTCGGGATGTGTACTGTGCTTGTGTATTTGTGCGTGCCTTGCTGTGTGGACTTGTTGGCCATGTTGTGTGCTATTGGTTTTGTGTGCGGATGGTTTCTGTGCAGGTACGTGGGCACCATGGCTTCTGCCGTGTCGATTCTCATCGGCGTTGTTTGCGCTGGCGGGCGGTATATTTGTGGTTTTTCCGCGCTCATGTCGGTGCGATCGTAATTTCACGTGCGGTGTGTCGGCCGTGAGGGCGGGCGGTTTTGTGTTGTCGTGCGTGTTTCCGTCCGTGGCGGGCGGTTTGACTCCGACTCGGACGTTGGCGGGCGGTGTTTTGTGTGATTTTTCCGTCGATGGCGGTTTTCGGTTTGTGTAATCGTAATGGCGTGGTCGGTGTTCAGGCGGTGTGTGCGGGCGGATTTTTGCCGCTTCCATGCCTGGCGGATTTTTTTACGCCGGGTATCGTAATGGGCCCCTTAGATACTTAATGGTTTAAATTATGACCGAGGTTTCCTTCTAAAAATAAAAAAAATAACTTCTGAACGAGACTGAAACGTATATACTGATACCGAGAACTTTCAGCAACACAGTAACTTTGTGTACACCTCATATACTTTATTCCCTAATGATTTTCCATTATTGCTTCAGCTACCAGTGAGTTTTATTTCACTGAGTTCCACTATTTAAGGTCCATTGTTTTTTGGCCACCATGCCGCTTTAGATAGTACCCAGTCATAAGCAAATCAGTCTTGGTCCTGCTCCAATAAGCGCAGTCCCGTCGAAATGCCAGGCCCACTCTGACCCGGAACACAAGTTACCCCATTGGCAGTTCGGGCAGGACTTTTCGTATTACATCACGACCTAGAATAATCTGCATATGGCTGGTTCCTGTTGAGTATGGTGACGTAGTGGGTGAAAGAATGATGGAGTGGGAGGCGGAATAAGTAATTACCTGTGCCTGAGATAAAGTAATTACCTGTGCCTGAGATTAATTCAAGCATCTGTCTATCACTTTTTTGTTTTCTTCAGTACAATGCCCTAAGTGTGATGGGTATGTCCAGATGGGGATCCTGTGCTCACTCTGCCACGGAACTCAAATTACACCCTATTGAAGAGGCCCAGATAGTCCAACATAGGTCTGGAGCTGCTTGTGGTCCCGTTCAGAGGGGATTTGGCCTGGCTTCTCTCTTCAGCTGAGCTCAGCAAAGAAGACAAGTCAGAGATTTCAATTGACAGGCTGGAAATGCAGATTGCATATAGCAGAGGCATTGGCCTTGGTGCACTGCAGCGTATGGAAGCTGCTCCCTGAGTGCTGCTGCAGTGCACAAAGGCTGCTGCTGCTTTAAACTCTGTGGTTGGCCTGGATGCCTGAGACCTCTGGGTGCACAGACACATGATAGTCATGGTCTGTAACCTCCTCTGATCTGGAATCTGGGGAGATGGTGTGGAGGCAATATCCTCTCCTGACTTCACTGGCTGCCAGGAAGTCAACAGAAGTCAAAAGAAAATTGCTGTAGAAACATTCTGCATACTGCGCTCTGCCCAGTTCACTCTGAACTGAGACTGTGAGTGCCGCGTGGCAATCTGATTCACTCGTCCCGGTTGGTGGTCGAGTGGCTCCACCCTGTGTGGGTAGCAGCAAGAAGAAACACAATTCCAATACTTTGCAGCTCAATCAGAGCACACTGATGACCAGAACATGCTGATAGAGGCATTTTGTGCTATACCAGGATATGGGAAATAAGGAGGCAAGGGCTCAGAGCCACCTCTGTTACTGCATAACCACCAGTGCTCAGCAGCGCCATTCTGAGACAGTTATCTTTAAAATAAACAAGCTGCACTCAGGATGAGATCTCCATACCAACCAGTCACCTCTTCTCGACCTAGGCCCAGCTTACACTTCGATTGCCTGGGGAAGCCCAGCAAGAGCTACAGCGCCTCATCATGAGGTGATGAGGACACTAGCACTAAAATGCGCTATACTAACTGTGGTACTTGGAAGGGCTGCCTCACGCCCATGTGGCGCTAGATGTCTTACCATCATAGGTGAGTGTCTCCTTGGACAAAGAAGCAAAATGGTAAATGTGGCAAGCACAAAAGCTACTATTAAAGGCTATAGTTTCTTGTGAAGAAATATTCGGGTGAACAAAGGAGTCCTGATGTAGTTTTCACGTTAAGGGAGCTTTTCCAGGAGAGATTCATCAAACTGCTTCTGCCCAAGTAGTATAGGTAGTCTGTTATCAGATTTTAGAAAGAAGGTCAGAAGGAGTCATCCCAATTACATAAGGCAGAGGAAAGAAAGGGGAAAACAAAACTAACACAAGAAAGAAATGCTCTGGGCACCTCACATTTCTACCCAAAAAAAGTTTCAACCGATTTTCCTTCACTCAACAAGTTTTGAAGACAAATAATCTTTCAATTGTACTACAATCAGTGCTGACAGACTATGACCTCCCACCCCAATCTAAGGTTCAACCCATCAGCCCCAGAAATTGGCAGGCTACGTCTTTAGAGAGCTCAGAAAAACCCTACTGCTTGTTCAGAGTTTTCCCCACAGAGGCAGGTCGACCAACTAGAAGGTTTGCACTAACACCTCCCCACCCCCATGAGGGAGAAGTGTATCTCATCAATAGTAGAGTTTATAGACCTGTTTGGCAATGGAGTGCACCTTCCCCCTTTCCTCCAATGGTATTTAGGATTTTGTCACTTAGACTTTGTTTGCCAGCGTTTAATAATATAGCAAAAATAATATTTACAAGCATTATTTTTAAAATATAATGTTAAATTGTCAACAAGGTTTTAACTTTTATATAGTTTCCCATAAATGAGCAAGCATGTCATGGCATTTTACATTTTGTTTAAATCCTTTTGTCTCTGAGTAAATGTAATTCTCTCTCTACTTGGTATGAATTTTTACTTGACGTTTTGTTGATCTATGTTGGTGTCTAAAACAATAAAGAGTTGACTTTGATTTTGTGCTCCACTTGTATAGTTTTTTTTATCTAAAAACTGGGTGACTTTTCAGCAAGATCCACCTGGTCTAAAGTTTAAATGGTTTGCATTCACAGTGTCTGTCAGTTCACATCTAAAAAGAGGTGATAATTCTGACTAGGACAGATGTAAACCTATATAGAGAAGGTTGGCAGAGTGAAATTATTTGAGGTCTACGTTAACTGAAAGAACATGATATTGCTATCTTATTGATCTATGCCCCTTGACATGTATTTGTCCGGAAATTATAAGATTTGCATTTTAAGAAGAGGCTTCAGAGCATTTATAGACACATAAGGAAGGCTGCAACTACACATTTTTCTCCAATTGTTCAAGGATAAATTAGGCACTCTGTTCCCCAACTATCAGTGAGAGAGTGCAGTCTTCAAATATTGACCTTAAAACCATCACCGATTAGTTTTAGTGCATCCCCTAGATTTAGAACATGGCAGGTGAATTATCAAGAAAATAAAGGATACTAATAATCACTACATGCGGCTGAGGAATTTTCCTGAGAGATCACCTGCATGACGGCTAAGACGAAGTAGCAAGTAATCGCCTTGAATGGGTCCTTGAGAAAGACAGGGGTGGTTGGTAAGGCAGAACTGGAGGCACTGCATTACAGCTGACCTCCCTGCCGGTACACCTGGAGTAGGGATCCACACTGCTGGAACAGCACCGGCAATCTCCCCCTGCTCTCCCCTGCTCTCTCCTCAAAGTTCCCCTCCCACGCCATTTCAACAGGGCCTAGCCTGCCCTCTACTACACCCTACCTACACGCACATGGGCTGGCCACAGGATCCTATGCTCGCTTCCCCTACCCTGGACGCCCTCCTACTCTGCAGACTGCCTGGCTATGCCCCGAAGCATTATCCTTCACTACCAGAGCCCTGCATTATTGCGGACCTCAGTGTTTATACTCCGTAGTAGGGACCCTCACTGCTGGAGCCACACCTGCAACCTCCCGTAGCTCTCTACTGGCCATAAAGTTTTCCCCTCTCTCGCCAGTATGGCAGGACCGTGCCTGACCCCAACAGGAGACAACACCTACACCGTTGTCTATCCTCCTAATATCTCCGCTGCTAAAACCTTCAAACACTCCATTCTGAAAAGACACCCGGAGACCCTGATCTCTGACTTACGATATAGCGCTGACAAGGGCACAATCATTAATGATCTCATATTCTATTCTAGAAAAACATCCCTTTGGCGAGAAACCTTCTTGGACCTCCTGAATGTACACAAAACCAGGAACATTCCGTACGGCACTAAGCTCACGATCGCGCCCTCCTCAAACTTGCGAGCTGACCTTACCATCACCTTATACAGAAATGGAATCGTCCTGATCCAAGCTCCAACAAAAGACCTCAATAAATTCGCGGACCTCTTCACCCTCCTCAAAAATCATGTGCACGACCCTCATCCTTCCACGCTCCCCCTACACCAACTTGCGCCACCCGACACCCTCCCACGCCCCGTTCAACGCAGCCCAACCGGTAAGGAGAAAAGCCTCCCACTTCGCTCCACCAAAGACCCAACCACTCCCCCCGCGACTCACCACCCCCTCCAAGGGTGCGAACTAGACCAACCCAACTCTTGCCGTTCCCCACTCTTAACAGCCCACCAGGCAACGACCCGCATATTACTACTAGGGATTCTCCTCCCACCCTTACTCAACCTCTGCCTTTCGTCAAGGAGATCTTGCCGCCGCCCCCCCTAACCAGGGCCCACCCCCCACCTACATAGTGACTCATAGGCCAGACACTTGTAGGGCAGCAAACACCCGCCCCAACGATCCCTCACCAATCTGCCAAGCGTGCCTAGTCATTCTCTAAATGCTCACGAAACAGGTCGATCTAGCCCCACTACCAAGCTACCAGGGCTGGCTAACAGAACCGCTCCCAAACCTTTGACCCCCTGCCCACAAGCTCTTCCCTCATTTAGGGACGTCAAAACCCTACACCATAGAGCAGCCAAACTAACTCAGAGCATCCATAAATCCATTCTGGAACTTAAGAACATCCTTCACCTCACCGAACTCTCCTTCTCAAACTTCAAGCTCCCGCAGAACTCTACTCCCCCCCTCTCACCGAGACCCCCCATTACCCGTTACCGCTATCCCTGCGACACCTTCGCCCTCGCAAACAGCCCTGCCCCCTCTCGGAGGAGGAAATTCTAGCCCTCCTCCGTACCTAAATTCTGCCTCTGTAACTCCAAGTCCACTAGACCTCTCAGAAGAGGAAATTCTAGCCCTTCTCTTTACTTACGAATCTGCCCCTGAAACCCTTAGGCCACTGGACTCGAGTGACGAACACGCTATCCATACGGTTGCAATCAACCCTAACAGATCAGCTACTCTCCGCAACAGAGGAGTTATTAACAACAACCTAGCGCTAGTACCCATTTCCGCCCCAACGCACGGCACACACCCTGACCCCCCTCTAACCGGCCTCCTAATTAACTGTCGCTCAGCAGTAAAACATGCCGCAGATGTCGCTGATCTCCTCCTGAGCCTAAAATCTGACTTAGCAATCCTGACAGAATCCTGACTCAATGAATCCTCATCTCCCTGCCTAGACATCTTAGTCCCTCCTAACTATAACATCGCAAGACTGGACAGGCAATCAAATAAAAAAGGGGGAGACATTGCCTGCATCTACCGCTCTAACCTCCTCGTAACTGAACTTCTGGCAGATCCCACAGTCTCCTGTGAATACCTCGCACTCTCCATATTCAGCAACGCCACCCAACTGTGCAGACTGCACATCTTTTACCACCCCCCAGGCATGAATGACGCCTTCACTGGCCACCTGATGGAAATCATCACAGCCAAGGTCTCCTCAAATTCTAAAGACATTTTCCTTGGCGACTTCAATCTGCACTGGAACGACCTCAAGGATCCCCAGGTCATCGCCATCAAAGACTTCTTAGCCGACCAAGCCCTTACCCAAGCATGCACACTCCCAAAACACTCGAAAGGCGCCACTCTAGACTGGATCATTGCTAAGGAAGCTGTGGGCAAGATCATCTCTATAGACCCATGCGACTGGTCTGACCACCACGCTATTACTTTCCTTTTGCCTGGCACCCACAAGACATGGGCACTGCAACCTGTGATTCCTAAACGTTGGATCAGAGACACTAAGAACCTTGATCCCGGAAAACTGGCTGCACGCTGCGAGACTGATCTCCCCCCCCTTATATCACAACGGTCAACAACCTCACAGAACACTATACCAAAACTATATCTAACATTCTGGATGATCTTGCTCCGCTCAAACTAAAAATAACCCAAATCAAAGACAGAATCCTTTGGTTTAATGGATCCCTCAACAACGAAAGGAGAACCCTCAGGCAGGCAGAAAGAATCTGGAGACAGCACCCATCAGACACCCACTTAAAACTTCTTCGCCAGACCAGAAATGCCTATAATAAGAACATCCTCAAGTCAAAATAAGAATTCTTCAGATCAGAGCTGGGGGACGCCAAGAACAGACCTCGCAAGCTCTTCGAAATGGTCAAATACCAATCCAATAAACTGGCCAAAACCTCTAAAGAAACCCCTAAATCTCTAATAACTTGCGAGGAATTTTCGTTCTTCTCCGACAAAATTACTGCCCTAGGAAACGAACTTAGATCTGCTACCTACTCCCAACCCCCTCCAGTAGTGCCTCATCTCTCTGCGCTGCCTCCCCAGACACCACCCAAAAACCATGCGCACTGGTCCTTCTTCAAAGATTATGACGACCTCTCCGTCTCGAAAATTCTTGCCTCCTTAAACCCAAACAACCACTTTAATGACCCACTCCCCTCTAACTGCTTAGCTGCCACCTCTCAATCTATCATTCCTAGTTGGACGGCAATAATCAATGCCTCCCTCCATCAGGGATCGATACCTGACTCTCTAAAAGCCGGTCAAGTCATCCCCATCTTAAAAAAACCCACGCTGAATCCTGCCTCCCCAGACAACTTTAGACCTATATCCAACATCCCACTTCTGGCCAAAGTTCTGGAGAAATGTGTACAAGAGCAATTGAGCCAACACATCACCAACTTCCACCTACTTGACGAATTCCAGTCTGGATTCAGGCCAGGGCACAGCACTGAAACCACCATTCTCCACATCGTGGATGAGGCCCTCCAAGCCCTTGACCAAGGCAAAACCTGTCTCCTAATCCTTTTAGGCCTATCCTCTGCCTTCGATACGGTCAACCACGAAATACTCCTCGAACGCCTCAAACTCAGGATGGGACTGGATGGCCCTGTTCTTGAATGGTTTAGGTCCTTCCTACAGAACCGCTCTCAGAGATTCCTAATCAACGGTAAACTGTCCGCTCCCTCTCCGATCACGGTCGGAGTCCCCCAAGGATCAAACCCTGTCCCCTACCCACTTTAATCTTTACCTTGAACCGCTAGCAGAAGTACTACGCACCGCCAATATCTCCTACCACATGTATGCCGACGACACCCAGATCTACATCAGAATCTCTTCTCCCGAAGAGATACTCTCCCTAAACGAGGCCTTGAAGTCGACTGCCCAATGGCTCACATCTAACCAGCTCAAACTTAACGCACAAAAAACAGAATTTCTTCTAATCTCCCCACCCAAAAACAACCCCCACATTCAGGAATGGACCAAAGCGATCACTGCCTTAAACTGCACTCCATAGTGGACTCTGCCAAATCCCTTGGAATAACCCTAGATTGCAGTTTAAATATGCGTGGCCAAATCAACTCGATGGCCAAAACCACCAGATTTCACCTGAGCTATCTAAGAAAGCTGAAACCCTTCCTCAACGCTACCGACCTCAAAATGGCAGTCCAGGCACTAGTCATCTCCAGACTCGAATATGGCTGCTCTACTCACTCGGGCCTCCCCAAGATCTCCCTGGCCCCCTTAAAAGCCTGCCTTAACGCTGCCGCCAGACTCCTAACAGGCTCAAAGAAATTCGACCACATTTCACCACACCTGAAAGCTCTTAACTGGCTTCCTCTCGAGGCCAGAATCCAGCTTAAACTCGATTGTATCACTCACAAAGCTCTATACGCTAATTCCCCTGAAATTCTCGCCCAGAAACTTGTGGTATCCGGAGGAACCAGAAACTCCCGGTCCGCCAGAGACCTCCTGCTCCAGCCTCCACGCTTTTGAAAGAAAAAACGTACAATCGGGCTCTCTCAGGGGCTGCACCAAGAATATGGACCTCACTCCGCCATCAGAAAAATTCAGTCACTGGCACGCTTTAAAAAGGAGGCCAAAACCTTCCTAATGGGCAAATTCCTTGCCTAAGTCCTGCACTGCACTCACCTCAGCAACTTGTGCTATACCTTACTACTGCCACACCTTGGATTCACCGGATTGTATCCACCCGACACCTCCGGGCATCCCTCCTTTAGACTCTTGGACCTCTCGCTCTTGTAAAATGTATATATTTGTTTTCTTTTCCCAAATGTTCCACCCCCTTACTAAGTTCTTTTGTATACAAGTTTTAATCCTGTAAAGCACTCTGATACCCTAACGGGTCAAGTTCGCGCTCTATAAAACACAAAAATAAATAAATAAAGTCTGGCTATGTAGAAAAGAAGCAGAAGAAGTTTAGTAAGGTGAAGGGTAATCTAAAAGCCCTCATGCAGAGGAAACAGAAATGTTACTAAGCAGTATCAGGGTGAGAAGGGAAATAAAGGGAACACATTATTTAATATAGGCTCAATTCACAAAGGTATTTACGTACTGAAGTAATACTTAGGTGTGATTCAGGCCAGGGCACAGCACTGAAACCACCATTCTCCACATCGTGGATGAGGCCCTCCAAGCCCTTGACCAAGGCAAAACCTGTCTCCTAATCCTTTTAGGCCTATCCTCTGCCTTCGATACGGTCAACCACGAAATACTCCTCGAACGCCTCAAACTCAGGATGGGACTGGATGGCCCTGTTCTTGAATGGTTTAGGTCCTTCCTACAGAACCGCTCTCAGAGATTCCTAATCAACGGTAAACTGTCCGCTCCCTCTCCGATCACGGTCGGAGTCCCCCAAGGATCAAACCCTGTCCCCTACCCACTTTAATCTTTACCTTGAACCGCTAGTAGAAGTACTACGCACCGCCAATATCTCCTACCACATGTATGCCGACGACACCCAGATCTACATCAGAATCTCTTCTCCCGAAGAGATACTCTCCCTAAACGAGGCCTTGAAGTCGACTGCCCAATGGCTCACATCTAACCAGCTCAAACTTAACGCACAAAAACAGAATTTCTTCTAATCTCCCCACCCAAAAACAACCCCCACATTCAGGAATGGACCAAAGCGATCACTGCCTTAAACTGCACTCCATAGTGGACTCTGCCAAATCCCTTGGAATAACCCTAGATTGCAGTTTAAATATGCGTGGCCAAATCAACTCGATGGCCAAAACCACCAGATTTCACCTGAGCTATCTAAGAAAGCTGAAACCCTTCCTCAACGCTACCGACCTCAAAATGGCAGTCCAGGCACTAGTCATCTCCAGACTCGAATATGGCTGCTCTACTCACTCGGGCCTCCCCAAGATCTCCCTGGCCCCCTTAAAAGCCTGCCTTAACGCTGCCGCCAGACTCCTAACAGGCTCAAAGAAATTCGACCACATTTCACCACACCTGAAAGCTCTTAACTGGCTTCCTCTCGAGGCCAGAATCCAGCTTAAACTCGATTGTATCACTCACAAAGCTCTATACACTAATTCCCCTGAATTTCTCGCCCAGAAACTTGTGGTATCCGGAGGAACCAGAAACTCCCGGTCCGCCAGAGACCTCCTGCTCCAGCCTCCACGCTTTTGAAAGAAAAAAACGTACAATCGGGCTCTCTCAGGGGCTGCACCAAGAATATGGACCTCACTCCGCCATCAGAAAAATTCCGTCATTGGCACGCTTTAAAAAGGAGGCCAAAACCTTCCTAATGGGCAAATTCCTTGCCTAAGTCCTGCACCTCAGCAACTTGTGCTATACCTTACTACTGCCACACCTTGGAATCACCGGATTGTATCCACCCGACACCTCCGGGCATCCCTCCTTTAGACTCTTGGACCTCTCGCTCTTGTAAAATGTATATATTTGTTTTCTTTTCCCAAATGTTCCACCCCCTTACTAAGTTCTTTTGTATACAAGTTTTAATCCTGTAAAGCGCTCTGATACCCTAACGGGTCAAGTTCGCGCTCTATAAAACACAAAAATAAATAAATAAATAAAGTCTGGCTATGTAGAAAAGAAGCAGAAGAAGTTTAGTAAGGTGAGGGGTAATCTAAAAGCCCTCATACAGAGGAAACAGAAATGTTACTAAGCAGTATCAGTATGAGAAGGGAAATAAAGGGAACACATTATTTAATATAGGCTCAATTCACAAAGGTATTTACATACTGAAGTAATACTTAGGTGTGATTCAGAAAACATGAACATACACTCAAATGGATTTATTCACACATTAAATAATATACATGGTGTGATTTTACATGTGATTAAAACTCCTCACAGGGAAAAATTGTTGGTATTCTAGGCAAGGGACACATGCAAATGTTGGTGAAAACATTATGATTATTCAAAAAGCTGTTGCAATTAAAGTTAGACAATATTCACATAAAACTATTTGCATGACATAGAAACTGAAAACATGTCAAATAAAATCCATAGGCAAGCAGAACCTCATTTACAGGACCTAAAATACATGCAAAAACCATCTGCCCCAAAATTGATTACATTGCATCAATACAGAGCACAACAGCCAAGTGCCTTTGCTCTTACTAACAGATGCTTAATATTTCAACAGTCTTTTATAAGCTCTGTAAATGTGACCACTCTGGCTGATATTTGAATGTAACATCTAATTAGGAAGGTAAGCTACAGCATTACTAGGATGACAAATGTCGATTTCTAATCAATAACGGTTTTAATCGTGTACCTGTACCACAAGGAGCTCCCTAGGGATCTGGACAAGTTCTTTCACTCTTAAATTTTTATATCAAACCACTTGGTGACATCTTTAATAGAGTCCATCATATTTTTTCACCAACTTATTGATGACACCAAGCTCTATTTGGAGGTTTCCACTTCTACTGATACCTCTTTAGTGACTGACTCATGACAAGATACAATCTTGAATGACTGCTCATCACTTCAAATTCAATCTCCACAAATCTGAGATCCTACTTATTTAGCCCTGATCTTCCACCACCCCACCTCTAAACAGGCTGGACTTTATACCTTAGACTTCGCTTTGAACATCATTGACAGCTAGAAATCGCTTAGTTTAGTTCTAGACAATCAACTTAATGTTCACAACACATTAACAATATGGCTTGAAATGGCAATCATCAGCTCAGACTGATCGGACACATCAAATATTTTTTTTTAAACTGAACAGGACCCCAAGGAAGTAGTCCAAGCATTGGTCCTCTCCAGAGAATCTGGCATTGCGAAACCTCACATCTTTTCATGGTGAATGACTGCTTTGATCAAATTACTCCCGTACTGCTCTCCTTGAGTAGACTCACTATTGAGGGCTGATCTACCTATAAACTAACATACAATAAAAATTTACATTCAGATCACTCCAATTATTGAACCAAGAAGCTGAAGATCTCAGGAGGTTCTCGGCAACACTGCAGCTTTGACTACCCTTTAGTTGAAACCCCTATCTTCAAAAACGCTAAGACAATTCACTCTAAACTGTTACATCATTCCTTCCTCCTTCACACTGCCCTCTTCTTTGAAGTTTGGAGCTTGTCATTTGATGAAAATGATTGGAGTCTCTTTAGGAGCGTGCATGCATTTCCACTCCTATTACTTATAGTCTTGCCTATGTCTTATTCACCATTTATGCTCCTTGTCATGATGGATCCAAGTATTGCAAACTTTTGCTTTTACATTTAGACCTTGGACTCCATTGCTGCTCTTGTTAGTACCTGGTTCTTGAGCTTTGTACACTGATCTATGTACGTGCTAAAAAGACACTCAGGGGTCGATTCCGATTCGGGCCGGAAAAAGCACCGACCGACTCGGATCCGGAAATAATACCGACCGACACGTACCCGTGGCGCACGACATGCCAAGTACGATGCTAGGCGCGAAAAATCCGACCGACACGTACCTAAACCAAGTCGACCGACCGAGCCGCACGGAAAACAGCAATCCGGCCGGAAAAACACGCGAATCCAACCGACCGACACGCACCCGGAACAAATCCGACCGAAACGTACACGCGAACTCCAAACCGCAAAGTACGATGCAAGGCGCAAAACCACGAGCGAGTCGGACGGAGGACAAGCCGTACGACCGACACGCATACAAAACCGAGCCGAAGCAACACAAAACACCGCGACCGACGCGTACGCAGCATAGAAAACTGCACAAACACAGCGTGAACGAAACGGAGAACACCGTACGAGACTAATGCAGGGTCCGACTCGGTCACAAGAACGTTTCCAACATACACAAACAGCACAAAGGGAAAATCACCCAAAAAAAGGCCAAACAAGCAATTACCAAGCCAATAAATACTGGGGGGTGGGGACAGAGAACAAAGACACACCCACAACTCCACCTATATAAAGGACACAAATCACAACCATGAGCCTTTGCAAATGCCATTCCACTGCCAGCACCCAAGAGAAAGCAACCACACACCCACAGCTCATCCCTCACACAAGCCACACACCATCAGCACACCAACAAATACCTACCTCACATACACCCAGCAAAACACACACTCACACACCCTCACCTGCACACCAACACACACATCACACACCATCACCACCCATCACCATGCCCCCAAGAAGATTCCCAAGTTCCTAGATAGTGAATTGGAAGTCATGGTAGACGAGATCCTCAGGGTGGAGCCACAGCTGTTTGGCACACTGGTCCAACAGACCCCCATGTCGCAGAAAACCAAGATGTGGGAGAGGATCATCAACAGGGTGAACGCACAATCACCATGTCGGCGCACAAAGACCGACATCCAGAACAGGTGGTATGACGTGCGCAGGAGGGTACGGGACATGCTGAAGAAAGACTACATCAACAGCCAATACACCGGCAGTGGCCCTCCTGCCAAGCCAATATACCTCAGGCCCTGGGAGGAGAAGGTGCGGGCCATCCTTCCGCCAGTGAGCGTATATGGACTAGAGGACATCCCAGAGCCTGGTGAGTACACAACAAATGTACACAATATACTGCCACAAAACACACACATCACTGTCAAGGGGAGAGTCAAACCATGCACTCATAGCAATTACACAGCAACCAGAACAGAATCATCCCAAAATGTGTATGTCAGTCAGATAAACACAACACATGCCATCAAAAAAGTCACATCCAACTGTGCCAACACATGTACAAACACAACTACAACTACAGCTAGGCAGTGGCACAAATAGAACTAACAAACACATCCAGACATGTAGCCACCACAACACCAACACACAGTGAAGACCACTCAAAGGAAGGAATTCTGTGTATGCTGGCCAAGTCAGTGTAGCCAATAGCATCATGGGAGTCGCAGTCACACATATTGCCCCCCCACAACTGTCCCATCAACACCACCATGAACCATGCTCACATCACAGGAAGTGGAGAAGGACTCACAAGATGGCTGACACTGGCTACTGCTGTGGGGAGCACAAGGCCCTGCCGGCAACTGTGCACCAACAAACAGCAGGACACCACTGACTGACATCCTGAGAGACAACTTACACTCCCTGCAATGCAAGCACGTTCCATGGTGGGATATCTGGCTAGCTGGGTGGGAAGGGGGACTTGCAGCACTGACCATAGTCACAAGCACCTCCCCTCACACACCCCCAACACAAACTCCACAGAACCCACCTGGTAGAATGCAATGCCCCCATCCTAACACAAGATCCCACAAAGAACCACCACCCTGGGTTATGTTGTGTGAAGCACAGGGACACTCTTGGGACTTGTAGCCAAACAACTGCCAGGACAACACTCCCAGCCATCCTGTCAGCACAGCCAGCCCACCCCACAGGGAAGCAGAGTCAAAGGAAGGAAGCATGGGCATGCTGGGAAGGGGGAAGGAGGCAATAGCATGATGGGAGTCGTAGTCACAGCTCTACATCCCCCACCACATGGCCCAGCAAGCTCACACTCACGCATGCACATCCCACAGAGAGTGGAAAGGCCCATCAAAGATGTCTGACACTGTTGCTGTGTCGTGGGGAGCACAAGGGCATGCTGGGTACTGCACACCAACCAACAGCAGGACACCACTGTCAGCCATCTTGCCATTGCTCTCACACCCACACACACTGAACTCCACACAAAAGCAAGTAAGTATGGGAATGCTGGGAAGTGGGGTGGAGGCAATGGCATGAAGGGAGTCGTAGTCACAGACATAGCTCACCCCCACAACTGTCCCATCAACACCACCCTGAACCATGCTCACATCACAGGAAATGGAGAAGGACTCACAAGATGGCTGACACTGGCTACTGCTGTGGGGAGCACAAGGCCCTGCTGGCAACTGTGCACCAACAAACAGCAGGACACCACTGACTGACATCCTGAGAGACAACTTACACTCCCTGCAATGCAAGCACGTTCCATGGTGGGATATCTGGCTAGCTGGGTGGGAAGGGGGACTTGCAGCACTGACCATAGTCACAAGCACCTCCCCTCACACCCCCCCAACACAAACTCCACAGAACCCACCTGGTACAATGCAATGCCCCCATCCTAACACAAGATCCCACAAAGAACCACCACCCTGGGTTATGTTGTGTGAAGCACAGGGACACTCTTGGGACTTTTAGCCAAACAACTGCCAGGACAACACTCCCAGCCATCCTGTCAGCACAGCCAGCCCACCCCACAGGGAAGCAGAGTCAAAAGGAAGGAAGCATGGGCATGCTGGGAAGGGGGTGGAGGCAATAGCATGATGGGAGTCGTAGTCACTGATATTGGTCACCCCCACAACTGTCCCATCAACACCACCCTGAACCATGCTCACATCACAGGAAGTGGAGAAGGACTCACAAGATGGCTGACACTGGCTACTGCTGTGGGGAGCACAAGGCCCTGCCGGCAACTGTGCACCAACAAACAGCAGGACACCACTGAGTGACATCCTGAGAGACAACTTACACTCCCTGCAACGCAAGCACGTTCCATGGTGGGATAACTGACTGGCTGGGTGGGTGGGAAGGAGGGCCGGCTGTCAACCAAACACAACCAATGCAGACCATGTTCACACCCCAGAAAATATATAGAAATGCCCAAATAATGCAGGACAATGTGCCACACCAATATCAACCCCTGACTGTGATGACTTAGGACAATGCAATGTACAGGCCCGCACCCAGAGGCACAGTCACAACTGTCATGTGTGTCAACCATTGATGCCTGCAGAAACATAACATACATTGTTTGTGTCTCCCAAAAACAGGTGATGATGGGGACACAGCAGCAGACGCTGAGGAGTCCCAGTCCCAGGCTCAAGAGGATGCCAAGCTCACTGGCGTCGTACAGCCTCTGTCCTCCTCGGACGATGAAGAACAACCTGGCACATCCGGTGCAAGTCAACATGCAGCACCAGCAGGACCACCAGCTGCAGCACCAGCAGGACCACCAGCTGCACCCCCTGCACCCATCCCTCCAACGACTGTCACCACGAATACCATCCCTGCCGACATGGACAGAACAAGGAGCAACACCAGCACAGGGACCCTGGACCAACCTGGGGCCATGGACACCACCACCACCAACCCCCAAGGTGGACCAGGGTTATCTGTGCGTGCCACTGCACACACTGCACATGTCAGCAGGGGTGGTGGGAGGGGTGGGAGACAGAGGTCGCTGCTTGCTGACGTTGCTGGTGTGCATGATGACCCACAACTGGTACGCATAGCTGATGCGTACCAGTCCAGCACCGGAGACCTCAGCCAGGTAGTGGGGCTCCTCAGAGACATGAAACAGCAGCAGGCTGCCCATCATGCCCGCTTGGACTCCCACATGTCCCACGTGGAGTCACACATGTCCCGTGTGGACTCACACATGTCCCGCGTGGAGTCCAAGTGGGATGCACTGCATGAGATGACGGCGGTGCACAGGGACATTTTACAATGCCTCCGCCAGATGAACAGCAACCAGTCCACACCTCCCTGTGTGCCAACAACATCTGGTGCCGAACAAACTGCAACTGCCACAGGGAGGGAGGAGGACTCTGGCGGAGAGTCCCCTGCACCGCAGCAGCCTGTACTTGAGGGGACCCCCCAAGAAGAGGGGTCGTCCGAGGAGGGAAAAGTGAGAGGCCGATGGCCAAGCGCAACTCCCAGGAAGCCTGAACCTGTTCTGGATGTTCGCCTTTGTGCACAGACTGTTCACCCTGTTGACGGCAACACTACTCCCACACATTGCATGGGGAGTACAAGTTGGACCAATGTGTCAGACAACTGTGGCCCGATACTGGGGATCCTGTCTACCAGGACTTTCAATTCACCTAGGAACTTGGGATTGCAAGATTTATGTACAGCACTACCCATCCTATGCACTATTAACACAAATGTATCACAATAAACACACTAATACACCATACTTGCCTCTGTCGTGATTCCAACGTGGGTGCTGTTATGGGGATGATGAACTGCAAAATTACACTGTGTATGCGAACTGCAACAGCAAGGACAACACAGGCATGTGAGTACAGGCAACGTGACACACATGAGGGAGACACACCACCAGGGCTACACAACACATACACACCTAGGCCATCTGACTCATTGCCTACACTGATGTTGCCAGGGAAGACGGTGCAATGCACAGACACCACACCCATTCCCAGTTGTAGTCAAGTAGCCCACAGGTGCAGTAAGCAAATGGCAGTCAAATGTGTGACCACAGACAACGCACATCACAAAGTGAAGCACAGGTTTATTACACAGTTGCAACATGCCGTAACCACTACAGATGCAAGGTAATCCCACCTGGCAGCGGGCACACAGTCAACAACTGTAGACGGAAGGAAGTCCATGGGTGTGGCGCACATCACCTGTAGGGACACAACAGCTACCAGCCTGGATGTGCAAGGTGGACACAGTTGACCAAACGAATCTGAAAGTACCCTGTGAAGGACAGAAATGACACACAGTCAAAAGCAATGGAGTACAGGACAGAACAGCAAAACTCATGCACAATACATGTTACAAGATACCCACCCAGAACCAAGTTAGCATGTCAACACTGTTGGGGAGTACAGCCCACCTGTCACCACACATCGCAACACACATCCAGTCAAGTAGACCATGGACACACTCCAACAGCACCAGAGCACCACCCACACATCATGCCAACTCACATCATTGACATGACACCTCAGGATACTCACATTCAGCTAAAGAAGTTGGTGATGAGCTGTGTGCGGACATCACCATCATCATCATCATCATCATCGTCACTGGCATCGTGGTCCAGGCCAGGATCCTCCACAGGTGGCGGATGTTGGTCATTGTCATCCTGGATGAGAGGCAACTCCTTCCGCACTGCCAGGTTGTGGAGCATGCAGCAGACGATGATGATCTTGCACACTTTCGCAGGGGCATATGGGAGGGACCCTCCGGTCTTGTCCAGGCAGCGGAAGCGGCTCTTCAGGAGACCAAAGGTCCGCTCAATCACTCTCCTGGTCCGACCATGTGCCTCATTGTAGCGCATCTGGGCTGGTGTCACAGGGTTCCTGAGGGGTGTCAGCAACCACGGCATGTTGGGGTATCCCGAGTCACCTACGGACAGACAAGTGCACATTAGCTGACTTGGAAAAGTGGGCGGAATACTACAGATCAGATCACACACAATGGCACAAAGTCAGTACACACCGACAAGCCAGGCACGCTGGTTCTGCATCTGTGCCATCATCCTGGGGATGCGACTACTCCTCATCACAAAGGCATCGTGTGCTGAACCAGGGAAACGGGCACACACGTGTGTGATGGTCATGTCTGCAAGACACACCACCAGTGCATTGACCGAGTGGTAGTGCTTGCGGTTCCTGTAGGCCTGCTCCTGGGCCCGTGGTGGTACCAAAGCCACATGTGTCCCATCAATGGAGCCAATGACATGCGGCATCCTCCCCAGGGCATAAAAGTCACTCTTCACGTCAGTGAGTCGTCGCAGTCTAGGGAAATAGATGTACCGGTTCAGGAAGAGCAACATTGCCGCCAAAACATCGCGGAGCACACGCTGAACATGGTCTGTGACATCCCACCAGCAGTCGCCACAGTATGTTGGAAGGTACCAGTGGCAAAGAAGTGTAGGGCTGCCATCACCTTCACCTTGGGGGTCAGCGCTGTAGGATACGGCCGGCCAGGCTGCAAATGTGGGGACAACTGCACTGCCAAATCCTCAATCAGCTGCCTGGTGAAGCGGTACCGTCGGATGCTGTCCCGTTCCACCATCGTTGCCAGGTCTGGGAATGGTCGATGGACAGCAGGAGCCCTGCAGTGCAGAGGAGAAGTAAGCAAGATTGTCAGTCACCCCACATATGCGGCATTGAACACACTCAAGATCCCAACATACATCATTATGAGGCACAACTACATGAAGTGTGCAGTACCGGAAGGACATGTATGGTACATACATGGCCAACATCTGTCAACACGGTCCAACAGGTGGCATCAATTAGTCCCAGGTTGGCCCATTGGATATCATGAGGCCGTGTCACAGTTCCCATCTCCTGCTGCCGTGTCACAATAACCCCCACAGTGACATGTGAGGACAGATGTGCCCCAGGCACCACAGCTCAACGACAGGTACATTCCCAGGGACCCTGTAATGCCACATGGACACTGGCATTACATGGAGTATCATGTATACACCACAGCAAAACAACCATGACCCCCACAGGTAGTGGCTCCACTTGCCACGGCAGGACAGACATGGACGTCTGTGACACACACACGCACAACATCAGAGTCCATGCACACACAACGTGGATGTGGAGACTGTCTCCCATTGTGCACATGAAATCAGAGACATTGTAAACACTACATGCACAAAGACTGTGGAGGACCATCACTATTGTGCCACTGGGACACCCTGGCTCAAACATACCGTCCCACATGGGACTCACGGGGTATGTGACATGACATACACATACACCACCGTGAAATGTGACCATGGCACATGCACAGATATGAACAGTTGCACATCACAGTGGTCATGTACACGTAACACCCAGGATCCTGTCCCCATGAACACGTGCACAGCCTGGGGGTGGCTGCCCACAGGTGACACCCACAGGACAACATGTACACCAACATACACACAATAGGAAATGCAGCCTTACATGCCTTATGATTAAGTTTGGACAGGCTGTCGTGATGTAGGTGTGCCCCTCACTCCCTGGGAGCTATCTGTGGCTGGCATATGTCCATCTGAGACAGGCATGCTGACATATGCCAGTCACATGTACAGTGATGCGTTGTACTGCAATGGACCGATCGGTGCCTCCGGCCGGCCCATTGCATTCAATGTGTGCGGGTACGCATTGCACCCCTGTGCGCGTTGTACTGCAATGGACCGATCGGTGCCTCCGGCCGGCCCATTGCATTCAATGTGTGCGGGTACGCGTTGTACCCCTGTGCGCGTTGTACTGCAATGGACCGATCGGTGCCTCCGGCCGGCCCATTGCATTCAATGTGTGCGGGTACGCGTTGTACCTCTGTGCGCGTTGTACTGCAATGGACCGATCGGTGCCTCCGGCCGGCCCATTGCATTCAATGTGTGCGGGTACGCGTTGTACCCCTGTGCGCGTTGAACTGCAATGGTCCGATCGGTGCCTCCGGCCGGCCCATTGCATTCAATGTGTGCGGGTAAGCGTTGTACCCCTGTGCGCGTTGAACTGCAATGGACCGATCGGTGCCTCCGGCCGGCCCATTGCATTCAATGTGTGCGGGTACGCGTTGTACCCCTGTGCGCGTTGAACTGCAATGGACCGATCGGTGCCTCCGGCCGGCCCATTGCATTCAATGTGTGCGGGCACGCGTTGTACCCCTGTGCGCGTTGTACTGCAATGGACCGATCGGTGCCTCCGGCCGGCCCATTGCATTCAATGTGTGCGGGTACGCGTTGTACCCCTGTGCGCGTTGAACAGCAATGGACCGATCGGTGCCTCCGGCCGGCCCATTGCATTCAATGTGTGCGGGTACGCGTTGTACCCCTGTGCGCGTTGAACTGCAATGGACCGATCGGTGCCTCCGGCCGGCCCATTGCATTCAATGTGCGGGTACGCGTTGTACCCTGTGCGCGTTGTACCGCAATGGACCGATCGGTGCCTCCGGCCGGCCCATTGCATTCAATGTGTCGGGTACGCGTTGTACCCCTGTGCGCGCTGTACCGCAATGGACCGATCGGTGCCTCCGGCCGGCCCATTGCATTCAATGTGTGCGGGTACGCGTTGTACCCCTGTGCGCGTTGTACTGCAATGGACCGATCGGTGCCTCCGGCCGGCCCATTGCATTCAATGTGTGCGGGTACGCGTTGTACCCCTGTGCGCGTTGTACCGCAATGGACCGATCGGTGCGCACCCATTGACAATGGGCTTGCCTGGCAACGGACGTGTTTTCGAATTTCGAACGAGTCGGTTGCTGGAAAATCAGTTGGTCACCCACAACAATGTTGCAAAATCATGTATGTCATGAAGTTGAAGATTTGAAGGATGCTGTGGGCGTGTTTTGGTGCTGCTATTCCATGGATTGGCCAGATTCAGAAGATGCAAACGACTTGGACCTATCACTTTGGACACAAGGGACAGTATCTGCCTCTCCAGCACATATATATTGCTGGCTGTTCCCCTGAGAGCTCACTTGCCTGCACTACATGCTCCAGGACGACATCTGCCACTGCACTACTGCTGTCTCTGCCCCTCTGGACCCTGCAATGGCACGTACTGTGGAGAGAGCCCCAGCCTTCAGCCTTGAAGAGAACCAGGCCCTGCTGGACAGCCTACTTCCACAGTACAGCAAGCTGTATGGGACACCAGGGGAGCAGGTGAGTGTTCTGTGCACTGCCTTTCTGAATGTGCATTTTGTGTGACTAGCAAGGCTGAGAGTCTGCACGCCACTGGCTAGCAGGCTCACTGAGTAGTTGTCACCCCCCATAGTGTGTAGTGACTTGCACTGGACAGGTATGGTGCATGGTTTTACTTCCCATGCAATGATACCATGTAGTGACGTCTGGCAAACTGTCCATGGTCAGCTTTGCACTGCCTGTGTACATCATGTGCCCCTGTGATTGAGACATGTATATACAACTGTGTCATGCACGGATATGTTGCATGTGTGGTAATGGCCTTTTCACTTTGTCATCCTGACAGGTAAATGCCCATCGGAAGCAGGAAATCTGGAAGGACATCGTCCGGGCTGTCCGGTCCGTGGGGGTCTACAAGCGCCGGATCCGCAACTGCCAGAAGAGGTGGCAGGACCTTCGGGGCTGGACCCGGAGGATTGCACAGGTCCAGCTGAAGCTGTCGCCTCCTCGCAGGAGAGGCGGAACACGGACCCTGACCCCCCACATGCTCCAGATCCTGGCGGTGGTGTTTCCAGACCTGGATGGGCAGCTGAAGGCCAGACAGCAGCAAGGAGGGGGTGAGTCAAAGACTGCACTGTGAACTCTGTATTACATGCTTTGTGCCCTCCTCTGGCCTGGTTCAACTGCCACAGTGCAGCAGTCATGTTGTCCAGGAGCCATGTCCCTCTATTGTGCACTGCCCACTGCTCATCTGATACCCAGGTGTGGCCCTTACATTCAGGGAATTGTGTCACTTGGGACTGTGTCCTTGCAGTTTGCTTCACTAAAGGTGGGGGACAGCATCTGTTTCCCTAACTCTGTTGTGGGCATCATGGGTGGGTCCATTGTTCACACAACGCCTGGGTTTGGACATGTGATCTGCGTGTTGCTTTGATATGCGGTCCACTTGCTGAGCTGAGCCACCACATGTGCCTGGGGTATGTGGCACACGCCCATGCAGCGGATGGGAACAATGTTTGGGCCCCAGGAGTGTGCAGATTACGTGTGTCACACATACATAGCCAGCTATCCACTGTCCAGGGCACATCCCTCATTCATGTGGAGCAGGACAGTCATGCCTACTCCAGGCCATGCAATGCACTCTGTACTCCCACTCCCGTGTATCAGCTGACACATTGTGCACAGTGATTTGTCCCCTCAGGTGTCTGCCTCTGTGTCAGTGTGCTGTGGATTAGTTGCCAGGACTGCTGGGGTGTTTCTTGGTAGGGGCTCAGCATGCCCCTGGAGATGTGACCATAGGAGACGATACTTGTGTGTCACATAGGTGTTTGATCAGCTGCCCGTGCAGACTGGGGTATGCAAATGTGAAGTTCAGGCAGCTGTTCCCCATTCACAGCAAATTGTGAGGGGCTCAGGTTCAGAGGGTAGTGTCACAGGTCTCCCATATGTCCAATAGGTGTGACCTGGACAGATGAGGGTTAAGATGATGTGTTGTGTGGGGGATGTACATGTGCACTTGTGCAGCTCCAGGACTTGCATTCCCCATGACCTACTATTGTGACACAGTGCATAGTGTTGTTGTCTGGCTGCCAAGTCATACATCACTGAGACAGTGATGTATGACTTAGCAGTCATGCCTCTGCCATGGCATGTGTCAACTTATTGGTGGTCCTGCAGGGGAGTGACATGTGCTACATGCACACCATTGTGGCGCTGGCTATCAGGACATGGGTGCATCATGGTGTCTGTCGCTGGTATGCATCACATGCATTTCCTATTTGACTCTGGGCATCCCTTTCATCCGGAAACCTGTACTGACTCAGTGGCAAGAGCTGTGATGTGTGCATGTCCACATGCCACACCGTGTCCTCTGCACTGTCCAACTACTGTGTACTTGGTGCATGTGTCCACACTGGGGTGTTGCAATCCAACAGACACCAGACAGATGGGTGCAAGGCCATGTGGGATGTGAGTGCCATGCTTGGCATCAGACTGACAATTGGCTTCTCCTGTTCAGTTAGGGCACTTTTAGCAATGTACAACTAATGATGCCAGGGCTTGCTCTGTAATGTGCTGTGCTCACAGTGGTGTGTGCGTTTGGTGCAGGTGACTGATGTCTGTCTGTTTCCCCATTGTTTGCAGATACATCCACGGCCACGGAAGGGGACAGCTCCACGGACCAGGAGGAGCCAGAGAGCCAGACTGGGTCAGCAGCCGAGGAGTGGTCGGAGGGACCCAGTGGCACGGAGGGCGAGGGGAGCCACACAGAGGAGTCCTCAGCACCATCCACCTCAGCTGAGGACCAGAGCAACTCGGAGGATGACTCCCTTGTGGAGGCGGGTGTCAGCAGCCACCACACCCCAGCTAGTGTTGCTGTCCCCGCCACCACCAGCACCACCACCGCCCTCCCATCGGCTCCCATTCCCCAGGTCCGTGGAGGCTCCCATGTTCGGGAGCGTGTCTCCTTTGGCCCAGGCACCGCACCCCCTGCCCCTGTGTCCCCTGCTGCCCTGAGTGAGGAGTCTGTGTACCTCCTTCGCCAGCTCCATGTAGGGCAGACAGCCATGCTGAGTGTCCTCCATGCGCACACCGCACTGTTGACTCAGCTGGTGTCGTTCATGGAGGGCATCTCATCGGGCATGTCTGACCTACAGAGGGGCAACAGGTCCATGGACTCCTCCCTGACGGCAGCAGTGTCCCTCCTCCGACAGTCCCTCACCCCTCCTGCCTCTGCTCCATCCACACTCCCCAGCACCTTACCCGTCCCAAGCACACACACACCGGCACAGGCACACACCAGCACACACACGTCCAGCACACAGACACACACGCCACAAACTAAACGCACACGCACGCACAGTCAGGGGACTGAAACCAGACTCACAGGGGATGGGGCCCTGGTACACACACACGCATCCACGGGCACTGCGCAGTACTCAGTTGCCTCTCCCTCCAAAGCACCCTCCCTTGCCTCACCTGCAACCCCAAAGACCCAGCGCCTCTTCCTCAGTGACCTCGGCCTCTTCCCCTCCGATCCAGCTGCCCCAGCATCCAGGGGGAAGAGGAAGCCCCCACACGGAGCAGAGTGCCCCTAGCCCCCGGACACCCTCCCCCAGGCACAGACAGACTGAGGCCCCCACCCGCAAGTCCCCCCGGAGTGGTAAGAGCAAGACCCCGCCGCCGCCCTGCAGCTCAAGCACCAGGTCTCCTTCCTCCTTCCTCCATCCCTCAGGCCCCCACTCCACAGGTGCCCCCACCACACCCTGCCCCAGGTTCCCCCACCCACAGATATACCATCCCCAAGAGGCTCCGGCCTTCTCCCCTGCCACTTGCTCTCCCGGAACAACACCCCCGCTGCGCTTGTCTGTGCCACTGATGTGGTGAGGGTGTCCTCCCCTCTGTCCAGCCCACCTTGCCTGTTCCCCATTCTCCTCCCCTGGTGGTAGGCACTGCAGTGGAGTCCACTACCACCCTGTCTGACTTGGGCACTGCAGTGGCGGACCTGTCCACTCCATCTGCAGGGTCCACTGCAGTCGTGCCGGCACCCACGACATCTGAGCCATGCCCCCCAGTTGTGCCGGCACACACCATGTCAGACACCTCCACTGCAGTTGTCAGTGGCTCTCCAGCACCCACCACCCCTTCCCTGCTTCCTCCTGGTGAGCCCTGATCCTGTCCCTGCGGTGCCTGGCCTACCCCCCGGTTGCCCCTCCTAGTGGATTGTCCCTGGTTTTGTGCAGGCATGTGTAGGGTGGCATCTGCCACTGTCACCCACTTGTGACTTTGTTGATGGACTGGCCATTGGCCTTTGTTTATGTTCTACCGGACTTCTACTTTTAATGCCACATATGCTGAATAAAGCAACTTTCTGTTCTCTAGTGCTTTTGCTTCTGATGTACATGATGTTGATGATGCTAACCATGCCCTTGCTGCAGTGATGGTGATATTTGGTCTCATGATAATGAAGTGTTACTGTACAGGAACCCATGTGGTCCAGGGGGAATGTGTCCTATCCTGTGGTGTATCCATGTCATCCATAGCAGCATCTGAGGGTGTCATGTGTTCAGTATTTGGCAATGGGATTTCCTACTTAGATTGGCAATTTCACATCTGTGGCTTCCACCCCTGCACATCTGTTGTGCCTGCCATTGTTCAATTCGTCTACTTCCCTGACCGTGTGGCCATCTCCAGTGGACATGCAGGTTTGGGCATCAATGGGGAAGGACTCATCTGTGTTGTCAGTGCAACATTGCTATACAAGTGTGTTGGATCTGTGCTGATGATTCCGTTGGCACTTCCATGACCAGGCTGATGTGACGGGAGCCCTCATTTGGTGCTAATTGTTGATTGTGTGACCAAGTGCTCAGCTGACATGGTGGGGCCCTACTGAGGCAACATATGGCACAGCTTTCCTCACACAGGAGTGGAGTCCCCTCATGGCAGTGTGTACTCCTGTGACATTGCCTGCGCCCAAGGTGTGTGTTGTATGTGCATGTCTGTGTGTTCACTTCCGTTTAGCTGTGCATGCTGTGATCCCTAGTGTTGTACCTGTTTGTGATGCTAGCTGAGTTGAGCTATGTTCCCCCAAAGTCTTCTCCCTGGGTTCTCTGTGATGTGGGTGCATGGCACATTACTGGTCATCAGGGTGTCACCCATAGGTGTGCTTGCTGTCAGGGCTGAGTTTGTGTGCAGACGCAGCTGGGTCACAGTCAGGTTTCCCCTTGGCACTTGTTGTTTGCCCCTGTCATGTGATTTCCAGTTTGTGTTATCTTTCAGTGATTGTGACACGTTGTGTGTGTGACTGCTGGCACTCCTCAGGGTCCGGGCTGCAATGTTGGTTGTTGTCTATGTGTGTTCTTTGTGGGTGACCTTGGCTTCTTCATTGGTGTGTGACTGTGGCTGTGATCCCATTGGTTGGTGTGGTATTGCCGTCATGTCCATGTACGGCGTAGTGTGCAGTGTGTCAGACATTCAGGAGTCTTGTTGAGTGTCCATGTGTGATGTGTTTCTGCACCTTGGTTCCCACCCACCACCCTGGAATAGTCATGGGTGCATGTGCAATGTCACCAGTGCATGTTTGCTTCACTGCTGCACATTGTTGGAGGTCGAGGGGTGTGGTGTTGAGTGTGTGCAGATGAGAGTTGTTGCCCGGCTAGGCCCCTGCCTCCATGTTGGCCTTGGCTCACTGGCCATGCTGTTTGATTTGTGCTTGTGTAGGTGTGATGGGAGTTAGTTGCTCAGTACACATGACTGTGGTTCACAGTGTGAACCACATTTAGCTTTGTCATCACAGTGGAATTGTAATGCAGCCCAGGGTCACCACATTGTGGGGGCCCTGGGGGTGGTGCTGTGGTGTGTCTGTGTCTTGCTGTGTCAGTTGCTGTCCCTACGTGCCTGTGTGACATGTGTGATTTGTGCTCCCTCTCATCTGACAATGCCTGCTTGCCCACATAGGGAATTTGGATCCATGAGTTACCTTTGTGTGGCACTGTATGCACATCTGTATGATTGTATTCATGTCTCTCATGTGTTGTGTGGTTGCCTGGGGACACTGGCACCCCCACCCTCACCTGTTGTGTATGATGTGCAGGGTGGGTCTGCCTGTTTGTGTTTGTGCATCTGCACCACTGCATTGGCATATCTTGGGTGTGCCATTGGCTGTATGTAGTTTGGTGGGTTTCCCCTGCTGTCCCTGGGACTCCTAGGTCATCGGTCAGCACAATGATCATGGTTTGTGTGTCCCATTGCTGCCATGGTATGGTATCTGTTCACCTCACATCTGCAGTCTCCACAGGGTATCTGCATGTGTGTGCCCATTGGTGCAAATATGTGGGTCTGCATTCGGATGGTCACTTCTGTCATTGTGTCATTGATGATTGTTGACGGTGTCAGCCCCCATGGGTGTTGTTTGTCTGCACATGGCCAAAGTTATGTCTTATTTGCACTGCAGGATTTGGCTCCCCCAATTTATGTTGCAATGGGACACATACACTACTTTGCCACTGATGTGTTTGTTGTTCTGTGACCAGGAATAATCCATGTAGTTTGGCAGTTGCACCTCTTACTTTGTCAACACTTACCTTTTGGTCACTGTGATGATGGGGGTTTGGACCCCATTGCCACAATGTTCAAAATGTGCTGCAGCTATGGACCCCACACTTACCTTTTGGTCACTGTGATGATGGGGGTTTGGACCCCATTGCCACAATGTTCAAAATGTGCTGCAGCTATGGACCCCACACTTACCTTTTGGTCACTGTGATGATGGGGGTTTGGACCCCATTGCCACAATGTTCAAAATGTGCTGCAGCTATGGACCCCACACTTACATTTTGGTCACTGTGATGATGGGGGTTTGGACCCCATTGCCACAATGTTCAAAATGTGCTGCAGCTATGGACCCCACACTTACCTTTTGGTCACTGTGATGATGGGGGTTTGGACCCCATTGCCACAATGTTCAAAATGTGCTGCAGCTATGGACCCCACACTTACCTTTTGGTCACTGTGATGATGGGGGTTTGGACCCCATTGCCACAATGTTCAAAATGTGCTGCAGCTATGGACCCCACACTTACATTTTGGTCACTGTGATGATGGGGGTTTGGACCCCATTGCCACAATGGTCATGGCCTGCTTGCATTGTGGGTGCCACACACATATTTGTGTGGCACATGTGCTAAGGGGTCACATTGTATGTTCAAAGTCATGTTCGGTGTTGTAGGCATTTGACACAGTCTACACACGCTTGTCATGGTGTTGGGGGGATGTCTTCTTCTTGCATTCCCTAGGTTGTGGTGTGCTGGTTGTGTCATGCATTGTCCATCCTATGAGTGGGGGTGGTAGTGGTGGTAGGCATCCTGCCCCCCTGGGTGAGGGTGGTAGTAGTGGTAGGCATCCAGCCCCCTGGCTAAGGGTGGTGGTAGGCATCCTGCCCCCCTGGGTGAGGGTGGTAGTGGTGGTAGGCATCCTGACCCCCTGGCTAAGGGTGGTAGTAGTGGTAGGCATCCAGCCCCCCTGGGTGAGGGTGGTAGTGGTGGTAGGCATCCAGCCCCCTGGCTAAGGGTGGTAGTGGTGGTAGGCATCCTGCCCCCCTGGCTAAGGGTGGTAGTAGTGGTAGGCATCCTGCCCCCCTGGGTGAGGGTGGTAGTGGTGGTAGGCATCCTGCCCCCCTGGGGAGGGTGGTAGTGGTGGTAGGCATCCAGCCCACCCTGGGTGAGGGTGGTAGTAGTGGTAGGCATCCAGCCCCCCCTGGCTAAGGGTGGTAGTGGTGGTAGGCATCCTGCCCCCCCTGGCTAAGGGTGGTAGTAGTGGTAGGCATCCAGCCCCCCCTGGGTGAGGGTGGTAGTGGTGGTAGGCATCCAGCCCCCCCTGGCTAAGGGTGGTGGTAGGCATCCTGCCCCCCTGGCTAAGGGTGGTAGTAGTGGTAGGCATCCTGCCCCCCCTGGGTGAGGGTGGTAGTGGTGGTAGGCATCCTGCCCCCCTGGCTAAGGGTGGTAGTAGTGGTAGGCATCCTGCCCCCCTGGGTGAGGGTGGTAGTGGTGGTAGGCATCCTGCCCCCCCTGGGTGAGGGTGGTAGTAGTGGTAGGCATCCTGCCCCCCCTGGGTGAGGGTGGTAGTAGTGGTAGGCATCCTTCCCACCCTGGGTGAGGGTGGTGGTGCGCATTCAGGCCCCTGTGTGCATATGTGGCATTGGTGATGGGCATCCCGCCCCTATGGTGCTGCTGTTGCTGGTGTAAGTATATTCTGCATCCCTCTGTGTGTGTGTGATGTATCGTGTACGTGTTGTATGTGTTTCGTGGTTGGTGTCTGGCTTACCTTCTGCGCCGTACGCGTCCGTGCCTGTTCCGGTAGTAAATGTAGAATATTGGTATGATCGGGACGAAGGGATTCATGACTGGTTTGTGTCGTTCGTCCTTCTCGTTGCTTCGCGTCGTCCTCGTCGCTTCGCCTCGTCCTCGTCGCTTCGCGTCGTCCTCGTCGCTGCCGTGTTCGTCTCGGAGCCGTGGATCGTGTTGTGGCGCGAATCGGAGCTTATATGCGCCTCTCCCGGATGCTTTGACGTGCCGTGCGTAGCGACGGGTTCGGCGCGTACGGAAAGCGCATCGTACTTGTCCGGCCGGATGGGGCTGCATTTTTCCTTCCGTGCGACTCGATTCGGCGTTTCCGGATTCGCCTCGGTCGGGGAACAGGACCTGGTTTGGGTGAGTACGGCTCGGCCGGATTCTTTGCTGTTGTGCGCATCGTACTTACTCGTTCGGTGTGCTGTACGGATCGGTCGGGAAACAGGCTTTCGCATGGCATTTTTCCCGACCGAATGGTGTTGGGTACGCCTCCGACCGAGATCGGAATCGGCCCCCAAGTAAATAAATAAAAATCTCTTCACAGAAAGTGTGGGACAAATGCATAGCACAATAAGCACATTTTCAATGTGCCCCTGCAAAGAAAACATTTACATGGAACATGTTAAAAACTCTTCCAACAGCTTCTAAAATTGTTAGAATGAAATAGTAAAAACCAAGTTTGAAGAAACATAAGCCACATGCTCTGCAAGATAGAGGCCAGAAGATATTCTAGAATTTTCAGGGTCTCATAAGATTAAATCTCAAGGAGGAAAATATTCCTGGTGCAAACGCTTCAAAATCGAACTGATCAGAAATAAATCTAAGATTACCTCTTACCATCATTTTAAAAGCCTTACTAATTTGCCGCCCCAGATTTTGCTTATTTTCAAATGAATTAAAGCCTGAAGTACAGAGTAGAATCCAGAATTCTGCATATGTTATTTTGTTTCCCTCTATATTATATTTTTCAAACTTTTCTCATGAGCAAGTCCTGCATAAAACAGCATTTTAAGAGGCTTGCTTCTGTACCTTTGCATAGATCTCTGCCACTGTGGTGGAGATTTCCACTACTATGGTGGAGATGTCCTTATGGGAAAGAATCAAGAAAATAGTTAAAATGTCTTAATTTCTTTAAAAAAATAAATTTCATTGTAAAATATAAATGTAAAATAAATTCAAATATTTATTTTTACCCTAGAACTAAAACTAAAATGTTAGAGCATGTTACCTCTTAAAAAACGTTTATTAAATAATTCGATTTTTTAAATATATTATTTTATACATATTAATTTAATAAAATAAAATAAAAAAGTCATACTTAGCAATTTTATTTGTAATTCAAATTTAGTAAATTGAATTAAATGTCGTGGTGCTTAATCAGTGTAAATTACATATAAATTTTTAATGTTTAAAAATGTAATTTATTTTTACTAAGCTAACAATTAATTTCTAAATCAATAAAATACTTAATTATTACTTTTGCATACTTTTAAGAATAAAATATATGTATACATGTTAGACTTGGCATCTTTTGGCGTGTTTCCCCTGACTTTTTGCTTTCTGACCTCCTGGTTTTGACTCTGTTTTTGCTGGTGTAATGATTCTGCGCACTTTCCTCACTGCTGTCCAGTGGGAAAGTGCAAGTGCTCCTGTATAAAATGTGTTATGGATTGGTGTTTCCATGATTGGCCTATTTGATTTATGTGTCAGTCCCTTGTAAAGTGCACTGAGAGTTCCAGGGCCTATAGATCAAATGCTGTTGGTGGGCTGCAGCACTGGATTGTGCCACCCACGCACACAGCCCGTAAAGTGTAACTCTGGCCTGCCATTGCAGAGCCTGTGTGCAGCCTGGGGCTGCCATGTCGACTTGGCAAGTGCACACACTTGCAAGTCCCTAAACCTTCCCTTTTCTACATGTTAGTCACCCCTAAGGTAGGCCCAAGGTACCCCTGTGGGCAGGGTGCATTGTATGTGAAAGGTAGGACATGCCCTGGTGTGTGTGGCATGTCCTGATAGTGAATTACAGCCTATTTCGTTTTTCACTATTGCAAGGCTACCTGTTCCCCATAGGCCAGAATGGGCAGTTCTGATTATTACAGCTTATAATCCTAACTGACCCAGGGAACATGGTAGAAATTCGAGTTTAGTATGCCTGGACTCAGAATGATAAAATGCATCTTTTAGAAAAGTTGGTTTTAACATTCTGTGTTTGAAAATACCACTTTTAGAAAGTGGGTATTTTCTTGTCTAACCATCCAAGCCTGCCTCTGCTAGGTTGTGTATTCCTTGTCTGGAGTGTGAGTGACAGGGGCTGGGGGATGCCAGGAGACAGGGTGAGTCAGCACAGGGCTGAATAGCAAGATCTACATGTAGATGGGTGGGAGGAGATGCACCTGGGACCTGAATAGGGCTGGGCCTTCCCTCCACAATGCTGGCTCCACCTCCTGTGGTGCGTCTGATGTCCCTGGCCTGCACTGTGAAAGGAAAGAAGGAGACTTGTCAACAAAGTGCTCCAGGACTGACCAGAACTGGTTTGGACTAGGCAAAGGCCTCTCTGCCTTCAGAGGACAAAGAGAAATTGAGGATAAAAAGGGGGACCCAAACCCCAGAAAATTGGAACTCTTTTGGATCAAGAAGACTGCCAAGAAGAAGAGCTGGAGAAGCTGTGAGGAGGAACTACCACTTTGCTGTGTGCTTTGCTGTGTTGGCCTGCAGTGGCTGCTTCTGTCTTGGGCAGTGAAAGGACTGGAACTGAACTTTCTGCAATCTACTTTGTGAGTGTTTCCAAGGGCTTCAGGTAGAGCTTGCCCCCTGTTCAAGAAGTCTCAGGAACAGCAAAGACTTCAAGTTCTTCTGCCCTCAGCACTGGGGACTGTGTGTTTTGTGCTGCAACAGAAGAAAAGCAACTCGACGACGTCGATGACGCCGCAGCCGACTCCGTGTCCTGACGGCACCGCAGAGGGCACCGCCGCAACGCCGCACCGCGACCCTGGTCTCACCGACGATGCCTGCTGACGCCGCCACCGAGCCGCTGCTCGCACCGCGACCTGTGGGCACCGCACTCCGCACCGCCTCGCTTCACGACGACGCCGTGGCCTTCCCGACGATGCCGCTCCACGCCGGACTCGACGCCGCTGCTTGCACCGTGGTTCGGGGGCACCGCTCGTAAGTTACACGACGCACCGCCCTCATCCCGCACTGCAGCCTTGGCCCACCGACGCCGGTGCCATCGACTCCAGTTCGTCAGCCGACAACAGCGCTGCAGCTACGACGACGCCGCTGCTGCACCGTGACCTGCCAGCACCGCGACGAGCACCGCCTTCATCTCACACCGCGACCCTGGTCTCACCGACGATGCCATCCGACGCCGCCACCGAGCCGCTGCTCGCACCGCGACCTGAGAGCACTGCACGCCGCACCGCTGCACTTCGCACCGCAGCACCCGACGCCGGCCGACGCCAGCGCTCCTGACTTCAACAGAGGAGATCGATCTGCAACGCGTGTGACTTCGAGGGCCCCGACGACGCCCGCACCGACCTCCGGAACCGACGCCTGCGGACGCCGTGTTATCGGAAGCTCACCGCGAGGTCATCGACGCCCTGCATTTCTGAAAGGTACTGTTTGCGGGTCTTCCCGACACCGTAGTTGACCCGCGACGCCGCGGTCAGCCAGAACTGTTTGGATTTGTTTGTTCACGACGCCGTGATAGCCCTGGACGGAGCTATCGACATCAAGGAACTGTTTTTAAAGACATTTTGAGAAGTAACTATTTCTGAAGTACTGTACAGTGGATTTTTATCGTATTTGGTCTTGTTTAAAGTATATAAAAATATTGGATATTTTTCTAAACTGGTGTGGTGTCAGTTTGTAGTGCTTACACTGTATTACTGTTGGTTATGTGCAAATGCTTTACACACTGCCTCTAGAATAAGCCTGACTGCTCGTGCCAAGCTACCAAGGGGGTGAGCAGGGGTTATTTTAGGAGTGTAACTCCCTTACCCTGACTAGGAAGAAGGGTCCCTACTTGGACAAAGGTGCAAGCCCTTGCCAACTAGAGATCCCATTTCTAACATTGGTTGTCAGCGGTGAGGATAGGACTTGTGTTTGCACTTGACTTACAGTGATTGGTGTGCACTACTACCATATCGCAGACCATTACGTACCACTTACAGGCTCTTTTTCTTTTGGCCTATTTTTGATCTTGCCAGTTTGAACTTGCTACTTCAACATGCCTGAATCTATAGTATCATCAATTGCATCAGTAGAAATTGCCTTTGAGGAGGATCGATTGGAAGCCTACAATGTCAAGGAGTTAAAATCGATTTGCAAGAACCTGAAAGTCCAGGTCAGAGGCCTCACCAGGAAGGATGAGCTACAAAAGGCGCTGAGGGCCTGGGTAGCAGCCAGAGGTGCCAGTGGGCAATCTGGTGATCTCAATGGAGAGGTGGAGGAGCCTGTTCCTAGGGTGGATGTGCTTTTGGGAGGGGGGAACCCTCCAGGCCAGGCAGCAGTAGTTTGTCCCCAGAGGATCTGGAGGACAGGCGGGAAGTAAGGAGGTTTGAATTGGAGAAACTCAGAATAGAAAGTGAGAGGGAAGAGAAAAGAATAGCCATGGAGGAAAGGAAAATGATACTAGATCATGAGAGAATGATCAAGGAGCTGGAGCTAAAGAGTAGATCCGGTTCAGATGGTGGCAGCAATTCTTCAGCACACACAGACAGGATTGTACACATCCCCAAGAATGTAGGTAAAGAGTACAAAAAGGGTGATGACATACAAAGGTGGTTTCAAGGGTACGAGTCGTCTATTCATATGAATGGGGTCCCTGAGAGGAACTGGGGAGCGGGGTTGTGGCCTCTCTTTCCAGAGGAAGCTAGGGATACTCTGATAGCTTTGGGTAAGGGGCAGGACCTCACCTATGCTGACATGAAAGACGCTCTCCTCACTAGATATGGGCTCACTCCTGAGAAGTACAGGGATCAGTTCAGGTCCAGTAAAAAGTCTGAGGCCAACACTTGGTTGGAATGTGTGGATATGTTCTGTAGGTCGCTGGATGGTTGGGTGAAGGGCAGTAATGTAACAGATTTTCAGGGGCTCTACAATTTGATTGCATGGGAGCACTTGTCTAGTCTATGTTTTGCAGATCTGCGCCAGCACCTAGTTGATAGTAAGCTAACTGACCCCAGGAAGCTTGCTATGGAGGCGGACCGCTGGGTGAGTACCAGGGTCCACAAGAAAGCGTTTGGGGGAGACTCAGCCAAAGGTGGGCAGGGTCCCCAGCAGAAAGGTGGGGGGACAAGGGTAAAGCACAGGAGTTCTCTAAAGGGCCCCAAACTAGTACCCAGGGTAAAGGTTCCCAGCCCCCGGTGATAAGAAGAAAGGGGTCTCTACAGGGAAGCCTGTTGAGACCGGCCCCGCAAGTGTTATGCATGTGACCAGGTAGGTCACTTTAAGGGGGACCCCAAGTGCCCAAAGGGGACACAGCCACCCACCGGTGGACAGTCCAAAGTGTTGGCTAGTGTAGCGCTTGGGGAGGAGGGGTGCCCACAGGAGGGTGGGGATCCCGCAGAAATGACCCTTGTCTCACTAGGGGACAGTGAGATGGTCCCAGGAAACCAGGTGCCCCCTAACACAAAGAAATATAGCACCTGGGTGACCATTAATGGGAACAGGGTAGAGGCTCTCAGAGATACTGGAGCCAGTGTGACCTCAGTCCGGTGTCACCTGGTCTCTGAGAAGCAGGTAGTCCCAGGGGCATTCCACCAAGTATTTGCTGTAGACAACTCTGAGCGCCAGTGTATGGTGGCGCAGGTACCCTTTGAATGGGGGGGTCTCAGGTCCCTTGAGGGTGGTTGTGAGATCCACCCTCAAGGGACAATCCCATGCCTGTAGATTGTCTGCTAGGAAACGACCTGGAGCAGTCCTTATGGAAGGATGTTGAGCTCAGGTCTCACTTGGAGATGCTTGGGTTGCTAGAGTGGGCATGCGTGTCTACTCGGTCAATGGCAGCCAGAAAGGGTGATCAAGAGGACTTGGAGCCTGGAACAGTGGCCCAAGTCCCTGCCAAGAGGAAGGGCAGGGGCGCGGGAAACCGGCCCCCGAAGTTCCCACGGACCGGGAGGAGGCGGACCTCGAGGGGGACGCCCGGTGCCTACAGGGGAGCAGGTAGCCGAACTGGGAGACATCTCTGAGCTGACCCATTGGCAGCAAGAAGGGGATCCCACCAGGGAGGAGTTCTGCAGGGAGCAGAACGAGTGCCCTACTCTGGAGGGTCTGCGGCGGCAGGCTGCAGACCAGGCAGCTGGTAATCAGTCCGGGTCACATCTGATCTACTGGGAGAATGGTCTCCTATACAGTGAGCCTAAGGTTGCTGAGCCTGGGTCAGCCCGTGTGCTGGTGGTACCCCAGCGCTTCAGGACCTTCCTACTGGGTCTGGCTCATGACGTGCCTTTGGCAGGACATTTGGGGCAGGACAAGACCTTTGACAGGCTTGTCACCCACTTCTTTTGGCCCCAAATGCGAAGGCAGTCAGATGCACACTGTAGGTCTTGCCAAACTTGCCAGGCAAGTGGTAAGAGTGGGAGGAAGGTCAAAGCTCCTCTCCAACCTTTTCCTGTTGTTGGAACACCCTTTGAAAGGGTAGGGATGGATATTGTGGGGCCACTGGATCCCAAGACAGCCATGGGCAACAGGTACATCCTGGTCTTGGTGGACCATGCCACCCGGTACCCGGAGGCAATCCCTCTCAGGACAACGACGGCGCCAGTGGTGGGCCGGGCGTTAATGGGGATCTTTTCCCGTGTGGGATTCCCCAGAGAGGTGGTTTCTGATAGGGGGACCAATTTCATATCCAAGTATATGACATCCCTGTGGAAGGAGTGTGGTGTAACCTACAAGTTCACCACTCCTTACCACCCACAAGGAAACGGTCTGGTGGAGAGATTCAACCAGACCTTGAAAGGCATGATCAAGGGTCTAACAGAACCCATGAGGCGTAAGTGGGACGTCCTCTTGCCATGCCTACTCTTTGCATACAGGGAGGTGCCTCAGAAGTCTCTTGGGTACAGCCCCTTTGAGCTCCTGTATGGCCACCCTGTCAGAGGACCTCTGAGTTTGGTAAAGGAAGGCTGGGAGGCAGCTCCCAGGAAAACTCCCCAGGATGTGTTTAGCTACATGCTGGCCTTTAGAAACCAAACTGCCCGCTTCAGGAAACTCGCTCAGGTGAACCTAGAAGCAAGCCAGGAAGAAATGAAGAGATGGTATGACCAGAATGCCACTCTGGTCGAATTTCAACCTGGGCAAAAAGTGTGGGTCATGGCCCCAGTGGAACCTTGTGCCTTGCAGGACAAGTGGACTGGGCCATATGAGGTGGTGGAGCGCAAAAGTGACGTCACCTACCTGGTGGATTTGCAGGCTCCAAGGAACCCTTTGAGGGTCCTTCACGTGAACCGCCTCAAGCCCCACTTCGAGAGGTCCGAAGTGAGTATGCTCTTGGCGACAGATGATGGGGTGGAAGAGGAGAGTGAGCCTCTCCCTGACCTCCTGTCTACCAAGGAGCATGATGGGTCAGTAGAGGGTGTGATCCTCTCCCCTACTCTGACTCAGGAGCAGCAGCGGGACTGTCACCAGTTGTTGGGACAGTTCGCCCCACTGTTCTCTCTGACCCCGGGGTTACTCACTGGTGTACCCATGACGTGGACACTGGTGACAGCCCTCCTGTGAAGCACAAGATTTACAGGTTGACTGACCGGGTCAGGGCCAGCATCAAGGAGGAGGTCTCTAAGATGTTGGCGTTAGGGGTGATTGAGCCCTCCAACAGTCCTTGGGCCAGCCTAGTGGTCTTGGTCCCAAAGGCTGCTGCGCCCGGTGCCACTCCAGAACTCCGGTTTTGTGTGGACTACCGTGGGCTCAATGGCATCACCAGGACTGACGCGCACCCCATCCCCAGAGCTGATGAGCTCATTGATCGGTTGGGAGCTGCCCGGTTCCTCAGCACGTTTGATTTAACATCTGGGTACTGGCAGATTGCCTTAACCGATGGGGCCAAGGAGAGATCAGCATTCTCAACCCCAGAAGGTCATTACCAATTCCGGGTGATGCCCTTTGGGTTGAAGAATGCCCCTGCCACCTTTCAGAGGTTGGTCAATCAGGTGTTGGCTGGGCTGGAGGATTTCAGTGCCGCCTACCTGGATGACATTGCTGTGTTCAGTTCCAGCTGGGAAGAACATTTACAGCACCTTGAGAAAGTGTTGAGGGCTCTGCAAGGTGCAGGCCTCACGATCAAGGCCAGTAAGTGCCAGATCGGGCAGGGTTCTGTGGTGTACTTGGGACACCAGGTAGGAAGCGGCCAGGTGGCGCCCCTACAACCCAAGATTGACACCATTCTGGCTTGGGAGCCCCCAAGACCCAGACAGAGGTGAGAGCCTTCTTAGGTCTCACCGGCTACTATAGGAGATTTGTTAAGGGCTATGGCACCATCGTTGCCCCCTTAACAGAGCTGACTTCTAAGAAGCAGCCCAGGAAAGTGATCTGGACTGAGTCCTGCCAGAAAGCTTTTGATGCCCTGAAGGCAGCCATGTGCACGGCGCCTGTGCTCAAGGCACCTGACTTCTCCAAGGAATTCGTCGTGCAGACTGACGCTTCAGAGCATGGTGTGGGAGCGGTGCTCTCACAACTGAACGAAGAGGGCCTGGATCAGCCTGTAGTCTTCCTTAGCAGGAGACTACTCCCAGGGAACAGAGGTGGAGTGCCATAGAAAGGGAAGCTTTTGCTGTGGTCTGGGCACTGAAGAAGCTGAGACCATACCTGTTTGGGACTCACTTCCGGGTTCAGACAGACCACAGGCCCCTCAGATGGTTGATGCAAATGAGGGGTGAGAATCCAAAGCTGCTGAGGTGGTCCATCTCCCTACAGGGAATGGACTTTACGGTGGAACACCGTCCTGGTACAGAACACGCCAACGCAGATGGTCTGTCCAGGTTCTTCCGCCTTAGTGAAGAGAACTCCAATGGGGTTGGGGAGTTCTCCCTACTTTCAGCTGGAGGGGACATGTGTTAGACTTGGCATCTTTTGGCGTGTTACTCCTGACTTTTTGCTTTCTGACCTCCTGGTTTTGACTCTGTTTTTGCTGGTGTAATGATTCTGCGCACTTTCCTCACTGCTGTCCAGTGGGAAAGTGCAAGTGCCCCTGTATAAAATGTGTTATGGATTGGTGTTTCTATGATTGGCCTATTTGATTTATGTGTCAGTCCCTTGTAAAGTGCACTGAGAGTGCCAGGGCCTATAGATCAAATGCTGTTGGTGGGCTGCAGCACTGGATTGTGCCACCCACGCAAACAGCCCGTAAAGTGTAACTCTGGCCTGCCATTGCAGAGCCTGTGTGCAGCCTGGGGCTGCCATGTCGACTTGGCAAGTGCACACACTTGCAAGTCCCTAAACCTTCCCTTTTCTACATGTTAGTCACCCCTAAGGTAGGCCCAAGGTACCCCTGTGGGCAGGGTGCATTGTATGTGAAAGGCAGGACATGCCCTGGTGTGTGTGGCATGTCCTGATAGTGAATTACAGCCTATTTCGTTTTTCACTATTGCAAGGCTACCTGTTCCCCATAGGCCAGAATGGGCAGTTTTGATTATTACAGCTTATAATCCTAACTGACCCAGGGAACATGGTAGAAATTCGAGTTTAGTATGCCTGGACTCAGAATGATAAAATGCATCTTTTAGTAAAGTTGGTTTTAACATTCTGTGTTTGAAAATACCACTTTTAGAAAGTGGGTATTTTCTTGTCTAACCATCCAAGCCTGCCTCTGCTAGGTTGTGTATTCCTTGTCTGGAGTGTGAGTGACAGGGGCTGGGGGATGCCAGGAGACAGGGTGAGTCAGCACAGGGCTGAATAGCAAGATCTACATGTAGATGGGTGGGAGGAGATGCACCTGGGACCTGAATAGGGCTGGGCCTTCCCTCCACAATGCTGGCTCCACCTCCTGTGGTGCGTCTGATGTCCCTGGCCTGCACTGTGAAAGGAAAGAAGGAGACTTGTCAACAAAGTGCTCCAGGACTGACCAGAACTGGTTTGGACTAGGCAAAGGCCTCTCTGCCTTCAGAGGACAAAGAGAAATTGAGGATAAAAAGGGGGACCCAAACCCCAGAAAATTGGAACTCTTTTGGATCAAGAAGACTGCCAAGAAGAAGAGCTGGAGAAGCTGTGAGGAGGAACTACCACTTTGCTGTGTGCTTTGCTGTGTTGGCCTGCAGTGGCTGCTTCTGTCTTGGGCAGTGAAAGGACTGGAACTGAACTTTCTGCAATCTACTTTGTGAGTGTCTCCAAGGGCTTCAGGTAGAGCTTGCCCCCTGTTCAAGAAGTCTCAGGAACAGCAAAGACTTCAAGTTCTTCTGCCCTCAGCATTGGGGACTGTGTGTTTTGTGCTGCAACAGAAGAAAAGCAACTCGACGACGTCGACGACGCCGCTGCCGACTCCGTGTCCTGACGGCACCGCAGAGGGCACCGCCGCAATGCCGCACCGCGACCCTGGTCTCACTGACGACGCCTGCTGATGCCGCCACCGAGCCGCTGCTCGCACCGCGACCTGTGGGCACCGCACTCCGCACCGCCTCGCTTCACGACGACGCCGTGGCCTTCCCGACGACGCCGCTCCACGCCGGACTCGACGCCGCTGCTTGCACCGTGGTTCGGGGGCACCGCTCGTAAGTTACACGACGCACCGCCCTCATCCTGCACCGCAGCCTTGGCCCACCGATGCCGGTGCCATCGACTCCAGTTCGTCAGCCGACGACAGCGCTGCAGCTACGACGCCGCCGCTGCTGCACCGTGACCTGCCAGCACCGCGACGAGCACCGCCTTCATCTCACACCGCGACCCTGGTCTCACCAACGACGCCATCCGACGCCGCCACCGAGCCGCTGCTCGCACCGCGACCTGAGAGCACCACACGCCGCACAGCTGCATTTCGCACCACAGCACCCGACGCCGGCCGACGCCAGCGCTCCTGACTTCAACAGAGGAGATCGATCTGCAACGCGTGTGACTTCGAGGGCCCCGACGACGCCCGCACCGACCTCCGGAACCGACGCCTGCGGACGCCGTGTTATCGGAAGCTCACCGCGAGGTCATCGACGCCCTGCATTTCTGAAAGGTACTGTTTGCGGGTCTTCCCGACACCGTAGTTGACCCGCGACGCCGCGGTCAGCCAGAACTGTTTGGATTTGTTTGTTCACGACGCCGTGATAGCCCTGGACGGAGCTATCGACATCAAGGAACTGTTTTTAAAGACATTTTGAGACGTAACTATTTCTGAAGTACTGTACAGTGGATTTTTATCGTATTTGGTCTTGTTTAAAGTATATAAAAATATTGGATATTTTTCTAAACTGGTGTGGTGTCAGTTTGTAGTGCTTACACTGTATTACTGTTGGTTATGTGTAAATGCTTTACACACTGCCTCTAGAATAAGCCTGACTGCTCGTGCCAAGCTACCAAGGGGGTGAGCAGGGATTATTTTAGGAGTGTAACTCCCTTACCCTGACTAGGAAGAAGGGTCCCTACTTGGACAAAGGTGCAAGCCCTTGCCAACTAGAGATCCCATTTCTAACAATACACATAATTTAAAAGTTGATGTAATTATTTTATTTTTACATTATTTCCTGATGGATGTGTTATTAAACCACATTCCCATTATATTCAATTGGAGTATGCTGCAGCACCTGTCAGTGGCCTTGTGTGGTGTTAGACCTACTCCAAGGTTAGCACCACTTCTGTTTTGTCACCTTTAGGGCAGTAGTAACTTTGAAAGTGAGCTATCACACCTTAAATCAAGCTGACACGAAGTTCTTACAGGAAAATCTATAAAGTTTAGAGAAGGCAGAGCGTACTATTTTTATGATGATACCTCACCTTATGGAAGAGGATGATTTTAGGAGAAGCTCAACACTGTTGTGAAGACAATACATATATCAGCAAAACAGCAATTCCTCAGAGATCCCAAAGGTACAGGTCTACACTGAGGCAAATGTGAAGTGCAGAGCTCAGCTGAAAGCAGACTTCAACAAATACCACCCACTTAGCATTTGGAATGGGGTAAAATAATGGGTTGGAAGTCCAGGGCAAGTGGGTTCCCTTAGAAATGGAAGCATGCCAACGTATAGCCGCCACTGAAGAAACCATCCACAGACCCAGGAGAACCCAAGAACTACCGACCTATCTCCCTGCTCCCTTACCCCGCCAAGGTCATCGAGAAAGCTATCAACAATCAGCTAACCAGACATCTTGAGAACCACAACCTTCCCAAGCCAACTTCAGAGCAAACCACAGCACCGAGACAGATCTAGTCACAGCCACGGACGACATCAGAATGCTGCTAGACCACGGAGAAACAGCACCCCTCATCCTCCTCGACCTCTCAGCAGCCTTCGACACCGTATCCCACCACAAACTGATCAACAGACTCACCAGATCAGAATCCCACAGCCCTCAAGTTGATTGCATCGTACCTCACAGGAAGTACGCAAAAGATCATCATCCCTCCCTACTCCTCGCTCCTTAAGAACATCACCTGTGGTGTACCTCAAGGCCTCATCCCTCAGCCCAACCCTCTTCAATGTTTGCATGACACCCCTGGCCAGCATCGTCAGGAGCCATGGACTCATCTCCTATGCCGACGACACCAAACTCATCCTCTCCCTGACTAATGACCATCGAACACAGGTTCCAAAGATGCATGAAGGGTGTGGCCATTTGGATGAACAACAACTGTCTCAAACTCAACACAGACAAGACCGAAGTACTCATCTTCGGGAAAGGCAAGGACACCCTATGGAACAACGAATGGTGACCACCGGAGCTGGGCCCTACCCCCAAATCCATCGAACATGCCTGCAACCTTGGCATCATCCTTGACAACCAGCTATCCATGAAGAAGCAGGTCATCGCCGTCTCCTCCGCTTGCTTCCTCATGCTCCAGAAGGTCTTCAGATGGCTCCCATCCAACACCAGGCGAAATGTCACGCAAGCTCTCGTCACCAGCAGACTCATGTAAGGCAACTCCCTCTAGGTAGGAATCACCGCCTATCTCATGAGGAAACTCCAGACCATCCAGAACACAGAAGCCAGACTCATCCTCGACCTCCCCAGACAGACACACATCACCCATCACCTCAGGAAACTCCAGTGACTACCAGTCGCAAAGAGATGCCAGTTCAAGCTGTTCACTCACGCTTACAAGGCACTACACAATGAAGGACCAGTGTACCTCAACAAATGAGTGAATTTCCACCAACCTACCAGGGAACTCTGTTCCAGATCTCTCTCCTTAGCAGCTACCCAGCACATCCGCCAGGCTAACAGTGGAGGAAGCTCCTTCTCCCACTTGGCAGCTAAGACCTGGAACACCCTTCCCCTGCACCTCAGAACCTCAGCATCGCTCTAACCGTTCAGGAAGGACCTCAAGTCCAGCAGCATGACCCCTCAGCTTCTCGAGACCCTCATTGGTGATGCAGCCGCGCTATACAAATCCTGATTGATTGATTTATAAATGTTGGCATCAGTTCACAGCATTTCATGGATGTGCATACCTTTAAAAAGGAGTCCCAATACTATCTGTTGGTACTTCCAACATCACCCCTTCCTCCCACCCAAATTCCTACCATGCCCACCGTCCCGCTCCGGTGCTCCCATAACAGTTCCCATCCTTGTTTTATTTTTATATATTATTTTTTTCTGCCCAGCAGCTGCAAACTACTACAGGGCCACTGACAATCACTTTTGAGTACCCTGTGTATCACTTACCATGTTGTGACTGTATATGTAAAAAAAGGTCCACCTGTGCATTACAACGTACATATGCATGTTGTGATGCGATTGTGGCCATTTTGCCTTTTTTAAACTTTATTATTTAACCCGTTGCGTGCACCCGTCGGCCAACGGCCGTCGCGAGCACTACCTCTGTAGTGCTGCGAACGTCCGTTGGCCGACGCGGCCCCGCCCACTCCGCTAAACCGCCGCACCGCGGCGGAATTGCCACCGCGGTTAAGCGGTTAAAGATGTCCGGCAATCATATCAGAATGGTAAGGAAAAAAAACACTCACCAATGCAAAGCCAAAAAGTTGGCTGCAGAAATGTCCATTAACGATTCAGGGGATGTAATGCCAACGCTTTGTGAAATCAGACCCATGATGGAGGTCTGCTATTCCTGGTAGAAGATGAAATCCTGCCGCATGAAGATTAAGAAGGCAGGATTTCTGTGACAAATTCCAAATTGACGTTTCATGATGTGTCACAGAAGTACATCTGGTGCAGTGGGAAAAAATGGCAGAGTCACATCGAAAACACTTAGGGCCATATTTATGAAAATGTTACGCAGCACAGCAAGTCACCTTGCTGCGTTACAGGGAAAGGGCAGGAATACACCATTTTTATCACAATACGGCGCATTCCTGCCTTTTCCCAGTGCTGGCGCACAATATGCTGCCTAGCGCCAACGCAGGCGCACTTGCACCACGGTGCCTGCGTTGCAAGCAGGGTTGTTTTTGCTAAGGAAGGGGCACCTTCCTGCACAAAAACAATCCCAGAGGCATTTTATTTCTCCTCATTACGACTCGCCTGGGAAGGTATAGCATTTTGATGCATTCCCAGGTGTACCAGTAATGGTAAATCTGTGAATGCATCAATATCTATAGGTGTTGCATGGGAACAACCACGCAACGCTTCCCTGGGTCACAGTAACGCAACACCGCGATTTGAGCTGCACTGCATTACTCCAGCTTTATCAAGCCATGCAGAGCCACTCAAGGGGTCCTTGCTGGTGATAAATAGTATCTTATAGGTTGCGTCGCTTTTTCACCACATTGCATGGTGCAAAAGCAAAGTAACTCAGTTATAAAGAGGACCCTATGCAACCACAGACTCTGTACATACTGCTCACTATTCCCCAAAGCACGACTAACCAGTATGAGGCTTATTATACTACTTGGCAGTGCACTGTCTCCCGGTTGTAAAAAAAAAAAAAAAAAAAAGGATATATTTCTGCATCTGTCAACTGGTAGATTGCACAGCAATCTTTTTGCAATTTAGCTTGGAAATGTAGGACGACTCTTACACCTGAATGTGTTCATCTTTTTATTTCTGGCCTGCCCTTCTGGTTTCATACTGATCTACAAATTACTGTAATGTATCTCTCTCTTAATGTGCATTCAATTTATGTATAATGTAAGAACCTTGAATGCTCTCTGCTCAAACTGTTGTTTGTGATGAAAGAGGGCAACCCTGTAATTATTTAGATAGATGGTTGGTACAAAAAATACAAATTACTGTTAGTTAATGCAGTGGCGGCTCCTCCGCAATGGCGGAGGAGCATCGACCCACTGCCTGGCTCAGAGCCAGCAAATGGAAAATAAAACAATGCTCTTGCATCGTTTTATTTTACATTTACCAGCTCTTTGGGAGGGGCGGGGCTTAGGCATGGGAAGGGGGAGGAGGAGTGCTACGTGCACTCCACTCCCTAAGTGCGCCTAAGAGTTTTGGCAGGTCGTTTCAGGCCGACCAAAACACACATGCGCACTTAGGTTTTCTCCAGCCCAGCTGCATTGAGGAGCCGGGCTGGAGAAACCCCACAGACTCCCTGGTCTGAGCAGGGCGTCTTTCTTGCCTGCTCAGACCAATCCCAGCGCCGCTCTGCAGCACGGGGATTGGATGGGAGTCTGGGTCCCAGGGGCTGCTTTAACCCAGGAAGTGGAGAGGCAGCAAGCACAATGCTGGAGACAGCCGGCTGCAGCAGCAAAAGTTTTTTTTTTAATATTGTAATCCCCCCCCCCGCGCGACCCCACCTTGCCCACCACCCTTTGTTTATGGCAGCCGCCACTGAGTTAATGACTCTAGTCAACCAGGAGAGCTCCGTTATTTTTCTTTGAAATATTTTACGAAAATGCTTTCTAAAGAGTTTTAACTTCATATGTTTAAGAGGTTGAATGCTTTCACTTTCCACTGAAACAAAACTAGTGCAGCTGACATCATCTTTGAACAGGTTTCTTATGTAGAAAATAATTTGGTTGATTTGTCTACCCCAGCAATTTAAAAAGCAGACCATTAAGGTTTCACCCACTTTTTTACAGCCAAGGTAATTTGTTTCGCACACAGGAAATGTTATTACAATGTTATTACAAACCTGTTACACATACACTGTGAGGAATGTCAACCAAAATGAGTGTTTCAGAGACTAGGCCATAGCATGGACATGACCCAGTGGCTTACTGCTAATTTTCATAACTCAGAGACATGGCCTTCCTCGTCACGCTCCTTCAACATGAGTCCTGACTCGATTAACGCACATTTTTTATCTACCCTAGACAAACTTATCAAAAACAGAAGTGGAACCCTTTTGTCTCGGTGCCTAAACTAAGCCGCACAAATCACAACGGGCAGAATCAAACCATCACACTTGCTGTTACACCAAGCATTAGTATATACCAACTTTGGGTGGGTGAAGTGGTGCGGGAAACTAAACAGTGCGACAAAGAAGACTAGGATCAGAGTAATGAAGATTACATGTAAGTGACTGGATCATTACCTCCTCATTCATCTCCCTCGTCCCAGTGCTTACAATATGAGGAAATACACAAGCCAACACAGGTGGCATTTAGGCCTACATAAATGAAATAGAACAAAAATGCTTGACCTACCTAGTGCATTGTGTAATACAAAAAAAAAATATGAGTTAGCAGCACTGAGAAGCAACATCTGCTACAGGGCCGCCTTTAGAGATGGTGGCGACTGATGCCACAATCTTTTTTGGCGCCCCCCTCACATACATTTAATTTGTTATAAAGCCCTGGTAAAGGCTGGCTTTACTAATCCTTGAGACCCGTAAGGGTGAGTAGCTGCGCTATATAAAAACGGACTTACATTTACATTACTAATCCACTCAGCTATCAACATAACATACAGATCTGTTCTTTGCAGCAGGCATATTAACCCTCAGCGCTACTTTGCGGCGAGTGAAAACCGCCACTAGACAAAACTCTACCAGGAAGATTAATCACAAGAGTTATCATGACATTTTTATTGCTGCATGAAAGCTGGACACACAAGTAACTCTCCAGCAGGTGTTTTGAAATCTTAAATTTTTGCTAGCACAGCCCAAACCCCCTTTCTTGGGGTTAGTGCAGCACCCAGGTCGCACTGCCCTAATCTGCTAAGAAACCCACCGGAAATTGTTAAAGCAACATGAAGGTGTAAGGAGAAGACCAGGTAGCTGCCTTACAAATGATTTAATATGTCTCCTTTGAAATGTATTTTAATGTTGCCCATTTGAAAGCTGCCTTGTACACTGAAATCCTGTAGTCTAGCGACCTTCAATAGAACCTAATTAAGTTAGACCCTACTTTATCATAAGCACTACAAATGGCAAAACAGATCCTTTGACTAAGGGTAGCAGAATTTGGATGTTTAGCCTGACCTAAAAGACCAAAGCGAGAGAACAAAACGTAATTTTTTTGTGAAAAGTGGCAATCCCATTTAAATGAGTGGATAGCGTCCAATTCACATTCAGACAATTTATAATTCATTCCACTGCCAAAAATATAAAGTCTCTTAGAAGTGACTGGACAACATAAGTAACAAACGTGTTTACAGGTATAAAAAAGCTAGAAGTGTAGTATCGCCATCTTCTTCCCTGCTAAGTCCACAGGAGATGCAGCTACTGATATTATGGAAACTTGAGATGAACTCCACCATTCCGAAAGAAACTTTCACCTTGATGAAAATTCGTCACTGAATTACTCTTCAATGGATATCTCTTGACCAGGGCTCACACCCTCTAATATCACTTCAAAAGAAATATAGGAAAATTAGATCTCGCAACCGCTTTCCATTCTCTAAAAAATACTCTGCCCATAGCACGGTGAAGTCTGATCAGTGGGCTAGACTAACTCTGATATTTTCTGGAACGGTGGGCTTAATCCTATACCAGGGTAAAAAGGGTGGTCTTCAGGGATTTTCCTGAATTTGAACAAGTCCTTTTCAAGTCTCAGATGTTTTGGAAGTGAGTCCCAGAGAAACGTACCCTGATAAAGTAGGGTAACGACCTCTTTTATAGCTGAATTGATTGTGTGACAACATGTGTTTACCAGCTATCCTGAGACTCTGGGTCGGTTGATAATGAAAACAGCTGCTGGCAGTGTAATCAGGAGTGTCATCGTGTAATGCTTTGTGGACAAGACAGTGTTTTCACAGACGCCCTTTCCTTAAAAGAGAGCCAGTGAAGAGATCACAGAGCAGGGCTAACGTGAGCATGGCACTTAAGTCCGAACACAACTGCAGCAGCATGATTTTATACTTGTTGCAGTTTGGCAAAGGAAGTCCGAGGGAGGACTGTATAGAAGCCTGTTAGTAATCGGGTTACTGGTTACCTAGGGTGTGAGCCCTCGGCAAGCAGCAACCACAATCCTAGTCAGGTTAAGGCACAAGTAAGTCCCAAATTAACCTGTGCTCAACCACCTGGCAGTTTGGCACAGAGCAATCAGGCCTAACTTAGAGGCAATGAGCAAATTATTTGTGCAACAGTTCAAACAATAAAACAGTTAAAACACCACTCAAAAAGTTTCCACACCAGGTTAGGAAGATTGAGCTTAATTTAATAAATAAAACAAGACCCAAACAGCAAAAATCCAATTAGTAGAACCAGAAGAATTTGAGTTTGAAAGTTTTTAGAGAAAATAGCGCCAAAAGGCATAAATTGCCAACTGTGGAGATCTGGCCACGCCAGGACACAGTCACAAGTTCAGGCTGACCGCGATGGAGTGCCGGCCAGCTACAGGGACCCAGTTAGTCCCGCTTAACAAAGTACTTTGAATGCTGGTTTGCACAGCTTTGCGTGAATCCATGTCGAGGATGCATCGCGCAGCAGCGGCGATGCGTCAGTTTCGAGATGAAGCAAGGCTGTGGTGTGAGGTTCTGTTGCATCGATGCCGAGGATCTCATTGACAGGGTTTGCGATGTGAAGTCCGGTGTCGGTGATGCAGCGCGCATTCATTGTGATGAGTTGGTACAGAAGAGTTGCAAAGCTGCGATGAGGAGTCGTCCTCGAGGCTGCTGTCGACAAGAGATGCGAGAGTCTGTGCCCAGGATGCGAAGCGCAGTGGCAATTCTGAGGCGATGTGGACTGAGGTGGCGATGTGTTTTTTTTTACCGGTTCTATCCACGCAGCAGTGGCGATGCGGCAGTTCAACTAGGTATTGCGCCACGCAGCAGAGGTGATGTGTCGGTTCCGCTGGATCCACAGAGGCTGGCAAAGCACCATAAACCCACTTCAAAGGGTCCAGGAATGGGATGGCACCAGTTGGCAGGCATGAGTCAAGATAGCGGAATCCAGGTGCAGATGCAAGGTTGTTTGAAGCCTGTTATGTCTCTGAGGCTTCAGATCAGGAGGCCTGCCAACAGGTCCTTGGAGTCACTTTGGGTTCAAGTGATGCAGTTCCAGTGCTTCTCATTCAGGCAAGAGGGCAGCAGGGCAGCAGTTCCTTCAGTGCAGCAGTCCAGCAGAGTGGCAGTCCTTGTAGCAGCACAGCAGTCCTTCTTCCTGGCAGAATATCCACAGGTCCAGAAGTGTACTTACGTGGTGGTGTCTGAGGCCCTTCTTTTATACAAAGTTGTGCCTTTGGAGTGGGGAGAAGCTTCTAGAGGTATGCCTTTAAACACAGATGTCCTTCCTTCCCTGCCCTGGCTTCAAACTAAATACAGGGGGTATGCAGCCCTTTGTGTGGAGACAGGTCAAAGCCTATTCAGGTGTAATTGAGACTAGGCCCAGCTCCTCCCTCCCATCCTGCCAGTGATGGCCCATCCAGTCACACCTAAGCTCCCATTGTGTGTAACTGTCTAAGAGGAATACACAAAGACAGGCTGCAGGCCCCAAATGGCTAAGGCAAGAAAATGCCAACCTTCTAAAAAGTGTCATTTTCAGAATTGCAATTTAAAATCCAACTTCACCATAAGTTAGGATTTTAAATTAGGATTCCAGAGACACCAAACATGAACCAGCAATCTCTCCCCATTTGGAAATTACACTTATAAAATGTAGAAAGGCAACTCCAATGGTATCCTATGGGACAGATAGGCCTTGCAGTAGTGAAAAACATATTTAAGAGTTTTTCCACTAACAGGATATATAAAACTTAAAAGTACATGTCCAACTTTTTAAATACATTGCATCCTGCCCATACAGCTGTCCAGGGCCAACCGTAGGGGTGACTTATGTATTTAAAAGGATTGTTTGGGCCTGGCAAAAGGTATATTTTGCCAGGTTGAAATGGCAGTTTGCACTGCACACACAGGCTCTGCTATGGCAGGCCTGAGACCTGTTTAAAGGGCTACTTAAGAGATGGTACAATCAGTGCTGCAGGCCGACTAGTATTTAATTTACAGGCCCTGGGCACATGTAGTGCACTCTACTAGGGACTTATAAGTAAATTAAGTATGCTAATTGGGTATACGCCAATGTTACTATGTTTTGAGCAGAAAACACAAGCACTTTAGCACTGGTTAGCAGTGGTAAAGAGTGTAGAGTTCTAAGGCCAGTAAAAACAAAGTCAGCAAAAACAGAAAGTCTGAATATAAAACATAGGGGGAAGAACGCCAAGGATGCCAGGTCTAACAAAGCTGTTACAGTAGTCCAGATGGGACATGACAACAGCATGAATCAAGGCAATTTTCAGCAAGCAGTGTAACAATGATAGGATCCGTCTCGGTTAATGGAGCTGAAAAAATTCAGTTTTGCAAACCGCTTTTATCTGCGGGGAGAATGAAACATCACTATCAAAGATCACACCCAGGTTGCGTAGTTCACGTGGGCAGGAGCAGATCCCAATTATTTCCACGGAGCAAAGAATGGGAAGTGAGTATGGACTGGCACAGGTGAAGAGCACAATTTCTGTCTTTTCACCATGTAGGCATAACCAGTTATTCTGGACTTACCAGTGATTGAAAGTCAGACAATGCAAAGGTCCAGGTAGGCTGCCAGGAGAATTTTTAAGCTTAATATGAATATGGGTGTCATCTGCATAAAGTTGGTATCCAGTCTTAAAGGAGTCACAGATGCCTACCACTGGGGCCATTTTTCAGGCCTTAAATAAGATGGGAGGGGGTCTGGACAATCTTGCAAAGATGAGCGGTTCTCGGCTCAGCTGTCATCCGTCGACTAGCTGCCAACCTGAAACCTGCCTCTCCTGACATAGAGGGAGTGCAGCAGTCATTAGAAGAGACCAAGAGCTCGTCTTGAGCTTGTCATGCTCCTGTGCTGTGCAGAGTCAATAGAGCGGCACAGGGAGTTGGGCTCACATGTCCATGCATTTTTTTGCTTCAGTCAACAGTTGTTACAATGTATAACTATATAGATCAGAAACATTCATTACAGAGTACCACCATACCATGTCATGTTTTAAGTCCCACCACATACCCTTTGCATTTAAGATTAACCCCACAAACTGCAACAACCGCCCGAATGGACCCTCCTTCCCCATCAATCAAACCTGAGGTACCAGGCAGAAAACTTTCAATAGAATAAGCACAAGCTTCTTGTCAGAGTAATCTATGAGGGAGATCTAAAGGGTCGGGGCAGGCTCAACCACGGGATTACAAGTACACACGAACATCGACGTATGCCATTTCACACCTAGTAAATGAGTTAAAAGTGAGGAGAATTTCCAAAACATTACCGGTAGACCATTCAATGAGTAATACAACACAATGCTTCCAACAAACTTGGGAGCTTGCAGGTGGAATACCAGAAACACATTTAGAGTGAGTGCATACTAATATACCACCTCTAACTGCATGCCCATGCATGCCATCATTTTCAAACGGAAAAGTGGGCGATTTTGAATAAAAAGAAAAATCGGGGTCAATGTATTTTAGCTTTTATTGACGTAGAGGCAATTTTAGGCAGGAGACACCTAAAATATAGCAATTTTTGGCTGAAACAATTGGGAGTCTCCTGACTCAATTGGGTCTCTTGGCATGTACGCATGTCCCAAGATGGTGGCACTGCTCTGCTGCAACCTGTGAGTGGTGGGCACCTTTGAGCCCATTGACAGCATCTGTGCCTCGCAGCCCATCGGCGAGCATCTGTGCAATCAGAGGGGGCACAGAGGGCAGAGAAGGTATCCTTTTGGAACGAGCTAGAACTTAGAAGCAGAGGGCTCCCATCCCATCCTGAGAGAGATGACGAGCAGACACTAACATCCTGGAGGTGCGTAGGATCGCAGTTGTGCTGGGTGAGGGGCGTCAGGGGCCTACTGTGCAAGAAGTCAGAGGCCCGAGGAAGTGTGAGTGGGGGCCTGAAGAGGAGTGACTCGTGGAGATAGTGCGAGCCAGCCAGGCTCTGTTGGGGAAGCATAGCATCAGCAGAGCCCAAGGAAGGCCCCAAGGAAAGATTTGGAAGATTCATTTAGGCCTGCATCCATGTAGTAAGGCAATGAAAGACCAGAGCACAAGAGGCAGGGAAAGACTCCAAGACCCCAAAACAACATGAGGACCCCATAAGAACTGTGTGTAAAGGAGATAACTGATGAAGACTAGGGCCCACACACATGCAACATATAGCCCACTGTCCAGACTGATTAGGGGGCCTAAAGGTACTGAGGCAATCCGACTGCCATGTAGAGAAGACAATTAAAAGTAGCGAGACACACTGGCAATCTAACTGGTAACACAACAATCTGGAGTACCACGGGCACACACACCCACTGACAATGACTGACGCAATGCAAGAGGTGTGTGGAGAAATTTCAACTCCTACAGGGAATTCCACATAGAGTGATTACCTCCGATCTTGGCATATCTTGAAGGAAGGTCCCGGGCTTACTCCCAGATTCCAGGAACATAATTAGGCTTGGGAGGCTCACCTTGTATGAATTCACTGTCATAGGCATCCACAATCTAGAAATAAATGCCCCGCTGCCCCATTACGCTGCTAAAGCCACCAAGTGGTGAAAATAGCAAGCACAGCCTGACCTGTCCCCTAGGAACTTCAGTTACCACAGAGGGAGAATCTGAACTCGAGTCTGCTAAATAAAGTTATAAGTTAGCAAAATGCAGGCCTTGATTATTTGTTTCCCGAACCTCAGACTTCCTGATAGGTTATTCTGCTGACAGAACTACCCATCTAATAAACATTACTGAGGAATAAAAAAAAGAGACTCAAGCTTCAAGTTTCTATTTTGTTTAATATTATGCCAAATTGGCAAAACAAAAATTTAAAAAGAAAAAAAGATTTTACAAGGTCATAACATTTTGGATCAATTTTATACAAAGGGAATACAATTATCTAAGAAGGGCATATCAGTTATTCCTCACTGGCTTAAAATTAATAAACTTTATTCAGAAAAAGATCTTAACAATTAAACAGCTGCTTATATATAAAGTGCACTACCTTCTCCAATATTCATCTTAGATGTATCCTGCATAAAGTCTGTTCGTCAAATCCTGATAAACTGTTATCTCTAGCTGACGGCCTAATTATATACACCAGATCAAAAACAAGCATTTGCAATGCAACAGGTCTCGCATTTACGCGAGTTTGAGCTATTGGCAATGTAAATGACAATGCCTTTTATTTATGTTTTGGTTTTGAAACATAAATAAAATGCTTTGTCACTTACAATGACAATAGCTTAAACTTGCGTAAATGCGAGACCTGTTGCATTGCAAATGCTTGTTTCCTTTCTTTCTCTGTGGATCAAATGAAAGTTTTGCAAGTGTCAAACTTGCAACTTCGAGAAGGTAGTATGAAGTTTGTCATCACAAAAATTAATCAGCAGACCTCGATTTTAACACACTCCTTTTGTCAAAGGCCTTCTTGAGATTGGCATTATTTCTTAACATTATGTAGACTTAGGAATTGTCGGTTACTGTCAGTATGGAAAAACAAGCATTTGCAATGCAATCGGTCTCGCCTTTGGGACCTTATATGTATTTAGCTATGCAGCACATTAGCCTGGGTGTTGAAATATCTACTGTTCTTTAACATGGAGGGAAAGTAAGCACCAAACTGCATGACACACCAGGTATGGGAGCACATGGAGAGAAATATTGCCTTTCAGCGGGAAATGGTATAGTCCAAAGCTCTGTTTTTAATATAAAATCAGGGCCTTCGGTGGTCATATCACTGATAATACAAGATTTGAAAAAAAATATTTTCTACGGGTGCTTGTGGAAGGCAATTTCTATGGACTGGAATCTAGAGAATGCTAAAGTGATTCTGGTATCTTCCTGACCTCTGCTGGTCGTTTTCTATCAAGAAAGTTAAATCGAGGGGGGGCGCTAGAGGGCGCGCTGCAGAATGGCTGCACCGTAGTGCTGCTCCGCTGGTCGGGGACATTATCCGACACAAAACTGCTAATTTTGGCGACACTGAATGAGCGGAAAGCACGGTACGTTGCATCGGAATGGCTACTTGACATAACGCTGGGGCTAAATCCAAGAAATAACGTACCATTGGGGAGAAATCTGGCCCTGAAGGTGAGACGCAGTGAATTCGTCCAACGGACCTAAGATGGCGACGGCGAGCGCTGTGAATTGGCTGTAAATGAAAATAGCTCTGCGCTACCGAGCCGATTGCTACTAATCCTGCGGCAAACGGATCGGAGACTTTGTCGCTCTGCAGCCGGCTGCTACCGGTGTGTGGGAGTGCTGTTTACCCCGTAGGACACCATCTAAGCGACCCACAGAGAATTGGTCGGAGATTACCAAAATGGCGGCGCTGTGCCGGGACTGACCCGCCAGTGCGACTCACCCAGCGGGAGGTCTCTGCGTTCTCAAGAATCACATCGGCGGCGGTCTGGAGTGGGACTCTCGGATCCATCACGCTGGATGTGGAAACTTCCCCATTCAGGCAAGTGCAGCGCGTATATTCACTGGCGAAACACGCTATACTCAAATACCGCACGGCATCTCATCCCCCGCATACCTGACGCGACTGAGGCCCTGGGCGGCGCCTGGCTGCACGTACCTCTAAAGAGCGACTGCTGACCATTGCCCAAGTCGAGACCACCGGTAAATACGGGGCTCTTCATTCACGCCGTGTGTGCGAGCAGGCAGGAGGCACGGCGCACCGTCACCGACGCAGGCACTATAGCGGATGAGAACCCACTGCCCCTGCTGGACATGGCTGCAGCTGACTGATGCCCTAATGCCTTGTAACCACTACACGTGCCAGGTGACCCATAATGACTATCTGGATGAGGTGTGCCATGTTGTACGGAAGTGAACCTCTCTAGTTACATAAAGGAAACTCATGCCGGGGGCTGTGACCAGAATAACAACTGACCAGATGAATTTACGTGACACAAGGCTCTATTGGTGACGCCGGGGGAGCTCAGACGCCACACCGCAACTTCGCTACTTGCGGCTCGCAGGGATTGTGCATACACCGCCGCCATTCACCACGCTAGATACAAGATTGGGCGGCTCACGACCAGACAGGACCACAAGTACCTCTCCTGGTGGCCTCTGCCAGAGCACTGCTGGCATGGGTCTCTTCTTGCGGATGAGCGGTTGGGCATAGCGGATGCCCAAATTAAAGCCAGAAAACGGCGCAAGCCCTAACTATGCAGACTGCACCAGATCCGGAGAATAGCACAGCAGAGCATTGTCTAAGTGACCATACTACTGATGGCTAGGCGCCGCGAACTCACTTCTTTAGGGTGCCCGCCTTACCAGCCACTACTTATCTAACGCTTGAATACTACTGCACCCAGTAAACTAGCTACTGCTACTCGGCGCTTATACACTCCGTGCTCCATCCAGGTTGGCTAATCTCTCCTCCAAGTGAAGGGGCAGCAAGAACTGTAGGACAAACCTCCTCATCGACGCGACGGATGGCGGTGTGGATGTGTGCCGGTTGCACAAGTGGACACTAGTACAACACTGCAACTCAGCAAAACATCGCCTTATCGGAGACGCGGTGGGAACCGTGTACTGCTCTGTGAGGCACGCCACAGCTATGTAAGCTGCTTCAAAATCGAAGCATCAGCGCGACAAAATCTCCTAACACGACACTGAATCGATTCAACAACGAACGAGCGGGCAGACTCAGTGGCACCATCTCTAGCCGCTATCCTACGATTGCCAGTGACATGGGTAAAACGGATAGACAACAGCCAAAACTCTCCTTTGACACCCGGCGCACTCCCAAGGTAACAACGGCGCACTCGGATACGGAGCTGGACACAGAGCAGGCAACAAACAAAACCATGGAAATTGCCCTGCAAGCCATACAGCAAAGCCTCCAAGCTATCAACGGCAAACTGGACACACTCGCCCAAAGAGTTGACAATATATCTGCCAAGCTGGATAAACAGGGAGAACGACTGGATACAGCGGAGGTCTGCATATCTGCAGTGGAAGATGAATCCAGTACAACCACACGAAAATGCACAGAGATAGAGAAGATCCTGGAAGTCATTAAAAACAAAGGCGAAGACTTAGAGGCGAGGTCACGCCGCAATAATGTCCGCATCGTGGGAATACCGGAAAGCACCAACACAGGACGGCTGGAAACATATGTGGAGGACATGTTGCGTGATACTTTTGGAGCGGATAGGTTCTCCTCTGTGCTCATCGTTGAACGCACCCACCGATCGCTGGCGCCTAAACCGCCACCGGGCGCCCCACCGAGACCCATCATTGCTCGTGTCCTCAACTACAGAGATCGAGATGTGATTTTGCGTTTGGCAAGAGAGAAACAACAAGTTACCTACCAGGGCAACAACGTGTCCTTTTACCCAGACTTTACAATGGCGGTTCAGGCGGCGCGTAGAGACTTCAACCCTGCCAAAAAAAAATTAAGGGAAATGGGCATTGAGTATGCGATGCTCTATCCAGCGAGACTGCGTGTGACATGCGATGGGCGAGCGACGATGCTACAGACGCCGAGGGCAGCACAAGACTTTATAAAGAAGACAATCGCGAAAAGGAAAACACAGGGCCGTAATCAGACTGAGACTGCCACTGATGGTGGTGGTATATGGGGCACGCTATTAACAGGAGAGACACAACAAATCACCTACCAGGACAGCAACATTGTGTTTGCCCAAGCACACCAGGGATGATGCAGACAACCTATAGGACAGCCACCCTTCACAGAGGACACACTGCGAAGTATAGATATCATAAAAGTGATACAACTCTCGGTGAAGCCATGAGGGACCCACGAAGGTTGAGTAATAATTATCCTGGCATCTAAAGCGACACCTGACTTTCTGAAGCGGACACTTGCTGACAGGAAATCACAAGATCATATGAACGTCGACCCGATCTCTGACTGAGAAGACTCAAGCTGGTGGTAACGTATACGGCATAAAACTGCGCCCCTAATTATGGTGGGGGGTTGTGTCTCCTGACGGGTGGGTATACTCCATTAAATACAATGTCGATAGACGCTTGATTTGAAGCCTATGAAGTCTACATCAGGCATGGACACCGAGACTCTAAAACAGACTTATGGCTTCAGGCTTCGTAGGGGAAATTTAGGACTGGTGCTCCCCTCGTCAGTGGGGGGGAGGCTGGGTATGGCTTATATCCTTGAATAGGTATCCATGACTAGCCAAACAATATGAGATTACAACGTAGCAGATGAGTGTAGGAGCTCCATCCATTCTTGTACAGCAAATTGCTAATGTGAAAAGGTAAACTAGGGCTCAAGATGTAATTAATGTGATGCACACACTAAATCACTTATGTATGTGAAGCCGAACAACTCAGGTAATACCCGACCACATCCGCTTGTTTGGATGTTGATGCGAGCACTCGGCGACCCCCCACGAGGGTGTTCCCCGTAACTGTTATTGCAATGTTGAGGTTGTTTCAAAGGGCATGTCTTTGGCATAATTGGGATGCCGAAGTGGGTGGGGGGTGGGAGGGGTTGGGGTATTTTGGTTTATACAGGTGGATCTATACACAGTGCACTGCAAACACTCATAGTCACAATAGCCATCCATGTACAGCCATACTATTGACATGTGCGACACGAGGTCTCTATGCGAAGAGAAGACATAACGTCATTATGGGAATATCTCGCACTAAAGGGTTATGAATAGATTACAACCATCGCATATTAAGCTAATAACTTGGAATGTCAGGGGCCTAAATAACCCTAAAAAGATACGCCAGATCTTTGCCTACCTAGACAGACTCCACGTTGACATAGCCCTATTACAAGAGTCTCATCTGGCCAAAACGACTAAGTGTACATTGGGAAGCAAATGGGCAGAAACGGTAGTGACCTCATCATACTCCTCATACTCTAGAGGTGTGATAATACTCGTGAAGAAAGGAACACAATTTCACATAGACCATACCATAACGGACGACCTAGGTCGTTATATAATTGTTACTGGACATATTAGAGGACACTGCATTGGTCTGATTAATACATATGGTCCAAACATAGACGATCCGGAATTTTTCAAGACCATATGGCGGAAACTGGAAGAATTGCCTGAAATGGAACTCTTATGGGGCGGCGACCTAAACATATCACTCAATGAGAGCTTGGATAGATCGGGGGTAACTAAAGAACCACATAAGCGGGCGGTGAAGGCGATATCAGACATTATGATAGAGTCCAAAATGGTTGATCTCTGGCGGTTGCGACACCCTCATCAGATGGAGGCCACACATAACTCTACAATCCACAACAGTTGGTCACGCATTGACTATTGGTGAGGGACGGAGGGAGCTGCCTCATGGACACGACACATACAACATTTACCAAAAACATTATCAGACCATAAACCAGTCCTGTTGACCATGGAACTCCCACATTATACACCCCCGCCGTACGTCTGGCGCTTTAACGCCAAAGCACTATTAGACTCTTCGTACAACGACACCATTCGACAGGCCATTATCGACTATTTTCAACTCAACCAGGCCTCGGTAGACGACCCTGGTTTATTATGGGAAGCGTTTAAAGCTACAATACGCGGAGTCTGCATTAGCACAAATGCGGGCATTCTAAAAGATATCCGAGGCCAGCTTACCCAACGTGAGGCTAAACTGCAAACTTTAGAACAAGACTATGAGCGCACGCAAAACACTGCCATACTGAGTGAAATAAGAAAGGTAATGTCTGAGTACCAGGAATTTGCAGAAGACGAACTTAAATATATTTCGAAGAGGCATGTCGCGCGTACATATGGCGAGGGGGGCAGACCGGGGCGTGTACTGGCACATAAAATATGCACTGGACATAAGGAACATTCGGTCCTTAAAATAAGAGACAATAACGAAACCCTGCATTATGATATGGAAGGCATACTAAAGGCATTCATGAGCACCTATGGCGACTTGTATGCGTCACGAGACACCGCTACAACACCAGAGATCCTATCATACCTAGAGGACGTGGCGATAGCCTGGCTATCGGATAGTCAAAGAGACTACCTCTCACAGCCAGTGACAGTAGAAGAAGTTACGGAAGTGGTCAAGACATTACCAAATGGTAAAGCTCCTGGTCCAGATGGATTTACCAGCGAGTTTTATAAAGAATATATTGACTTGCTTGCACCGCACCTTGTAGAAATGTATGGGGTTGCTCATAGCAAGCAGATACTGCCACCCACGTTGAGAGAAGCCATGCTCATTGCTCTATTGAAACCGGATAAGGACCCCGAGAAGTGTGAATCTTACAGGCCCTTATCTTCAATAAACACAGATACTAAAATATTAGCTAAATTACTTGCTAAACGCTTACAACCGTTAATGCCCAGTATAGTACTTCCGGACCAATCGGGATTTATACATCATCGCTCCACTGCCCATAATATTCGAACCCTCTTTGCATTATCACACTATCTAGCCTCAGAAGTCCAGGAAGCTGCAGTTCTATTGAACGCAGCAAAAGCATTCGACTCAGTCGAATGGCCATATCTCCTCACAGTACTACAGAAAATGGGCCTCCCCCAATTTTCCTGCAATGGATCAAGATACTTTACACAGCACCAGTAGCGCGGATAAGAGTAAATAAATATGTATCAGACACAATCAAAATTGAGAGAGGCACACAACAGGGATGTCCCCTCTCCCCCCTCCTATTTGCAATTGCCCTAGAACCGGTAGCGTGCAAAATATGGCAGTGTCATAAATATGCGGCTCTGCAATTCCCCCAACGACCCTTAAATATATCACTATACGCAGATGACATGGTATTGTATATCAGGAATCCAGCTGAGAATCTCTCTCCTCTACTGCAAGAGTATATTAAATTCGGACGGCACTCGGGCCTCCAAATTAATTGGAGTAAATCTACTATTGTCCCCTTAACAGAGAACACCAAACCATACCCTGCGGAGTTTCCACTTGAATGACAAACAGACCCGATCAAATACTTAGGTGTCTGGTATCATCGCAAACCCGAAATAGTCATCCGCACAAATTATGGGACAGCTATTAGTAAGCTTGAAGAGAAAGTGGAGCGCTGGATTCAATTGCCACTCTCTCTAGCAGATCGAATGGCTGTTGTCAAGATGGTAATTTTGCCTAAATTTCTATATCTCTTTAATAATATCCCCATCACCCCACCAGGGGCTGTATTTCAAAGACTAACAACCAGCGTCACTCGTCTCATATGGGCAGGTAAACAAGCGCGCATAGAACTACGCGCTCTGACATTGCCATTCTCTAAAGGTGGGTTTAAAGTACCAAACTTCCTCCTCTACTACTTGTGCGCTCAAGCGCAATATGCGCACTACTGGTATCACCCCATTCGCTATCTACCCCATTTAGCGGTCGAAGACGGAGATGCGCATCCAATCCCGCTACACAGTATATTGCCACACCAGCGTACCCATGTATCTAAGCACAAAATAAACACAATAAGTACTACCAACGCAGCATGGCAGCGAATGGGGAGGCTGGCGCATAAATTACCGTTGTATGCACCGGCAATGCCTCTACAGTACCACCCAGAGTTATCAGTTACTCAAGAAAAGGTTGGAATGGAGTTACTACAACGAGTGGGTATAGAGAAAATGGGAGAGCTATATGATGATGGCACATTCATAGAACCCGAGGATCTTAAGTATATTAGCAACCAGACACTGCTTTTTAAATTCACATATCATAGATTGAAAGGAGCCATAAAAAAGCTATACCCTACATTTCCCGATGAACCACCACAGATGAATGCATTGCAAATGATCATCACTAATCCCCATAATATCCACTTAGTAACGAAATTATATACGCAGCTCCAAGACGATATAGGTGATAATACATATAAAGCACTAGAACGTTGGAACACCGTGCTCGATATACACCTCACAGAAGATGAGTGGTCTACCTGTTGTACCTTGACTAGTATGCTTACTCCTATTGGCAATCTGTGCATATTACATTATAAAAACTTACAGCAAACCTACCATACGCCTGCTAAGCTACACAAATATGGACTCCGACCTGACGCACGATGTCAAAGATGCGGAATGGACAATGCCGATTTTATTCACCTAGCATGGCAGTGCTCTCAGATTAGAGATTACTGGACGGAAGTTACTAAAATATTGAGCGAGATACTGGGAGCCTCAATAGAGTGTACAATTCGTACATGTCTGCTGGGTCTAATACATAATATACGATCTACCAAACGTAAATTCTGTATGATAGCGCTATTATTGGCAAAAAGGAGAGTGTCAATGTCTTGGGGGAGTAAGCAATATCCACAGGGCAAACAATGGATTAGAGATATGGCATATTGTAAAGATACACTAAAGACGTATGAGGAGGAACTTCCGTCTGGGTCTAAACCCAGAGACTACTGGATGCATCTGGTGGATTATCTTCAATCTCACCAAACTGTATAGAGGTACACTGATGCAGGGGATATAGTATCATGGTTGGTAATAATGCAAAAGTGTTGTACTGTATTGATTTTCAATGTCTATTGAAGCCTGTCAGTTTGTTGCAGAACTGTGTGATTTAAATAAAATACTTTATAAAAAAGAAAGTTAAATAGAGGCAGTTGCCAGAAAAATACAAAAAGAAAGTCCCTAAGCACAAAGCAATTCTGGTATTTTACTGACATCTACTGGTCGTTTTCTATCAAGACAGTTAAATAGAGGCAGTTGAACAAACAGAAAGCAATTCTGGTATTTTACTGACCTCTGCTGTTCGTTTTCTATCAAGACAGTTAAATAGAGGCAGTTGAACAGAAAAAAAGTCCCTTAGCAGAAGCAGACAAGTCCTAGGGCTGATCTCCAGAGCCCACAAAGTACGGTGGGCGAAGTTGGCGGAGTACCACTACGCAGAATTCTGCTTCCACGGAGATGAACAAAAAAACTCCGCTCCGTACCATCTCATCCCAATTAATAAAACAGAAACCTTACATACCTTTGGGAAAGCAAGTAACTCTATTCTTTACATGCTAAAATGCGTATAGTCATCTCACAAAAGTTAAAATAAAAATATAGCAAGCAGTGAGAGAGGTGATGATTTTGGGGTCCTCCCTAACCTAGGGAGAGAACCAAGCAGATGCCTTGAACACAAAGAGCACATCATGCTGAACGATTCAGTGGTGGTCCCATCCTCCTAGGACCACCCCAAGCACAGTTATGGGCAAAAATACAATCCCAACCAAAGGCCCTGCAAAGCATTATGGGACGAGATTCTAGAGTGCAGTGAATATTATAGTATCCAAAATCAAAACATTCCTCAAGGGCAGTGGCTCTCCCGGCTCAGCTGAGAGCTAATACTATAATATTCACTGCACTCTAGAATCTCGCCCCATAATGCTTTGCTGGGCCTTTGGTTGGCATTGTATTTTTGCCCATAACTTTGCTTGGGGTGGTCCTAGGAGGATGGGACCACCACCGAATCGCTCAGCATGATATGCTCTTTGTGTTCAAGGCATCTGCTTGGTCCTCCCCCTAGGTTAGGGGGGACCCCAAAATCATCACCTCTCTCATTGCCTGAAATTTTTCAAAGCTCACTTTTGTGAATTGGTTATATGCTTTTTTAGTATGTAGAGGTAAAGTTGTTTTGTCAAAGGGTTGTGGGTGCAGTAGCTAACTCCGCTACGTGGTGGAGTCAGAGTTTTTGCATGAATTCCGTGTTTTCAATGTAATGCGTAGTTAGCAAATCTCTTCAACCTCACTAGCAGAGTTCAAAAAATCTTTACAAGGACACTTCTACAGTCTTCCCACTCCACCTTAACTAGAAGCTTTGCTCAAGATAATATCTTAACAGTTAAGCAGTTGATAATATATAAAATGTATTAGGTTCGAAGCAGCACCAGATAATATGTAAAGTGCGTTACTTTCTTTTTGTTGTAAACTGAACGCATATTATTTTAGGATCTTATCAAGATGACAAGATAGCTTGTAAGATGCTATTATCTTCAAGGTCTTAACTAGTGGTCTGCCGTATGGGTACATTATTTTCCGCTATTAAATCAAAGAAATAGTTTAAAACATATTTTTTTAAACATTTGTTCTAGTATAAACAATAAGTTACAATAAGTATTAATAAGTGGTAAGCAAATCATAATTTTTGTCTAATATTCTAAGCTCTAATTAAAGGAAGTAAGAGACTCCTTCGTTCTTACAGAAAGTTTCTACACAATACAATTAGATGGATCAGTGTACAAGGTCCATTTTTGCAGAATGGGCATATTACTGATCCCTTAGCAAGCTGTTTGTTTCCAATTTTACCTACCTTCCAGTTGATGAACTGGGGTATTTACCCCAATCTCATTTTCAACATCCATCTCCTAATACCAATTTCTTTTATGTTTTTTGGGTATGGCTGTAATTTTTCATCCAGGTCTGTTTCCTACATATGGAAAAGATGCGGTCTTAGTCCAAAATCCTCTATGTCATTTTCATTAGTCAACGTTTTTACCAGATGTTTAAGCGATCTCTTCCTATTTAGGAGCGATCTTTTTCCCTCTTTCAGTATTCCACTGGGGTCAACTATCATCATAATTTGCTTAGTTTATCTGATCACAGTAATGAAGTTCCTGCCTGGAGATAGGTTGCTATCATACACATCGTTGATCCATCTGCTGAATCAACTATTCTTTCCCAGTAATTCATGAATGTTTATCAGTATTTGAGGGCAGTACCGTTGATTCCAGGTGAAGTAGCCAGTCTACAAATGAGCACCTGGTGGTCAAGGGTGTCTAAAGGTGACATATAGATCGAGTAGTATCAGTGCATAGAGATGGCCTTGGTCGTGGGCCGAAATGAACTCTTCTTTGATGTTTAATTGTGTGGTTTCAGTGCACTTGGTACCCTGATCTAGACTAGATGTCACTGAGCAGGCCACTGGACTCTAAAGGAGAGGAGAATTAGAGTGAGAGGACATTTTTAAGTATCTGGTTAACACAGAGGAGGCCTTAGAAGGGTCTGTAGGTGGTTAGGATAATCGAGATCCGCTGAAGGTTTCTTTAAAATGGGGATAACAATTGCACAGTTAAAGTTCTGGGGAATTTCCCTACTTGTTAAGGAACTGTTTGTAAGGTTGGTGATGCTGGATGATAATGCAGGGAGGTGAAGGTTGAGGACTTAGCATCAGCAATGTCCCAAGATGGGGAGATCTTCTTGAAGGAGGCCAGGATGTTTCTGATTTTGGATTCCTTGGCTGGTACAAACTCCTGGAGAGTGCAATCACTAGATGGGTGCAGAGATGGATGACTTTGCACCAGGTGTGTTCGATTTGTGCCATCAGGGAATCGTTTTTATTGGTGAAGAATGACATGAGGCTATCCCTGAAAGAAGGAGAGGGCAAGTACTAGCTGATACTAGTTCCTTAAAGATGTGGAAAGGTTATTTAGAAGACTCAGCATTGTATGGCTGATAGTGGTCATTACAAAAGCAGATTTATAGCCTCTGGCACAAACACAGCAGTTGGTATAATCAGAAGGAGCTTTGGTTTTTATCTATCACCTTTCTAACACTCTACCTTGCCTTTACACTTGCCTCAAGTTATCTGTATAACAATTGTCGCTCTAAATCTACCAACAGTGCCTGACAGTGGAGAGGACGAACGAGTCAAGGGCCTCAGTTAACTGAGTTCAGATGATCCAGAATGTCTTTAGGATTGCTGAGGTGGATCGAGATATCCTTTAGTGACTAATGGAGGGCTTCTAACTACACTTTATTCATATTGCAACATTGTGAGGAAGGACCAATATTACAACAGACTGCCAATAACTGGCAGGTTGTCTTTAGAGAATTTGATTGGGGGTGGTCTGACTAGGATAGCTGATGGATGTTGTGAAGCTGGAGATCTGGTACATTAGTAAATAGGAGGTCCAAACGGTGGACACGGTCATGTGTTGGAAAATTGCTCAATTGTTTGAATCCAAGGGTGTCCATATCTTCAATCAAGCTCTGGTGATATATGATTGAACGGACGTCTACCAAGATGTTCAAACCACCGATGATAATGATGACACTATCGGAGAGCATTAGAGCACATTGCAAGATTAGATTGAGCCATACACTATATGCACCTTGCCAAGACAGTCAAAACCTCCATCAAGGTAACTGGTTCCCAGGGATCGTTAATACTTTTATACTTTTGTTCTCTAAACTGAGTTGATGATCAGTGCTACTACTTTAAATGTTTGCATATATTTCTGCTGCTGCTGGCAAGTGACTCCATGTCATGATAGTACTCACTTTTTAGCCAAAAGCACTTAGCATGCTGTGGTTTTTAGATCCTTACCTGGAATGACAAAAGTGAAACTGTAATATCCAGAATACATAACAGGACGTCACTGAGACACTTTGTTTCCTGTCTTAGGATTTCAGGTAACAGATCAGTGCATTCCGGGAGTTGTAGTCCTGGTAAGTTCAACTGACTAAATCAGACAATCAAACTCTAAAACAATGATTTGTAAAAGAAATACCCAAAACTAGAAAGGTTTTATACTGGTAACAATGAATCATCTAGTAAACAAATAAATGTCACTGAAGACATTACCCCTTGTTTCCCATAGCTTAAAAACCAACAAAGCAAAACTGGAATATTAAGATCTAGCAACTCCAATGCTGAAAAATAGAAACGTAAGGTATTGTGTAACGTGTAGTACTTCTGTGTTGTGCAGCGCATAGATTAAATCATGGTGAGCTTTAAATGGCTTGTCATATGAGTATCATCAGCTGGCTGCACACTTCATATTGGTCTCTGTGTCATCAGGTTCCAGTCCTGGAATGCTCTTTCGAACTCTTTTGCATTCTGAGAGATGTAGTTCAATTAAACATGGTGTCACAGTGTTACTTGGTTAAAACCCAGAAACCCCACCACTAAAATCACACCAAATCTTAAATATAAATGAAGATTTCTTTTTAATGAAATTTACATTTTGGTTTCTCCCAGCTTTCTTTGCTGCATAAAAATGACTTCGTGAACTTGCCATCCTCATTTTGAGTAGGACTGACCAATTGGATGTAATTTTTAAAAAAAACGTAAATGCTCGACTTGATATTTGTTTTCTGATGCGGTGCCATAGATTTTAACAGGTTAAATTGCATCAACGTGATTGACACATGCTTATATCTATGATTTTCAGTCTTCAACTTAAAAAAAAATAATAATACCACAGATAAATTCCTGAGTGGCTGCGTGTGCATTAAACAAGGAATCATTCATACATGTAGAGTTTTCCCAAATTATAGTATGTTAAAAGCACATGTTTTGATCCTCTCAGGGTACGGCCTGAAAATACATGGTCTTAATTTCACTTCAGTTTAAAAAAATAAACACAATTAAACAACAACTGTAGGACTGAAGCCAATCTGGCTGCCGCTTTCTTCCCTGGACTTCAATGGGATCATTGTGACAAGCCTGGTTCCTGTGGCTTGAGAAAAGGGTTAGCAGAAGGAGTTGTTAGCACACAAACTTTAATCAATGGCTCGCAGTGCGCCCTCTAAGGTCAACAAGCAGCGCCAGGTTAAAGCCTGTGTCATCTGGCTCTTTTCCCCTTCCACTTCCTGTGGGAAAACCTCCCCCTCCCTCTCCCTGAGATGGACTGATCTGCAGTGCGGCAATGGACCGCTATATTAACCTGATGGTGCGCCGAGGCGGTCGGTATAGGTTCGCTTTTACGTTTTATCTACAAAAACAACTGCCTTTTGCCCATTTCCAGTACAGGAATAACTAGACCGTCGGAAAGATTTTGATAAACGCACGCCAAATCCGAAGGCGTGGTAATTTCTGTGTTTGAATGGTATTTTTGGCACTGGAAAAAGAGACTGCCCTCTCGCGCTTTGTTATTCTGCAGGGCTTTTTACCATATCAGATAAAACTAAAATATATAGCACGTGCAGAGACAGCTACACCATAAAGAAAAAAAACGTTTTAGTTTTACTGAATACTCCAAGCTATCTTCTTAGCACGTTAGTAATTTGAGAATTCTTTGATAGTAGTGCGACCAAAAATACATAATGGTTCAACCATAAAAGTATGTTATGTCAATCCAGCCTCTCATAAACAACCCTTTGGTTTCGAGTTGTGCATTTCAAGGTTGGCAATGGTATTGCGTCACACGTGCAGCAGACAAGGAAACCTCCACGTCACTGCAATGGATATGACATTTGCCAGAAAGGTATGCACAGAGGAGACTTCCCTCTCGCCCCACTTCTACCTAGTATCTTACCCACTCATCTGGCCTCTCTCGCCCCTCTCCCAGTGTCCTGCCATGCCAAGCATTGCAAGGTGACCTGCTCTGATCAACCTTGCCCAAGTGGATGTGACTCAGTCACTCGCACTCATGTGACTGGTTATATTGTGCGCAAGATATCACTAATTCAGAAGTGACAATTGCTCGCACCCCCCACTAATATTTTAACAGAACTTGGACTTTAAACTGGCAGACTCAGATACGTGCATGGCGTGGCACCAGGGAAGGAGCAGCAAAACTTTCATGCCAGCCTGAATGCACTATTGGCAGGGATCCTGTGTCTGAGTAAAAACATGAAAAGGTGTATGGTTAGGTCAAGGCACAATCAGTACTTAATTTGAGGCGGTGGTTGCCAGTGGCGGCCACTGGCACTCATTTTTGGGGACCGGCATTTATTTTCCTGCATTGAACATTTAACAAGGGCAAGAGAGAAAAATAAACAAAGCGGAAAGATGTAGGAAGAGAACGACGGGAAAACATCCTAAAAGGAGAAGGTAGGGACCTGCAAAAGTGAGATAAAGGGGCAGGGAATGTCTGTTAGTGGATTAAAAAGGCACGGGGTGCAATAAAGATTACACAGCCTTGGCATTGGGCGCGCTAACATTTAATTGCACAGGCCGCAGGCTTCTGAGCAGAGCCTGGGGCACCAGAACTCATTCTTTTACAAATTAAGCACTGTACAATATGAGAGAGAGAGAGAGAGAGAGAGAGAGAGTTTGTGTGTGTGTGTGTGTGTATGTATGTATATATTTATACATATATATACATACAAACAAACAGGGAAGTTGGGATGAGATGGGCTATACTAGAGCATTATCACTTAGGGCAGCAAAAACTGCAGTACTTGCCCTGTATTTTGCGATTAGACAAAAATTATATACAATTCCGAAATATACAGTGCACACTATATGACTATAGGGCCTATAATTCAATATTATACCACTTTGTGCAGCATTTTGACAAGGAGTTTCATGGGAAATCGAGAAACCTGAATCAAAGGATTTGGCATGATCTTTCATACTATGTGGCCCCAGGTAAATATGTGGATCATACAATGTAGAGCGATAAGGTATTGTTGGGAGCAGTATGCAGTACTGGACCCAACTATTACCTGTAGCCTGGTACTTCAGCAATGTGCAGTCAAGCATGTAGAAGGGCAACTCATTGCTTTTGGATTGGTCTTTGGCACCAGTACTTGAGTGGGGCAAATACATAAAGACCCTAATAAGTTTACAGACTTGCCTGGGTCATAGCATTCCTTATGGTTTGGTTGGCAGAAGACTAGAACTGGTCCAGAAATGGTTACCGCGTGCAGAAAAGGTGATTGAAGAATCTAGATATTGAGTCGACCCAATAAAAACAGCTCTTACCAACATCGAAGGAGTACAGGACTAATGTCTGATGCATTAAAAATAGAAAGATACGTTAATGTGAGTGAGATGCCAAAAGGGAAGTCGTGATGCGTACATCCTTAACTATCACATCAAAGTATATTTTGTCACAGTTGTGTGATCCACAGGCTACTTCTGTAGTTCTCAGGCTCTAAGTCAGTTCTGAGTGGCGTCTTCTTCTTCATCTCGGATCACTTTACTGGACGAAGGTGATCTTGATTTGCTCATACCAGGTGCTGCTGGAGCTTGAGTCATTGTCTTGCTTCCTCTTGTTTCCATGTAAATCTGTGCAATCTCCCTAGTTGTCAGTTTTGGTTGTTTTGGGATGATATTGCACTTCTTTCATTGGCAAACGTTCCAAGTAAGCTTTTCTGGTAGGTGGAGGAACGTGTCTGATTCACTAAAGTTCACGATCCTGTGTTTTAGGATAAACATTTTTTGTAGTCTAGTAAACCAAATCTAATGTCCCATTTGCAAAGAGTTTCCTTTATGTAATTTCTTTTACTTCAGTCATCCTCTCTTTCCAGAACTCAACAAAGATAACAATTTGCGACTTTCATGAAAAAACGAAACCGAGGGGTTTATATCTTCAGCTTTGAGCTCTGGACTTGATCCTATAAGCTTTTAGGATCACCAAAAGGGGGGAAATGAAATATGAAGAGGGTTTAATAACCATCATCCCAAAAACATCCCACCTTTTTCTATTCTTCATTTCAGTATTTACATTTCTGAACTCTACAAACATCTGCAAGAAATCCAGGCCTTTCACTGTCTTCCACTGTGACAATTCTATTCTTACTGTCTGGTAACCTCCTCTGCTGCATTCAATTCTTCTCACATGAACCTGAACACACAAACACTTATTGTATTTTTATATTCACCGTGTCCACTTACGTGTGTAACATGGAGAAGTTTTAAATGAGCACTTCCATTACGGGAGGGAAATCAGCATCTTTGTCTCTGCCAAGTTATGTTGGGTTCGTTGTGTTTTGCTCGGATTTTCCCCGTCAATTGTGCCAGTGTGAATAGTTTGGATGCTGTGGGAACAACTGCTTTAGAAAAGCATGAGTACATGGTATACAGAGCCCAACATTAAGGTTACTCTGCGTTCATGTAAACGGTGCATAGCAGACATATGATCATTCCGGCACCCAGGCTTCTGAAACTCAAGGATTCCTGCCACATGCAGTACATGAAAGTCCTGTATTCACATCATTGAATAGAACAGAGAAGGGCAAATTGAGCTGGACTTAGGTGCATCTCATCTAAGACAAAAAATATAGAATTACACAAGATAGGCCCTCTCCTCCAAAGAGCAGTTGCTCCAGCAAAATGTTGAAGTAGATAAATTCATTTTTGTACTTTCACACTACCTCATGCCAGTACCCAGGTGTTCTGTCAAAGGAATAATTCTGTGAACACAATTTTATGGGGCCTTGACTATTACACTGGAATTGTTAAAGAACTCTGGGGAGGTTGTATGTTGGAACAACGAGTTCCCCAACCACGACTTCCCTAACAACGAGGTCGCAACCACGACCTTGTCTAAACCACGATTTTTTTTACCACGCATTCCTTTACCACGATTTTTCGTGGTAAAGGAATGCGTGTTAAAAAAAATGCTTTCCAACTAGTACCCCGATCCCGCCACCCCTTAAAAACGAATTCCCCCCAGCCTAAAAGTAAACACGATCACCCACACACACTAAACTAATTCCCTCCCACCCTAAAAATATACTCGATCACCAACACATCCTTAAACCAAACACGATCACGCACACCCCCTAAAAACGAACCCCAAACCCCTAAAAACTAACCCCTAACCCCCCCAACCCCTGCATACTAACACCAATCTCCCCCGCCCTCCTTAAACTAATTCCCCACTCTAAAAATAAACACGATCACCCACAAACCCTAATAACTAATTCCCCTTCCCTAATATTATACACGATCACCCACACACCCTAAAAACAAACAACACCATTTTAACTAATTCCCCCACCTTAAAACTAAACCCCAAACCCCTAAAAACTAAACCTAAACCCCCACCACCCTTACCTGTTCCTCGACGATCTCCTCTGCGACGCTCCTCGGAACTCCGCCCTGCCCGAACACTAGACCGAATCAGCCTTAACCACGCACATGCCATCAACGAAATATATGTAACATATATACCCTGCTTCCCTAGTGATATCCTTCAGGGACTACTGAACAAACAACATTTCTCCCTGCGATCTCCTGAGGGCAAATCATTGACAATGAGACTCGTACTGTGTGCGGCGAAGCAAGCCATCGCGGCCAGATGGGGTAACAGGCTAAACTTCAGACTATACAGATTGGCTATATAAATTATGGGACAGTCTTGGAATGGGAAAAATCACAGCGGTGTTGGAAAATAAGAAGCATTTGATCGAATGTGGGGCCCATGCGGAACATTGTTATCACAACAATTCAGATAACTTACTTGCCCCAAATATTTACGGATTCTGAAACTCACAAAACACGAGATACCCACATTAAAATCCCTAGAAGAATGACCCATTTGGAATAGAGCCCTGCCTAATTGATCTTGACATCATGGACTGTCCCAAGTCACTCCATCAAGCCTCATGGTGGGGGCTATGACCACCCCATATCGAACTTTGTTATTCCCACCCACATTTGGTCTTTAAACTGCTACCCGACCGACCCCTCCGACCCTTCCCTCTCTTATCAATCAATCAATCAATCACGGCATTTATAGAGCGCGCTACTCACCCGGGAGGGTCTCAAGGCGCTGGGGGAGGGGGTAAGTTACTGCTCGAACAGCCAGGTCTTGAGCTGCTTCCTGAAGGAGAGATGGTCCTGGGTTCGCCGAAGGTGAGTTGGGAGGGAGTTCCAGGTCTTGGCTGCCAGGTAGGAGAAGGATCTTCCTCCGGCGGTGGTTCTGCGGATGCGTGGTACGGTGGCGAGGGCATGGCTGGTTGATCGTAGCTGGCGGGTGGGCGTGTAGAAGGTCATGCGGTTGTTGAGGTACTTTGGGCCCAGGTCGTGGAGGGCCTTGTGTGCGTGGGTGAGGAGTCTGAACGTGATTCTCTTGCTGACGGGGAGCCAGTGCAGGTCTTTCAGGTGTCCGGTGATGTGGCTGTGTCGGGGGATGTCCAGGATGAGTCGTGCGGAGGCGTTCTGGATGCGCTGGAGTCTTTTTGAAGTTTGGCTGTGGTTCCGGCGTAGAGGGTGTTCCCATAGTCCAGTCGGCTGGTGACGAGTGCCTGGGTGACGGTCTTCCTGGTTTCAGTGGGGATCCATTTGAAGATCTTGCGGAGCATGCGCAGGGTGTTGAAGCACGAGGATGAGACGGCGTTGACTTGTCTGGTCATCGACAGGGAGGAGTCCAGGATGAAGCCCAGGTTGCGTGCGTGGTCCGTTGGCTTGGGCGCGGTGCCCAGGGCCGGGGGCCACCAGGAGTCGTCCCAGGCGGAGGGTGATGAGCCCAGGATGAGGACTTCCGTCTTGTCTGAGTTTAGTTTAAGGCGGCTGTTCCTCATCCAGTCGGCGACGTCTCTCATCCCGTCGTGTAGGTTTGCTCTGGCGGTGGTGGGGTCGTTGGTGAGGGAGAGGATCAGCTGGGTGTCGTCGGCGTAGGAGATGATGTTGAGGTTGTGTTGGCGTGCGATGGCTGCGAGGGGCTCATGTAGACGTTGAAGAGCGTTGGACTGAGTGAAGATCCTTGTGGAACGCCGCAGATGACTTCAGTGGCCTCGGATCTGAACGGGGGAGGCGGACTCTCTGGGTTCTTCCGGCGAGGAACGAGATGATCCATTCCAGTGCTTTCTCTCGGATTCCGATGTTGCTGAGGCGCTTCACTAGGGTGCGGTGGCAGACGGTGTCGAACGCCGCGGAGAGGTCCAAGAGGATGAGGGCTGCTGTTTCCCCGTTGTCGGTTAGGGTTCTGATGTCGTCGGTGGCTGCGATGAGGGCGGTCTCGGTGCTGTGGTTGGCCCGAAACCCGGACTGCGAGGGGTCGAGGGATCCATTCGTCTCGAGGAAGGCGGCAAGCTGTCCGTTGACGGTCTTCTCGATGACTTTGGCCGGAAACGGAAGGAGCGAGATGGGACGGTAGTTCTTGAGGTCGGTGGGGTCCGCCGTTGGTTTCTTCAGGAGGGCGGTAAGCTCGGCGTGCTTCCAGCTCTCCGGGAAGGTGGCAGTGTGGAAGGAGGAGTTGATGATGTCCCGGAGATGGGGTGCGATGGTGGCGTCGGCTTTGTTGAAGACGTGGTGTGGGCAGGGTTCGGTTGGTGATCCGGAGTGGATGGAGTTCATCGAGCGGGTGGTGTCTTCGGTGCTGATCGGGGTCCAGTTGCAGAGGGTGGTGGTGGCGGGCGTTGGTTCGGCGGTAGGGTGCGTGGTTTGTGCGTCGAAGCTGTTATGTATGTCGGTGATCTTGCGGTGGAAGAACGTGGCGAGTGAGTTGCAGAGGTCTTGCGAGGGGGTGATGTCGTTGTTTCCGGCGCTGGGGTTGGAGAACTCTTTGACGATGCTGAAAAGTTCCTTGCTGTCGTGGGCGTTGTTGTCCAGTCGTTCTTTGAGTGCCGACTTCTTGGTGGCACGGATCAGCTGGTGGTGTTTGCGGGTGGCGTGCTTGAGGGCGGTCCTTTTGTCTGTGGTCTGGTCGAGTCGCCAGGTTCTCTCGAGAGTGCGGCAGTTCTTCTTATCTGACCTGTTCCACTACACAATCCTTACCGGCTACTTGTTGTAGGTGAGAATGCGATAATGCCTATTAGCCTGATTTTGGGTCTACAGGAATAAGTAGATATTGCACCTCGGAAAAGGCTCCTTCAGAGAGAAACCATGTACAAGTGAGTCCATGCTCGAAGCGGTGAAAGGATACAGAGATAAGGGCAAACCATTACACAGGGAGTAAGGTCACATGCTGACACATTTTCGAACTTCCTCCTTGGGTGTTTTTATTTGTGTACATGCTAACAATCAGTGCATCATTTTTAAAATAATGAGTTCCGGAGCCCAAAGCTCTAGTCAGAAGCCAGTGGCCGGTGCAATTAAATGTTGGAGTGCCCAATAGCAAAGCTGAGTAGTCTTTATTCCACCTTGTGCCTCTTTAATAACAGACACCCACTGCCCCTTTAACTCACTCTTGCAGGTTCCTGCTTTTCTCGTTAAAAGTCAGATGCAGAAAATAGGTACCAGTCTCCAAAAATGAGTGCTGTGGTGCCCACCAACTTAACAATCTATCGAGGCCTATGAAAGAATATAATTTAGGTTGTAAATCTTTACAATAAGGAACTGAATTTATAGTTCCCTAATCCCTCCTTTCACTCTGAAGTGAATGATTTTGCCATCTCATTGTATCTGGTGACAACAGACCCATCAAGCACCCATAGGGACATAAGACGCGGGTCCTGCAGTTGACCGGAAAAATTGTATCAGGCAAGTAATGTAATACAATATTACGAGTTTTCGTCTAACCTTTTATCTTGAACACTTGGAGTGAACCCTAGTTTATACCAATACTCCAGTCTGTTTTCATCCAGGACAAAGATTGGTATTTACTGATAACTAATATTTCCTCAGTCCATGAGAAGATCTTCTTGCAATAGGTAGGGGCACTAGCCACACTAGGTGTTGCCTATCCATATTTGCTATTTAATAAGGTGAAATGTGACTATGCACACATTTTGCAGGTTGCAGACCTACCTCATTGGTCTAAAACCCTTGAATTTGTAGCCATTTACCTCAGCAGGCTGGCTTCTAGAGGCCTTGAGTTGCAGAGCCATGAACAATTTTCTGCAACATAACCCAGCAATTTGTTTTGCACAGTTTCTGGTTATATTCAGGGGTAGCAGTGGGCACATTCCAGCATGTACACTATGTAAATTGTCTGAATCAGAATCAAGGTAAATTGTGCTGCTCACTGTGATCCTTTACTCCACTTCATTGATCAGATAGAAAGGTTAGCACGTATGATCCACAAGGCCCATGTACATCAATTGCCTCATTTGGTGCACCACAGATATTAAAGGTGGCTCCTCCCTATACCATCACAACTGAAGTCTTCCTAGTAGACAAATAATACATTTGTATTAAACAGAGGCATATCAATGGTGCCATGGGCCCCAACGCAAACAAGTCTTAGCAGTGCCAAAAGGTCAGCTTATAACTGAAAAAGCAAGCCAGACCTAATAGATTTTCTAATGTGTGTCTGTTTTGAGCTGCCACTATTGCCTTCTTGCAGACATTCTCATAAGCTGTTTTAGGTCTGAGTAAAAGAACTAGCCTTTGGAGCTGTGTAAGATTGCTTCTGCTAGAATGTTATGCTGCTGTGATGGTTGTGGGTGTGCGATCGGTAGTGCAAGACCGCTGCTACTATGTGATTGGTGTGAGAGTGCTTCTGGTAATGTGTGACTGCTGGTGTGTAAAGGGTGTGAGAGTGCTGGCAATTTTCAGGATGTGTTGCTTCTCCATCCTAAGGGCTTTAATTGTCCCCCCTGTGTGTTCATTGAGACCATGGTTGAAGACATGCTGCGTACATATTTCACTAGTCTTACTTTTGAAACAACGCTGCAGCAGTCGTTTCTAGGCAGAGTTCCTTTTCTGCACTTGTGGACTTTGACTGTCTGCTTTCCAAAACAAGGTTGTCCACAGATTATAAGAGGGCATTAAGGACCATGCCTCTGTATTTATTTACTTCCAATAACTCTCACCAGTAACCATTGGCAGGCTTCTTCAAACCAATAACCTCCCAAATGCATTACTAACCACCCACATAATGTGCACAACCAGTTGTATTTACTGGTGTCACCAAGCACCAGTTACACCAATGAACAGAGTGTCAGTCTCCTTCATCACGGACCCCGTAGTGCTTGTTGGCACTCACTGGCTGTGCATGGGTTCTGACTACAACCTCAAATGTAGGGTGGATCGCAAACCAGCCCTGGCAATTACGCCCGACCGACCTCACTGCTGCAAAACCGGCCACAGTAACAAAACAAGCATTGGCATAGCCAATAGGTCTAGCCTTTGGGATCTTATAAGTGTTTAGCCATGCAATAGTTGATGTTGTTGCACCAAAGATATTGTGCTGCATAACTAAATACTTATAAGGTCCCAAAAGCGAGACCTATTGGCTATACCAATGCTTGTTGTACTTGTTGCATATCTTAAATGTCAGTAAACAGATTGAAAGTAAAGTGTTCATGTTAGTGGGTTCCCAGAGATTACATGGCATGGACCATGTGTGGATGGACTGTGAGTTTATGTAAATTCATCATTTCTACACCAGTGCTTTAAATGGAAATATAAAAGTGCAGGTACTCACTCTTTAGAGTACCCGTTTGCCCCTGGGAAGTGCCAGTACTCTTCCATTAAATGTATTTCAGCTGTGCTGAGAAGTGCAGATACTCTGATTTTTACATTAAAGAAGTGCAGGTTATCAGTACCGGATGGTACCTCCCCATTTAAAGCACTGTCTACACTAATTAAGTCACAATGTTCCAAAAGTGGACCTCAAAATATGTCCGTGCCATATGTCCCCAAATACATAATGTGTCTGTTACTGGCTCCTATAGAGCCCTGAAGATACACACGTTTCACCTTTCAAATGTTTCATCCACCCTTATTTCCATACATTCAGTGAAGATTGGACATGTTCTGCCACGTGCACACACTTTGCTTAGTATGTGCTGTGAACAACCTGTCTGTCTGTACACGCTATGGGAGCACTATCCATCATGGAGTCTGTTAATTGGAACCCCAAACTTTATAGGCGAGATGTAAGATTTCACCATCAAGATTTTCATTTGTAATTTTTACCCTTAACACTGCTCCAACTATAGTTGTCCATTGTATACTCACACGATGTGCAGGACAGATTGGAGTTTTCAAGAAAAAGGGAAACAAAGATGAAAAAATATTGAGCGAACAGAAGGGCCGATATAACGGGAGTATAAAGACTGTTTTTTTTTGTATTCTGCATTTCCTTGAACAGTCTGAAAACAGCGTCGGGGTTGGAGGCAGAGTTGATCGCGCGATTGTCAATTACTGTTGATTGCAATTGGCAACGGGGCATGTCTTCATTGGAGAACAGCCGGGTAAATGGGAGAACGCGGATTCACAATTAGTGCTCAGCCCAGCCCACACTAAGCAAACAAGCGTCGGGCCGAGGTGCAGGCCTCGCGCACAGGACGCATAATGGACGGCGCTGACCCCAGCGCCCCGCGTTCAGCTGCGGTCCCGCCTGTGTGGAAGCCGCGCTCCCGGTTCTCAATTTATTCCAATTACCTGAGGCATGCAGATAAGGAAATGTTACTTACACTCCGCCTCACGCAGGAAATTATGCTGTTGAGGCGTTTCAAAAGAAGGGAGTTTTTATTCGGGAGTTAATAAACACATGCGGGCTGCATCAGAATGCGCGAGAGCGCATGTTTGGACAATGGCTATGAAGCATGCGTTGAAAATAAAACCCCTATTTCGTCCCTCAAACAATAAAGCGTTCCAGGTTTAAATTGCTTGTAATTATTTCATTAAAGAACTTGAAGTGATGTAGAACGCTAGCATACATTTTTATTTAATGCAATTTTATATAGCGGGGAGTTTAGCCAAAGGTATCAGAGCGCTTCACAATAGAACCAAGACCGGGAGCGATCAGCAGCCGCGGCAGAAGTGTCATGTGACACGGCATGGCCTGATGGAGTCGGAGGGGAGGAGTGCAGTCCTAGGGAGCTCAGGAGCGAGCAGCAGCCGCGGCAGAAGTGTCATGTGACACGCAGCTGGCATCCCAGCTGGCAGTCTGTGCGCCCCTGCTCGCTCCCGAGACCCATAGGCTATGGGAGGGAACATTTAAAGAGAAGGCGGGACATACCCGAGCCTTTGGCCATTTGCGTGCTTTCTTTTGTGGAAGTATTACGCAAATGGCCAATCAAATGCGTGGCCGGAAAAAAAACAACACGAGGAAAAGATGTGCCAGATGGAAGTCCTTACAATAAGCCTCGCAGAGCACCGCATGCGTGCTGGCTCAGGCGAGACCTAAACAGCCCCACCAGTTCAATACCGGCCCCCACCCTTCTGGCCCACCAGGGAAACGCCCAGCCCTGCTCTCCAGTGTTTTCTAGCAGCTCCTTTCACTGGCTGACACAAGCCCCAGTGCAGAAACGCCACTCCAGCTATGCATAAACACAAAATGTGCATATGCCGCATATGCCGTAAAGTGCACTTCACTTGCAGGGTTCATCTGCAGTACAGTGAACTTGACAGAAGCTACTGTTTCGCCAACAGACAGATCAGATTATTATACATCAGATGTCCTGTTGAGCACATACTCCTGCATGAACTCAAGAGCACCATATTCATACACTGGTACAACAAAGCTTAACCCCCCTATGTAATCTATATACAAGTTCATAAATAACAATAGTAATGACAAGAATTACTGCAGACAAATAACAATTATCTACTCACCACCTGATCAGCTCAAAATACGCAGTGCACAGCCCTAATTTTACAAATCGCTATAGTTTATTAGTGAAATCCTTCTTGTTACTACTATTGTTATTTATGAACTTGTGTATAGATTACATAGAGGAGTTTAGGTGTTTTGTTTCCTTTAAAAATGTTGTGTATACATTCTCATGACTATTTCTGGATGGGTTAAGTTTATTTTTCATTGTTTCTTCTTTTCTCATGGTAAGCCTCAATTTTTACTTGACTAAACTCTTTTTTTACATAGGTTTGTGATTATCTAGTTTGATTTGAAACTATGCAGTTTGTGAAGTACTTGAGATGGTTTGTCAATAGTTAATGAATTGTAAAACTGACATTGGGAGTATAATTGATTAATGTATTGGAAAGTATCAGCATTTATTGATAACCTTTTACTGTTCCCCCTTATATTATTACCTTACATTATCGTTAGCTGTTAAATAGGTTTTCATTGTTGTCTGTACTGTTGCTTTTTGTGGATCTTGCAATGTATACTTTTCATGATAATTTTGGTTAACTTCATAACATGAAATAATTAGTCCATGTAATGTAATTTGAGATCTAATGAGTATATATGGAATTGATATTTGAATCAATGCACTGAATTTTATTATGCATAATTTGAAGGAGTATATGTATAATGAAACTTTACATTTATTGACTCATTTATAATGTTATAATAGCTCACAACTGTGTATACTTCTTTATATCTTTTGAAGAATGTGCATTAAGCTCACTACACTTGTTTTTTGAATGTGTAAGATTCATCTCCAAGTGTATCCTAGGTAGATTTGCACTTTTTTGATACATCTGGTGATACATGAAGTTGATCAGTGTTCCGGCCGCTTGTGGCATGGGGTTCACCATGTGCAGTCTGAATGAGTCTGCAGCTTGGTGATATTTTGAATGCATATACATCAACACCAACTGTACGAGTGCCTCAATAATATCACCTGTCACGTGCAAATTTAGGACCTGGGTCCTCTCTATGATGCTTTGTTTATGCCAGGAGCCTCCAAGAGGTTGATTGCGAGCTACCAGTAGTTTGAAGCCTGTCTTGGAGTAGCTGGTTGCCTGTCACTTCATTTCAGGAAACGCAGCTGTGAGGCTATGGAAGGTGACTCTGCAAGAGCAATATGCAGCATTCTTTTTTCTTAAATAAATTTTTTTTTGCTGATGAGAACTCTTACATACACAATTAATACATGCCTCCCATCAGAGTACACTGTTTAGAAACTGTCACAGTGAAAAATAATAGCATCCCTGATGACAAGTTTCAATGGGATTTATTTCCTTAAAGTCACTGGCAGTAAAATATTTAGAGACTTACACTGTATTTAAATTTTTTTCTCTTTTATTCTTTCTCCCTTTCTTTTTCTTTCTTCCTTTCTATTGCTTGTTACTTCTGTTTCTTTTATTCTTTTCATAAATTTTTCTTTTTTCATTACTTCGGTTTCCTCTCATTTTTATCATTCCCTTTTCTTTTTTCTTGTTTCTTCATCTGTTTCATTCTACTTTCTGACCCTTTCTTTACATTCTTTTTCCCCTAGTTTTTTTCTCTCTTTTCTTTCTGTTTTTCCTTTATTTCCCTCTCCGACTTTCTTTTTTGCTTGCTCTCACACTTCATTTCCTTCTATCCTCTAGCCTGCTCACCTTTCTTCCATCTAACCCTTGTTCCCTTCTATCTCTACTACACGTTGGCCATTTTATCTTTCCCCTTCCCTGCTTTGTTCCCTCTTTCATTTTGTTTTCTATTTTACTCATTTTTAGCATTCCTTCTTTTCTGTATTCTTGCTATCATTTTCTTCTCTCCTTTGTTCCTTTTTTGTTCCCTCTTTGTGTCCTTCGTTCTTTTTTCATTCCTGTGCTCCTTTTTTCTGCCCTTCTTTCTTTTTACTATTTCCTTCATTTCTCTCCTCCCTTCCTCTTTCTGTATTCATTCTTCACATTCCATCTTTTCGTCCTTTCTTTCCCCCCTTTTTCTGTCGCTCTCTTTTTCTCCCTCCATTCATTCTTTCCTTTCCATCTTTTTTCATAATTTCTTTCTCTCCCATTTCTCAATCTTTCTTCCTTTCTTCCTCTTTTTTTAGATGTACTTAACTTCCTCAAGCAATCTCTTCATTTAATAATTTGTGTTTAATCTTTGCCTCAGAGGTATACTTATGGGAATGGGGATTGCTGCAATAGTATGTTTACTTGTACAGCACTATGACGAGTGCATGTACCTATTCTTAATCTTAAATCGTTAAGGCAGGGTCAGTTTCTGCACATCAACAAATGGAGTTTAGAACAGTTAGACAGAAAATGGAAGCTCACATAATAATCATGGTGTCGTCCCATGTATTACGTGACTAAGAGATCACAAAATCAAAGAGATTGTATCCTTAGGGCTGCAAGAGAGACTCAGAATCTCTGCTATGAAAAAAGCAAAATAGCTATATACCCGGACTACACCAAGCTGGTCCAGGAGCAGCGGAAAACCTTTCTAGGGGTAAATCAGAAGCTCCGTGATATGTAACTGCAGTACATGCTGCTATACCCCGCTAAACTGAAGGTAATTGCACAAGGCAGGGCCCACTTCTTTGAGACGCCGGAGGAGGTCTGGGAATTGCTGGAGATCCGAGGTGACTCCCCTCCTCCCCCTTCCCAAGAACAGCGAATCAAAAGGAAGGGTTGTGGCACTCTATCTGGATGAGGAACTCGAAATAAAAGGCGCCCGGGTTGGCCCTCGAAAGGGGACCCTCCGGATGAACAGAGAATCACAGTGGGTGAGGACGGTACCATGCCTCTGGAGACCATCGAGCTGGGTGCCTCCTCCCCACCGAACTCGGAATCTGGGCCGGAGTCAGAGGATACCCTGGAAATGGTGAACCCGAAGATAGACTTAGTCCCTAAAACCATCCTGGAACCTGCTCCTGTGACAGAAGCTACCTGAATAAAAGGAGATGTTGACATAGGCACTGAACTACTGTTGGCTGCCTTGATGTCTATAGTAAGTAAAGAGTGAAGTGCTTGTGGGCCGCGTGTTTGCTGATGAAGTGTTGGGGGGGGAGTGTGGACAAACAGGGGGGTGGGGGGAAAACTGAGGCACCTGGCTAGGCGAGAGGAGAGTCGACAACATGAATGTAACATTGTGTGTATTGCAACCTTATTGGGCACGGCCACCAGACTACATGCCTCTTGACGGGCAATCTCTAGATATGGAAATGGACGGGCTAGGCCGGGAGGCTGGTTTCTTTGGGGAGTTTAGTGGCCCCTGTTGGGCTGCGAGGGAAGCTGTGCACATCCTAGTACAAGCATGGGGTGGGCATTCACGACTGCACCGTTGAATGTTATTTGTCCGTAGGTGGGGGTGGAGGGAACGTGGTACAGTTTGCACTGGTTGTTAGTAGTTATGTGCAGCATCTGTTGAGGATGGGTGGACCGCATAGCTGGGGACCGAGACAACATCATGTGAGATATCTCTGTGACAATGGAGGTTAAGTTCCTTAGCTGGAATGTAAGTGGATTGGGTACATGCACAAAACACTTCAGAGTACTCTAGTTTCTTAAGCGACACCAAGTCTCAGTGGTTTGCTTGCAAGAAACCCACTTTGATTATATGAGAGCTAATAGTTTGGCAAAAAAATGGAGAGGTCAGATATTTTACTCATCCTGCTCTACTTAACCGAGGGGTGTAATGATATGGGTGGCCCCGGGCACGCCGTTTGCCCTGCAGTACATGGAAACTGGCGTGAACGGCCATTATATCCTACTCAGGGCGACACTGGACGGGCGGTAGATCGCTATCCTAAACCTCTATGCCCTGAACGTAGATGACTGGGCTTTTATCAGTCAATACAAGACTTACTGGCCCCGGACTTGGACGCTCATCTTCTCTGGGTGGGGGACTTTAATTGCATGTTATATCCTAACTTAGACAGGAACCCTCCTAGACAGGGCACTAAGCCGCAGATGACCAAGAGGCTTCAGCAGATAATGTGGGATTTGGGAATAAAAGACATATGGAGAGATAGCCACCGACTCAGAAATTGTATTCTTGTCATTCTCCTACACACAACACACACAGCAGACTGGACAGGGTGTTAGTGTCTGAAATGGAGGCAATCCAAGATGTTGAGGTGACTCATCTGGCTTGATTCCTCTCTGATCATGCCCCGATCAGCTGTGTAGCTCGTTGGGGCACCCCCGCCCACATGCCCAGAAAGTGGTGAATGCTGGCAGACATTCTGGAAGACCTGTTTGAGAAGGAGACCATATCCCATATCTTGATTGACTACATGACAATCAACTGGGAGGGTGCGGCCACCACTAGGGCAACGGAATGGGACGCTCTGAAAGCAGTGGTACGGGGTGCATGCATGGGACTGACCTGTGAAGTTTGCAGACAGCTGCAACGAGATCTCAGGGCAGAGGAGTCGGCATTGGCAAGCACAAGCAGCAGATCAATCCGACCCGGCCGCTGCGGCTCAGGAGTGGGCCTTATGTGCACGCATAAGTGACATATGGGACAGACTAGCTAAGTATACGCTACATCAGTATCGGCAGCGGTTGCACAGAGAGGGGGACAGGTCTGGACGTCTTCTAGCTTTGATTCACCAGAGAGAGCAGGCCCCGGCCACTGCCTTACGCACATCGATGGGTGAGATAGTGCCCACAAGGGCTGCAATCCTGGAGGTGTTCTAGCAACACCTAAAGACAGTATATGCAGCAGACCCGGCGGTCTGGGAGAATAGATATCTGCCATTCTTGCAGACACTGACCCTGATGCGCCTCCCCTCAGTGGCATTGAAGAGCTGGATGCACAGCTGTCCCTGGAGGAAATACAGGATGCATTACTGATGCTCCCGGGGGCCAAGACGGGTTCCCACCTGAGTTCTATCGCGCGTACTCTGCCACTGTGACACAGGCATTACTGCAGGTTTATAGGGAGGCTTTTGACCGTGGAATCTTACCCCGCACTATGAGACAAGGAGAGATCTTTATGATGTTAAAACCGGGAGGGGACAGCTTGGATCCTGCTTCTCATCGTCCACTCACTATGATTAATACAGATGCTAAAATACTATGTAAATTGTTGGCAACCCGTCTAGCCCCCGCATATGCCTCACTTGATAAACTGGCATGAACCTGCGTCGGTTAACTCATATCATGCATGAGGTGAAATACGACGATGAGGAGCTTGCCCTGGTGTCAATAGACCTTGCAAAGGCCTTCGACACAGTTGACTGGGGATACCTGCTGGAGGTGCTTAAGAAAGTGGGATTTGGGCCTCAGTTCTGCTGATGGGCCAACATACTGTACACAGAACCACGAGTATGGGTGGGACAGGCCCGCCCGGAGGAGTGGGCATTAGAGCGGGGAACACATCAGGAATTCCCGCTTTCGCCCTTGCTCTTTGCCCAAGTCACTGAACCTCTGACGGTGTGGATTTGAGGGGAGATGGGGCAGTGGGGTATACGGGTACGAGACACGAACCACGTGATCTCCCTATACGCGGATGATGCCCTCTTTTATATAGCTTCTCCCAGTTTGGCACTGCCTAGGCTCCTGCAGCAGCTTGAGGAGTTCGGGAAGGTCTCCGGGTTGCGACTTAACTGACGCAAATCCCTGATCTATCCCATGGCACGCATGGATACACTGCCTCTGGGGAGTCTCCCCGACATTGGGATAAGATGGTAACGGGCTCATTTTAGGTACCTAGGTGTCCAGGTAGCACTTGACAATGCTCAGTTGATACATCTTAATGTAGATAGGGTCACAGAAGCGCTGCGACGCTCTGTGACCTTTTGGAACTCTCTGCCACTCTCTCTGAGGGGCAGGCTGGCAGCTTCCAAAATGGTGATGCTGCCTCGCTGCCTTTATGTGCTACAAAACTCACTGTGCCCGGTTCCCAACTGGGTCTTGAAACAGCTGAATTCCGTGCTCGTCACTTTACTATGGGCAGGGCGGTGCAGTAGAGTGGCACTGAGCACCCTGACACGTCAGTACGAGGAGGGGGGACTAGAAACTCCTTTCTGGATATTATTTTGCAGCGCAGCTACAGCATGCGTCCCGTTGGTTAGAGGACAGAGACAACTGGGAAAAATGACTACTCACTGCTCGAGTACACCCAGACACACTCCCAGCTGTACTGATGCAGGGCAGAGGGGTCCCAGATGATCTGCCCTATATAGTATGCCACACTGCGAATATATGGCAACAATACATGGAGAAGATACTGAAACATGCCCCGTTCCATAGGGAGCTCCCTATGTGAATACTTGCCCCTGGAAGGGAAGCAAGTCTACATATGTCCTTCCAGGTGTGGAGGGAGGGAGAGTGTGACGTCTTGGCAGACCTCTCCCCAAATGAAGCATTCATTACATATGAGCAGGCCTGTGACGACTTTGCATTGGGACAGAGACATTACCTACACTACACTGGACTGATGGAAATTGCTAAGATAACCTGGCCCACGTACCCAAACATACCGCAAACAACCCACACATTGGATATACAGCTCACATGTGGTTCTGGACGTAGGCTGATTTCTCTCCTGTATAAAGCCATGAGAATGGACTTGACTAGCCCTCCTCCTCGGGCAAGAGCAGCTTGGGACGTGGATTTAGATGGGCAATTGGATGACAAGACTTGGGCAACCAGAAGCTCGCTTACACACACAGTATCCTGCAACGTGCGATTAAACTGATTCATTATAATTTTTTGCACCGCACCTATCTTAAACCGTTGAGGCTATGGCGCATCTACCTGACCCGGGCCGACATGTGCCCCAGATGTGATGCGGATGAGGCAGATTTTTTACATTTGCCATGGGGAATGGGATGCAGTTTTGGCCTCTGGTTGTGGCGAGGGAGCGGGAGAGTACAGGACTCCGTATTGTGGAGGAGCCATTACAATGACAGCTGGGCCACGTTAAAAAACCCAGGAAGCGAAAAATGGCATGCAAGTTGTTACAATTGATGTTAGTGTTAGCTAAGCACAGGGTGGCCATCACCTGGATGGAGCAGAGAGGCCCAGACATAACAGCATGGCTTAAGGATGTGCAAGAGTGGATTCTGGCAGCCCACATGAAACTAAACCGTCGGACAACAAGTTGCAGGCGGGTCTGAGTGGCGGGAATTGTGTAACTCTGTCTTGAACTAAGACGCTGCTGGGGACAACCAGTATGATTATTGAAAAAGGGGGACAGGGGCTTGGTAGGTCCAGCATACAGGCCCCAGGTAACTGACTGAAAGCAAAGGTATGCTGTTCCTAGGAGGTAGGAGGGGGAGAGGGATCCGGGTTCCCTTCGTACAAAGGGAAACTGAAGGTGGAGTAGCTCCAAATAGGAGCAAGGGCCCTCACACACCCCGGAGAGTGTCATGCTTCATCATGTTTTGATTGGCTCAAACGTTCCGTCCATCATCCCCTTTTGTATCGCTTTGTTCGCCCTAAGTTGGTGGGGGTATGCCCAGACGTGGGTCCCTTGCTCACTTTGCCACTGGATTCAAGCAAGCCTGGCTGATGACGGCTGGAATGCCAGAAACCGGTCCTAGGATGCTTGTTTCCGGTCCAGGGAAGACATGGCTTGGCAGTTCGGGCTGGACTGTTCCCATGAGGCACAGGGTCAGACTGATTTGCATATGGCCATGTCTGAACTGGGGTGGTGGAGTGAGCTAAAGAATGATGATGGATTAAACCCAGATCAGTTGACTGGGGGTGAGTGTTTGATTGGCTCAAACGTTCCGTCCATCATCCCTTTTGTATCGCTTTGTTCGCCCTAAGTTGGTGGGGGTATGCCCAGACGTGGGTCCCTTGCTCACTTTGCCACTGGATTCAAGCAAGCCTGGCTGATGACGGCTGGAATGCCAGAAACCGGTCCTAGGATGCTTGTTTCCGGTCCAGGGAAGACATGGCTTGGCAGTTCGGGCTGGACTGTTCCCATGAGGCACAGGGTCAGACTGATTTGCATATGGCCATGTCTGAACTGGGGTGGTGGAGTGAGCTAAAGAATGATGATGGATTAAACCCAGATCAGTTGACTGGGGGTGAGTGTTTGATTGGCTCAAACGTTCCGTCCATCATCCCCTTTTGTATCGCTTTGTTCGCCCTAAGTTGGTGGGGGTATGCCCAGACGTGGGTCCCTTGCTCACTTTGCCACTGGATTCAAGCAAGCCTGGCTGATGACGGCTGGAATGCCAGAAACCGGTCCTAGGATGCTTGTTTCCGGTCCAGGGAAGACATGGCTTGGCAGTTCGGGCTGGACTGTTCCCATGAGGCACAGGGTCAGACTGATTTGCATATGGCCATGTCTGAACTGGGGTGGTGGAGTGAGCTAAAGAATGATGATGGATTAAACCCAGATCAGTTGACTGGGGGTGAGTGTTTGATTGGCTCAAACGTTCCGTCCATCATCCCCTTTTGTATCGCTTTGTTCGCCCTAAGTTGGTGGGGGTATGCCCAGACGTGGGTCCCTTGCTCACTTTGCCACTGGATTCAAGCAAGCCTGGCTGATGACGGCTGGAATGCCAGAAACCGGTCCTAGGATGCTTGTTTCCGGTCCAGGGAAGACATGGCTTGGCAGTTCGGGCTGGACTGTTCCCATGAGGCACAGGGTCAGACTGATTTGCATATGGCCATGTCTGAACTGGGGTGGTGGAGTGAGCTAAAGAATGATGATGGATTAAACCCAGATCAGTTGACTGGGGGTGAGTGTTTGATTGGCTCAAACGTTCCGTCCATCATCCCCTTTTGTATCGCTTTGTTCGCCCTAAGTTGGTGGGGGTATGCCCAGACGTGGGTCCCTTGCTCACTTTGCCACTGGATTCAAGCAAGCCTGGCTGATGACGGCTGGAATGCCAGAAACCGGTCCTAGGATGCTTGTTTCCGGTCCAGGGAAGACATGGCTTGGCAGTTCGGGCTGGACTGTTCCCATGAGGCACAGGGTCAGACTGATTTGCATATGGCCATGTCTGAACTGGGGTGGTGGAGTGAGCTAAAGAATGATGATGGATTAAACCCAGATCAGTTGACTGGGGGTGAGTGTTTGATTGGCTCAAACGTTCCGTCCATCATCCCCTTTTGTATCGCTTTGTTCGCCCTAAGTTGGTGGGGGTATGCCCAGACGTGGGTCCCTTGCTCACTTTGCCACTGGATTCAAGCAAGCCTGGCTGATGACGGCTGGAATGCCAGAAACCGGTCCTAGGATGCTTGTTTCCGGTCCAGGGAAGACATGGCTTGGCAGTTCGGGCTGGACTGTTCCCATGAGGCACAGGGTCAGACTGATTTGCATATGGCCATGTCTGAACTGGGGTGGTGGAGTGAGCTAAAGAATGATGATGGATTAAACCCAGATCAGTTGACTGGGGGTGAGTGTTTGATTGGCTCAAACGTTCCGTCCATCATCCCCTTTTGTATCGCTTTGTTCGCCCTAAGTTGGTGGGGGTATGCCCAGACGTGGGTCCCTTGCTCACTTTGCCACTGGATTCAAGCAAGCCTGGCTGATGACGGCTGGAATGCCAGAAACCGGTCCTAGGATGCTTGTTTCCGGTCCAGGGAAGACATGGCTTGGCAGTTCGGGCTGGACTGTTCCCATGAGGCACAGGGTCAGACTGATTTGCATATGGCCATGTCTGAACTGGGGTGGTGGAGTGAGCTAAAGAATGATGATGGATTAAACCCAGATCAGTTGACTGGGGGTGAGTGTTTGATTGGCTCAAACGTTCCGTCCATCATCCCCTTTGTATCGCTTTGTTCGCCCTAAGTTGGTGGGGGTATGCCCAGACGTGGGTCCCTTGCTCACTTTGCCACTGGATTCAAGCAAGCCTGGCTGATGACGGCTGGAATGCCAGAAACCGGTCCTAGGATGCTTGTTTCCGGTCCAGGGAAGACATGGCTTGGCAGTTCGGGCTGGACTGTTCCCATGAGGCACAGGGTCAGACTGATTTGCATATGGCCATGTCTGAACTGGGGTGGTGGAGTGAGCTAAAGAATGATGATGGATTAAACCCAGATCAGTTGACTGGGGGTGAGTGTTTGATTGGCTCAAACGTTCCGTCCATCATCCCCTTTTGTATCGCTTTGTTCGCCCTAAGTTGGTGGGGGTATGCCCAGACGTGGGTCCCTTGCTCACTTTGCCACTGGATTCAAGCAAGCCTGGCTGATGACGGCTGGAATGCCAGAAACCGGTCCTAGGATGCTTGTTTCCGGTCCAGGGAAGACATGGCTTGGCAGTTCGGGCTGGACTGTTCCCATGAGGCACAGGGTCAGACTGATTTGCATATGGCCATGTCTGAACTGGGGTGGTGGAGTGAGCTAAAGAATGATGATGGATTAAACCCAGATCAGTTGACTGGGGGTGAGTGTTTGATTGGCTCAAACGTTCCGTCCATCATCCCCTTTTGTATCGCTTTGTTCGCCCTAAGTTGGTGGGGGTATGCCCAGACGTGGGTCCCTTGCTCACTTTGCCACTGGATTCAAGCAAGCCTGGCTGATGACGGCTGGAATGCCAGAAACCGGTCCTAGGATGCTTGTTTCCGGTCCAGGGAAGACATGGCTTGGCAGTTCGGGCTGGACTGTTCCCATGAGGCACAGGGTCAGACTGATTTGCATATGGCCATGTCTGAACTGGGGTGGTGGAGTGAGCTAAAGAATGATGATGGATTAAACCCAGATCAGTTGACTGGGGGTGAGTGTTTGATTGGCTCAAACGTTCCGTCCATCATCCCCTTTTGTATCGCTTTGTTCGCCCTAAGTTGGTGGGGGTATGCCCAGACGTGGGTCCCTTGCTCACTTTGCCACTGGATTCAAGCAAGCCTGGCTGATGACGGCTGGAATGCCAGAAACCGGTCCTAGGATGCTTGTTTCCGGTCCAGGGAAGACATGGCTTGGCAGTTCGGGCTGGACTGTTCCCATGAGGCACAGGGTCAGACTGATTTGCATATGGCCATGTCTGAACTGGGGTGGTGGAGTGAGCTAAAGAATGATGATGGATTAAACCCAGATCAGTTGACTGGGGGTGAGTGTTTGATTGGCTCAAACGTTCCGTCCATCATCCCCTTTTGTATCGCTTTGTTCGCCCTAAGTTGGTGGGGGTATGCCCAGACGTGGGTCCCTTGCTCACTTTGCCACTGGATTCAAGCAAGCCTGGCTGATGACGGCTGGAATGCCAGAAACCGGTCCTAGGATGCTTGTTTCCGGTCCAGGGAAGACATGGCTTGGCAGTTCGGGCTGGACTGTTCCCATGAGGCACAGGGTCAGACTGATTTGCATATGGCCATGTCTGAACTGGGGTGGTGGAGTGAGCTAAAGAATGATGATGGATTAAACCCAGATCAGTTGACTGGGGGTGAGTGTTTGATTGGCTCAAACGTTCCGTCCATCATCCCCTTTTGTATCGCTTTGTTCGCCCTAAGTTGGTGGGGGTATGCCCAGACGTGGGTCCCTTGCTCACTTTGCCACTGGATTCAAGCAAGCCTGGCTGATGACGGCTGGAATGCCAGAAACCGGTCCTAGGATGCTTGTTTCCGGTCCAGGGAAGACATGGCTTGGCAGTTCGGGCTGGACTGTTCCCATGAGGCACAGGGTCAGACTGATTTGCATATGGCCATGTCTGAACTGGGGTGGTGGAGTGAGCTAAAGAATGATGATGGATTAAACCCAGATCAGTTGACTGGGGGTGAGTGTTTGATTGGCTCAAACGTTCCGTCCATCATCCCCTTTTGTATCGCTTTGTTCGCCCTAAGTTGGTGGGGGTATGCCCAGACGTGGGTCCCTTGCTCACTTTGCCACTGGATTCAAGCAAGCCTGGCTGATGACGGCTGGAATGCCAGAAACCGGTCCTAGGATGCTTGTTTCCGGTCCAGGGAAGACATGGCTTGGCAGTTCGGGCTGGACTGTTCCCATGAGGCACAGGGTCAGACTGATTTGCATATGGCCATGTCTGAACTGGGGTGGTGGAGTGAGCTAAAGAATGATGATGGATTAAACCCAGATCAGTTGACTGGGGGTGAGTGTTTGATTGGCTCAAACGTTCCGTCCATCATCCCCTTTTGTATCGCTTTGTTCGCCCTAAGTTGGTGGGGGTATGCCCAGACGTGGGTCCCTTGCTCACTTTGCCACTGGATTCAAGCAAGCCTGGCTGATGACGGCTGGAATGCCAGAAACCGGTCCTAGGATGCTTGTTTCCGGTCCAGGGAAGACATGGCTTGGCAGTTCGGGCTGGACTGTTCCCATGAGGCACAGGGTCAGACTGATTTGCATATGGCCATGTCTGAACTGGGGTGGTGGAGTGAGCTAAAGAATGATGATGGATTAAACCCAGATCAGTTGACTGGGGGTGAGTGTTTGATTGGCTCAAACGTTCCGTCCATCATCCCCTTTGTAATGCTTCATCATTGGGCAGCTCCTCATTGGGCCGGTGCTGCAATGCCCAACGGGCCCCGCGAGGGGGCTATTTGCCAGAGGTTTCTCTGGTTGCCAACGTGAAGCTCAACGGGTGTGGTGGGATGTGCGTGTAAAGAGTAGAGGTGGGAAAGAGAAAAGTGTGAATTAAAATTAGCTATACGAATCCCAAAGGACACATTTTATTCACTGGGTTCCTATGCCATGAGTAAAAACAACCGACTGAGAAGTTGTGGCTGAAGTTGGGAAATTATACCCTCCTGAGCTCAGGGTGATGTGTGTGAAAAGGGGGTGGTCGACATGTTTCATGCCCTAAATCGTCCATTTGGATCTTGGCATTTTTTCAGGACCAAAAGATCCTCATCTACTCTAGAGGGAGTGGTGATGGTGTGTATACCAGTTGTTTCTTCCCCTATCTTCTGGACTCATGTGGTAATCCTGTGAGGAAGTGGGAAATTAAAAACGTGATGAAGTTGAATATACCTTCTGGAAAACACCTGGAGGGAAAAAGACAAGTAAGACAACAGGTTTAAGAGACCGCAGTAGTTTAAGGTTGGTGAACATGTGATGCCCTACGGAGGGCAACGTCGCAGGACAGGTGATTAAAAACAGTTAAAAACATGGTTGCACATATCAAACTGGAAATAATCTCCAAAGCATGCAGATTTGCTTCAACAATCAATACGTGTAGTTGTGACCAATGTCAACTAGCGGTGTAACCATTTGTGAAGTACTGTCTTGCGGTGGTGGACGGAGGTGCACCGCCACAGAAGTATCATAGTGCATGTGTCTCTTTCATATTGGAAAATGGACTCACCTAGAAGGGTGGGGTCAGATAGCCCCAACCGTGACGTCCAAAGAACTCGCTCATTTGCGAGAGAGGAAGCACCTGTAACAAAATGGTCCATAAATAATAAATAAAGGGCTGAGAAAGGTCAGGGAAGGGAAGAGGGAGAGTAGATCAGAGGTAAGGAAAGGAAATCCCCACACTTGCATGTGAAAAAGTTCACAATAGTGGCTGTGTGTCTCCGGATGTAAAACCAACTATCCATGAGTGTACACAACGGCGGAATGAAGGGGGATCAACTATCCATGAGTGTACACAACAATGGCGGAATGAAGGGGGATCGCGGTGGAGTTCGGGAGTTAGTAAACCAGGCAAGTCGTTATGAGATGGCAACTATAGGTTATGTATTGGAGATGCCTATAGTTAAAGGACTGGAGCAGTCCAAGCCCATGTGTGTCAAGTGTTGGCACAACGGGCATCCAGTTAGTTCTCCTGAGGGAGAGCCTGGGGACCCCGGTAAATGGGCATAGTATCAGGCGGGGGTTGGTGTTGTCAGCTGCCGCAATGGGTTATAAAGCTAAGGAAGGCTTCGTGGCAGAAGTAATTCCGCTGCGCCGCACACAATTACCAAGGGCAGGCGTGGGGACTGGGTGAGGAGCGTTCGGCAAGTCAGAAGGGGTCGAGACGCTGGTGGCTCAGGGAAGATGCGGTTAGATCTCCTGAGGGAAAGCCTGGAGGCCCCGGTATATGGGTGTCGTATCCGGCGGGGGGTTATGTTTGTGAGCTACCACAATTGGTGACAAAGCTATGGAAGCCTTCATGGCAGAAGTAGTCTCGCTGTGCCGCACACAATTACCAAGTGCAGGGGTGGGGACCAGGTGAAGAGCAGCCAGCAAGTCAGAGGCGGTAAAGACGCTGGTGGCGCAAAGACGATGTGGGAAACTAGCGGGTTATGAGCGGCTGGGTGGACGGGGTGAGAAAGGGGGAAGAGGGGCGGGGATCGAGTTATTGGAGTGTAGGGTGGGAAAGGGGAAGAAAACCCAGTACTCACTCGTTAAGAGGCGCTCCAGCGCGCGGGACCTACCCGCATCTCGGACATCAACGAGGATGTTTGTGGGCGGCCCGTGGCCGTTTTATCAGGATGTGAGCATAAGTAGGCGTGGAACTAGGGCGCTGCCGTGTAATATGAGAGGAGGGAAGAACGGGCTCCATATTGGGTGCTAGAACATGGGCGCCATCTTGTAGTGGTCCATCTAAGTGAGGATGAATGCTCATTTCAGATGAGACCAGGTAAAGGGGGACTACTCAAAAGTACACAAGCGTGAGCAGGGGGGTTTGAAAAAAGAGGGGGTGCCCATCTGGGGGTTAGAAAGATGTGAATCCTCCAGAGTCGCATATGTACTGATAGATGCAATGGAGGTAATGGTTCCCAAGAGCATGGACCCTGGAATTAGGGGTACCAATACTTGGCAGGGAAGGAGAGGGGCTGAGGTGCGGCCTAAGCGCGGGGCTGTGATAGGTATGGAGTACATGTAGACATACAGTTGTACTCGTGCAGAGCAAGAGCTGCTAGAGGGAGAGCTCCTTAAACCAGGGCTGGTGCACTGTGCTGTCAGGGCAGGGAAAATCTGATCCAGCAGGGTGAGCAAATTGTGCAGCCCTGGGTAGATAGATGAAGGGAAAGGGACACATGCGGTGCTGCTGAAGTGACAAAGGTAACAAGGGTGGTTGTGATTAGGGAGGTGTGTTAACGTGCCACCTCCCTCCATGGAATATCGTCGTTCAATCAATCAATCAATCAGGGAATTGTAAGCGCGCTACTCACCCGTGAGGGTCTCAAGGCGCTGAGGGGGGGTCCGCAGATCTGTTTAGCCGAAGAGCCAGATCTTGAGGGTCTTCCTGAAGGTGTTCAGGGAGGGGGCGTGTCTGATGTCTGCCGGTAGCTCGTTCCAGGTCTTGGCTGCAATGTGAGAGAAGGATCTTCTGCCTGCTCTGGCTCTGTGGATGCGCGGGGTTTCGGCCAGTGCGAGGTTGGAAGATCGGAGGTTTCTTTTGGGTAGGTGGAAGTTGATTCTGTCGTTGAGTTATTTGGGTCCGTTGTTGTGTAGGCATTTGTAGGCGTGAGTGAGGATTTTGAAAGTGACTCTTTTCTCCCCGGGGAGCCAGTGGAGACTTCGTAGGTGTTGGCTGATGTGTTCGTGTCGGGGGATGCCGAGGACGAGTCTGGTGGCGGTGTTTTGTACTGTCTGGAGTTTGCGGAGTAGGGACTTGTTGATCCCCGCGTAGTGTGCATTTCCATAGTCCAGTCTGCTGGTGATGAGTGTGTGGGTGACTGTCTTCCTTGACTCAGGGGGGATCCACTTGAAGGTCTTGCGGAGGATGCGGAGGGTGTTGAAGCAGCTGGAGGTGATGGCGTTGACTTGTCGGTTCATGGAGAGTGATGAGTCGAGTACGATGCCAAGGTTCTTGGCATGGTCTGAGGGGGTAGGTGGGCTTCCGAGGGCAGTCGGCCCCCAGGTGCTGTCCCATGCAGAAGGGGTGGTACCGAGGACGAGGACTTCTGTCTTCTCGGCGTTGAGCTTCAGGCAGCTGTTGGTCATCCAGACTGCGACGTCTTGCATTCCTTTCTGGAAGTTGAGTTTGGCAGTGGTGGGGTTTTTGGTGAGGGAGAGGATGAGCTGGGTGTCGTCGGCGTAGGATACGATGTTGAGGCCGTGTTGTCGGACGATGGCTGCGAGGGGGGCCATGTAAATGTTGAAGAGGGTGGGGCTCAGTGATGAACCCTGTGGGACTCCGCAGGTGATTTTCGTGGGGTCAGAGAGGAAGGGTGGGAGTCTGATCCTTTGGCTTCTTCCGGTGAAGAATGATCGGATCCGGTCCAGGGCTGTTCCTTGTATGCCTGCGTTGTGTAGTCTGACGACTAGTGTGCGATGGGAGACGGTGTCGAAGGCCGCTGATAGGTCGAGTAGGATGAGGGCTGTGGAGTGGCCTTGGTACAGGAGGGTGCAGATGTCGTCTTTGGCGGCGAGTAGGGTGGTCTCTGTGCTGTGGTTGCTTCGGAATCCGGATTGGGATGGGTCGAGGACGGCGTTCTCTTCAATGAATCGTGTCAGTTTCCTGTTGACTGTTTTCTCTGCAACTTTGGCTGCGAAGGGGAGGAGCGAGATGGGCCGATAGTTCTTGAGGTCGGTGGGGTCAGCTGTGGGCTTCTTGAGCAGGGGTCTGACTTCTGCACGCTTCCAGTCGTCTGGGAAGGTGCCTGTTTTGAAGGTGGTGTTGATGGTGCGTTGTAGTTTGGGTGCGATGGCGGCCATGGCTCTGTGGTAGATGTGAGGGGGGCAGGGGTCGACGGGGGCCCCCGAGTGGATTCTTTTCATGGTTGAGGCGGTGTCTTCGGCCGTGATCGGTGTCCAGTTGGAGATGGTGGGCTGGCTGCTGTTTCTGGGGGGCGGGGGCCGTCTGTGGCGCCTGGTGGGTGGTCGATGAAGTTGTCGTAGAGGTTTTTGATCTTGAGGTGGAAATAGGTTCCAAGCTTGTCGCAGAGGTCTTGGGATGGGGTGATGTCTGTGGCTTCGCTGCGTGGGTTGGTGAATTCTTGAATGACACTGAAAAGTTCCTTGGAGTTGCTGGAGTTGGCCAGGATTTTGTTGTGGATGAAGTTCCTTTTGGTGGCTCTGATCTGGTTGTGGTAGTCCGTCATGGCGTCCTTGTAGGTGGTGTGGTTTTCGGTTGTCTTGGTGTTTCTCCAGTTCTTCTCCAGGCATCTGCAGGTGCGTCTGGCTTCTTGGAGAGCAGTTGTGAACCAGGCGGCTTTCCTGGGGCGTTGTCTGTCGGGGTTGCGTTGCGGGGCGAGCTCATCTGCGCAGTTGGAGATCCAGGTGTGGAGTTCTCTGGCTGCGTTGTTTGCGCTGTTTGCGTCGGGTGCCCAGGTGTGGTTGTCTCGGGTGAGGGTGGAGTTAAGTTGCTCGTCGGTAACCTTGCTCCAGTTCCTTCGTGGTGGGCGTGGGGCTGGTTTGGGTGCCTTGGGTTTGTTGATGGCGAAGTGTACGCAGTGGTGGTCGGTCCATGGCGGCTGCGTTGTGTGGCTGAAATGGACGCTGTTTCCTGCCGCGAAGATGGGGCCGAGGGTGTGTCCTGCTCTGTGGGTCAGTGTGTTGACGAGTTGTTTAAGTCCGATGCTGGCGAGGTTGTCACGAAGGATAGTGGAGTTGGGGTTGCCGGGGTTGTCGAGGTGGAAGTTCAGGTCTCCAATGAGTATGTAGTTTGTTGAGGCGATCGCGTGGGGTGCGATGAAGTCGGTGATGGTGGTGGCGAAGGGTGTTCGGGGCCGGGGGGTCTGTAGATGAGGGTTCCTCAGAGTGTGGCTTTGGGGGTGGTCTGGATCTTGAAGTGCAGGTGTTCAGCGGAGGGGAAGGTTTCGCTGGAGGTGGTGAGGCGGAGGGTGATCTTGTGGGCGATGGCGAGGCCACCTCCTGGGTGGTTGGGGCAGTCTTTCCTCTGGATCTTGTATCCGTCTGGGATGGCGGTGCTGATGTCGGGGGCGGAGGATGCGTTGGTCCAGGTCTCTGTGAAGAAGGGGATGTCGGGCGAAAGAGAGTCGAGTAGGTTCCAGATTTCCATGGCGTGTTTGTGTACGGAGCGTACGTTGAGGAGGATGCATTTTAGGGTGTCGCCGGTGCTGGCGTCGGCGGTGTTGGAGGCCGGGGTGGCGGTGAGGGTCTGGTGGCAGTGGAGGCAGGAGAACTGGCCATGGGTCGTGTTCGGCGAGGCCTGTTGGCATTCTCTAAGTCTTCCAGGGTTGAGTGCGAGGAGGGTGGTGGTGTTGTAGCGATGGGTAGTGGGAGGTCCAGGGTTGCTGGCGCTGGCCGCGGTCGGGTCGCGGACGGGCACAGACGGGCTTGCCTTTGGCGCGCCTTTCGTTCAGTCCTATTCGGTGTGTGGCAAGTCGGAAAACCCATTGTTCTTTGGTAAGCAAGGCTCGTTGTGATATGCTACCATGGGCTTCTAGAATCGTCCAGAATATCTCTTGTGGTGTATGGCCAGCTTCAATGTAGTGAGTGAGCATACTGGTCATGGTTTTTCCTCACCTGATGTTGCTGCAGTGATCAATAATTCTAGTCTTCACTGCCCATGTTGTCATCCCAATGTATCGTTTCTGACAAGAGCATGTAATCATGTACACTCAATTTTTGGTGTTACAGTTCGTGTGGGACTTTTGGATCCAGATGTCTGAAGGGCTCAGATTAATATGTTTGGATGGTCGTGTCAGTGGGCACACACTGCATGATCCACATGGGTAGTGGCCTCTCACGGGAGGAAGCCCCCAGAGCTGTGGTTGCCGTAAGGTTTTCTTGGGAGGTGGTCCAGTGTGTACAATGATGTGATTGATGTTGGCGGTCCGTTTGAAAGCAAACCGTGGAGTGGCGGGTGACATGTCTCCTGTGTGTAGTATGGACCAGTGTTTCTTAATGATCTTTTTGATGTGGTTAGACTCGGGTGTGAAAGAGGTGACACAGGTGATTACATTAGAGGGGGCCCGTTCACGTGTTTCCAGGAGGCCCTCCCTATTGTTGTTCCTAGCTCTCTTATAGACCTCCCACGTGGCCCCTTCCCCATTTAAACAACATATGGCCCTATGGATGGGGTCCCCACAGCCATAAAAGGTTCAGGGAGAGGGGCCATGTAGCCCCCCTCCTCTTTATAAATAAAAGTCCCTGGGGTCCCCAAGGCCAGGCCTTGTGGCCAACCTGGCCATGTGCGGTTGGCTGCCTTTGGGGGGGTTGGCTACAGGCCAGGCCTTGTGGTCAATCCCCCCCCACTACGCACAGCCCAAGGCCATGTGCAGTGTAGGGTTGGCTGCATGCATGAGACTGGCCGCAGGTCAGGCCCTGTGGCCAACCCATCGCCATGCATGAACACCCTGCATAGTGTGGGGTTGGCTGCATGTGGGGGCTTTGGATTAATGTATGGTAATTAAATATTACTTTACATTAAACAACCCCCTAGAAATTTGCTGAAAAAAACAAAGGTTATAGTTATGTAGGTGAAATGTTCAGTTTTAAACTCTAAAAACCACTGGAATTTACCAGTTATAGTTGGAGTTATCTCAAGTAACTATAACTCCTACCCTAAGGTAATTATAACTCGCACCCTCGCCAGGCACTGCTAATTACACTACATATTACATCACTCATGACGTCTTCTTTGACATCATTGATAATATCACTGTGCATAGCGGGGCGCAAGATAAAGTTACTTGAGATAACTAACTGGTGAATTTCAGTGATTTTTAGAGTTTAAAACTGAACATTTCGCCTAACTATAATGTTACTTTAACCTTTAGTTTTTTTCAGTGAATTTCTAGGGGGTTGTTTAATGTAAAGTATATTATATATATATATATTCCTTCACTTTCCCCCTTAGTTGAGATCGCCGCCTCCAAATCGTGAGTCGTGTCGCCTGATCGGACCCCCAGGGAGTGGGTCCGTGAAATCTGTGCACAACTCCTTTCAAACCAGGAATGACGACGCCATGTGTGGTGCCAAACAATCTCTTTATTCGGCCTCAGTCGAACGCGTTTCGGAGGGTTATGCTCCTTGCTCACCGACAATAAAGCTTTAAAAGCGGCCATTTTTAAACTGTACTGCTTACGATTTCAACGTGTCACGTGAAAACTACGAAACAATGAAAAGTGACAACAGACCCGTAGTTTTTCCTAATTCCGCTTAATTAAGCGCCGAGTTTTAACAAATCTTTTTGTTCCCTTAGTAAAAACATTTTGCATTTCATTGTAATTACACACGTTAAAATCGTAAGCAGTACAGTTTAAAAATGGCCGCTTTTAAAGCTTTATTGTCGGTGAGCAAGGAGCATAACGCTCCGAAACGCGTTCGACTGAAGCCGAATAAAGAGATTGTTTGGCACCACACATGGCGTCGTCATTCCTGGTTTGAAAGGAGTTGTGCACAGATATATATATATATATATATAAATATATATATATTTTTTTTTTTTTCAGATTCCCTAGGGCCTCAAAACCTCGGAGTCCTGCCAGTAGCGGTGCGTGTTTGGGCGAGGCAGCCTGCACGTAATACCCCAGCACTCTTCTGAATACCAGTAAATCTACAGAGAGATAACGTGCACTCCAGCAGTGTGAAATACAATTTATTGCGTGATATCAACTTTTAAGTACAGCATATGGATGTTAGACACCCAACGCATTTCGACGTTCCTGGCACCTTGCTCATGGGTGATCAGCTGTTTTACTTTGCGTTTTTTATAACATCAAGTGCAATTGTGACAACATAGAAAAAGGGCATGCAGGTCCTTAGTATTGAGTCATACTATGGCAGCCATTTTAAAGTTACATAGCAGTAATACATGAGAATACAGACTGGGTGTATTGTTGCTTGTGCCAAGTCAATCTGGATTTGTAAAGCGCGGCTAATCGCCTGTGAGGGTATCAAGGCGTTAAGAGCACTACTGCCAAGGCTTAGTCGAACATCCACATCTTGAGTCCTTTTCTGAATTCTAGTAGATGAGGTCCGTAGGTGAAGAGGGAGGCTGTTTCAGGCCTTTGCCGTGAGGTAGGAGAAGGAGCATCCTCCACTGTTGCTACAGTGGATGCGGAGGGTGTGAGCGATGCAGCAGGAGGCAGAGAGCAGGTGTCTGGAGGGATGGTGGAAGTTCAACCGTGTGGTCCCTGGCTGTGGAGGGCTTTGAAGTGTGGGTCAGCATCTTGAACTGGCATCTCTTCTGAATGGGGAGCCAGTGGAGCTTCCTGAGTGGGGGTGGGTGATGTAGAACCACTTGGGGAGGTCTAGGGCGATTCTGGCTGCTGTGTTCTGTATCATCTGCAGTCTCTTGCGGCGGTGCGAGGTGATTCCTGCATAAAGTGCGTTGCCGTAGTCCAGTCAGCTGGTGACCAGGGCCTGTGTGACGGTGTGTCTGGTGTCAATGGAGAGACATCTGAAAATCTTGCGGAGCATGTCGAGGGTGAGGAAGCAGGCGGTTGAGACTGCGCTGATTTGTTTTTTCATAGTGAGCTTGCTGTCCAGAATGATGCCAAGGTTCCAGGTGTGGTAGGTCGTGTTGGTGTGGGTCCTAGTTCAAGGGGTCATCAGGCGTCATTCCATGGGGAGGAGTTTCCAAAAATCAGCATTTCCGTCTTGTCTGTGTTAGGTTATAGGCAATTGTTCCTCATCCATTCGGTGATGTTCGTCATGCTTTTGAGGAAGTTTGTCAGCATTGCTGAGGGTCTTCAGATAAGGAAATGATGAGCTGGGTATCGTCGGTGTAGGATATGATTTTGAGACCATATGAACTTACGACGTTGGCCAGGGGCGTCATGTAGTAGTTGAACAGGGTTTGGCTGAGCCTTGGGGGATGCTGGAGATGTTGTTGTTAGATTCTGAGGTGGGACGGGAGGAAGATTCTCTGTGTTCTGCTTGTGAGAAAACAGGAGATCCACTTGAGGGCGTCTCCTTGGATTCCGATGTAGTGGAGCCTTCTGATCAGGGTGTGGAGTGATACTGTGTTGAATGCTGCTGAGAGGTCAAGAAGAATCAGGGCCACCATTTTACCTTGGTCGAGGATGGATCTGATGTGGTCTGTGGCTGCAATCAGGGCGGTTCAATGATGTGGTTGGAGAAGAATATGGATTTGGACGTTTCCAGCAGAGCGTGAAACTCCAGGTGTTCTGTAAGTTGGCGGTTGATGGCCTTCTCGAGGATTTTGGCTGGGAAGGGGAGCGGACGGATGGGGTGGTAGTTCCTTGCTTGCTGTTTGACCATGTAGTCGGTGGCCATTTTGTGTAGGCAGCTAGTGGGCTTTTGTCATAGGCCTGCATGTTTGCTTTGTTCCCCATGCCTTATTGCTTGTTGTTGTGACCATGTGGCTAGAAGCCATATTGTGTAGGCAGCCAGTGTGCTTTTGCCATAGGCCTGCATGTGTTCTTTGTTGTAGCCATGCCTCCTTAATTGCTGTTTGACCATGTGGTTGGTGGCCATTTTCTGTAGCAAGTCAGTGCGCTTTTGCCATAGGCCTGAATGTGTTCTTTGTTTCCCATGCCTTCTTTCTCAGTGTTGTTGTTTACAATGTGGCACTGGCTTGCAGCCATTATGTGCGGCCAGCCAGTGTGCCTTTGCCATAGGCTTGCATGGATGGTTGAGATATCAGTTTAATAAATTATATGCTTGAGAATAATTTCACATATTTATACATTTTTTTATTTAAATTTTTAAATTTTAGGTTTTTTTATTACATTTTTTTTATTTCTATTTTTAAAAAAAAGTAATTTTTTTTAATTGTAATTAAAAAAATGCTTTTTCTTATTCCCATTTTTCTAACATCCGGCATCAACCCCATGTATGCTATAGGCGCACAACAGCATTCACTGTCTAAGGATGAATCCACTGTCACCTGCACCTCCCTGAGTGCCACATCCCAACTTGATGCACATAAAGAAAACAGTTGCATCTGTATGTTCTTGTTTGTGCTCTTTCTTATCCTTCCTGAGTGTACACCATAAATGTTAATGTTGGTGTGGTTTTACAAATGGATACACATTATTGTTGATTATTTATAATAACTTAAGTAATCACACTAAATGAGATTGTTTGTTTGTACTACTAATTGAACTGCAACAATGCCACGCTTCACTGATGTTCTTCTTGGTCGTTTGCTTTTAGGTGCACAAGAGAAGAGACATCACCCACAGTACTGCCGGACAGAAAGCCTATGCATGACGTCACGCGTGACTGACTCCACGACATGGACATCTCTTCAGCTTGTGAAGCTAAGTGCCACTGCCAACTGACAGCTTCAAGATGGCCCCAAAGAAAGGTGCTGCCAAGAAAGTGGCCAATTGGGAGGAGAATAAGCAGATTTCTACCACTGGCGTGCCGACCAGAACCTTTTTCGGCGAACTTTTGTCTGCCGCACAGGCCTCCAGGGAGCAAGCTAAGAGCAGCACTGCTGCATCAACAGCACCACCCCAACCTAAGCCCAGGACCATGTCTGTCAGTGAGGCAGCCACTGCAATCATGTTGACACCGATGAGTAGTGACGTTGAATTGGATTTGTCCTTTTCGCAAAGTAGTACAAAATCATTTCAGGAAACAGAGCAAAGCCACAGCCAGCAATAGTACATTTGCCTGAGGTTGGAGCATAACAGGAGGTTGAGCTTCCTTCCGAGAAAGAACCTCCTCTTTTAGAATCATTGGCTCCCAGATCTCCAGCAAGGAAAAGGAGGGACACCACTCCACCACCTTCTCCAAGCATCACTTCTGATGATGATGATAGGGACATGTAGTGGACTACGGCAGAGTTCAGGAGACAACAGGAGAGGCAAGGGGAAAAAAAAGTTCCTGAAAGACTTACACTTATGGAAGGGGATGATGAGGGTGACGACAACAAGGCAGTCATGGTGGAAGGTGACACAGAGGAGTTTGACATTGCTATTCAACCTGCTCCAAGGGATGTGGCATAGGTAGCAACGCCACCAGCTCCCATATTTGCAAAGCCTCAGCTATGACTTGCAACAACCCCTACACCAGGAAAAGCAGGGAGGAAATCGACGACATGCCCACCTATCTCCAGTTCTTCTCCCAGCATTGGCAAAGTAAAAAAAGTACTCCTCCCCAGTTTGGGACTTTTTACGGTTAGCAAAGAGTGGGCGCACATTGCATTATGCAAAATTTGCAGCATGAGTGTTTGTCGAGGTAAGCCTGGTACAAATTATGGTACTGAAGGCCAAACGACCCATATGAAAAAACACCACACAATCAAGTGGGAGGAGCACCTTAAAAAAATTGCTGAACGTGGTCCTGGTGGTGAGGTGAGTCGGAGAACATCAGCTACAAGTCCAATCACGGTGGAAGGTTATGATGAGGAAGAAGAGGGGAATATCTTCTTCACGCAAAGCAGCCCTGTCCCCAGCAGTGCGGCAGCAGAATCACCCACCTCAGCGACTTATTAATGGCACAAAAAGACTCTGAGTGAGATGGAGACACCACGGTATACAGTGACTGCCCCACCACAATGCACATTGAGTCTGCCACCACCATCTACTTCTCAGAAGAAGCCTGTGTCAGTGGCCCCAGAAAGGAAGAAAATCCAGGCTACTATTCCGGGCATGTTTAGGCAGGAGGGACCCTACGAGCGGAACCACCCAACCTCGCATTTGTATAATGGAAAGCTGGCAACATTGTTAGCGCTGGACCTCCTCCCTTTTTCTTTTGTGGAAGGAGTGAGATTCTTAGAATTTGTGGCAGCCATCTGCCTGAAATGGAAGGTACCAAGTCGGACCTATTTTGCCAGAGTTGCTGTTCCAGCGCTGCATCACGATGTGCTGTAGTTGGTTGGACAAGCTTTGCAGCAAAGTGTTGTTCACACCATCCACCTTTTGGTAGACATGTGGACAAGTTGTCAGGCAACTGATTACAAGTGCATTACTGCACACTGGATCTCTTTGGTGGGGGTAAAGCAAAAGATATTTACAGGTCTTGGCCCTGAAGAAAGTTTTAAGAGCACTAGGCGGCATGCCACAGTGGCCATGTTCGCCATGGAGAAATCACATACAACTTTAACCATCTTGGAGGAATACAACAGCAAGGTGTATGAATGGCTGCGACCCAGAAGTCTCAGAATTGGATTTGTTGCCAAGGACAATGGCTGTAAAATAGTCAAGGCCATGTCAGACGGAGGCTATTTCAGGGTCCTGTGTTTGGCCCATTGCATCAACCTGGTGGAGCAAGACTTACTCAAAAAAGAAGACATAGCAACATACTGACCACCTGCAAAAGAATCTGCACTAATTTCAGTCATTCTTTCAAAGCCTGGAAGCAGTTGCGAATTATTCAGTGTAATATTAGAGCACCAGTTAAAGCCCTGATACAGGATGTGCCAACGCGTTGGAACTCGACCTATTACATGTTACAACATCTTTTTGAGCAGTGCAAACAGATCAATAACTATGTTATTGTAAGAAATGGGGATGCAGTTGGGAAAGCTATGACCATGGATGCAGACAAATGGAGCCTAGTCAAATGTCTGACACAGATGCCACTCCCTTTTGAGGTTTTCACACGGGAAGTTAGAAAGGATGACAGTATGATGGGCCAAGCTATCCCGTCGTAGCATCTCCTACAGGACCAGGTAAAGAAGATTGCCCCGCAGGTATGAATGAAAACACTGAAGCGCATGCCTTGGTTGAGAGCTTAATCCTTCTCTTGGCTTGTAATACAAGGCTGCAACATGATATCTTCACATCCAAAGGGTACATATGTGCTACTACTTGATCCACGGTACAAAAAAATTCTGCCAACTTTCATTCCTTTTTCTGAAGGGGATGTTTTAAAATACAAGAGGTGGATTGTAGAGCAAGCCGGAGACTTGGAAGAAGAATGGCTGGAACTTCAAGTCCCACCCCGCAGTTCTGGAGTGCCGCCTACAACTTCCAGAGAGGGCAGTCTTGTCTTACAGCAGCCAACATATCATCAACCAGAACACCGGCAACAGCAGCAACAGAAGGTCCAGACCCCAGCCTCTGCATTGGTTTCAATTAGCAGGGCTTAAGTCCAGTGCAGAGGCGATGGCAAAACAGGTTGAGCAAGTGGCAGCACCAATGGCCATCCACAGCATGTTCCAGGAGTATCTGGATGATCCAAAAGAGGTCTTTGTGGATCAAAATCCATTGATATATTGGTATGGGGCGATGCACCAATGGCCACGTACACACGAGCGCCTTTAACTTCTCTGTCTCACCGCGCGCTCGGTGCTTGCACAGACAATCTACCTGGATCCACAGGAGAGATAAGCGCTCAAGCGTACACAGCGCTCTGACCCCACCTATCGATCTGTGGCTTTCCCTATGAACCACCCCTTGATTAATGTCTCTTTTCTTTTTTAGTTCTTGGTACGATTCATTCGTCGAGACCCAGCCACGTGGGAATTAATTTCCTGTCCTCTGTGTGGCCGTTTCTAATAGATTAATCCCTGAAAGTTTCCTGAACCTCTGGATGAGCGCGGGGGCTGTCCAGTGTTAAATTCTTGTTAAGATCCATTTATGCGACCCGCCTGAGACTGTAAATTGCTCTCTTGTTTTTCAGTTGTCACATATGGACATGTGTTAATTATCGAACTACATCGGATACTACTTCACGGATAGCCCACATGTTGAGGTAGGTTCCTCGCATGTTTGGCACTAACCTGCTTACTAGGCTGCCAACCCCATGTGGTTGATATGTGTTTTTTGATGGCTACTTTGAGCTACTAATACTTCTCTTTAAATCACAGATTGAGGGGTTGAAGACTTTATTAAACTTACTTTTGATTGAAAGGGAAGGGTGTATATTGAAGCAACACCTTCCCCAACAGACGGTGTGGCTGCACCGCTGTGAGGTTAGTACTTCCTTATACCAATTGGCGATGCAGATGTTTTTAATGGGGCCCACTTTAGAACTAATTAAAGTGTGTCCTTTTTTTAGGTTGCCCTATAAAAATGACACCACCCCCTACCGTCCTGATCAAGACCCGCATGCAAGGACCAAATTTACCTCATGCAACAGTCAGGTCGAAACATCGACAATATTAACCATTCCAGCCTGGATTGACTATTTATACCCTTGTGACTTCGATCAAGTCACCACCGATTTTTGAACAAGAGGCAAAAATAGGATTGTGTAAAGCCCTCAGACAGGCTTCTCTGCCGTGGCTAACTTGAGTTTCTCATCGCCATAGCTACTGAACTATGATTATTTTGTGAATCATTATTAATTCCTTTTTACTTTCCTTTCTAATCACTGCGCACATGAGCACTTCTATAAAAACTTTTCTTTTCACTCTATTTGGTGCAACCAATATATAATAAACTCTGGGAGTTTTGTAAAAAAAATACATTATGAATGATTTTTTGATACATAAAATTTGGTCTGACTGTTCGACTCAGTAGTAAGTGTTACTTATTTATTAATCTTGCTTTTCGCTCGCCTACATTGCAAATTAAATATTGCATTTTCTTTCGATTACGAACCAGTAGAACCACATTGTTCCTACATACCATATGCTACCCATGTCCTATGGCCCTCTTGGGTTTCCCCAGTAATTTGTAACAATGGCCAGAGCTCAGCAGGCTGGCAATAAAGTATCTGGCTTGTCCTGTTCCCGGTGTGTCTACTGAGCCTGTGTTCAGTGCAGCTGGTGCGGTTGTTACAGTGAGAAGGACCAGTCTCTCGCCTCAAAACATGAAGAGATTTACTATGATCAAAATGAACCAACATTTTATACCATACAATTATACCATTCCTGAAACAGCACAGGAGGATGATTGGTCAGAAATTGAATCAAGTGTGTTAGCTGATCAACTTCTGGGTAAACCACTTGAGTTTGAGGAAGGATGAACTCTACTTCCCGGACTAAGTATGCCAGTGCCCCAACAGAATTTTTTAACTATTTCTCATTGAACTTCTATCTTTGAGAACAAAAAAAAAGTAACTAGTAGAACATTATTATTTTTGTGGCAGATTTATGCTTCCCCACCATTTTTTAGTCACATATATTGCCGGATTGCAATTGGACCAGTGTGCATTGAAGAAGCCTCCATAATTCCTTCATGACATTGTAGACAATACCTGCCCCCCTCGCATGCCTATTGCCTATCCCTTTTTGCATCACTTAGCACTAGAAGGTCAGCCCCAGAAGATCGTTCATTACCAAGAGTGCCTGCCAATCCCAATGTGTTGCCTGCATCAAAGATGAATACCTAATACCTAAACTACCCGTGCTTGGATTGAAAGAGGTAAAACTACAACTATTGCAACGTTGAGTGAGTGATTGTGTGAGTGATGATGAGGATTCGTGTGGTGGCAGACAGTGAGGGAGGGTGTCGAACTGTAATGTGGGAACTTGCCTGAGATGATTGATTTGCAATGTTTGGGGCCTGAGTGATGGCCGATTATTTTTTCCCTGGAGATAATTGGCCTTTACAAACTTGCTTAGCAAAAATGAATTAACCTGTATGGTCCACTCCTATGATTCTTCTGTTTTTTTTCCATCATCTAGGACCACTGCCCCAGACGATCATTTGATTTACAAGACTGCCAAATTCCAATGTATTGCTTGCATCAAAGGGGAGATCGAGTACCTACTACCGTGCATTGATTTGAACAGGTAACCATTGCACCAATGAGTGATCTGATTATCGAGTGACTGTCAGTGATTAATGTGGTGGCCGACAGTGAGGGAGGGTGTGTTGAACTGTAATACGGGAACTTTCTTGATATGATTATCGATTTGCAATGTTTTTAGGGCCGGAGTGATGGATGATCACTTTTTTCTCTGGAGGTGACTGGCCTTTCACACTTAGCCATATTTAATTGAAGGGTCCTCTCCTTTTTCTGCTTCTTCAGAGACCTGAGCAGTCCCTTTAGTTAACAAACAAAAACCTATGCAAAATACTGCAATTCTGTTTCCCTACTTGTTCTTCAACAGCAGTGCACTACACGTCTATCTTACTCTGGTCATGATGACTGGTCTGGGATGGAGTTAGGAGGAGTTAGGAGGAGGATGGAAGAACTCAGGCTGGGAGCTGCGTGACTACCTCATCAACAGCTAGAAGCAAGAAGTTATTGACTTCAGTTTAAAGGTAAACTAAGAGTCATAGGCGTAGTACTCAGCTATGTGGAATGGGTAGTGGTAAGTTTATTTGGGAAATGCTGGTGTGTGTGTGTGTGTGTGGGTAAGTGTGTATGTGTGTGTTTGACTTGTGGCAAAAGAGAAACTCTGAGTGAGTCCCCCTCTTGTTTTTTTTTGCACTGCCTCTTAGTCTTCTTGATACACTCCTCATGAAGCTTACCTTCCTTCTGTCCTTCTCCTTGACTCTAAAAACAGTTTCTCTTTTACAATCCGCAGGCCTTCTTCTAGTCTCCTGCACGAAAGAAAAGTGAACGCTGAGCTCAACACTCCTGCTTATCTACTGGAACAGTCCAGACAGGCACCCAAGAGTGGACATTCCAAAGGAGAATGCAGATGCACCACCTAATTTTGCAATACAGTATCATTTTTCTTTCAACGATCATATTTGGAGAACTGGTTGGGTGGGCTCACTCCCCAACCTAGAAGACAGAACATTTAGATATCTGATAACTTGGATCTCGGGGGCAGAAGGACTGTTTGCAATGCCTTTATCTGTACTCTGTCATACCCATTACTTTGTTTCCTTCCACAAAAGATTGACGATGAATGATGTGCTGCTCATTGCCCAGGTGAATGTTGTCCTTGTGTACTGTTTGTCTTTGTCAAACCTTTCCCCAAATCCCCCTTCCCAGCCATTTATCAAACCACTAACCCTCTTCCCCCGGGCTGTGTGATTTATTGAGGTGTGGCTTAATTTACACCATCAACGGATCACACTTGGTGGGACGGATGTGGTGAAAGCAACATAAACTTACTGTAGGATCTTCTAAGCAATAGCCCACACTGGCCCCATTTTCCCACTCGCACATGAAAAGTGATCCATATTTTAGATATAGAATGAAGAAAATAAGTCGTCAGCATCCTCATTCAGGCCTTGTGTTGCGGAACCATAAACGCCTAACCTAAGCTTGTCCACTCCTGACTTTGAGTCCATTTTTTATAACTTGAGGATTTCGTAAATACTACTAGCTATCCATTAGCAAAAAATTACTAGTATTGCTATTTGTTTGTATTTTAGCACTATCAGGAATTCTTGTTGTGTCATCATGTAGTACTCTGGTGTCAATTCTTTGTAAAGCTTTGATAAAATATAATCCACTAACTCAGTCTTTTTATTATCATTTAATCGTCTATGATGGATAATCAATCATTCAGATTAATCCTACAGTTGGAGTTCACCTGGGTGGAACTGGAAGTGGGGCCTCGCTTGTGAAGTTGTGACGCCTTCCTTGTTATTGCTTCATCTATATCCAGGTAAGACAACTAGTATGGAGTGAAGTGAACTAGTTAACTTAGAAAGTAAGTAACTAACTGCTACTATGGTTTATCTAGGTTGTTGTAGACAATATAGTTCATGGCAGCATTCCCACTAATGGTCAAGATAGTTAGAGAAGTATAACTCTATAACTAAGCACAACAGTCTCTCTTACAAGCACATGAAAACGCTGCGTAAAAGCTGAAGGCAGCAGTGCAAAGTTAAAGTAAAACAAACTACTTCAGGCATAAATTTAGATGAAATAAAATAGTTTCCCCCTTTATTTATTTTTACAAAGAAACTCACCCTCTCCACCCACACAACATGCACACCCCTCTCCCCAAACAAACAGACCCAAGCCTTAATGTCCCAAATTCAAAATATCCAAAGAAAGTCAAACCCAGTCCCAACTCCCTTCCCACCCTCTCCACCCAGCCCCAAACAACAAGTCCCTCCAACCCAATTTTTTTTTAAAAGGGCTAAAAGATGGCATTTGGCGTGCCGGTCCGGAGCTGGTCCAGGCTTTGCTCCATTGTAGTGAGCCGGCTCTCGATAGAGTCCAGCCACTGCAGGATGTGGCGCAGCAATGGCCCGGTGTTGTCAGTGTGGGAGGCGGTTGCAGCAGTTGCTGGAAGCTGGCAGCGGTGCCAGAGATGGGATGGCAGGGAGACTAGAGGCTGAGGGGGACCGGATGCACTGGAGCCCGGCTGAGAGGCGTTTGTTTCCTCCTCTTCTAAGACCACCAGCCGCTGGTACTCCTGCTGGATACGCTCCAGCCACTGCCACCGCAGACTGGACGCTATCTCCTACCTGGTGGGTGGTCCGGCTGGACCAGCTGGAGCAGATATATTGAGAAAAACAAAAAATACAAATTGTAAATAATGCTCTGTGCAAACAATTGTTTTAAATTACTGGATGGCACAGTAGCAGTACATTGCTGGTCCCCTAGGGCCATTGGAATGTGATGTGATTATGATTAAGAGAGTCACAAGGCCAATTTTATGTTTTACCCACACAAGCCTTGCATAAAAAGTACTGACTGTGTGGCAGAAAAGTATTAAAAGGCAGAATAACACAGGACTAAAAGAACAATGATTTGATTATTTTTTTCTTCTAAAGGCTTTTCGAGTAGCTATAAACAGACACTTTGAGTTGAAAAATAAATTACCTCTCATTAATGAGTATGGTATTATGCACTATAGAGTACAAGTTGTGTGTTGTGCTAAAATAATGAAGCCATGCTCATTGCTAGCCAGCGCGTCAGGTAGTTTGCTACGGTCTGCAGCTGGGGCAGCTGTAGTTGACAATTATCTATTTTTAATTCCAATGGCTCTGCTCTTCTTCAAATGCATTTCTCTTTCTACCCTGACTCCAAAGAGGCAGATGAATAATAGATAAGATACTACGTCACACACCTCATGTATCAAATGTGGATATTAATATTATCCTGTCTGCCATAAGTAGACGTTGGGCAAAATAATGGACTGCACTACAGGGAAAGGAACGTGCTATATAGATTGTATTTGGCACATTTGTCACTGTGTATCCCATATGCCAAATTTAACATCAAATCATGCACTTACTCCCACTTTACTCTGTGGCTCTGCCCACCACCACATATTATTCCCAACAAATGCATTTGCAAAGCAGTAAGCAAGGAAAGGAATCTTGACTTACTCTACTGCAGGGTATGGTAGAGGAATTATACCAGTAGGGTAGAACTTTTTTGATATAGAATAGAGGGGCCATTACACTGATCATCGATTCTTCATCTTTGACTTTTTCAGTCACTGTACAAGTCGAAAGGGAAAAATCTGAACAGGTGTAAAATAAATCTGTTATGGGAAACCATGAAATATATTCTGGAATCACTTCACTTCACATGGTTAAAAAATGAAATGTGGCGCATGGCAAGAATGGATTTTCCAATTTCGTAGGCTGGGACGGAAGAACTCAGGAAAAAATAAAGGAGTGAAGTACTAAGAAGTGACTCAGTGGGCGAAGGGAAACAATACACCTTGTGTGTTCAGTTTGCAATGCATTGAAAACATTGTAAATGCTGCATTAACTGAAGCAGACGCACATTGCACAGCCAACACTGCAGTTGTGAATTGACCCGTACTGCACTTCGGTCATGGGTGGCAAAAAAATGCAGTAGGCGGGAGGAGGGATGATGAATGAGGGGTGCGATACATCTGGCTCACTTAACAAATACAGCGAGTAGAACAAAAAATTAAAAATACCCCCCATTTTGAATCATAGCTTTGATAGTCCTACATAAACAAAGTAAGCAAAGAGGGTGAGCAGCATGCGCCTCATGAGAAGAGCTGCTTTGCTTATTCATCCAAACAATCCAAATATTCATTCATCCTTTCACTCTAATTCACCCATAGCCACCATGATTAAGCTATACTTTCTCTCATCCAGTCTTTCACCAATTTTTTTTTTTTTATTCTTTATTTCAAAATTTTAAACATATGTTCCAAACAAAGCAAATACATCAATTATAGCCACCATGCCATTAGAGCTGAGACCCTCCCCCCACCCGCCCCTCCCGCCCCTGATCCAAAGCCAGTTGCAATTGGCAAACTTTTTTTTTTTTTTAACACATCTGGATTTAGGTAAGGAGAAAGAGAATTCCGAAGAAAAAAAAGAAGAAAGAAATCATAACAAAGAGTCACAAAGATATTAGGGCAATATGTTCATATACACAATATATTACTTCCCATGCCCCAGACTGCAGTCTATGGATCCTTCAACCCTATTGATCCATCCGCTCAGAGGAGCCCAAATTTCAGAGCCTTTTTTCAGAGCCCTGTGCCCCCCACGTTCGTACACCGCCATCTCCCATCGGTAGACTGCGAGTAGTTTGCCCAGCCAATAGTGTACAGAAGGGGGTTCATGGTCTAACCAAATAGCGGCCAGACAGAGTCTCAGTACAGTCATAGCTGTAAACACAAACGTCTGAATTGGCCCGGGCATATCTTGATTACTCATGCCAAGGATTATCACCTGGGGGGGTCAAATCGAGCACAAATCCCACCATGTCTCCCAGCCATTTGGCAATCTCTACTCTAAGAGAGTCAAGTTTGGGACATGTGGCAAACATGTGAACACTATCGGCAGCGAAATATCCACACCGTGGGCAGTGGAGGCCCGAGGATCCCCCCACACCTGGATATTCGTGCAGGCATAATATATAAATTATGCCAAGTCTTAAAGCCCTGTACCTGGAGGATAGCCGAGATAAATGCAGACTGACCCAAAAGGAGCGAGTCCTCGCATTCCCCTGTCCCCGCCTGCAGGAGGTCCTGCCACCGGTTTGTGTGTTTTATAAGATCATCACCCATTTCTTTATTTAACAGCTTGTATATTATAGCCAGTGTTGGTTGGGATCTAAGCAATATATCTAGTAAGGGGACCTTGGAGAAGCCAACTGTTCCGCCTGATGTTTTAGCCAGGAAGTCCCTTATTTGTAGATATTTTAAAAAATGGTTGTTCCCCAGCCCGTATTTTTCTTTGATTTTATCAAACGGGTATATCGCTCCCTCCTCAACAAAATCGCCAATTTTCCTCGCTCCCCTCTCATCCCAGCATTTCATATATCCGTTGTGAAATATAGTTGGGAGTAAATTGTTATTAAACAGGGGGGTGTATCTGTGTACTCTTTTAAGACCCAGTTTCTTTCGTAGTGCAGTCCAAACCTTAAAAGCACCAATAAATATCTTAAATCTAACCCTCTTGAAATACGCAAAGTCGATGTGACGCATAAGACAGCCTCTAGCTTCTACTCCAAATATTAATTCATATATGGAAACAGTCGGCTCCTCCCCCGGTTCAGCCTGCTCCCTACCCAGAAGACCAGCCATCTGCGGAATAGTTGCTGCCCAGTAATATAGTTGGAAGTTAGGGACCGCCCAGCCCCCCGGATCTCTTGGAAGGGTCATGAATTTTAGGGCTCTTCGAGGGCGTTGACCGGCCCATAAAAATCTGGAGATCATCTGATTCAGAGCTTGGAACCAGGACTTATCAATTTCAACGGGGCTGGCCCTAAATAGGTATAATATTTTTGGTAAGACTATCATTTTGATAAGATTGCTCCTCCCCATTAATGTAAGGTGTAAATTATTTATTCTTGCAAATTCTGTTTTAAATTTCTGGAGTAGTGGTCTCAAATTTAATCTGCAAATTTTCTCTATGTTAGCCGTAACCTCAACCCATAGGTACCTAGCATGTGGGGTTACTCGTTCATCCTCCAGCTCTAACTTATCATTCATCATACCTTATCTTTCACCAAAATTTCTAATCGATTATTTAGCCATTCAATTATCTACCCTTTCTTCTAACCATCCTTTCGCCCATCCATCCCTTTACCCTCCCATGCACTCTTTCACCCACCCACGCACTCTTTGACCCACCCACCTACCCTTTCACTCATATACCTTTTAACCTTCCGTTCTTTCATGTTTCCCTCAACGCTAACTATGTGAGCTTTTGGTGAGTTGCAGACAGAAGAGGCCATAATAACTCAACCACTGCTGCAGCTGGTGAAGCTGGGGGGGGTCACGGTCATCAGTCCTGCCAAGTATCACGCCTCACGCGTTAGACTAACGCATTTCAGTGTGGTGCTCCGCATCACCGCACTGAAATGCATTGTCATGCATATGCATCTGTCTCAGCTGTCACTGTGAAACACTGCAAACTGTGTGTTGTGGCAGAACTCTGCTGCGCGCACTGCTCCGCAGGCTTGGGGCACTCCCTGCACAGCTGAGCTCACTGCTTCCAGTAAGTGCTACAACAATGTATCTTATAATTGTGACATTCCGGCCGCGGTGCCGCGCAGCTCTGAGTCACGTAACCCGACGTCATGAGGAGCTGCAATTAGGGCGTGGCTCCGGCTTTCTGCTTGTTTCGGGCTGTGGAGAAGCCTGGTTTTGGCCTGGGCATTTTAAACAGGTGGCGGGGTGGATTTCCGCACACTGCTATCTACATCAGAAGCACATGAACTCACGCAGGACAGCTGGCGGCCTGCCGGGCGGCAAACCAAAATGATTGCCGGTGGGGGGTGGCTCGCGGCCTGAGCCTGCTGCCTTGAAGAGTCACTGACGCAAGAGTCATGCTGCCTGCAGTGCTGCAAAAGTTGAAGTAAGTACTATTTACCAGGCATTGCCACCTGTGTGTCACTATGTTAATATAACACAAATTATTTTCAATAGCAGCGCGCGATGAGCAGCTGACTCAGCCTGCAGTCTCAGACAGTGGGTGCCCTAGCCACGGTCACGGGTCAAGGAGGCATAGGTGGATCCATGATTAAACTGTTCGTGAAGTTGTTAGGGCCTCTCTCGTCTTTGCTATTGGGCTGCGTTGCGTCACAGAGAGAGCCCCGAGTCCTGACGTGGTGCTCTCCAAATTGATTCTCCAGGGAGTGGGGCAGGCAGGCCCCACATTTGCTGGCAATCTGTTTTGTTTTTCTTCCCGGCCAGTCCAGGGCAACACTCGGCAGGCACGCACCACACCACTGTGTTGTTGGGGCCAGGTCCGAGACCCAAGTGTGAGAGAGGCCCTGGAGTGATGCTCATCAGCATCATTAATTACGAGGGAAGTGCCAAGGGGCAACCCCAGTCCGAGTCACAAAGCCAAGGCTCAAATGGTGTAATTTGTAATATTTATGTTTCCCTCATCTTCATGGCTTAATTTCCTTGCTTAATTTTGCTCGTGAGAAAGTGTCACTCATAGTGGTTGAAATGTCACTCCTAATTACACTGAAATTATGAAGATGTCACACATAGGAATATGGAACATTGGCAGCTATGGGTCATGTATTGACGACGCCCTGGTACTAGCTTGTTAGCATAGTAATTTCAAGAAATTATGTGACTTACCAGTGCCCATCCCTGCTGCCGCTTCTCCCCCTCCAACTGACTCGTCTCCTCCTGCAGCGGCACTGGAGCCGGCATCACTGGTGTTCTGTGTGGCTAGAATAAAACATTATACATATTTTAGATGCCAGATACGCCACCCCAAATACAACTGCAATACATCACTACAGTTCAGTTAGCCCTGCAGTATCTTCTAACAAGAATATCAATCTGGGCATTTGATTGGTTCACAAAGCCAGGGGTGGAATAATGGTCAATGAAAGACATATGATGTTGGTTGGCAAATGCAATGGGAGTGCGTCCTCATGCTTTTTTTCCAGCCATGCTGCACTGTCATGGAAAACTGCTGGTATACTGTAACTAAATGAATGAGACAGCAGCACACTACATTGGGAGGGTCCATGATGACCATAGCCACTCTCTCGTGAACTCAACTGTTAAAGCATGAACAGGAGAAAGATGGCCTTCTCAACAAATCTACATTGTGAATATTATTTATAATACTAGCTTCCTTGGGCCTGCAATCTTCACGCTAGTCAGAAGATACCAAAATGTGTTATTCTTAGTCTTACAGTACCACAAGATATATAGGAGAGAGGGAAAGATTACCAACAAAGCAGAAGATAAGTGAATTAGAGACTAGAGTAGAGACCAGAAAAAGTCAGCTACCAAAAATGAAAAACATGTTATACAAGGGGAAAAAAAGATGATTCAGGGATAACAGGAATTAAACAAAAATGTAATCCATTGTGCTTTGCATGAGTGGGCTCGTATCCTGTCCTCGTCGCCACGTGGAAGGAAGACAGCAGGTAAGGGTGTTGCTGGTGTTTCTCACCAGCAACACCAGCCTCCAGACAGCAACTCCCATCCTAGAACCCAGAACTAACATTCCAATACCCTAAGATTCTATCCTAAGCCCACAACAATCATAAAACTCAAAATTAGGGAAATAATAATATTAAATAATAGGACTTACTGGGGTCAGCAGAGCCCTTGACAGCAGCGCTGGTGGTCACCGCGTCTTGACCAGCTTCTCCTGGACCCTCGACTACGTCCCTCTTCTTGCCCTTGGGTGCTGATGTAAGAAATGAAGAAGATAAAAAAAATAGATTAATGATTCAGTTAATCTCCACAAAATGTTTATGACAAGCAAACGCAGTCACATTGTATTCTCTAAAACAGATCGCCTATTGTATGAGTTTTGAGTCTATCGATTATCGTTGAGTTACCCATACTAATCCTGAAATCACTATTCCAAATTTACTTAACAAAAACTAAATTTGGAACTAATGCATTGCAGTGAATGATCTTTGATTCTTTTTTTTAAATTTATTTTTGATAAGCCAATATCTGGTAATATACAATTACATACACAAAAACAAGAGGGGAAAAAAAAAAGAAAAAAAAGAGAAAAACATAGTATTTCGGTCAACATAAAATTCAGGAATAAACGAAGAAGAGGGACCAAAGGATAAGAAAAAAATAGGAAGCACATATGAAATGAATTTGTACTTGTAAAGCGCACTGCTACCCTGAGGCTTCCTGGCGCTGAACACATACCGCTGTGGAACCCTTCCTGGCTTTTCCCTGTGAAATGTCCACTCCTGGGCACCCCCAAGGTGAAGCCAGGCATCCCAGCGCTGGTGGGGCCGTTGTGGAGATTAAGCAAGCTATTGCCCAGAGTTGCAGAGTGGGACCCATGATTAGAATAGGCACCGAGGCGAGAATTATCAGGTCCGAGGAAGTTGAGCCCAAGACCCGCCGAGGCGGGAATTGAACCCTGGTCCCAGGCCAGATCTCTGCATCAGGGTCTGCCGCTCTAACCATTGAGCCACACTTCTCCACACTCCACACATACATATAAGACTTCTATACAATCTTGCAGTCAGATTGAACAGGTACTTCATTGTATCTATTAATGACATTAATACATATATATCACTTCTTAGAAACCAGAGAATAAGAGAGCGGAGACGGGAGAGACAGGACATGACAAAAATCAGAAAGCATTTTTAAACCGTAGTGAACTCCAAGTGATCTACTAAAGCCCCCCAAATCTTGATGCCCAATCTCCGTTTCTGTCGCCCTTTAAGGGCATATAAACTATGTTCCAGATTGCATATGGCATATAGCCTTCCTCTCCACATTTCGAAGGGTGGGGGTTCTTTTTGCCGCCAGAGTGATGCTAAGCACAATCTAGCCACAGCCACGGCTATAAATATTAAATACCTAAATGCATACATCTCCTGACCAACCATTGCATCCTCCAGAACTCCCAGAAGCATAACCGTGAGTGTAATCACAATCGGTGCCCCTGTTATCTCCGTCAAGAAGGCCTCCACCCTATTTATCAGCTGTCTCAACTCTGGACATGCAAAAAACATATGCAAGCTGTTGGCCTGATCCGTCCCACAGCATGTGCATTTACCCTCATTTGATCCACCCCATCGTGCAATTTTAGCAGGAGTGTAATATAAATTAAACATAGTTTTATAATGTTGTGCTTTAAGACTAGAGAAGATCAGGAGCTTATCGGCCAGTGCATTAGAGTCTTGTAAAATATTCCCTCCCTGAGATAATCTAGTGTTCCATTTTAGATTCTGTACCTCGGGATCATCACTTTGTGTTTCTATGAGACTTTGATATAGAGTGCCAATCCTTCCACACCACCTGACTGCATCTAACAGGTTACTTTTTTGAGCCAGACATGCTACATCCACTTTTTTTAGTAAATAATTCCGGATCTGCAGGTATTTAAAAAAATCAGTTTTGATGAGATCATATTCGGACACCAACGAGGAGTAGGTCCTCATACCCCTGTTATCCACTAAATCACCCAGGGTCAGAATTCCCTTTTGTCTCCATCTGGCCATGGTGTTATCAGAAAAAATATACGGAAGCAGTGCTGAAGAAGAGGTGGGCGTATAAAAATTGAGCCTACCGATCTGTAGGTGCCTCCGAACCTGGAGCCATGCCTTGTGCGCAGCTTGAACCACCTTGAAGCAGGTTTTTTTTATAGTAGCTGGGCTCGAGATTTTGAAAAAAGCTCCTCTCTGCTTTTGTGCCCAGTAGCATTTGAAAAATATACGGGAACTCTTCTACCTTAGCCTCTCCTTCCCCAACCAGCAAAATTCCCATTTGTTGAAGTAGAAATGCACAATAATAAAACAGGAAATTAGTTACTGCCCAGCCCCCTCGAGATCGTGGTAGGGTCATATACTTCATTGCTCTGCGAGGTTTGCCTTGCGCCCACATAAAACTACTACATATAGATTGAAGTTTCTGGAGTTGCTTTCCCGTAAGTTCCAGGGGGACCGACCTAAAATAATACAAGACCTTTGGTAAAATGTTCATTTTTAAGACATTGCATCTTCCCACCATTGATAAATGTAAGCCTTCTATTCTGTCTAAATCCCTTTAAATTTTACGCACCATGGGGTCCCAGTTTTACAATACCATCTTATCCAAGCATGCATTAATACGTACCCCCAAGTATGTTGCCTCCTCCGTGACCCTAGAATCGCTAAAGAATGCTTGGTCTGTACCTACTACTTGTGTCTTAGCAATGTTTAGCTTAAAGCAGGATCTTTTCCCAAATAGAGTTACTAATTGTTCAATCTCTACCAAGATCTTAGCTGGCTCCAGCGAGACTACCGCAATATCGTCTGCATACACTAGTATATTAACCTGTTCCAGCCCAGGTCTCATCGGCTGTGTATTTAAGCTGTTCTCCAATAGGTTCAGGAATGGGTTAATATAAAGGGCAAAGAATAAGGGGGAGCAGGGACAGCCTTGTCAGTTACCCCTCGATATTGATACAAGATCAGATTCAAGCCCCAACGCGCATATTTGTGCCGCAGGAGATCTATACATAGTTCTAACCGCTTGAATGAAACCAGGCACAAAACCATGCCACCGCATGGTTGCCCATAGAAATTCCCAAGAGACACGGTCAAACGCCTTCTCTGCGTCGAGTAGCACTACTCCACATGGAGCTTTTTGTACGTTAGCAGAGTCCAACATAGTGACCACCCTACTAATGTGATTGACCATGCCTCTTGCTGGGATAAAGCCACGTTGACGGACAGAAACTATGGGAGATATCACTCAGGAGAGTCGTGTAGCCAGTATTTTTGCATATATTTTCCCATCACAGTTTAAAAGTGAGATGGGTCTATACGACCCCGGTACCATGGGTGGCTTGTCTTTCTTTTTAAAAATAACAATACTAGCTACATCCCACGATGCCTGGGCGTCCCCTTTCTGTGCTTCCTGAAAAACAGTAAGCATATCTGATTGTAGCTCGGCTAAAAAGGTTTTATAAAATTCTAATGGGAGCCTGTCCGGCCCAGCAGCCTTGCCTGTTGCTAAAGAGCCAACCGACTCCACAAGCTCTTCTAGGGTTATAGGTTCCTCCAAGTATCTCCGATCCTCTGAGCTTAGCATCTTCCTATATGGATCTTTATAGAAAGATTCCTGACTGTTATGATCCTGATCCTCCGTGTACAACTCCTCATAGAAGGCTCTAAAGACCTCCATGATCTCCGCCGGTGTTTCTACTATTTTTCCAGCTGAATCTTCTATCGCAGTGATGGCATCTTTAACCTCTTTACACCTGATTTTCTTGGCCAAGGATCTGCCAGTCGCCTCCCCATACTCGTAGCAATCCCTTCTAAAAAGATTATATTTATTGGCATTATCCTTAGCCCATTCCCCATTTATCTTGGCTTTACAGCGAGCTACCTCAGTTTGCACCTGTGTGGTATCTAAATTCTCCTGCAGAGAATGTATTAGGGCATATTCCGCTTGTTAGAGGTTATCATATAGCCCCAGTATAAACTGCCTCTGTTGCTTTTGAGCATATAATCCAAAGCTCAGAATTTCCCCCTAAGCCCTGCTTTTAGAGCATCACACACCATGCCACATTTAGTAGAATTGCGATTTATGGAGAGGAATTGGGTTAACCACTGTCGTATATGACAGATAAATTGTTCATTAAGCAGTAGCTTTCTATCAAAAAAAGTCCCACAAGGTCGTACCACACCTTGCATTTTGAGTTTTAATAGCAATGGATTATGGTCCGAGGTGATTCTAGGGGAGATCTGTATCTGTGCCCCTACTAAATATGTTTTGGTAACAAAGAAATAATCTAGCCTGGCTAACTTTTGATGAGGGCAAGAATAGTGCATATACCCGGATCCGAGTGTTTTAACCTAGGTCAGGCATCAGCTAGACCGTGCTCGTGAGTAAGCTGCTGCAAAGCCTTATGGACCTTGGATTTCCGACCACGATATTTGTCTCCACCAGTACCCTAGGTGACTTCTTCCAATTGAATGTTGAAGTCCCCGCACAGTATCAAAGCGGAAGCCCAAGAAGCTAACTCTGTATTCAGATACTCTAGTATCTGCACTTCATCATGGTTAGATCCATACACAGAGCATATTGTGATTTTCTTGTTGGCAGCAATACATTCAGCTATCGCCCAGCGGCCACATTTATCTGCAAGGCTTTTACCCACCGTTAAAATATTGTTTTTGGCAAGATTGATCACACCTCTTGTAGTGGTCCCTTGCGAAGTACATACCACAAGCTTATACCCTAGCTCTGTTAGCACCTTGTGTTTGGTCCAAGGGATATGTGTCTCTTGGAGACAGACCACATCGGAGGACATGTTTCTAATTTCCTGTGCTACTCTTTGCCGCTTGGCCCTATCATTGAGACCACGTACATTAAACGAGCATATAGACAATATATTTGTCATTAACCCACTTGAAAACTATGACAGCTCCCTCTCTCCCAAAACACCACATCCTTTCCTCTTGTGTGCTTTAGAACCTTTATTGGCTTTTTTTCTCAATTTTCACCCCTTGTGCCCCTGTAGCAGCCTCCCCCTCCCAGACGCACCCCCCAACCACCCCGACACCTCCTCTGCCAGCGGAGACCGCCCCAACACCCCAGACATGGAGGCTGAAAGACCCATGGTCTTGTGTGATGAAAGGCCTGGTAGCAACGCCGATCAATCCCCCCACCCCCATCCACCCAACCCAGTCTAGTCTATAAAAAAAGATAAAGCACAGCACACTAGAAGAGCTTACAACTCAAAGCTATAGATGTGTGGCCGACTACAGCTTACATTACCAGAATCTTTCTAATTTTTGTATTGGCACAGTCCCATTAGCTAAGATTTAATACCCTGCAAAAATTCTTTGGCCTTAACCTCAGACGTGAAGAATTGATTTCTATCCTTATATATTATCTTGAGTTTGGCAGGGTTCAAAAGGAACGCTTGAGCACCTTTACTCTGGAATAGGCTTATTAGCTGCCGAAGCTGCCACCTTTTTTCCACAGTTGTATGGCAGTAGTCTGGACGTACAAAAAACTCAAACCCATTTCCCTTCCTCTTCCTATCTGGCCTAGCTAGATCATACAGAGCCTGCCTGGACAGAAAGTTAGACAAACATATCAATATTGCTCTGGGCCTCGAAGTGGAGTGATTGGTTCCTGAATGGGTCCCCTGTCGAAAAGGAAACCGATGGGCCCGTTGCACCTCTATGTCCTAAGCCCAGTGCGCCAGTTCCGGGAAAGCTTCCGTGAAAAGTCCCACAACAAACTTCTGTGGATCGGAGCCTTCAGCACCTTCCGGTACGCCAAGGACTCTTAGATTATTGCGCTGAAGGCGATTTTCCATGTTCTCAAGCTTCCATGCGATATCACTCTTCTGGGATGCCAACGCATCAGTGGCGGCCTTCTGCGTGAGCATATCGTCCTCCAGTGTAGAAATCCTGTTCTCTGCTTCCGAGATCCTCTCCGCAAATTCCAGGCAGGACTTTGCGACTCGACGTAGTGAGTTCTGAAGCTTGCGACAGGCACCATGTGTCTTTTGGCTCTCAGCCCAAGTTTCGTCTCTGAGCGATATAATAGATTCGTAGATAACCGCAAGAGATATCTCCTGGGCACTCTGTTGGGCACTCTATTGGGTTATGCAGATCTTGTCGCGCTATCCCTCCTGGACCTGAGCCTGTGCCCAGATTGGACGGAAGAGGGTGATCCCAAGCAGATACAGCGGCTGAATCACCATATTTTCCAGATAGAGACATTGGTAGTTTCTTTTGTACGGTGCCCATGCTAGATGTCATAGTCCAATTTCCCAGGCCCTCCTCATCCTGATAGGTGCTGCTGGTCTCGCTCCACTGACCGTTTGGCGACCCTGAGGGCACTTCAGACATCTGAAGTGACTCATCTCCAGATGAGTTTGAATGATCAGGTAAAGAAAAAAAGTGATCGCCTGCATCACCAGCATCGCCAATATCCGCCTCAGACTGATCCGTGGGAATAGGATTATTCCCTTCCATCAACTGGAGTATATCCCCATCCGCCTTCTGTACCTCTGCCACCAAGCCAGATGGTGCAGACGTGTAGATTTACTACTGGGTTATCTTCGCCCTCAGTCATTTTGTAACAAAGAAGTTTGCTCAAGGGAACTAAGATAAGGTTTTATTTTCACAATTTTAGGAACACTGTGTCCTTCTAGCTTGATTAACCAACAGCCAATAAATAGGATATTTCGCCTACTCAGCTGTGGCGGAGTTTGTGCCCACCCACTCCAGACGTCTCTGGTGTTTTGTGAGTAGGGGTCTCTGAGAATTGCACGACTGAACTACTCAGATTCTACTGTTAAATAAGTACCCAACCAACGTTGGTGGCGCCATGTCGTGTAGTTCCTATATTACACATACAGGATCTGCGCGTTCGGATAACATAAACTGTAGGATTGGTGGTAGACTGGCTCTGAGCACCCCCACTGAGAATGTTAGCCTTTCTGTTTTAGCTAGCTCACAGTGCCACTAGAATCTCCTCTTATCGGGGAGAGAACAGTTTCTGGCAACCTCAGAACATGACAACCCTGATCCCCCCAGGATCGTGGAAACAATATACTACTTTTCGCTCAGTCACTCGTGCTCACTTATTCGGTCTCAGAGAGTTACACAGAAGAAACAGTCGGGCGTGTTACAATAAGAATTTATTGCACAGTCGTTCTTCTAGCGTAAAATAGATGTGCTGCAATAACCGTTAGACAGTAGCAGATATATATGATTAGCAGTATAGTGAATATAAATGGATAGTACAGTTCTACCATTTTGCAATAATCATAAATGCATACATGAATATAAAATACATGATAAAAGAAAGCGCGTACTCTTACGATGCCTATCTAGATGTACCTAAGTGTACCTAGCATGTGAGTAGGTGTGAAGCCAAGAATCCCTCTAGGATTTAGTCGAACCCCATTACCTAAAGTGTGAGAATGTAGGAGCCCGTCCCGGTCTCGAGTTTGGACACCCCACGAGGGATGTGTTAGACCACTGTCAGCTGGAGTGTCTGCATGCAGGAGCCTCAGCGTCTCTGGTCAGTGTGTCGGCCTGGAAGTCTCGGTTCCCTCTAAATAACACTAGCAAGATGTGCTGTATTTATACAGAAAGTATCTAGGGTTCCTTTGTCCCTTGTGTTAGCCATTGTTGGATTTGAGGATGACGTATGGGATTAACCTTGTACGTAGATATTATGCAGGTGGTGTAGCCCCAGCCTGGTTTCCAAGAATCCTTATGAATATTCATTCATACTGTGTGAGTCTATTGATGAAGTTATAGGACACTATTGTTTAGGGAGAAACCCTCCTTCTGCGCCCAGGCCTAGAACTAGGTAAAGGTTCAATCCTAAAAGGTCCGTTACTGTGTAGTGTAGGGGAGGTAATGTAGGTGAAGGTGTATGATATTACCCGGGCCTATATTAGGGTACCTATATGAAACATAACACTAGTGCGTCAATCCCAGGTAGTCTCTGCGCTTGGTGCATTTGCCCCCCGATACATCGGGTACTTCAGCCATATTAGCCCTTATGGTGCACGTTAGGGAATTGCCCAAAATGTTATCCTGCCCCCCCCCTGAGGCATATTGACATCCACAGTAAGGCCTGCAGCCCCCAGATCACCAAGGCTCACCTCATCCAGTCGCGCACTTGCAGCAGCTTCTTCCAGCAGAGCCCCTTCCTGTTTTGCATTTTTCCCTTTTTTGTCCGGCAGGAAGATCGCTGGGGTAACTTTCTTTCCTGGTCCAGCAGTCCCAGCAATCCGTTTGCTTTCAAGTCTTGAAGCACCTCCAATGTCTGTAGCCACTCCATGTCGTTGTGTGTCTTGGGCCATTTCTGGGAGCTTCACCAGCCCAGAGGGATCTCCTATGCGTGTCTTGCTCCCACAAGCATTTCTCGGTGGCATTCTCACACCGCCTGTCTCGGGCCACCCCGGGAATCAATACAGTCCTCGTGGGGGGCACCACACTGACCAAGCATTCGAGACCGCGGATGCCGATGGCAGGGAACAAAACGCCACCCAGCGAGCCGTAAGCAGGTCCTAACGCTCGGTTAAAACAGTCAGTTTCCGATTTTTGAGCACACACCCAGCATTTTATTTTAACTCCGTTGCCTCGTTGCCGTGCTTGGATGGGAGTAAGTAGAGGGACCGATCGGCTACGAGAGCTTACTCGGCCCACAGCGTGGCCGCCATCTTGCCCCTGAATGATCTTTGATTCTATTTCCATTTCTCAACCCCCTTCATGGACCAACTCAGTTTCCCTTTTTTGCAATGGATAGATGCATATTAGCTACAAATCACTGTGAAATAACTTGGAACTGTACGAGCTACATAAACAAAGCCACAGAGAGAAAGCGCTACTCGCTGATATCACTGATTCACTATAGTGACATAAGAACAGTCTGCAATGCCTTCTTAATTAATCAGCCAAAGCGAGCGTCAATGATGAATACGATAAGGTAGCACTGAGCACCTGCCTGGCAGAAACTAGAAATTAGATCACACAATAATATTCCAATGTAAACTAAATGTAACTTACCTCTGAGTGTGAGCAGCATGCTATTCGGAAAAAAAATGTTAGCATTGTAGAACACAAACACAACAAATAATTATCAATACTCACCGAGCCCCAGAATCTCGATGCCTAGCAGGTCAAGCAGGTCCTGTTCCTGGTCCAGGATATCTACTCAGGGGTGCGTCAGCTGCTGGACGATGCGCCAAACCTGGCTGGTGTGCCGCACACACCGGTGCACCCTCCCCCAGAGCCGCTGATGCTCCAGCTGGGGTATCCGCTACCGGGCCTGCCACATGCTGCCAGCATATAGGGGAGGTGGCGCTTCACAAGAAAACCAGTGCTGCTCCTCCTCAACAAAGATCGCCCAGTGCTGCACACCTGGGCAGCGGCGCTACCCTCAACATAGACTGCCATGGAGGTTGGTGGGTTAAAACAAAAAAAAGGAAAGGAAGGAAAGGAAAGAAGAAAGAAATAAGGAAGTAAGGGAAAATAAATAAAAAGTCATGAAAAACACACAAAAAATTCCCAAAAACTTAGAATACAAAAACCCAAAGACACACACTAATATATAAAATAAAAATGAGGGGTAGATTAGTTTTAGAGGGGGGAGGATTACACAGATGAAAGAGACATTACATTTTAGGCCCAGCACCATAACAGAGAGCAGAAAAACAAGATGGCCGTGCCCATGTGGACCCAGTGGTGCTGTTTGCACGTGATTTGGAACGCAAGAACACACATGAGAACTGTGCGGTGCTGTTCACATGTGATTTGGAACGCGAGAACGCACTGCACGTTCCCATTGCAACACGAACTGGCGTGCCTGCAAACTCCGCCCGGCACCAGAACTCCCGGTAGTGCGGCAGAGTTTTTTTGCAACTTTGCGGAGTTACGCACAGCGCAACTCCGTGAACTCCACCCAGGCCTAAGGTAGAGAGCTTAGCATGGATCTGGCTCGTAGATCCTAAAGGGCAGACTCATCCTCTCTTCAATTTGTATATGCTCTGCAGTTAGAAAGCCCTTGATTTAAAAAAAAAAAAAAGACAAAGAAATTACTAAAATGAAAATAATTTTCTCAAGTAATGAATTTATGAAGTACAATCAGTGGCGTAAAGAACTGGAGTTCTGACTTACCTAGTTACAAGCTAGTCCATTTGGCAGCACCAAGAGGTCACTTGTGGTGAACATTAGCATTAAAAAGAAATTACAGCATATATAACAAACACATTTATTCAATGTATACCTCTCTGAAATATTTCCAAAATACGCCTTACTAATTAGAGTTAAAATTCAATGCTTGCATTCCACTTTATAAATAAAAACAAAAAAATGTACTCTGCGGATTCTTTTATTCCAGTGTTGTGTGTTCACTATTTTTAGGTGACCTTTGTGAGGAAATAATGCAGTCTGCTACAGACTGTGTAGCAGCCTTGTATCTATCAGCATAAATGCCTCCCAAGAAGAGGTTTTAGTCATTGCAATAAAGAAGTGATAAGTTATGTTGGTGCTGATAACTGCTTTAATGCTGAGAGTTGGTGTCAAACAGTTCAGGGAAAAACTCAATTTTTGTTAAAGACTTTAACACTTGCAGCTCTTTTAAACAGGCTTTAAATGCTTTGTTATTTATTTCAATTTGAATATTTGAAGTTCTGTTTCTGTTCACCTCTCCATATTATTTAATGAATGCTTGAAACTTCACTGTGACGGAACTCCGGTTTTTCACAAGGGGCACATCCGTAAATAAATTAGTCCCCTCACTGGTAGAGACTTCTATGTCAATGTGTGCATTTTAAGAATATAGATTATATTCACTAAAAAAACAAAGGGTATAGGGATGTTATAGTTTGGTTCAGATTTTGCATACACAAAACCATAGAAATTCAGCAGTTATTCCACCATGCACAGTTTTCTCATCAATAATTTTACAGCTAATGTTGCAGTGATATTATCAATAATATCGTAGAAGAGGTTATGAGTGATGTAATATGTGGGTAATTAGCAGTGCATGGCAAGGGCGCAAGTTATTGTTACCTTAGGGCACGAGTTATAGTTACTTGAGATAACTAACTAGAACTGCTGAATTACTGTGGGTTTGTGTGTAAAATCTAAAGCTTACTATAATGTCCCTGTAACCTTTGTTTTTTTCAGTGAATTTCTATTTATTTTTTTATGCTATTTCCTAACTATAATGTCCCTGTAACCTTTGTTTTTTTAAGTGAATTTCTACGGTGGTTTTTTTAACCTAAAGTAATATTTAATTACTATACATTAAACCAACCACCGCCGTGCATGGCCTCCAGCCGTGTGTGGCAGGGACTTGGCCGCAGGGCCCACTGTATTCAGCCAACCCAATGTCGCGCACAGTCAAAGCGGCCAGGCCCTGCAGTCAACCACCCACATGAAGCCAACCTACGCAGCCCCGTTCCCTGGGCCAATTTCAGCCCCCGTAACCCCATCCCCTGGGGCCTGGTGCATTTTTTTTTTTTTAGGGGAGGGGGGGTACGTGGCCTACCTCCCTGGGCTGTTTTTGGCCCGGGTACCCCATCCCCCTGGACACTAATTATGGTGGATAGGGGCATGCAGCCCCCTCCCCAGGCCAATTTCGGCCCGCGGACCCCATTTTCTGGGTCCAAGCACCTTTTGTAAATGGGAGGGGAACACGCAGCCCCCCTCAAAGGCTAATTTCTGCCCCGGGGACCACATCCCCAGGGCCCAGCCAATTAGTAAATGTGGAGGGGAGCATGCAGCCCCCCTCCCCGGGCAGAATTCTGCCCTGGGAACCTCATTCCCTGGGGCCGCTGAATTAGGAAAAGGGGAGGGGGCACACATTCCCACTCCCAGGACCCACTATGTTCATATTGGGGTCCACGGGGAGAACCCCAAGGCCCCCGCGGCCCCAACTCACTCACCGCCCCCAGCGGAAGCCACCATTGCTCCTGCGCGCAGGGAGAAGCTACAAATGTTGTTCCCTGTGGGCAGGAGCATTATTCAGATCGGCTTCCAGCAGGGAAGCAGATCTGAAGTCCGCTCCCAGCTAGTGGGAGCATCTTCCGTCAGCTGGGAGCAGACTTCGTGTTTACTCTCACTTAGTGGGAGCTTTGAAATTACTTCTGCCAAGCAAGAGCAAGGGTAATGCCTGTATATATATGTGTGTGTATATGTATATATATTTTGGTTTTTTTCACTGGAAAAAAAATGAAGGTTACAGGTATGTTATAGTTAGGAAATGGAATTTAAAAAAACCTTAGAAATTCACTGAAAAAAACCAAAGGTTACAGAGACGTTATAGTTAGGCTCAGGATTCACTCGTACAAAACCAGATAAATTCAGCAGCTATAGTAACTATAACTTGCGCCCATCAATGCACTGCTTATGACCTCACATATTACATCACTCATGGCATGGTCAGTGACATCACTGATGACATCACTGATTACATAATCCACAGAATCTCCGACGCACCCACTCACATCCCAATATAGCCTTTCATACACCCACTCCAACTTCCACACTACCATTCTCAAAACCATTGACACACCCATACCAGTACTTACACACCCACTCACTGATTCATAGGTCTTCACACACATCCACTCAGTCACCCATACAGCCACTCATACACAAACTCACTCATACAGCCACTGATATATCCACTCAAACACTCATACTGTCACTCACACACTGTCAGTCACCCATAGAGCTACTCACATACCTACTCATTCACCCATAGGGTGAATCACACAGCCACTTACTCACCTATACAGCTATACACACACCCACTCACTTATTCATACAGATACTAACAACTACTCACTAACCTATACATTCACTGACAACCACACACTCACCCATACAGCCACTCTCACAATCACTCACTCACACATACAGTCACACATATACTCCAACACTCACCTATACTGCCTTTCACATATGTAGTTACTCACCCATATACCACTGACACATCCATTCACTCACCGACACAGCCATACACACACTTAGTCATACAGCCCATCACAGACACACTCACTAACCTATACAGCCACTGACTCACCCACTCATTCATCCATGCAGGCAGTCAAACACCCCCTCACCCACCCACACAGACATTCATACACCCATACAGGTACTCAGACAACCAATGAATCACCCATATAGCCACTAATGTACCCACTCACCAAACCAGTCAGTCACAAACCCACTGAATCATCCATACACCTTGGTATATATATTTAACACTCATAAACTTGAAAAACACAGCCACTGGATGATGTCATCAGTAATGTCATCAGAGATGTCATTTGAGATGTCATCAGTGATATCATTTACCATGTCATGAGTGATGTAATACGTGAGGTCATGAGCAGTGCATTTTGGGGGCACGAGTTATAGTTAGCTCAGCTAACTGGCTGCTGAATTTCTCTGGTTTTGTACGAGTGAAACCTGAGTCTAACTATAACATCTCTGTAAGCTTTGTTTTTTTCAGAGAATTTCTAAGGTTTTTTTAATTCCATTTCCCAACTATAACGTCTCCATAACCTTTGTTTTTTTCAGTAAATTGCTAAGGTTTTTTAAATGCTAATTCCCAATTATAACATTCCTATAAACTTTGTGTTTTTCAGTGAATTTCTATGGGTTTTTTTTAACTAGTAGTGGCGTTTTCAGAGTGGTGGAGAAGTGGGCTGGGCCACCGACCAGCACTCAGGAATCCTGCTGTATAGGACTTACCGGGGTACCAGGAGGGCTTCTTGGACCCCCAAGATCCCTCAGGGGTAAAGTGGACTTCATCCTCCAACCGGCAGTGCACCACAAGCCTGATTTGCAGAGTGGTGGAGAAAGGGGCATGGCCTCCGAAGACCACTTAGCAAGCCCTCTGTGTGGAACTTATTGGAGATAACAGGAGGGGTAGTTGGCACCCAAGGTCATCCATAGGGGCCAACTACCCCTCCTATTACCTCCAGTAAGTCCGAAACAGCAGGATTGCTGAGACCTGATGGGAGGCCACACCCCCTTTCTCCACCACTCTGCAAACGCGCCTCCTGGCACACTACAAGTAGGGGGATGAAGTCCCCTTATCTATTGAGGGTCTTTGGGGGCCAACTACTCTTCCTTTTACCTCCAGCAGTCCCACACAGTGGTTTTGCTGAGAGGTTTTCAGTGGCCATGCCCCCTTTCTTCACCATTCTGCAAAAGCACCTCAAGGTGCACTACTAGTTGGGGGATGAAGTCCTCTTGGCTCTTGAGGGCCCTTGGGGCCAATAAGCCCTCCTGTTACCTCCAGTAAGACCCACACAGATAGATTGCTGAGAGGTTCTCAGAGGCCACGTCCCCTTTCTCCACCACTCTGCAAACGTGCCTCCTGGTGCATTACTCATTGGTGGAAGAAGTCCACTTTGGTCCTGGGGCCCTCAGGAGGCAAGGGGACCTCATCCCCTACCAGCAGTTCACTGAGAGGTGCGTTTGCAGAGTGGTGGAGAAAGGGGGCTTGGCCTCCGACCACCTCTCAGCAATCCCACTGTGTGGGGCTTACTGGAGTTAATAGGAGGTCTTGCTGGCCCCTAAGGACACTCAGCAGCAAAGGAGATTTCATCCCACAACCAGGAGCACACCAGGATGCGCGTTTACAGAGTAGTGGAGAAAGGCGACAGGGACTCCGGCGCATTGCTGGCTTTTTGTTTCTTTTTTTGGAAGCGGGGCTGCGAGGGCCCCCTTCCCTGGACCATTTTGCATCCCATGGATCCCATCCCCCAGGGCCTGACCCTTTTTTCATTTTTTTATAAAAAAAACAGGAGGGGGCCACATGGCCCCCCTCCTCGGCTGATTTAGGGCCCAGGGAACCCCATCCCCCGGGGCCCTGCCTTACTTGTTTTTAAAAATAATTTAAAGGGAATGGGGCTGCGTGGCCTCCCTCCAGGGCCATTTTAGGCCCCAGGACCCCATCCCCCAGAGCCAGGCCTTTTCTGTTTTTTTTCCTTTTCTTAAAAGGGAGGGGGGCTGAGTGGCCCCCCTCCTGGGCCATTTTTGGCCCCAGGGACCCCATCCCCCAGGGCCAGGCCCCTCCGTTGGGGAACGCTGGGCAGCCGCCTCCTGCAGGAGCTGGCATTGCTTTTACACATAGGGAGCTGCTGACATGCAGCTCCCTGTGTGGAAAAGCAAAGTGTGCTCTGCTTTGAGGAAGTGCAAGCAAAATTCTCTAGCTTCCTCAAAGAGGAGCACACTGTTTGCTATGGTATGGCGGGAGTGGCGCTCCTGCCATGCCATAGCAAACTGCAATGTCCCGGGGGTGGGCACCCCATGACATTGCTGGAGCCGGCCCTGGGGGTGGCAGTTCGCAGGGCCATAGAAAGCTCCACTAGGGAGGCCACGTGGCCCCCTCCTTTGTTCACATTTGCCCCGGGGGTCCGCAACAGATCCCCTTAATTACTGCATTTGTGGCCCAGGGAGGTGGTGGTCCCCGGGGCAGGGGGAGTAGATGAGGCCCCCGTTATTATTGAAATTAGCCCCGGGAAGGTGAGGTCCCTGGGCAGGGGGGTCCACGAGGCCCCACATATTATTATAATTAGCTGTGGGGAGGTGCTGGTCCCTAGGACAGGGAGGGTCGGTGAGGCCAACTCACATTGACGGAATTAGCCCGAGGGAAGTAGCGGTCCTGGGGGCTGAGGCGGGCTCAGTGGCCCCACCCGCATTAATAATCAAAATATCCCTGTGGAGGTGGCGGTCCCCGGGGCTTTGATAAGCCCTAGAAGGGGGGCCACGTGCGCCCCCCTCCTAAATTAACCATATGCCCCTTGGACCTGCCCACCCGGGGATTATTTTAAAGCAAGTGCGGGAGCCCCTGCTTGCTTTTATTTTTTTGCCACAGATCCACAGCAACATTTAAAAATATATATGTTTTTTACCCCCAGCGGGGTCTCTCAGGGACCCTCCCCACTATATTTGGGGGTCAGGGTATTACTACCCTCCCCCCATTTCTTTTTTACTGTTTTCTGGGACTCTGCTTCAAGCCGAGTCCCAAGATGGCTGCCAACACTGGTTGACGTGTTGACAACCAATCAAATTTTAGTAGGATTCGTGAGTCCACTGCAAGGACTTGTGTCCCCTGATATATATATTTTTTAAAGATGGAAATCTCAAAAACTACTGAATGGATTTACACCAAATCACAAAAAGCACACTTCCTGGACCAACATCTAGCTTTCTGCAAAATTTGGTGCAAATCCGCTTAGACTTAACATGGGGAAAACGCATTTTAGGACCCCCCCTTTTTTCTCAGCCCCGCTTGACGGATCACCCCGAAACTTTCAACACACCAGCTGCACCAAAAGAGGACGTTTTGTAAACATTTTGTGGAGATTCATCAAACACTGCCAAAGTTATTGGCAAAACAAAAAATGCTTTTCCTATGGAAACTTTGCTCCTAACTATAACTACCCACTGGCAACTGCCAGTAGGAGATGTGTGTGTGTGTATATATATAGATATATATATAGATATATATAAATATATCGCCTACTGTCGGTCACCAGTAGGTAGTTATAGTTAGGACCAAGTTTCCATTGGAAAAGCGGTTTGTGACTTGCCTAGAGAGCTGGTTGGAGGCCCTGCCCCCTTTCTCCACCCATCTGCAAACGCGCCTCCTGGCGCACTACTGGTTGGGGAATGAAGGGCCAGATGTACGACCCTTACATTTTGCGACTCGCAAATTGCGTCACTTTGCGACTCGCAAAATGCAATGTACAACAGTGTCACAGACACAGTTAGCGATTCCCAATGGAGTCGCAAATTGCATGCCTCATCAATTTTCATGCGGTAAGCGCAACTTGAGGCCCCATTGGGAATGGCTAGCACTCCCACGGATGGTGGCCAGCTGGGGTCAGCAGACCACCAGGTCTAGGAATGCTCTTTAAATAAAGTACTTTTTTTTTTTAATGCAGCCAGTTTTCCTTAAAGGAAAACGGGATGCATTTAAAAACGAAAAATGAAACTTTTCAGTTTCATTTTTAAGGTCAGGCAGTGGTCCCTGGGACCACTGCCTGCTCTTAAAAAATATGTTCTTACACACTCACCCTTGGGGACCCCTTCCCGTTTGCGAGTGGTTTACCACCTACTTGAACTAGGTGGTAAACTGCGAGTGTTTTGCGGACGCAAATGCGGTCACAAAACAATAGTACATGGCAGTGAGTCTCGCTATTAGGATGGGACGCCCCTTCCTAATAGCGAGAGTCGCAAACGCTATTTTGTGAGTCAGTGACTCCCAAAATAGCGTTTGTACATGCCTTTACCCTTTTTTGTGGTCGCAAACAGGCCGATCTCCCGTTTGCGAGCGCAAAAAAGGGTCGTACATCTGGCCCGAAGTCCTCTTGGATACTAAGGGCCTTTGGGGGCCAAGAAGTCCTCCTAGTATCTCATGCAAGTCCTACACAGCGGGATTCCTGAGAGCTGGTCAGAGACCCCACACCCTTTCTCCACCGCTATGCAAACGCGATTACTGAAAAAAACCATAAAAATTCACTGAAAAAAACAAAGGTTACAGGGATGCTATAGTTAGGCTCAGGTTTCACTCATTCAAAACCAGTGAAATTCAGCAGCTATAGTTAGCTGAGCTTACTATACCTTGCACCCCACAATGCACTGCTTAAGACCTCACTTATTACATCAATCATGACATGGTCAGTGACATCACACATGACATCTCAAATGACATCACTGATGACATCACCAATGACATCACCCACAAAATCACGAACGCACCCACTCACACCACTTAGAACCTTTCATACACCCACTACCACACAACCATTCACAAACCTATTCACAGACCCATACCAGTACTTACACATCCAATCACTGATTCATAGATCTACATACACATCCACTCACTTACCCATTCAGCCACTCATACACCCACTCACTCACCAATACAGCCACTGACATATTCACTCATATACCCATACAGCCACTCACACACTGAGTCAGTCACCCATAGAGCTACTCACACACTTACCGATACAGTCAATCACACAGCCACTTACTCACCCATACAGCTACACACACACCCACTTACTTACTCATACAGATACTAATATGTACTCACTCACCTATACAGTCACTGACACAAGCACACACTTACCCATACAGCCACTCTCACATTCACTCACTCACCTCATACAGTCACATATGAGTGAGTGAATGTGAGAGTGGAATATACCCCATCACTCACATATACTGTCTTTCACACACCTAGTTACTCACCCATATACCAATGACACATCCACTCACTCATCCATACAGCCATACACACACTCACTCACCCATACAGCCCTTCACATACTCACTCACTAACCCATACAGCCACTGACTCACCCACTCACTCATCTATACAGGCAGACACACCACCCATCGGCCACCCACACAGACACTTGGACACCCATACAGGTACTCAGACAACCAATCACTCACCCATACAGTTACTCACATACCCACTCACACACCCATACAGCCACTCAGACACCAACTGACAGACTGATACAGACATTCAAACAACCAGTCACTCACCCACACATTCACCAAGACACCTAATCACTCGCTTATACAGTCAGTCACGCACCTACTGAATCATCCATACAGGCACTCATACACCCACTGATTCACCAATACACCTTGGTATATATATTTAACACTCTAACTTTTCAAAAACACTCACAGTCAGTGGATGATGTCACTGACAATGTCATCAGTAATGTAATAAGTGAGGTCATAAACAGTGCAATGCGGGGGTGAGAGTTATAGCTCAGCTAACTATAAAAGGCTGAATTTCACTGGTTTTGTATGAGTGAAACCTGAGCCTAAATATAACTTCCCTGTAACCTTTGGTTTTTCAGTGACTATATATATATATATATATTCACTGAAAAAACCATTGGTTTCAGGGGCGTTATAGTTAGTTGGACATTTCACTCGTAAAAAACCATAGAAATTCCCCCGTTATAGTTAGTTCAGCTAACTATAACTTGCGCGCCCGCAATGCACTGCTGATGACGTCACATATTACATCACTCATGACATGGTCAGTGACATCACTCATGACATCACTGATGACATCTCAAATGACATCACTGATGACATCATCCTTGTGATAGAGTGGCAGACCTCCTCTCACCCTAGTATAACCTTTGATACACACACTCAAAAATACAAACTAACATTTTCAAAACAATGGACATACCAATACCAGTTAAAACACACCTATTCAGTAATTCCAAGATCTACACACACATCCACTCATTCACCAACAGTCCCTATACAGTCACTCATACATGTACTCACTCATCATATGTACTCATACACCTATACATCCTGTTACACACCGCCACTCATCCATAGAGTTACTCACACACATAGTCACACATGCAAACAAAGTATCAAACATCCATTTACTTGCATATACAGTTATACACACAGTACCACACTTACTTCTACAGAAACTTACACATACTTACTCTCTTAAACAATCACTTATAGAAACACCTACTTATTTGTACAGGAACTCTTCCAATCTCTCACTCTCACATATACTCACTTATATACACCAATACTCACATATACTAGTTTAAAACATATGTAGTTACTCATAAAGACACTATTGAGACAGTCATTCACTCACTAACACACCCATACACATACTCATCCACCTATACAGTCCTGCACACATGCTGTCTTCAACACATACAAACAGAGAGTCACTCATTCATGCATCTATGCACTAAGTAATACCCCCACCGAACCATACAGACACTCAGACACTCATACTGATACTCAAAAAACCAACTAATAACCCATATGGACACTCATGTAGCTACTCACCAACCCATGCAGCCACTTATACACAAAGTGAGAGACTGATACAGATATTTTCATATTTAAACATTACTCACTAAGATACACTTAGTCAGTTATACAATCAATTTTACAAAAAAATCATCCATTTAGACACTTATATACCCATTTATTATTCCAGCGACCTTGAGATATACATATATAAAACATATTTAATTTTCAGAAAAACACACATTCACTGGATGATGTCATCAGTGATGTCATTTGAGATGTCATCAGTGATGTCATGAGTGATGTCACTGACCATGTCATGAGTGATGTAATATGTGACATCATCAGCAGTGCATTGCGGGCGCGCGCGTTATAGTTAGCTATAACGGGGGAATTTCTATGGTTTTGCACGAGTGAAATGTCCAACTAACTATAACGCCCCTGAAACCTATGGTTTTTTCTGTGAATTTCTAAGGTTTTTTAAATGCTAATTTCTAACTATAACGTGCCTGAAACCTATGGTTTTTTCAGTGAATTTCTAAGGTTTTTTAAATGCTAATTTCTAACTATAACGTGCCTGAAACCTATGGTTTTTACAGTGAATATATATATATTTATTATACTATGTATACATGTGAAAATGTCTCGGTCCCCTGTTTGCTTCGGTGGCACGGAAAAAATGGGTGGAACTGACATCAGCACGCCGACGAGGTCCTCTTATGGCTCCGATGACGTCATACGGTGTCGCGAGCGTAGCCGTGCTCGTTGACGTGGGAGAGCTAGGAAAGAATTTCAGTGGAAAGCGGGTGCAGGGGATATTCACCTAAGTGTTCAGGCTAGTCCTTTGGGAGCAACTGTTTATGTTGCCACTCCAGAAACCGAAACCAGTGATCCGAGGGCAGAGGCCCTGCAGATGGCACACGAGGTGGGGTGCCCAGTCGTGTGCACCGGCGGGGCAGCGAAGTGACAAGCACCACAACCCACAAAAAAGGTAACGAGGGCACTGAATAACATAGGATCTTCTCTTTGTATCTGGCAGGAACAACAAAGTTAAAATGCCCTAGTACCAAAATGTAGAATTAGTGCTACAACGGTCTTCAAGAGGACCTGCCATGCCGCTTCTGCCTCCCGTACCCTGGAGGCGGCACATGGGTCACGCGGTACGGTCATACTGCGGTGGGACGCACACTCGTTGACCTCTCATGGCACTGCTCCACACTTCAGGGAGGACGCTTTCCATTAGCTATGTTTTCTGATGACATGTCGCGCCGGCCCCGTCCAACAACAGAACTCCTTTAGATCCAAACAGACTCTTCCACTCTCTCACCGGAAGTGAAACCAGGCCACGCAGACACTTTCACAATACAACAGCCAGGAATGCACTTTTCGGTAAAAAAACCACATTCCTTCCTCCTAATTAATCAAATAAACGTCTCACTGAAGAACAGGGGCCAGCTTTGATCGGTAAACAGCTGTTACAATGACTTTTTTACTTTGCGATACCATTACAACGCATGCATTACCACTCATGCGTTGTACATCACGAAGTCATTACTACACATTTTTTTAGAACGCATGGTCATTTACCACGCATGCCTTTACAACGAATTTTGTTGTAAAGGTATGTATGTCGTTGTAAGGAAACAGAGGCTGTTTCGTTTCCTCACAACGACGTGCACCGCCCCTCAGAGATGACGTGAAGCAGGAACCACGAGGAGAGAGGAACCATGAGGAGTGAGAGGTAAGGGGGATTGGGCATGGGGTGGGGGTTTCTTTTCCAGGGTTTAGGGTAGTGCAGTGGTGTTTGGGTGGTGTAGGGGGTCGTGCTGGGGGTAGTGTTTTAGGGTTTAGGGTAGTGCAGTAGTGTAGGGGGTCATGCTGGGGGTAGTGTTTTAGGGTTTAGGGTAGTGCAGTGGTGTATGGGTAGTGTAGGGGGTCATGCTGGGGTAGTGTTTTAGGGTTTAGGGTAGTGAAGTGGTGTTTGAGTAGTGTAGAGGGTCATGCTGGTGGTAGTGTTTTAGGGTTTAGGGTAGTGCAGTGGTGTTTGTGTAGTGTAGTGGGTCATGCGGGGGGTAGTGTTTTATGGTTTAGGGTAGTGCAGTGGTGTTTGGGTAGTGTAGGGGGTCATGCAGGGGGTAGATTTAGGGTTTAGGGTAGTGCAGTGGTGTTTGGATAGTGTAGGGAGTCGTGCTGGGGTAGTGTTTTAGGGTTTAGGGTAGTGCAGTGGTGTTTGTGTAGTGTAGGGGGTTGTGCTGGGGGTAGTGGTTTAGGGTTTATGTTAGTGCAGTGGTGTTTGGGTAGTGTAGGGGGTAGTGCTGGGGTAGTGTTTTAGGGTTTAGGGCAGTGCAGTGGTGTTTGTGTAGTGAAGGGGGTCATGCTGTGGGTAGTGTTTTAGGGTTTAGGGTAGTGCAGTCGTGTTTGTGTAGTGTAGAGGGTCGTGTTTTAGGGTATAGGGTAGTGCAGTGGTGTTTGGGTAGTGTAGGGGGTCATGCTGGGGTTAGTGTTTTAGGGTTTAGGGTAGTGCAGTGGTGTTTGGGTGGTGTAGGGGGTCGTGCTGGGGTAGTGTTTTAGGGTTTAGGGTAGTGCAGTGGTGTTTGTGTAGTGTGGGAGGTCATGCTGGGGGTATATTTAGGGTTTAGTGTAGTGCAGTGGTGTTTGGGTAGTGTAGGGAGTCGTGCTGGGGGTAGTGTTTTAGGGTTTAGGGTAGTGCAGTGGTGTTTGGGTGGTGTAGGGAGTCGTGCTGGTGGTGGTGTTTTAGGGTTTAGGGTAGTGCAGTTATGTTTGGGTAGTGTAGGGTGTCGTGCTGGGGGTAGTGTTTTAGGGTTTAGGGTAGTGCAGTGGTGTTTGGGTAGTGGAGGGGGTAGTGTTTTAGGGTTTAGGGTAGTGCGCCCAACCAGCCACAATATCCGTGGACAAAGGGGATCCTGACTCTTTGGAACGCTCCGTCAATTGAATAATTTGGGTCAAGGGCCCTACCACGTCCAAGACCTATCAATTCCTTTCTTGGGATCCCTCATATACTTGGAGAAAAAGGTACATAGTTTCTCATCAATTTCAGGCGTGTGTGCCACCTTCCCCTTCAGTGAGGGCCTGGGGCATTCTCCCCTCATCCTATTCCTGACCTCCCTTTCAAGGGGTTGATGGATTTTCCCCACCACATACTCTGCCACTTTGGCGTCAGGTGTCCACTCTGCCGACCTAGGATGGTAAATTTGGGTAGGCTTGAACACATCCGAGTGGACCCCGTCCCCAACCGGGGACTGAGAGGAGTGGGACTCTGGACGCCAGGGACGCCCCGAGTCCTTATCCTCATCGGAGGAGAAATCGTCCTCCGATACACCCTCTCCCTCTAAGGGAAACCCGCCGTCGGGGTCTACAATAGTGGTGACAGTGTCGCAATTTTCTCCGGGCCCCTCCTCCTCCCGGCAGGGTGCATGTTTTAGCGTTCGCGCACTCTTGAGGAAGGTCTCCGTAAGTTTATCAAATCCTTCCAAGTGCCCCGCGTTATGCTTAACGGCCCTTTTATTCCCCATCTGGGAGCTACTTGGACCCGCCACCACCAGATCTGGGTCACTGAACACCCCAGGGATGCTTTTCGCCAGCTTATCAACCTGATCCCTAAGAGGAGCCAGCGCCCTAGAAATAGCCAGAGAGAGGGCTTGGTCCACTGCTGGAGGGAGAAGTTGGTGGGCCATTCCTCCTCCACTTCCTGGTAGGAGGAGTAAAAATGGTCTTCTGGAGAAGACATGATAGCAGAGGGTGTGAGCACAGAACAAATGCCCTTAAAATCCTTAAGACAGCCCCCTCGCCGGTGCTCCAACAGCTGGGCTTTCCCCAAAGCTGTTATAAGAATAGACTGAGGCGCAATACCAATTACCACCACCAGGTGGCGCTGGTCACTAACGTGGCCGTGTGGGGAAACCACCGCGTAGCGGTGTCAAAATTAGGCGAGGGTTGGTCGGGAATCAAGCAGACACTAAAGGAGTGACCGGATTCCCAAACACGCGTAAAGACCAGCGGGAGCGCTCGACGGAGCTGCCTCGCTCGGACCAGACGCCCCTGACAGGATCTCACTGTGCGCAGAGCACACAGCGGGAGAAACTGCGAGGGGGAGAATGCGCTCGGGCAAGAGCCTGCTGCACAGGGAATATGAAACAATACCAAGGCAATAATGCTAATAACGTGCACAAGAAACCGCTATACAAACAGCAACAACGTCAGATTAAGCCAAGAATGTAAGGAATGCACTTAACTGACGAGCAGTGAAGAAAGAGGAAGCGGAAGGGACGTCACGATATTATATACGATGGACTGTGATATGATTAGACTATACTTGCCTTGGAGACTACCCCCTTAATGGTTCATGGGTTGTGTAGTCTTTTGTTTAATGATTGTTGTGTTACGTTTTCTTTGAACTGCTATGCAAATAAAGTGAGGAAAGATATGCATAATCCTCGCCTCCGTCCTGCCATAGAATTCATTAAACTTTATTTGATCTGATTTAGAAACATAGATCATAAAAGTGTACATAAAAACAGTAAATCCTCTTTCCTAATACAATACAGTGAGAATTAATTAAAACCAGTAGGTAAAAACGGGTGTTACAAAGCCCGGTTCAGAGCAACTTCAGGTTAACAGAATCGTAAAGTTCAATGTTTCGCAAGATCAATCTCATGTACTTCGTGCAAAATACGCAATAAGGGGTCCAAGTAAGATGTAACGCTCCAATACCTGACCAGTTTGCACTATATAAAACTGCAGAAAAACTAAAAATAAAAAGTGTTTTGCACACTTCTGTCATTGGGCTATATGTGGGCTACATCTGGGTGATATTTGTGCTACATTTGGGCTCTTTTTTCTCTGGTGGCCATCTTGGGAGACTTATTTGTTATGAAGTTTCCTAATTTCGTCATTTACTGCAGTCCCCTCAGTAGGAAATGCTTTCAGTTTTTTACTTTGATTCCATCAAGAAGGCATTCAGATGTGTCACACATTTGCCATAAATTCAGAATGTTAGCACTCTAGTTGTTCATTAGATCACTGTAGTAAAGCTACTGCTCACCAGGGAGTTAACTGGAAGTCTACTGCTGGTATTGAAAGTGATTGTTTCAGTCTGCATGTCAGAATTTTCTAAAAATAGAAGAGGATTTGAGATCTCACTTAAAACATGCCCTACATTTTCTTTCTGCAGCACTAACCATAATTTCTATGGCAAAATGAACCCCCTCATTTTGTTCCTTTTTAAATTAAATGTTTTGTTACCAGTTTATTCCAATCAAGATGGCTTCAGGTGTGCCATACTTTTGTCATACATAAGACTGTTAGCACTCTAGTTGTTCTTTAGAACACTCTGGGAAGCTGCAGTAGAACACAAAGGCATCAACTGACAGGCTGCTCCTGTTGAAATATAACAGGAAGATATTTGAGATCTCACTTAAAACATGTCCGAATTTTTCTTTCTACAGCACTAACCATAATTTCTATGACAAAATGAACCCCCTCATTTTGTTCCTTTTTAAATTAAATGTTTTAAGAGTTACCAGTTTATTCCAATCAAGATGGCTTCAGGTGTGCCATAATTTTGTCATAAGTTTGACTGTTAGCGCTCTAGTTGTTCTTTAGAACACTCTGGGAAGCTGCAGTAGAACACAAAGGCATCAACTGACAGGCTGCTCCTGTTGAAATATAACAGGAAGATATTTGAGATCACACTTGAAACATGTCCTAATTTTTCTTTCTACAGCACTAACCATAATTTCTATGACAAAATGAACACCATCATTTTGTTCCTTTTTAAATTAAATGTTTTAACCCCTTGCGTGCGCGGCGAATTTTCGCGCTGTGCGGGGGTTTCTATTAGTGGGCGGGATTTGGACGGCCCCCGGCCGTCGTGCGCACACACCCACCGTGACGCGTGACGGCCGGGGGCCGTCGTGAGCACCGAAGGGGTTAAGTGTTACCAGTTTATTCCAATCAAGATGGCTTCAGGTGTGCCATACTTTTGTCATAAGTAAGGCTGTTAGCACTCTAGTTGTTCTTTAGAACACTCTGGGAAGCTGCAGTAGAACACAAAGGCATCAACTGACAGGCTGCTCCTGTTGAAATATAATAGGAAGATATTTGAGATCTCAGTTAAAACATGTCCTAATTTTTCTTTCTACAGCACTAACCATAATTTCTATGGCAAAATGAAACCCCTCATTTTGTGCCTTTTTAAATTAAATGTTTTAAGTGTTACCAGTTTATTCCAATCAAGATTGCTTCAGGTGTGCCATAATTTTGTCATAAGTAAGACTGTTAGCGCTCTAGTTGTTCTTTAGAACACTCTGGGAAGCTGCAGTAGAACACAAAGGCATCAACTGACAGGCTACTCCTGTTGAAATATAACAGGAAGATATTTGAGATCACACTTGAAACATGTCCTAATTTTTCTTTCTACAGCACTAACCATAATTTCTATGACAAAATGAACCCCATCATTTTGTTCCTTTTTAAATTAAATGTTTTAAGTGTTACCAGTTTATTCCAATCAAGATTGCTTCAGGTGTGCCATACTTTTGTCATAAGTAAGGCTGTTAGCACTCTAGTTGTTCTTAAGAACACTCTGGGAAGCTGCAGTAGAACACAAAGGAATCAACTGACAGTCTCTGCCCTTGTTGGATGTACATGTTTTACTGAGAATGTCAGACTTCATTCTCACATGACTGAGAAAGATAATGTGAATTTACAGAAAATATGCTCTCATTTTAGCTTCTGGAGCACCTTCCAAAACTGTATGGGACAAGCATGTGAAAATAGTTTTCTCTCAAACATGATTCATGATATCCCAGCAGAAGGTTTTTCACAGGGTAAAATCACCTTAGAACACACCACAATTCCTGAAATTAGTATGGTACCATCAACAAATGAATTCTAATGTAACTAAAGTCTGTTATCACCCTTTATAGTTCTCCTTTTGGTAACCCTCAAAATCTTCGATTCACTACAATGCATTTCAATGGGGTACTATCATTTATATTGGTCCCAAGATGGCTGCCAGCAATTCCAGGATGAAGTGCTGACAGCCAATCAGATCTCACGATGACATGTGTGGTTAGGCTCTGCCCAGATATATATGTTTTCTTTTTGAAATTTCTCAGGAACTACTGAACGGATTTACACCATTTAACCAAAAGGCACGACTCTGAACCAAGGGCTACCTTTTTGCCAAATTTGGTGTAATTCCGTTCAGCAGTTCGGGCTGTAGCTGCGATGAAAGGTTCCTATGGAAAATTGCATGGGGGAAAACACGTTTTGGGACCCCCCTTTTTTCTCGGCCCCCACTTGACGAATCACCTCAAGACTTTCAGGATAGGAGCGGACCGGAGCGCCCCACGAGTTTTGAAAATTTCGCGAAGATTCGTCAACCGGCGCCAAAGTTATTTCAAATAGAATGTTGCGGATTTCCTATGGAAAATAGGTCCTAACTATAACTATCTACTGGCGACCGCCAGTAGATAATATATATATATATATATATATATATATATATATATATATATATATATATATATATATATATATATATATAGTGGGTAGTTATATAGTTAGGACCAAAGTTCATAGGAAAAGCATTTTTGGTTTTGCCAATAACTTTGGCACCGCTTGACAAATCTCCACAAAATTTTCACAAAACTACCTCTCTTTGGTTCAGCTGCTGTGTTGAAAGTTTTGGGGTGATCCATCAAGGGGGGGGCGAGAAAAAAGGGAGGTCTCAAAACGTGTTTTCCCCATGTTAAGGGATTTTTCATTTTTTGAACACGACTATAGCCCTGTTAGAAATGGAATTTTTGGTAGGCTTGGGTGTGGGCCAAAGCCAGGCAAAAACCACCACTCTAGTCAGGATAAGGGAGTTACACGTCTAAAATAACCCCTGCTCACCCCCTTGGTAGCTTGGCACGAGCAGCCAGGCTTATCTTAGAGGCAGTGTGTAAAGCATTTGCACATAACCAACAGTAATACAGCGTAATCACCACAAAAGGACACCACACCAGTTTAGAAAAATATCCAATATTTTTATATACTTAAGACAAGACCAAAAACGATAAAAATCCACAATACTATACTTAAAAGTTTACAGTTCCAAAAATACGCTGATTAAAAAGAGTTCCTTGTGTGGATAGCTCCGTCCGGGCTACCACGACGTCGTGAACAACAAATCCAACAGTTCTGGCTGGTCGCGGGGTCGCGGGCCAGCTACGGTGTCGGGAAGACCCGCAAACAGTACCTGCGAGAGATGCAGGGCGTTGAGGCCCTTGAAGTCACTCGCGTTGCAGGTCGAGCTCCTCTCTGATGGAATCAGGAGCGCTGGCGCCGGCAGACGTCTGGTGCTGCGGTGCGAAGCGCAGCGGTGCAGCGTGCGGTGCCCCCAGGTCGCGGTGCGAGCAGCGGCTCGGTGACGGCGTCAGATGGCGTCGTCGGTGAGACCAGGGTCGCGGTGCGAGATGAAGGCGGTGCTCGCCACGGTGCTAGCAGGTCACGGTGCAAGCAGCGTCGTCGTCGATGCTGAAGCGCTGTCGTCGGCTGACGAACTGGAGTCGATGGCGCCAGCGTCAGTAGGCCAAGGTTGCGGTGCAGGATGAGGGCGGTGCGTCGTGTGACTTACGAGCGGTGCCCTCGAACCACGGTGCAAGCAGCGGCATCGATTTCGGCGTGAAGTGGTGGCGTCAGGAAGGCCAAGGCGTCCTCGTGAAGCAAGGCGGTGCGGAGTGCGGTGCCCACAGGTCGCGGTGCGAGCAGCGGCTCGGTGGTGGTGTCAACAGGCGTCGTCGCTGAGACCAGGGTCGCGGTGCGCCGTTGCGGTGGTGCTCTCTGCGGTGCCAAAGCTTCGGCGTGAAGCGAGGCGGTGCGGAGTGCGGTGCCCACAGGTCGCGGTGCAAGCAGCGGCTCGGTGGCGGCATCAACAGGCGGCGTCGGTGAGACCAGGGTTGCGGTGCGGCATTGCGGCGGTGCCCTCTGCGGCGCCAAAGCTTTGGCGTGAAGCGAGGCGGTGCGGAGTGCGGTGCCCGCAGTTCGCGGTGCAAGCAGCGGCTCGTGGCGGCGTCAACAGGCATCGTCGGTGAGACCAGGGTTCCGGTGCGGCGTTGCGGCAGTGCTCTCTGTGGTGCCAAAGCTTTGGCGTGAAGCAAGGCGGTGCGGAGTGCGGTGCCCACAGGTTGCGGTGCAAGCAGCGGCTCAGTGTCGGCGTCAACAGGCGTCGTCGGTGAGACCAGGGTTGCGGTGCGGCGTTGCAGCAATGCTCTCTGCGGTGCCAAAGCTTCGGCATGAAGCAAGGCAGTGCGGAGTGCGGTGCCCACAGGTCGCGGTGCAAGCAGCGGCTCGGTGTCGGCATCAACAGGCGTCGTCGGTGAGACCAAGGTTGCGGTGCGGCGTTGCGGCGTTGCGGCGGTGCCCTCTGCGGTGCCTTCAGGACACGGAGTCGGCAGCAGCGTCGTAGACGTCGTTGAGTTGGCATTCTTCTTGCTGCAGCACAAAACACACAGTCCCCAGTGCTGCGGGTCGAAGAACTTGAAGTCTTTGCTGTTCCTGAGACTTCGTAAACAGGGGGCAAGCTCTACCTAAAGCCCTTGGAGAGACTCACAAATTAGGTTGCAGAAAGTCCAGTCCAGGCCTTTCACTGCCCAAGACAGAAGCAGCCACTGCAGGTCAGCCCAGCAAAGCACCCAGCAAAGCAGTCGTTCCTTTTCGCAGCTTCTCCGGCTCTTCTTCTTGGCAGTCTTCTTGTCCAGATGAGTTCTAAAGTTCAGGGGTCTGGGACCCAGCATTTATGTCCAAAAATCCTTTGATCTCTTAGGCAGAGAGGGCCTGTGCCCAGTCAGGACCAGTTCTGCCTTCTCTGGTGAGAATTCCTGGCAGGTGGTGGAGACGGCATTTGTCAGAGGCAGAGCAGGCCCTTTGAGGTGCAAGGAAATCTCCTCCCCCTTCCCCCATCGTAACCCAGGTCTCTTCAGCCCTTTCCTGACCTACCTAGACCATCTGGCGCCCCTCCTGCTCCTCCAGCCTTCTGTCATCCAAAACCCAGACAGGCAATCCACATTCCAGCAGAGGCACACGGGATGACTGAGCAAGAAAATACCTACTTTCTAAAAGTGGTATTTTCAAACACAGAATGTAAAAATCACCTTCACTAAAAGATGCATCTTTAGATTCTGAGTTCAGGCATACTAAATTCTATTTTCTTACCGAATTCCCTGGGCCAGTTATGTTTATAAGATGTTATAAACAAACCTCCCATTCTATCCTATGGGGAACTGGTAGCCTTGCAATAGTGAAAAACGAAATTGGCTGTAATTCACTATCAGGACATGCCACACACACCAGGGCATGTCCCACCTTTCACATACACTGCACCCTGCCCACAGGGGTACCTTGGGCCTACCTGAGGGGTGTCTGACATGTAAGAAAAGGGAAGGTTAGGGACCGGCCAGTGTGTGCACTGGCCAAGTCGACATGGCAGTACAAACTGCGCGCAGACTTCTGCAATGGCAGGTCTGAGTTACTGTTTTCAGGGCTACTCACGGGGTGGCACAACCAGTGCTGCAGGCCCCCCGAGTAGCATTTGATTCACCAGCCCTGGCACACGCAGTGCACTTTACTAGGGGCTAACAGGTAAATCAAATATCCAGTCATGGAAACACCCATCCATAACACAATTTACACAGAGAGCATATGCCCTTTAGCACTGATTAGCAGTGGTAAAGTGCCCAGAGTCCTAAAACCAAAAAAACAGGGTCAAAAACAGGAGGCCAAAAAGCAAAAAGTCTGGGGGTAAACCCGCTGAAAAAGCCAAGTCTAGCAAGCCCAAACTGCCGACTGGAAATATTTGATTGGCTGCCAACACTTCAACCAGGAAGTGTTGGCAGCCATTTTCAGACTTGAAGCCGAGTCCCAGAAAAAAAGTAAAAAATAAAACAAAAGGGGGCAGGATATGAATACCCTGACCCCCCCAGATATGGTGAGGGGGGTACCAAAGGGACCCCGCTGGGGTTTAAAATCTTTTTTTTTTTTAAATGTTGTCGTGGACTCGTGGGTGGATCCGAGATTTATGGATAGTTGCAGCGTACACTAGAGACACTGGGAACTGCTGTCGCCAGATAAATAAGTCTTTTACTAGCAATAAACGTACTACACATCAATCTGTTTGACGCCATCAATCTGATCAAATTTTAAAGCTTAGTATTCAACCCTATCCCTAATTGGAAAAATAATTAAATCAATAACTTTACCCATAGTACCATGTACAAATACTTCCTCAACATTTCTAAGCAAACTTACTTTACAGTTTTTGCATACATGTAAACACTTTTCTAATCCTGCAGTCTTGGATACAGATTTCTCCAATGAATCCAATTATGCTTGCAGCTTTCCACTTAGCAGTACTGTTACTCCCTGATGTTCAATTTTGTCAATATCTGTAACTTCCAAAATGTCTTCTTTCTCCAGTTTTAGTAATTGTTCATTATAAATTGGAGCACTCTTAAAGTGTAGGCATTAAACAAACTATAGATTTGCCTTCTTCAATGAAATTGAACATTAGCTGTGTTGCTGTGTTCTTAGAGGGGAAAAGTTTTCTGATAAGTCGAGTTTCTAATGTACATTTCCCCTCCTTTGTCAGAACTCCTACTCCAATATCCTTCAGAATATTTCCATATTCTGTGTCGAATGCTTGACACATATTCCTCAGTAGTTCCTTGTATTCCAAACTTAGCCAAATGTTTACATTGCCAATACTTCCCAAACAATTCCAAGTTTCCTCATGTAGATGTGTCTTGAAAACAGGCTGTCCATTGAAAGAGGTACGTTGCAGTAGATCACCGGAGACAATTAAATGCTTTCCTCTAAACACCTCATACTCCGTTTTTAAAATATGTTGCATTCTTAAGTACAACAAACACAAAAGAAGTAGGTTGCCTGTACCCATAAACTGAGCAAAGAGATCGTGGTAAGATCTGGAAAACTGAATATTGTAGTTTACGTATGGTCTAAGAAGAGGCCATCCTTAATGGAAGAGGATGCCTCACACACAATATTGTGTCATGCTTCATCATAGGCATCCTCTCCCCACCCTGGTAAGATGGTGCTACCGGGGTGGACTCAACCTCCGCTAAGACTTGGCGAAAGGAGGGAGTTCTTGCATAAAACTTACAGGACAAAATCGGGATACAGTTCTATTAAAAATACCTTGAGGTTCCTCGGTTATCACCTTTATTAGTGTGGACCTCAGGTACGTTAAAAACAGATACGTTGATGGAGTCTACAGAGCATAATGTCTCTTAGTCCATCCTCTAATAAGCCAACATGTTTCTGCCCATGCACAGAGCCTAAGAGGTCTGGGGCATTCGTCAGGGCTGTCGGATCCCTATGAAGTCGCTTTAGGGTGTTCCCTACATCTATAGCATGCTAAAGTGGGGGAGTACACCTAAAGTATGCCCAAGTGAATCCTACCTGGGATATTCTTATACACAAGTAGTCAAATACCCTAGTTTTTAGGGGATACCAGAGACTCGGTCAAAGGAGGGGTGGTGGCCTTCATAGTCACACATTCATCAGAAGGCGCGCCACGCCAGAGCACCTACGTCTGTCCGCTCCCAGCCGGTTGGTACCAAATTCTTAAGTATACAAAGGCAAGCATTAAGTTTGAGACCATGCTCACCTCATCGATGATCAAAAGCTTCAGTTTCTTCAACACTTCTGACACACTTCTGACATACTTCTGACACCACATGGCAAGCTTCACCGGATAACTTTTGGTATTGAAATTTATTGTCATGTTCAACAGGTAGCAATAGTAGACGATGTAGAGTAATTCCTTTCATTTTGTGTGCAGCCAATCCAGTGGGTGCTGCTACTATACATGATAAATTTGATTCTGTAGTCCTCTGTAGGTAAGCGGAGAGAAAGTTTATTAAAAAAACGTTTCCCAGTACCAGCTTGACCACTGATGTATAATAGTACTGGCTTAAATTATGAACATTTGCATGCTTTCTTCTCGTGCAGAAATCTATGCTCTATTTTCTCTTTTACCTCCATAAAAATGTATTTCTGCTCAATGTTCAATTGTCCAACTAACTGTTAAAAAAACTACAGTTTCCTGTCTCACTTGTTCCATTGCAGTTTCCACCTCATTAATGGCTATTGCAGCTTCGTTTTCAATAATGGGTTGCCCAAGAGGATCTGGACTCAGTGGTCCAGAACTTTGGCTGCTTTGTGAGCTCTCCTTTGCTATCTCAGCAGCAATCATTCCCTCCCGTTGAATCTCATCATTTAACATTTTCAAATAGTTTGCGAAGACTAAACACTGAATGCTGTCTTTCACAGCGTTGAAAGAATCTTCGTACCAGTCATACTCTCCAAATAATTCCGGTTCAGCACGCCAAGCCTTGAAGAGTTGCAGAAGTGCCAAAAAGAAATTTTTTCTTTTGTCTGGAGTTTGGCAGCTAAGTTTTTTGCGTTTAATTAGATTTCCTTTTGCGTGTCTGACCAAACAACCGTCATATCCGCTTACTGCATATTTACCTTCTTGTATGTTTTCTTTTACATTGCTTCTATATCTGTAGTGTTGAAGTACTTCATCAAGGCATATGTCTTCTAGATGTCGATTCCTTCTTGGATAGCACTTGTCAAAAATATTTGATTTCATAATCTCTATACTTTCCAGGTCAAGCGCTGCTAGGTACTGAATTTCTGGGAAATACTTTAAAACTCTATTTCATGTACTGGCTAGGCCTAACACTTCCCCTTGACTTTGAGAACAAACTGGCCAAGCTCAACCTGTCACACTGCTCATATAAGCCCATCTCTCTATGGGAAAGCACTTTCAAGCAGAAGCTGTGCAATTTCCTAGATCGAGTCTTTTCTGCAGAAATCTTCTCTCACATCTCTTTCATCTCTTTCTTCTCTGATTTTGTAATGTACAAAAGTGATGTACAGAGCAAGCAACAGCAATACAGTTGTCTGCAACAAATTGTAGATCAATATTTGCATTCCACATCTTCAGAATCACAGGATTGTAGTCATTAATATACAGGGCCGGACTGACCGTAGCGGGCACCGGGCATTTCCCCGGTGGGCCGCCATGGTGGGGGCCGGTTTTGGGCCCCTGGGGGGCCGTTTTTGTTACAGGGCCGTTTTTGCAGCATAGCTGCAAAATCGGCCCCTGTAACAAAATCGGCAGAAACCGTCCCTGGCAAACAGCTCGGCCGCACCCCCAACCCCCAGGGGGGCCGGCCGAGCACTTTGCCAGGGCCGGTTTTGGTTCCCAGTCCGGCCCTGTTAATATACTTGGAAGCCTCTGTTCTTCTCAGGTTGTGTGTGTTTTTCGGTGATTTTCGTGAAAACGGGATGCATTCAAAAAGGAAAAATGAAACGTTTGTTTCATTTTTTAAGAGTAGGCAGTGGTCCAAATCTCATTTATACACCAATGCTGAAATGCCGTTTTGCACCTACAGAAAAAATTCTGACACCAGTGCAGACTGCTGTGTTGAGAGAGCGAGCAATGGCTCAGGGTAAGTGCAAACTGTCCTGACCCCGGTGCCGACCTTAGAGGCCATCAGCAGAGCAAGCGTTACATCTACAATGGATGCAATGGGCTAACTCGCTCACCGCAACAGATGTAGACTACAGATTTGATTTTACACTACAAACACAAGCTTTTCTGCAGTACAAACAAGAATATCCTCTGCCTAATGAAATAATGCCTCTATAGCGCTATGATTGCAACATATTTACTGATGGTTCTGCCCAATCTGCCACGGGGACTAAGAACCAATACTCAGCAGCGTGCGCAATCGTGAAAGGACGCATGCACGATGGAGAATTCCATCCTGAGAAAACCTACATGCAGTCACTTGGTGTCTGCACAGCACAGCTGGCACAACTAAAGGCTCTAATTATAGCACTAGGAAATATGGATCCCAGATTCCCCACACTTATGGTGTGTGATTCATATTCCTGTGCCCAGTCCTATCATCAATACCTACACTATTGGAGCCAGATGGATTCAGAGATTCAAAGGGTTGCATAATAAAGCACAAGATGCTTTGAGAACAGGTGGCAAATTTGAAAAACTGCTTGTCACATACTCATGTAATCCACACATTGAGTCATCAACGTGTTGGCGTTCATGTTGCAGGGAATTCCATGACTGATGAAGCCACAAAAGCAATGGTTCGCAGTGCTGCGGTTGCTGCACTTACTCTTTCTAGCACGAGGATAGACAGAAACATCATGGTGCCAAGCAATTCTGCTTGCAATGACACCCACCTGCCAAAATGCTTTCCACTGAAGTACTTCTACAAGTTAGATGCACAGAACAGACCATATGCTCCATTCCTTGAGTGGGGGATAGAGTAATACCAAATACTGATCGCAGATTGGGGTTAATACTAGCTGCACACAAGGGTCTGATTTCTGCACATGCAGGGGTAGCTGTTACAATTTAATTATTGCAGCAGCGCTATTGGTGGCCAGGTCTTTACAAACAGACCAAGGCCTTTGTCCTTAAATGCGACATCTGGTTCCTTCATCTGGTTCCACCATAGCGGATCAAACCCAGGCAACTCTACTGGCTTCAAACAAGCCTCTGGCTTGTGTTTATTTAACCATTGCAGCCCTCTGTCATCAGATGGGGCTTAAAAGTACATCTTGGTAGCAGTGGATTCCTGTGGGTATGGCCACAGCGGTCGGCTGATGCCGAAACTGTTATAAATGATCTGTGAGTCTTTATCTGGACTTACGCAGTTGGCACATTACATTCCGACCAGGGTCCGGCGTTTAGCTCTAGGGCTTACAAAGAGGCCATGGGAAGTTTGAGTGTGACCCTGCGTTTCTCGTCTCCATACCATCCCAAGGAAAATGTGAGAGAAGAGGAAAAACCATGAGTTAAAGCAGTCTTTAAAAGTGAGGGTACTAGGCTCAGGTCGCAGTTGGGTCCATCACCTATTTGGGGTCCACAGGGCACTCAATAACATGCCGAGAAAATCCCTAGGTGGTCGGACTTCCAAAGAAATCCTGTTTGGGGTAAAGATGTGGGTCCCAGACCTCGACAATCCCAGCACAGTGGCAGTAGAAACACCATTTGACATCAATGAACATTTGGCTGTTTTACAGGAAGTGAGCGACTTCCAGTACGAACAAAGCAACATCCAAGTAAAACGCACCACCATTGGAGAAGTGAAGGTAGTCCCGGTAAGGCCTAGCTGAATCCCGAAGAAGATCAGAAAGAAAATTTTTGGACAAGAAAGAGTTTGGGCCATCCTACAGAGTGCCTGTACCTGTCCCGACTGTGGAAGGTACCAGAACCGTACTTCTTCCACCCCTTGCCAGTCGCAGAGACAAAATATTTGTCTTCATTGACATCTTAGCTGAGTGTCGGTCTAGTCTTCCCCTGATTGGTTACCAACTAACTACAAAAGAGGGGATGGTGCCGACGCGCAGCGGAATAGCTGCTTAATTGACACTGCCGGCCTTTAAGGTTGCGCGACTGCTACATGCGGTAATCCTTTTTAATCTCACAGGCGTCGTATTTTAAATTGTATGTAAATTGTGCACAGTTCTTTGTTGCTCAGAATAATTTTAATACCGCTCACGCTCTTACCTGCTGGTTGTTGTTTTCTCCCCGTTCCACCGCAGCTTGTGCTGTTTGAGTGGAGGGAGCTCAAACACGTCCTGGTACTCCTCACTTCCGGCGGCACATTTAGTGGTGGCCATCTTAGCTGAGTGTCGGTCTAGTCTTCCCCTGATTGGTTACCAACTAACTACAAAAGAGGGGATGGCGCCGATGCGCAGCGGGCGCGCCACTGGCGTGCCGAAGGCAATGCCTAAGGCAAGCCCGTCTGCGACCGTCCGCGCCCGACCAGGACCAGGGGCCATGACCCCTGATCCAAACAGGGCACTCAGACTATGTTACTCCACTAACCAACTAATGGCTTGCCGTAATCCACTGCTCCCCGACTGCACCCTATTACATCTCGAGGACGGGGGGAAAAAATGTTTATGCTGCGGCTTCTCTTTTAACGTAACCCTGGGCTATAAATATACCCCAATGGTCATTAAACAAAAAAATCTTCCCCGTAACTATGTCGCCCTAGATAACAAGGAATTTTCTTTCCTTAGCACTAACTGCCGCTCTCTTCCCAAGCATAAAGCGGACATTTTCAATCTTTTGGTCAATGAACAACCAGATGCCATATTTCTTAGGGAGACATGGCTGCACGAGAACTCTGGCCCTGACATTGCGGCCGCTCTGCCGCCTAACTACGCCATAGTTAGGAAAGATAGGGGCTCCAAGATAGGTGGGGGCATTGCTATCATTTTTAAAAAAGATTACCAGTGCAGATTTGAAGTATTACCTTTTAGGAACTGTGAGGCAGCATTATTCAAGTTGGCCCTGACCCCTAAGTTTACCTTCTCTGGGATACTTGTGTACCCCCCTCCTGGGCCGTCTGCTTCTTGGGCCTCATCATTCCCTGGTCTGATAACCCCTTTGCTTATGAATACTGCAAATTTCTCTATTTTGGGTGATCTTAATTTGCATCTGGAGGATCCGACATGTAATATTAGTGCTACGTTCATCTCCGATTTGGCAGCTATGAACATTGAACTACATAATTCTGGCCCCACGCATGTGGCAGGCCACTTATTAGATCCTATCTTTTCCAGCTTATCTAACATTCATTGCTCTCCAGCTCTTCCTTTATGCTGGTCAGATCACTTTGCTACGGGCTTTCGTTTGGAATCTTCAGCAAGCTCTTTGTCTGCTAATCCTACTTTTGGGAAACCAACAAGAAACTGGAAAAAATTAAATATGGCAACTTTAAATAAGATTTTGTCCTCAAATACTCCCATCTCCAAACAAATGTTGGGTACTCTCTCGGGTACCGTACAAAAGTGGCTTCTTAATGCAATTGGCATCTGTCTCCCTCTTTCCCTAAAAAGGGTTAACAATCATCGTCCCCCGGCGCCCTGGTTCACTGAAAAACTAAAAATAGAGAAGGCCAAATGTAAGGCGCTGGAAAGATGTTGGAGGAGGAATTATGCATCGGATTCCAAAATTGATTATAAAAGGGCAAAAAAGAATACCATAATCTTTGCAAGTCTGCTCGTGCGGAGTATGTATCAGCAACCATTTTTGGTGCTCTGAACTGTTCCAAAACATTATTTAGCATGGTCAAGGAGCTTTCTGGCTCCGAAACCCAATCTAGGCCCCCTTTGCTAAATAATCGGCAATGTGAAGATCTGGCGAATTTCTTTCTCCAGAAAGTAGAGAAAATATACTCTGAAATAGTGAGTTTGCAGCGTAACTGCTCCCCTCCATTGCAAATTACGAATTCCCCCCAATCAGTATCTGTACTGTTCTCAGTCGGCAATACCTACCTGGACCAGGATAGGGTGCCTTGTGCGCCTATAAACAAACTGGTTACATGGCCCCTATTAAACATGGACTCTTTTAAATGTCTTCTAGACAGTGTCAAATCAGGTTCTCCCAGGGACCCTCTTCCTATTTCTGTGCTCAAGCAGCTTGAGCCGCCATCAATGCTGGTAATTATGGACCTCTTGAATGCCTCCTTACAGGAAGCCATAGTTCCACCAGAGTGGAAGCATGCTATGGTGCTCCCCCTTCTAAAGAAGGCCAACGTGGATTCCGATTTGCCCTCCAATTACCGGCCTATTTCTCTGTTGCCGGCCTTCTCCAAGATTTTAGAGAAGCATATTTACTCACAGCTGTCTAATTTTGTAAAGTCACAAAAATTCCTTCATCCATCCCAATCGGGCTTTAGAGCCGGTTTTTCAACTGAAACAACTCTTCTTGGGGTCACGGAAAGACTGCATCGCCACCTGGATTCTGGAGCTACGGTGGCTCTTATACTGCTTGATTTAAGCGCAGCATTCGACACGGTGTCTCACACCGTGTTAGTGAAAACCTTAAGATCATTGGGCATCTGTGGCTCAGCTCTCAATTGGCTTATTTCATTTCTTGCCAATCGGACCTTCCAAGTCTTTTCTCCAACAGCCAGTTCCGGTACCCATTCTTCACCTTATGGGGTACCTCAGGGCTCCATTCTTAGCCCACTACTATTCAATCTGTATGTTAAACCTTTGGCTGATGTTGCTGAAGAAGCTGGGTTGTCCTTGTTCTCCTACGCGGACGACACCCAGATTATCTTCTCTCTTTCAGTGGAGAGTGCGGCTGAGATTTCCCCCCTCCAGTTGGGCTTGGGTAAAATTGCCTCATGGATGCAGGCTAATTACCTTAAGCTCAACGGAGAGAAGACCGAGGTCTTGGTTTTAGGGAAAAACAAGGATCTCTGGGGCCCCCAACACTGGCCTAGGGAGATGGGTGTTCTTCCTCAGCCCTCCCGCCAAGTTTGTAACTTGGGTGTCATCATCGATGACTCACTAACTATGCAACATCAAGCTGTTAAAGTAGCCGCCACATGTTTTACCATCTTGAAATGGCTAAAAAAGATTATTTGGATGCTGCCGGAGCTCACCCAGAGAACAGTAGTCCAGGCGCTTGTCACCTCTAGACTGGACTACGGCAACATTCTTTATTTGGGGTCCAATAAGGAGGTGACTCGTAGGCTGCAGTTGGTTCAGAACTCTGCTGCAAGATTACTTTGCTGGGTTCCTAGAGCTATCTCTGTTTCCAGTCACCTGCGGGACCTGCACTGGCTGAGGGTGGAGAACCGAATCAAGTTCAAAGCCCTGAGCTATATGTTCAAAATCAAAATAGGTGTGGCCCCTCAGTATCTGCAGTATTTGGTCTGTCCCTATGTGCCTCCTCGTTGTCTTCACTCATCTACCTAAGGGAAATTTTTTGTGCCTAGAGTCAAACTATCCCGGATGGGTGGTCGATCGTTTGCATATCGTGGTCCCTCCCTATGGAACTCCCTCCCTATATCAATTCGGAATGAAACGGTGTATGTCCAATTCCACAAATCCTTAAAAACCTGGCTATTCAACCAATAATCATTAAGCTGTTATCTATTCCTTGGCCTGGTCGGCGCCGGGAAACCCTTTTTGGGTAGCTGTTGCGCCTTATAAATTAAATTAATAATAATAATAATAATAATAATAATAATTGATCTGATCAAACCATACTATGTGCCGGATTCTCAACAGGAAGCCACGTGGGCTCCTGGGTAGCTACATGCTTCCTCTCGCTACGGTACAGGAAGTTCAGATGGAAGCTTTAATAACCAACAAAGCATCCTCTTGCAGAACAACTGGTGAACTTGGTTCTTAAACCACATTCGTCATCGCACTGAGAACAAAGAGACCTTACCATGGTGAACATTACAGCTGTTCTAGTTCCTGATGGGATTGTTTGGGATAGGGTATCGGATGATGTGTATGGCCCCACTGAGCTTTTACAAATTCCATATTTGTTCAAATTTTCTTTGAATGATGTCATTACCCCTAGTACTGTTTCTGATGATTGGAACATTGATACAGTGCTTGAACTTCTAGAAGATCTATAGCATCCAAATGGGTTTTCTTCTGATGAATTGTATGAAGGTACATCCAACTATGATATGTTTTGTTTTCAACATTACAGTCATCATTTTCTGCATAAAAGAAGTAGTCCATGTGCTGTTTACAATAACACTAAATGGGAACATTGCCCTACACCACCATGGGGTAGTTCACAAACATTTACACAGAAGTGTGCTTATTTTTCTGGTTACAATACATCCAACCCTGCCTCATATTATTATAGGCATGCACCATCACCTGCAAAGAAAAATATGCTAACACCAACCTGATATATTCCGCTTCATTTCTTTCCCAGCTGTCTGTACAGGGTTTTGACTGAACAACAGATACTTATGGCACGCAAAGATGCTAAATACACTATGTTACACATAGAGAAGTTGCCTTTCACCTTTGCTGAAACTGCACTTGCGGATTGGATAATCCATGGGTATATTTCACTGCCAATTTCGACATTTCATTTTCATTACTGTCTACAACATCACCAAGTGGGCAGAAAAGAAGCGTTAGGAGTAGGGTTTATACACGAGTCTTGGGAACTTCCTTTTAAGTTTCGGTGTCAAAATAGGGGAACTAAAGTGTTTCTAAGAGGTTCAGACTGCGAGAATACTTTAAGTGGATCCTTAGTTTGCAAGGACATTTCACTGCACAGGCTTGTAATGCTTCTGTGGCAAACATATCCTGCCATTTGAAAGTTTCCCGGCGGCCGTGATACGTCCGACTTTCGGATTGCTCTCTAACAGGAATTACCCGATTTGAACAGTCAAGGTTGCAGTGGAATGAATTCGGTGGTTGCCTATCTGGTGACTGTTTCTTCTGTTACTTGTTGTACACAAGTACTGTTTCCACCTGCCCGTACAGTTAGGGAGGAGAAGCTTTGGCCTTCAATAAATCTTACCACCGTGCATTTTGAGTCCCTGAGCAAACTTTCAACCTTACTGTTTCAAAAAGATGTGGCCTTAACTTCTGCTAAGGAGATGTTTATTCTTCAGGTTGCAAGGTCCTCTTCAGAGGTGCTACGCCGCACTAACTTCCCACGACATTTTGGGGACCTGGTGCATCATATTTTTAACATGTCTAGTGCAAAGGGAATAGTGCATTTTTCAAAAAATAGAGACTCTGGGTTGGTTAGCACCTTCCAGACAGTTTTTGGAGTCATTCCATCTTTTATTCACTCCATCCTCTGGAGCATCTTTGGAGGACTTCTGCTGGTCCTATTCCTGAATGCCGGGACAGTTGTTTTAATATTTTTTCTCTGCAATGGATGTCCCATTTCGAGATCAAATGGAGCTGGCACTACCACATGTGCCGTGAGCACATGGTGCATTGCTTTGGCAACCCCTTGCTTCAAGAACTGAATGAGCATTAGTTCTTATCATTTCGGCCGGTGTGGCTTCAATGCCTGCAGCCCGTGTTCTACTATCTGCTGTGCACTTTTGAGTGTACCTTGGATTTATGCCTGGGATTGCAACTGGTTTAGCCTTCGGACATAAATGTACTGATGGACCCCTTAAAGGCCCATGTCTATAGCTGTCCATTGCGTATTCCATTGCTCCTGGCCGCATTCTATGAGCCTCCCTGGGATGCTTCTGCCCCAGATAGATTGGATCTAGGTTCTGTTTCAGCGGAACCACGACTAACTGTTTTTGCTCCTTCAGTAGCTGCTGTGGGGGTTGGGTGGGAACACATTTGTTCTATAAACCTGCTACGAGTTGTGCCTCTGGGATCATCGTCTGCAGATGCTGGGAACAGAAATGTTTCGTCTACCACTCGGAACACAAACAATTCGGCCATTCCGTTTGGTGGGAACTTTTTATTGGGCCTGTTTTTAACATCCTAAAATGATTTTAAATTGACTCTTTTTCGCTTTTATATTTTTGAAGATGGCTTTCTTTGTGCTTCTAAATCACATGATTTCGCCGTTTTTGTGGGAGCTGCCTTCTGCATTCTTGTAGGAGGTGCCTGTCCTTCTACCTCCTACCATCGCCTGAAGACCCCCTCCCTCCTCCAGACTACGCAGACAGGCAGTGACCAGACAAGGCGACTGCACTACATTTCCCAGCAGCCCCCGAGGCAGGGCCAGCTGGGAATACCTCTTTTTGAGCCTCCTGGTGCAGGATATAGGGTGCTTGCAGCTCCCAGATCGCGGGAAGCCACCACTCGGCATTCTAGTAGGAGGTCCCTATCCTCCTGCCATCACCTGAAGACCCCTTCCTCCTCCTTACTATGCTGGCCAGCTGTGACCGGACCGAGAGTCGGCACTACATTTCCAGCAGCCCTGGAGGCAGGGCCAGCTGGGAATACCTCTTTTCGCACCTCCCGGCACAGGATATAGGGCGCCTGCAACAACCCGCATCGCGGAAAATGCGCGGGCAGCGTCCGGGCAAAGTCTGGTCCAAAGGCACGCCAGTCAGATCTCAGAGGAGGCTGGGCCACCTCTCTTTCTCCTGACCCTAGCTTAAGGTACTGTACCCCCCCTGTCCCTGCGCTGCCTGCTGTCCCTGTGCTGCCTGCTGTCCCTGTCCCTGCACTGCCTGCTGTCCCTGCACTGCCTGCTGTCCCTGGCCATGCACTGCCTGCTGGACCTGCGCTGCCTGCTGGCCCTACGCTGCCTGCTGTCCCTGGCCTTGTGCTGCCTGCTGTCCCTGGCCCTGCGCTGCCTACTGTCACTGGCCCTGCGCTGCCTGCTGCTCCTTTGCTGCCTGCTGCCCTGCGCTGCTTGATGTCCATGTGCTGCCTGCTGTCCATGTGCTGCCTGCTGTCCCTGTCCCTGCGCTGCCTGCTGTCCCAGCACTGCCTGCAGTCCCGGTCCCTACGCTGCCCACTGCCCCTGCACTGCCTGCACTAGGAATACCACCAGGACCACTAAAGGAGGCTGCAGCACAACCACACAGCGGATGCGAGCAGCAGGTGCACTGCAAACACACTGCCGGTGGTACAACATCCTGCGCCAGGACCACCACTGCCACCCGATGGAACATCGCCAAGGAACTCCAGGACCTAGACCTCAGACGCCAAAACAGCGGTGTTTCCTCCTCCCCACGATCCACCAAAGGACCATTCACCTGCCGACACTGCCACTTCTTCTGCAACACAACTTACGAAAGATCCCGTACCACTTTGGCCCACAAGACCACCCCGCGACAGCTCCACTGTATCCTGCTCAACGCCCGCTCACTCTGCAAACATGCCATGGAAATCTGGGACACAATCACCACCCTCTCCACAGCGTTGCCTTCATCACCGAAACATGGCTGAACCCCTCCTCGAACCCCGACATCACCACCACCACTTCTGAAGGCTACAAGATGATATATTGTGACTGCACCAACAAACAAGGCGGAGGAATAGCCATCATCTTCAAGGACACCATCAGATGCACCATCACCAATGATGACCACACACCTCTCATGGAACACCTCCACTTCCTACTACAAACTGATGCAAAGACCACGATAGGATGCCCCCTCACCTACAGACCCCCAGGGACCCAGAGCAACATTCTGCGACACCATCCCCAACCTCAGCGCCCCCCTAGCAATCGACTCACACCACTACCTCCTACTCAGCGACCTCAGCTTCCACATCAACTACCCCAAATCCATCGCCCTCTTGGAGAACCTGAACAACATCGACCTCACCCAACTAGTCACCAAACCCACGCACAAAGCCAGACACACACTCAATCCCATCTTCACCTCCAGCAACAGAATCAAATTCAGCCACACCACAGAACTCACCTGGACTGACCACACCATCGTACACTTCACCTACAATGATGCCCAGCACACCATCAACAGGCACCAGATCTCCTCCAACCGTAGCTGGAGCAAGGTCACTGATACTCAGTGATCACAGACCCTCACAACCTCCCAGCCCGAGGCCTCAACAGACCTCGACCAGGCCGTCCAGAACTTCACCGTCTGGATCATCGACTGCGCCGACAGAGTCACCCCATTCAAAACTACAAAAACCAACAAGAGCCCCAAACATGCCAGCTGGTATGGGTCTATAAGTGTGAATGTAACTCAATGTAAATTCAAAGAACATGTCTTATCTTTTTTATGTTTAAATTTCTTTATTGATTTTACACCAGGAAAAATTGAACGAGCCAGTATGCTCAACAGTCTTCGGGTGGCAACCCGGCATATCGCTGTCACGCATATCAGGCACCAACAAACAAAGAAAGGAAAACAAACCCCCCCTCCCCTCTCCTCCTTCTCGAAAGAAAACCAGCCCGATATGGTAGAGAGAGGTGTTTCATCCCAAAGGTCAACCACTCAGTGCGTACTAAGTGTGTGATGTAGTGGGGGCAAGCGATGAGGGAGGGTCCGCTAATCGCAGGAGTCTGAGATATTTGGGACAGGTGAGCTCCATGAATTCGGATGTCAGTAGTGCGAGGAATGGTGCCCACAAGTCGTGGAAGGAAGCCCCAGGATTGGTCAAGGAGAGAGAGATCTTCTCCATCCGTAAGATGGACCATAGTCTATGAAGCCAGCCTAGGCGTGTAGGGACCGTCTTGGTACCCCAGTGCGTCAAAACATTTTGGACTGGCGCACCCAGGGCTAGTGCCATCTGTTTGCCTCTCCTGGACGTAAGAGGGAAGGTAATGGCGTTTGGAAGACCCAAGAGGATGTACACTGGAAATCTAGGGATCTGGGTATCAAAGTGAGAGTCGACTTCATCTAAGATTTGTTGCCAATATGTCCCCAGGGCAGGGAAATCCCATATCAGGTGGGTAAGGGTGCCCGGCGACCCGCAGGATCGCCAGCACAGCGGGCTACGTGAAGGGTTACCCCTGTGAAGCCTCACAGGGGTTAAATACCAATAGGTGGCCAACTTAGTGGCCGTTTCGATAGATGCTACATTACGTGCCGAACGGCGGGCCCGGTAAAAGATATCCCTCCACTCCTTCGATGAGACTTCCCTGCCCAACTCTCCTTCCCAGCGCAACTGACCTGGGGACTTCTCAGTAACTGGGGTGCCTCGGGTGAATTTATACAAGTCTGACGTCAGTCGTGCGTCGCTATGTCGGGTCAGTAACCATTTCTCAAACGGTGTGAGCAGCCTCTCCGCACCCTCCCTCACCTCTCCGTGAAGTACCCAATGTCTGATCTGTAAATATCGGTAACGCTCCGTTTTGGAAAGTCTGTGTTCAGTATGGAACTCAGCGAAAGGGCGCTGCCCTGAAAGATCAAAGAGATGTCCTATAGAGCGGCAAGCTTCAGTCGTCCAATGATGAAATTCCCGAAAGTCCAGTCCGGGGGAGAAGTCTGGATTCTGTACAATGGGTTTGATAGGGGATGGGAACGTCGTGAGCCCCCTAGCAGTGGCAGTCTTATCCCAGGCTAACAGTATGGGTCGAGTTACCTCCGAGAGGTAAAGGTTGCGAGGGCGTCCGGTGCGTGAGAGGAAGGGAACTCCCCACAGGGGCTGTGATGCGAGGGACCTGTCCATAAACAACCAATGTTTCTCGGATTCGGGGCGTGACCACTCCACTAGTGCTCTCATCTGAGCTGCCTACCAGTACGCCGAAAGATCAGGGATACCCAATCCTCCGTCAACTGGGTCTCTATACGCAAAGTCACGGCGTAGCCGAGCTCGCTGGTCCCGCCAGATAAAGCGTTCAATGTCCCTCTGTAAGGCCCGTATAACCCCCGACGGTGGCATCAGTGGGAGGGTGTGGAATAGGTAAAGAATCTGGGGCAGCAGCACCATCTTCACCGCTGTGATCCGGCCCAACCAAGAAAGGGAGTGAGGCTTCCACTTGCGAAGGGAATTCCGAACCTGTTTCAGGAGCGCCGCGTAGTTCGACTGCCTGGTGGCAGAGATAGTAGGGGCCACCTGAAGGCCTAGATAAGTAATAGAGTCGTGGACCCACTGGATCTGGAAGGTGCGCTGTAGGAGGTCCAGTGTTTCGGGCTCTAATGATAAATTAAGAGCTTGTGACTTGTGCACATTGATCTGGAAGCCTGAGGCACGCGCAAACCGGGCCAGTTCATCTAAAAATGCTGGTAAGGATTCCCGAGGGTGTTCTAACGTCGCTACGACGTCATCGGCATATAAGCAGAGTTTGTGCTCCGAACCTCCAAAACGCGCACCTTTAATGGCTGGATCATCTCAGATCCTTTGAGCCAAAGGCTCCATATAGAGAGCGAAAAGAAGCGGCGACAGCGGGCACCCCTGTCTAGTCCCCCTATGGATAGAGAAGGCCGCCGACGCCACCCCGTTCACCCGCACCGTAGCCGTAGGGTTCGCATAACTCTGGAAGATCCAATCAATAAAGCGGTCTGGAAGACCGAAATGGACCAGTGTGGCTCGGAGGTATGGCCAGTGGACCCGGTCAAACGCCTTTTCGGCGTCAACCGAGAAGATCATGCGCTCCGCCGGGAAACGTTCGGATCGGTCCAGCAAGTGGAAAAGCCGTTTGGTATTGTCGGAGCACTGGCGCCCGGGGACAAAGCCTGATTGATCCGGGTCTATCAGACCAGGTAAGTGGCGGGAGAGTCTAGATGCCAGAATTCCAGTGAAGATCTTTAGCTCCACATTAAGAAGAGATATGGGGCGGTAGGAACCGCAAAGGCGCTTATCTTTACCCAGCTTAGGGATTACTGTTATTAAGGCCTCTAACATAGAAGGGGAGAATGTAGAGGACGGTGACGACCCGATCGAGTTAAAAACGCGAACTAAAAGCGGAGCCAACGTCCCACAAAACTTTTTATAAAGCCCAGATGTGAACCCGTCAGGGCCAGGCGATTTGTTGGGTTTCAGGCGGGAAATCGCCAAAATGACCTCCTCCAGCCGAATGGGGGCCTCTAGGTCGGCAGCCTGGGCCGGAAGCAACTTGGCGGTAGCTACATCATGGAGGTAGTGGGCCGGTTTGGTCTCAGGCAGGGCCTGAGCTGTATATAACGTTTCGCAGAAGTGCCTAAATGCTTCCACAATCCCCTTGTCTTCCCCACACTCACCCCCCCGGGGATCCCTCACCTCTACGACTCTGTGAGCTTGTCTTTGCGCCCGAAGACGATTTGCAAGAAGGCGACCACATCGATCTCCCCCCACGTAAAGGCATGCTTGAGGGGCAAAGCCGCGTATTCAGCCCGGTCGACGTCCAACCCCGCTAACTGTGCACGGGCCGCCTTTAGGAGCTTCCAAACTCTAGGGGCTCCAGTTCTTTGGTGGATGCGCTCCAGCTCAGTAACCTCGTTCATCAGGCGGTCCCGTTTCTCCCGTCTATCCTTGTTGTCGGCCGCCGCTATGCCTATGTAATATCCACGGACTACCGCCTTCATTGCTTCCCATAGAGTTGCCGTGGAGATGTCAGGCGTATCGTTTGTAGCTAGATAGTCAGTCATGCACTTTTGAATCGGTTGCACCACTGAGGGGCGTTGGAGCATGGTCTCACGGAGACGCCAGAAGCGACGGGTGGTACGCCGCGGGGGCAGGGTCAGAGAGAGCCGCAACGCGGAGTGGTCAGACAGGGGGCAGGGGAAAATCTCTACCTCACGCACCTGTTGCGTCAGAGGGTCGGAAGTAAAAAAATAGTCAATTCTGGCATACGTTTTGTGGGGATGTGAGTAAAACGTGTATGCTCGGGAGTTAGGGTGTCTAAGCCTCCATATGTCCGTCAGTCCGGCCTCTGTCAATAAACGCTTCCCAGTGTTAGAAAGGGCCCCTGATTGTCCCCATCGCTGACCCAGAGCGGTCCATATCCCCATCCAACACTAAGTTAAGGTCTCCCCCAAGCACTATCGTTGTGTCCGGCAGGCTTGTAAGCTCCTGTATAACAGTTTTAAAAAAAACCTCCTGCCCACTATTGGGAACATATACCGAGGCTATCGAAAAGATGTGTGTGTCGAGGGTGAATGTGTACGCTAAGAGCCGACCTTTGATTTCGGCTTGTTTATTGCCAATGTGACCTGGAAACCTGGAAGAAACTAAAATAGCGACTCCTGCAGTTTTGGAAGTAGAGGAGGAGAACATCTGGTGGGGAAACGCCTTGGATTTCAGCCGGCAAGTATCAGTAGAGAGCAAATGCGTCTCCTGAAGTAAGCAAATGTGTGCGTCTAAGCGTTCGAGGTAGGACAGGAGGGCTCGTCTTTTTGTGGGATTATTCAGCCCCTTCACATTCAGGGACACAATATGAACCTCAGAAGACACAAGATTAGGATCTCAAGCGTACTATGAATTACATCGCTGATCCCAGGAAGGTAGGGTGCATGACGACGTGGCAGATAGCAAATTCTTAGTATGAGTCGGAGGAGGAGGAGAAAACCCAAAAACCCCAAAGAAAAAACACAGAAGAAAAAACATTTAAATGTATAGTCCACAAATGTCCCAGGCATTCCGCCTGTGGTGAGGAGTGGGATGGATAGCAGGAACTCCCGCCGCCCCCTCCCACCCCGGACCTGGCCTATGACAGCCAGTAAAGCCCATCAGGAAAGCAAGAGTGGGCACCTTCAAAGATGGGAATCATTCTGCGGTGTTGGAGTCGTCCGACAAGGACTGGAGGACTGCCGAGCGTTCCTTGGCAATGACATCTGGATCTGGGCGTGAGCGGTTGTTGTCAGCCCGATGTCTGGAGGTGGTGGGTTTCTCTGGCCTGGCAGGATCCGCTTCCGGAAGCCGTAGAAGAGAGGACGCCTCATCAAGAGAGCGTATCTGGCGGAGCCTGCCGTCCCATTTAAAGATAAGACGAAATGGGTGTCCCCAGGAGTAAGAGACATCTTTTGAGCGGAGAAATGCAGTGACGGGGCGGAAGTCGCGTCGCTTCTGTAGTGTGGAAGCCACCAAGTCCTGGAAGAGGAGTGGCCTGCAAGAGCGAAATTCAATGGGATGATTGGCCCGTGCCTCACGGAGAATGCGTTCTTTGAGCTTGAAGTCGTGGACACACGTCAGGATATCTGGCGGGGGAGCTGTTGGTGATCTCCTAAGTCCCACGCGGTGCGTCCGGTCGAGTCAAATCTCCTGGTCTGGGGAACCTCCCAGTATATGACTAAACAAGTCCACGACAAAGGCCTCAATATCCTGATCTTCCGCCCCCTGAGGTACCGCCCGGATTCTTATGTTGTTGCGGCGGGAACGGTTCTCTAGGTCCTCCGCATGCAATTGAAGGTCCAGGTGCTGATCTCGTAGTCGGAGGACCTCCTGCTGGAGCTGGGATACCTCGTCGTCCCTGGCGGCCGTTTGGTTTTCCAGGTCGTCCACTCGCTCCCCCACGGAATCTATATCCTTGCGCATCTCTCAGATTTCAGCTGTGAGGTCTTTCTTCATTGTATGGAACTCTCTCGTGAGATCTGCGAAGAGGGACTCCAGGACGCTGCGTGTGACAGGCCCCACAGGTTCCTCCGGACCCTTCCGGCCGGCTGCCCCTCCAGAGTGCGGCATCGTCTCTGTTCCACCTGCCCCCGCCTTAAGTAAGAGATCTCTAACAGACCGGTCCTTACGGGCTCTGGCCGCCGCCATCCGAGTCGGTCACCTCACCCTCCTATGGCCAGGGGGCTGCCCGCGTGCAGGGATGTCGCGTGGTGGCCAGTCAGTATGCACTGCGGGAGAGATCGCAGTTCCCAACTCACAAGGGAGCCCCACCAGAACCTAGATCTGTCTGGCGATGACGAGGTGTTGTGCACCAATGTCACAGTATAGCCTCTGGGGGAATCGGGCTGCGCCTGATGTGGCAGGGGGCGCACCTCGGCCAATGCCCGCCCCCTGTGTTCAAGTTGTGGGGCAGGCCTCTTCACCGTCGGCCCCTCAGGGGAGGGAGCGAAAACAAGGGCCCAGCCGGTGCAGTACCCTCAAATTGCTCACTAGGCTAGGCCAACCCCCAGGACTCGCAGTGATCCAGTGGCCGTGTAGACATGGGGGGGAGGCGCCCTGTCTATCGCATCCAAACGGGCGCTCACAACGCCACAGTTGCGGTCACTGGGCGCTCCGATCTGCCCCCTCTGGAATAAGCGCCGTGGTGAAGCCGTCTACCGCCACCTTCCAGGAGTCGTTAGGACCCGCTCTCTCCGCTCCCAGTCTGTCCCCAAGCACAGCAGGCTCCACGCCGGCACCAAACATCTCCGGAGGCGGCCGCCAGAGCCCCGCAACCACCCAGCAATGTCCGGACAGGTGGGGGGGCGTGGGCAGCCGCACCAAGAGCCGGGGCACCCGCAATCAGCTCACCTCGGGTCTGTGTCGATCGAGGCACGGGAAGGGAGGCCACCGCCGTCGGCTCTCGCTCTGCTGGGTGCGAGTGGGAAAGTCGTGTAGTTTCCACATCTATGGGGGCCGCTCTTCCCCCGTCACCGTTTTCAGGCCCAGACTCCACAGCACCCCGGACTCTCGCTGTCGCAGCGGCTCGTCAGGCAGGCTGCGGCCGCCATCACGTGGTCGGGCTCCGATGTCGGCTATGTCGGGGCTCCGCCGCACCAAAACAGATCAGAGGTGCCAGGGCCAGTTCTAGACCCGGAGAAGGTCCGTTATCACAGCTAGGGTCACTTGAGGCAAAGCTATGCAGGCCGGACCCGGGTTGCAGGACGGAGCGGCAAGTAGACACGTCCTACTCGGCAGCCATCTTGGCCACGCCCCCATGTCTTATCTTTTAAAGTCATAGCTCCCTGCCCTATGGCCTACCTACAGCCTATCTTAGCTGTAGTGTAGAATACGTACTGGACATTTCCCCAATGAGGTAGCACTTAGTTATTAACCAGTAGAAAGTACTCCACTTGGGTAGATATTTTGTGCAGAACTGTAGACTGTTTTTGGATAAAGGGGCTGGTGTGGTTCCGCTGTGGCCAAGTTAGTATTAGAACAGTGGTCCTTAAACGAGACAGTAATGTATTTAGGATAAATATAGACTTGAATCGGTACTATATTACGAGTGTCCAGCCGGACAATCAATTTAATAAATCAAAAAAATTTCAAGGAGCAAAAATACAAAACGCAGCAATAACGTGGGACACAATCCTGCATCCTACATGAACACATGACAAATACATTTAGGACAGAAACATATCAGGCAAGACGGGGTAGCTTGTGGAATATTGAGCACAATTTCTGACCTGCTTAGAAAAACAGTAACTGCACCTCTTTTATCAAGTGCGATTAACGTGCAAACTGTTTACATTAGTCGACAACGTTTCGATCCATTAAGGAATAATAGGATCATCATCAGGACAATTAAATTGCAAGCCTGAATTAAATGAGAATGGCCTGTTGAAAATGAGGAGAAGGGGAGGCAATTAGAAAAGGTCCAATACATAACCGTACAACATAAAGCCAGTTAAGGGGCAGTCAAGGACCACCCTATTGTGAAGACGGCGCACCATGCACGTGGTTGAGTGCAAACTGACCAGAAAGGTGACAACCGTGAGGTGATCTCTGGTGTCACTGAAATCAGTGCCTATAAATTTACGGCGAAAAATTTGCGACGAGGAAATGGTCCATGATAGGACGTGATGGAACATGCGCATGATCCGTGTGGGCAATGCGTAGGGATGTAAACGAGTGAGAAGCACCACGCGAGGACTGTGGCGCAGGGTTATATCAGCCGATCATGGTTAAGGATTGGGAATAGTCCCCAGAGGTACATGCGGCAAAAGACATAAGCTTGGTTGTTAATGCGAGAATAGCGACAACCGTGATAGGGTTGCAGATGTGAATGTGCAAGCCTAGAATTTATGGTTGTTTGTTGGGAGTGATTGGAGAGTGCTGACCAGAAAGGTGACAACCATGAGGTGATCTCTGGTGTCACTGAAATCAGTGCCTATAAATTTACGGCGAAAAATTTGCAACGAGGAAATGGTCCATGATAGGACGTGATGGAACATGCGCCTGATCCGTGTGGGCAATGCGTAGGGATGTAAAAGAGTGAGAAGCGCCACGCGAGGACTGTGGCGCAGGGTTATATCAGCCAATCATGGTTAAGGATTGGGAATAGTCCCCAGAGGTACATGCGGCAAAAGACATAAGCTTGGTTGTTAATGCGAGAATAGCGACAACCGTGATAGGGTTGCGGATGTGAATGTGCAAGCCTAGAATTTATGGTTGTTTGTTGGGAGTGATTGGAGAGTGCACAATCAGGGGTGTACAGGTGAGCTGAGGGTTGGACAGAGCACAAGGTAAAGTGCGTAGTGAGTGGCGCGCCAGTCATGAGAGCGAAAGGGGGTGAATTTAAATGAGTTTAACCTGGGTTGTGTTTCCAGGAAGCCGTGCGTGGGCTGACGGAGGGCTGAAGCCGTAGTTAGGGTGATTGAAGTATCAACTGGAATGTGCTTCCAGGAAAGAGCTGTGCGCGGGCCTAGGGGGGGCTGAAGCCGTAGTAGGGATGATTCTAAACAAGGGGAAATAAAGCGTTAAGTGGCGCTGTTACTAAACCACGTTGTCTTAAGGGAGGATGCGTGTGCAAGCGTTCTCACCTGGGAATAAGTTGGTGAAGAGGAACGGTGGGTGTTCAGCAACCTGTATTGGTTAATTCAATTAAATTGCTTTTGGCGATGCACTGAAAAATAATGAATTGGGAGGGTTAGGGCCCAAATCATGGGGAGTGGCAGGGGGTCGGGAGACTGCAAGGGGTTAAGCGCTTACCAGAATGGCGGGTCCGATGCTCGGTGGCGGTGAATCACTGGACAGGAGGTAGCGTGTATTTATAGCGCGCCGCGAGTGCACGTTATGGCGGCCATGTTGAGTGAGGGAAGTTAGATTATTAAAAGACAGACTCAGCGCGGCAGCGCGGAACGGTTAAATCTGAGCTGGGGGTAGGGGGCCAACCAATGGTGCTGATAAATTGGAAGGCAAGATCAAAAGTGTCCCAAATTGGAAATTAATGAATAATAAGCTAAAAGAACTTAAGTAAGTCAGGGGGGATTGTTAGAGTGCGCAGTCAGTCTCCAATTTACCGTCGATCGTGGCTCGAGGTAATATCAATTGGAAGAACATAAGGAGTGGAGAGTAACCGTGGGTGTGAGGCGTTTATCAGCTGTCAAAATCAACTATAAAAAACCTTATGTGACAAGTGAATAACAGAATTGGCATATTAGTGACATGGTGAGTGAATATTTTACTTTTTTTTTTTTAAAAGACATTACATTGGACATGTTAGTGCAGTCGTAATGAAGTGACAACCTTGAAATGCAACAATATCAGTGTTTGAACCATGATATGGATGAAAGGAGAGGTCTAAAGCAGGGTAGTCCAATCCTCATTCCGGTTGAGTCCATTCCTGATGCTGTTCATGCGGATGATCAATCTGAGCTCCTCTTTGTTGAGGAGTTGCGCAATATCTCCACCTCTTGGAGGTTGTTTCACAACGTTAATGACTGTCCACTTGATATCATCCTCATTGTGATTGGCCTCTGTGAAGTGATCTACTAAGGGCGCGTTGGGAGTTTTGCATCGCACTCTACTTCGGTGTTGTCCAATTCGGGTCTTCACTTTTTGTGTTGTTTGGCCAATGTAAATGAGCAAGCAGGGACATTGAATCAAGTAAATAACATTGCAAGAGTTACAGTTTGAGAATGATCTGGATATCACTGTCACATTATTGAAGGTAAATTCTTTCCCTTCCATGGTAAAATCACATACATTACAAGTACCACATTTAGCGTGTCCCCTTAATGGTTCAAAACCCCAGTGTGCATCAAGAGTGGTGGCTGGCTGGGGGTTAGGTAAAGCTGCTCGTACAAGATGGTCTTTGAGATTGCGGCTTTTGCGGAAAGCAAAGAGTGGTCGGTCAATGTTAAGGTTACCTGCGTTCACAGTGGGCCAGTGTTTTATGATAGATTTGCGAATGGGGTTAGAAATAGGAGAGAATGTGGTCACACAAACTATGCGTTGTTATCACACTTGGTTTTGGGGGAGAACAAGACCTCTCTAGGGCAATACCAAGCTCGTTTCTGTGATGTGCGAACCAAACATTTGGGATAGCCACGTGCCTTCAGGACTGTGGCTTCTCGGAAGTAATCTTCTTTGGTAAAGCAATTGCGTCTTATCCGCAAGAATTGGGAGTATGGTAAGGAGTCACGTAGTGCTCGTGGGTGATTACTTTCGTAACGAAGTAAGGTGTTGAGCTCTGTATGTTTTCTGTAGAGCCTGGTTAGCAGTTCGCCATTTGATTGGTAATTGGTGAGATCAAGGAAAGGAATCGATTATGTATCATGTGTGAGGGTGAAATTAAGCCCAAGGCAATTATTATTCAACCAGTGTAAGAATTGGTTGAGGGTTTCGACATTATTGTGCCAGATCATGAAAATGTCATCAATGTACTGACGCCACAGTGTGACGCCGGTACTGAAGGGGTTAGTGGGAGACAGGATGGTAGTCATTTCGAGGTGGTCCATGAAAAGTATACCTAATTTGGGGGCAAAATCGGCCCCCATTGATGTACCTTTCACCTGTTGATAATATTCATTGTCAAAGAAGAACAAATTCCTTTTGAGGCAAAGTTCAAGTAGTTGAAGTATAAACAAGGTGGGGACAGTGTGAGGACGGGGCCTTGAGTCAAGTACTTCTTGTATCACGTTCAATGCCAGCACTTGCGGGATGTTCGTGTACAAGGATTCAACATCCATTGTACAGAGTATGTCATTGGTCGGGTCAAAAGGGTGGTGTTCGACTAAGTTAATCATGGCCAAGTCACTGACACAACTACCGACACACCCAAACAGACACTCACTCACACACCCACTGACAGACCCACTCAGACACTAACACACCCACTCACAGACCTACTCAGACACTCTCATACCCACTCAAGTCCTTATGCACTCACTCACAGAACCACACAGACACTCTCACAGCCACTCACAGACCCATTCAGACACTCATGCACCTACTCACAGACCCACTCGTACTCTGACACCCACTCACAGATCTACTCAGACTCACACACTGACTCACAGACCCACTCAGACACCAATACACTTACTCAAAAAATTGTTCACAATGGTTTAGGGTTTGCGTCTACGCCAGCAAAGACTTGGTTGCTGCCAAGAGGGACTCACTTAGCCCCCAAAGAGTGATTTTACTATACCACGTCGTCATTCTTCATGATGGATTTATGACTTATACACACAAGATTCACACTTAAGGTACGTGTAACTTCCTGTTGTCAGCTACGAATGGGGCGATAACAAGCCCTTACTTAAGTGGGGTGTACTCACAATTGTAACTGGGACTTTTCCGTCTGCCTTTCTCGTTTATCCCCAGAAAAGAATACTGGAATACACTAAATCTTGGACACAGTAATCACTGTTGCCCTTTACTGTGCGAATATCACTGGAGTACTAGAACCCATTCCGGGTCGGAAATACAACCGGAACGTAGGTTGGTTTCCCTAAAATATCTTTCCACAATTATCACTATTCTTCAGTCCTAGTGGATTCGTTATTTTAATACCACGTTATTTTCTTCCCTTTCACCTTTTCTCCATATAGGATCCATACAAAGAGATTAGAGGTACTTCTTAGATTATAAATATACTTTTTCTTGATCTGAGGCAACATTGAGGGGGTGCTGTTTCTTAAATCACTTTAGAAGAGTCACTGCTAAATGTTCAGAGATTGGATGTCACTAAATAAGTCACCAGAAACTGGCTTATTTTCATTTGCTGACAATTTTTGTTTGGAATAGCGATCATCTTTTAACTGCACAAGTCTGTCTAGAGACAGCAATGGTGATATGCTTTAGTAAAACAGCATGGGTTTCCACAGGCTCGAGGACTATACTTGAGCCACTCTTTGCGATAAACATACTGTCACAAAGGGTAACGGACATCTGATGTTAGTGATGGATATCTTTTACTCCCAACTTCTATACACTTGTTTTGTTTCTTAGCCCTGAAGAAGTCGCTGCGCACAACAATTAAGCGCGACGAAACACGTGTTGGCTAAGAATCTCAAGAATAAACTGAAGTGACTGTTTCAACGGAGGAACAAGAGTGTTTTTTATTATTGTCAATGATACATAATATATACTGTCGGCGTGTGCAAGGGACTGTTGTTTTTCTTTCTTGATGGTAGTGGCAGGATAGTCCACAGTTTTGATGAAAGATACGTGCACGAGCGTCCGCCACTTCTAGATTTCTTGATCATGGGCATTGTAAAATGTCTCTGATCAGCAGATCGTAGAGATCTTTAGGGGCTTAGCAACCTCTGCAGTAGAGGTGGGCATTTTTTGTGCATTGCTGGATGGGCTATGCAAAGAGATTTGAATTGGATTCTCTTGGATACTGGCAGCTAGTGAAGGGATGCCGGGGACGAGGTGACAGAATGATGTTTTGGTATTTTTAGAAAAATGCGCGCTGCGGCATTCTGGACCACTTGGAGTCACTTAACCACAAGCAGAGGGCTATCCAAGTATAGTGAATCACGTAGTCTAGTTGGGACAGCACAAGTCCCTGGACTACCATTCTGCAGGTGGCAGCGGGAAGCAAAACTTTGAACCTTCCTCAGAGGCCTGAGTAGGCCGAAACAGCAGGCTGCTAGTTTCCTAACCTGAACCTCCATAGTGAGGTGACTATCGATCCAGAAGCTAAGACCTTTTATTTCTGATTTTCGAGGGGGGATGTCTCCTAGGTAGTCGGGCCAGCATAGTTCTGTCCACCCCAAAGGGTTGTTGACAACTACCATTACCTCAGTTTTGTCTCCGTTAAGTTTCAAACTGTTGCTCATCATCCAGTAACTTCTCTTAAACAGGCACTTAGTTGAATGGAGAGTGCTGCAGTATCAGGTGTTAATGAGATGATTATTTGTGTCATCAGCATATGACACCATTGAGAATCCATGCCCAGTTATAATATCTGCCAAGCAGTCGAACATAGACATTGAACAGTGTGGGGCTTAATGACGAGCCCTGTGGCACTCCATGTTCCAAAGCCCCTGGGTCTGAGCAGAAAGTTTCCTCACATACTTGGAAGCTTCAATTGCTTAAAAATGAGGCAAGCCATTTGAGAGCTGTACACTTGATCCCCGCTTCTTTCAATCGTTTCATAAATATTGGGTGGGATACAGTGTCAAAAGCGGTACTTAAATCCAGAAATAAAACTGTGGCCGAGCCGCCTAGATCCAGAATTCATTTTAGCTTGTCGCTTACCGCTAATTTCCGTGCTGTTTTCTGCTCTGAAACAGGTTTGAGTAGGGTGAAGATATCATAACAAAAAAGCATTTACATAACCCACAGTTCTCGCCTTTTCGACCTATTGGCTTTTCCAACATTTTTGCCGATGCTATGCTGCACCGACAAACAGAAATGCTTTTTACCAATGCTGTACAGTACAAAAAAAATAAAAAATAGAGCATGACAATGTGCAGGTGCGAATGCCTAGGTATCATAAAGCAGTTGTAGCCTATAGTATTGATAAATGAGTGTCTATGCCGTCCCATGCAAGTGAGCGTATACCGTGTGGAGTGACTGCCATTTGTTTTATTTTTTTATTCATTCTTCCAAGATGATGGATGCCACCTGGAGGTGTCAAATATAAACAAAATTATGTTAATCATACCTGAAAGTGCTTTTCAATAATACAGCAGCCCAGCAGTGAATGGCAGTTGTCAGCTCCTCCCAAAAAAAAAAGGACAACAAAATATTTAAGGACGGCGAAAAGAGGAGTGGAACAACAGAGGAGCAGGACGAGGAGGACATGGGGAGAAATAATTTTTTTTAATGCAAATCAGAAAAATACAGGGAGAAGCAATAGACGAGCTGAGGCTTGGGGGAAGCAGCATACAAGGGAAAAAGAAAGAAAACACATGCACTCTCATGAAGTGCTAAAAGAAAAAGTAGAGTCCTGAATGTGAGCAGGATACAAGCCATTCAATCAAAAGGATGGTACCTAAAGATGCTATACAAACAGAAGAACAGGAAAGACGTCCATCAAATAAGAAGCAAGCAAATGAGAGTGACAAGAAAGCCAGCCAATGTGCTGCCTCCAAGTCCACTCTTAAATTTTGGTATGGTTTACAAGTGGCCTTTTGACAACAGACACGAAATGCTGTCAATTGGCGAGACCAAAAAAATTATGCTTTATTTATTTTGCGTTTTATACCACAATTCTGTTGAGCTATATGTAAAATCTATTACTATTCCCTAGATTTATGTTGCTCAGTTTCCAAACTCGAACGGATGGAAGGCTGACTAGACTTTGCAGGGATTCAAATGTATGACTTGCAGATCACTATATATTACAGCATTGAGCCTTTTGTTCACTGAGCCATCCAGTAGTAATAAACAACTGCATCTGTTGTACGACAACTACTTGATACTACAGAAGTGAATTCATGGAGATCCGAAGTAAAGCCACCAAAAATACGTTAGCCCGATACAATCATAATCTCATGCTTGCGGCTTTTTAGGCTACTTCTTAAATGGCAATCATTAACATATAGTATTATCAGGTCCCCAGGAATTATGGGATTATGTGGCTGTGGTCTTTTCTGCATAATTATGGCTTTGTTGCCTTTGCCACATAATTCATCATCTGCTGTATAATCTACAGGTTTCAATAAAAAATTGTTTCTAGCGCAAAAGGATCAAAAGTTACTGAAGGCGCTGTGATGTGTTGCCGTGCAGTGGAAGGTCCTTCGCAAAGGTTGACTGCTCACCTTTCTGTTGCTTATTTCTGTATTTGTGTGTGAAAGAGGTGCTATGAGGTGCAACCTTTGCCAAGATAATGTTAATGTGTTAAACAAAATGAAGTAATACTAACATAAAATGAGCTGCATTAATCAGCATTATTTGCCTTTTCTTGCTGCATAATTTAGCCAACTCTGCCTCATAACTTGGCCCTCCCTGCTGCATAATTCCAGTGGCCCAAAGTATAATAGGTCACTATCTGTGAATAACGGGGATGTTTTTCACCAAGGGGTTCTGAGTGACACAAATAGACAGCAAGAACGAAGCCTGAGTTGTCTGATGTCACTCAGAAGCCCAAGGTTGTTGGTTTTTATCCATCTATAATTTTATAATGGGTATGTCCCCCCCAAATCATCTGTCCCTGGCTTTAAAGATATATGGTGGTGCCGAGAAGTAATGGGGGAGTCATATGTAACTGGCTTACTGCCACCCACCCACCCACATCACCCTCTAAATAAAAAATCTCTGCTTTCCAAATACAAATATAAAAAACAAATCCTTGCCTCCTGCCACCCACCTGTGCCACCCTTTGTATATAACTCCAGCTGAAACAGGACAAAAAATACCTGACCCCCTGCACCCCACCCCTACTTTGGTTATTTACTGTTGTAACATCACTACAGTGTATAACCACAATTCGATCTGGGGCGTTCCTAGGGCCTTATACAACAAATGCTATGTTGTTTGATCATGCACAGGCATGCAAATGGGATCTGATGTACACATCTGGGCATCACCGTTACAAGTCACCCCAAAAGCCCTGCACCTCAGTCTCGATCTCATTAGATCTCACCTGCGACAGTGCAGGCACGACATACACTGTCGCGTGCAAAGATATTGTATACAACAAGTTGCTTGCAGCCCACCAATTGTTTACCATTCATTGACCTCACTGTCACTCTTCTTTGCTGCCTCCTAATTGGCCAGCATGTGCCGGCTTCACTTCCTCTTCTTTCGGCTGGAGCATGGACCAAGTACCAATTCAGCTTGAATACGGTCCTTCCGCTGATCGCCCAGTGATTAAGGTACTATTTTTATTTTTCCTCCCACCCCCGTCTATGTTGCTTCTTCCCCTCCCACCCCTGTGTCTGTGCTGCTTCTTCCACCCTAGCCCGTCATTGTCCATGTGGCTTCTTCCCCTCCCCCAAGATGCCTGTGTTGCTTTTCCCCGCTCCAACCCCTGTTGTCCGTGCTGCTTCTTCCCACTACCACCCATCCTTGCCCCTATTGCCTCTTTCCACTAATACCCATTGTTTTCTGTTTCTTCCCCCACCACCCCCTACCCTCTCATTGTCCGAGTTACCCCCCCCCACCAAGAAATGAAAAAGGGCTCTGGCTGAGTCATAGTGCTTTTTAAAAAAAAATAACTTTTAGCCATGCTGCACAGCAGCCGCGCTGCTCTACAATATGGCTAAAAAGACACTGGCGAATCCAATAGCTCTTGCATAGGAGAGACCAATTTGCTTTTCCAATGCTTGTTTTTGTAAAGTACTCTGTGAAGAACGGGGCAGTGGCTGAGGGCGTATAGGGAAATTACCATGCTGCTTCTGTACGACTGGAAGCTGTGCCAGATGAGGAAAGTCTAACGAAAACGTTTACTAATTTTGTATGTTTAGGTTTATGAATGAAAGCCTATGCGCGGGCCCAGAGGCCCATAGGAGTGAATGGGAATTGCACGCGCAATTTCAAGGGTGCAAGGGTTCCAATAGACACCCTGTTGCACCGCTGAATTGTGCATGTGTGCACTTGTGGCGCACATACATGCCCTAAGGGCATGTATGTGTGCCACATGGCACTTTGAAATAAGCAAAAAAGTGCTTTTTTAAAGGAATTTGCAACTTACCACCAACTTCAAGTTGGTGGTAATTTGCGATTCCTTAAGGCAATATCGCAATTTGCGATGCCTACTACCATAGCATTTAGGGAATCGCAAATTGCGATTCTCTAAATGCTTGTGCAAAATAAGGAATCGCAATTTTTGCAATTCCTTATTTTGCAAGTAGGTATTTGCCTACCTACATGCCACACAGCTAAATTGCGATCGCAAACGCTGATATTCTGCGAATTCCAGCGTTTGCGATCGCTATTTCGCTTGCTACATCTGGCCCTTAGTCACTTATAATCATGTAAAGTGAATATTAAAACCAATTGCTTGCATTGTTACGCATTCACTCTTTCCATACACACTTCAGAGAGCTGACGATAAACACTGGTAGTGCTTCGTGATTCACTTTTGTGCCTTATCATAAATGGCTATTTTTATTCCAAGCGAGGGTCAAGCGCTCTACGCCACATCTACATGGAAATCTTCCTGGAAGCCTATAGAACCGAGGCAAAAAAGCCTTAGTTACAGTTTGCTGATAATTGAAAATACACGGATTTCTGGGGGAAGGGCTAAACGATGATGATAATCCATAAAATGGATTTCTCTGTACCACAGAGACAGCATGATGGATGAGACTCCACCAGTGGTTTCTCCTTCTGTTGTAAGACGTTGCCCTAAACCAGAGGATTTTCAGTTAACACTAAACTGTACACCTGGGGCAAAGTCTAGAGTGGCAAACCACCCTGAATTTTGCAGGTTTGTCCAGCAATCATGGCTCCAGTCCCACAGAGGCACAGCGGAACACCCACTGCCCCACATTTTGGTTCCCTGATGCTTTTAACCCTCTCACACAGGGCTGGTGCTAGGTATTGCCAGTTGCCCAGGGCCCGGAATTCAGCCCACCAACATTGGCCCCGTGCTAGGGTGCCACAGCCAGGCTATAGCTTCCCACAATTACCTTTCCCACCACATATCCTCTTGTGCCCCCTCCCCATCCACTGAGAGGGAGTGTAGTGTTGAGAAATTATGGCATGCTCCTGTCTCCCCTCCATTCATTCATATCTAAGTTCTAAAATGGTGGTGAGAAAAAGGTTGAGAAACAGAAGGTGGAGGTAAAAAAAAATATATATTTCCCCCCCCCCCGCCCCTCCACACACACACAAGGCCCCTGGTTACCCCCTACCTGCTTTCATTTTTTTTTATTTCCTAGGACACCGTGACCAAGTCCCTCAGTACTAAAACTGTGGCCACAACTTTTTCCTTCAGGTTGCGGACAGCCACTCAGATTGCACAGTTTGAGCGCATGGATCTTCCATAAAGGTAACACAGCGTTAAGTTTCATGAAGATTTGTCAAATGGCGCCAAAGTTATTAGCAAACCAAAAAAATCTGTTTCCTATGGTCCTAACTATAACTATTATACATCTATTTAATATATATATATATATCTACACGTACATATATACATACACACACTCACAATAATACCTACCAGCAGTTTTGTGTGCTAAAGTACAACTACATAATACAAAGCTTTACAAGTTCAACAAGTTGGGTTACATGATTTGTAAAGTTCCCGGTGATAAAGGCATGGTGGTAACAACTGACATCAGCAGGGCCGTAGTGGGAGCCCAAAGGAGCCCAGGCAAATGTTGTCAGACCAGCCCCCATACAGTGCATAGTGAGCGCAGCAAGCGAGCCCAACCACTACAAGGAGGTTTGGGACGGGGTTCTCCCTCCAAGAAAAGTTTGGAAAAAATGGCAAAAATGGTGCAGTCTACAACTCATTTTTTATTATATATTAAATTGTGTTCGTTTTTACAGCATAGTAAATAATGACCTTACAGTGCAACAAGATATGGCAATCTTTATTGGGGTTCTTCAATGATTCGCTCAGTCACCCTTCTACAGTGCCTCTCATCTCTCCATAACCCCTCTCTCAAATGTATTTCATTTGTTTTATAGCACCTCTCATACCAGTGTAGGGCGTCAGAGCATTTTACATCACACACAGACAGAGACAATGAGTCATACGTGTGTAAATCAGTGTATAGAAAATGTTACGCAAGGCAAAGGGGACTACAAGGTGTAGGAATCACATCATCTATACTGCTGGGCATTTTTTAAGAGTGCTTGGTGGAAAAGCACAAACTCAGAATTTGGAACGCAACACAATGGTTAGGGGTGACTTTACTAACAATAATTTATTTCTATGCAAAAAAACATTTTTAGCAAAATTAAGTTAATGAAAGACTTGAGAAAAAATAACTATCTAACCTAGATTACAATTGTAATCTATGAACTGCACAGTAAAAAAAGGATCTCTGTGACAAAAGCAGCAATCCACTGAGCTATGCACATAAAATACTGTTCTGTGATCTTCATAGTAAACGCTCTTTGCGGCAGGCATATTAACCCTCTGCACTACCTTAGATGAGTCAAAACTGCCATTAGACAAAACTCTGATTACTCTCCAGCAGGTACATTAATAACCAGAGTTATCTTGACACTTCTATTGTTGCCTAAAAACTGTTGGATATACAAGGAACTCTGCAGTGCTTTTAAAGTAGCTGTATCACACAATTGCCGAGGCACACTGAATTTTGATCCAAGCCAGTGAAGCTAGCTTTCATCATTGGTCACGAAATAGTTGAAGATCACAGATCGATTCACGATTTTCTTTGCTTTGTTCTTTATTATTCTTGTAACAGATGAGCGCAGTTAGCTCCTGCCGACCAGCAGTGCTTTGTACATACTGTCACAGGTGTCCCAGAATGTTCCCCGACTAGACCTCAGAAGGCTGCTTTGAGTATGTTTAGGGCTCCCGGTTTTATGGTTTATCATGACCTCTTCAAATTTATGGTTGGAGCAAAAGAATGATCCACACAGTAAATTTCATGAGTAGAGACACGACATGGAATTTCTACGCCCCAGCAGGTCTTCCTATTATTGATCACGGAGCCATTATTTGATATATCTATACATATTAGCCTTGAAAAAGTCCTTTGGACGAAACACCTGTCGGCTGCCTGTGTATATATAGTATATTTTTCTAAAAAGAATAATAAAGAACAAAGCAAAGAAAATCGTGAATCGATCTGTGATCTTCAACTATTTCGTGACCAATGATGAAAGCTAGCTTCACTGGCTTGGATCAAAATTCAGTGTGCCTCGGCAATTGTGTGATACATTAGTGGACTCCAGAAGGGATTTTGTCTCCTGTGGTGGTTGTTTTGTCTTCCAAAGGCAGAGGAGGACGTTTTGCCTGAAGAGCACCTAAAATATATTGAGTCCTTGTAAAGTATTTTCTCAGACACACAAGATAGTGGATGTGCATGTTAAATCTGGCAGCTTCTGCCTTGGTTGTTTTGTGAAATTGCTTTTAAAGTAGCTGCACTGCTACAAAGCCGGCCCCCAGTAACAAAAGCGGCCCCCACCCTTCCAGCCTCCTGGAGAAACACCCGATGCCCAGTACGACCAGTCCGGGCTTGGACACAGCACACAGGGGTCTGACACTCAATCACGCATTCAGGGTAGATATTATAGTGGGGCCTCAGCCTACTGCATTGAGGCCCTGGGAATAAATAACCTAATTGACATTTGAAGAGTGACCACTTGGATCGTGCTACCCACTTCCATCCTCCATTGCAGATTTCATGTGCAAGGTTAGAGAGATATGGAAGTCCCTCAAAGGTGCCATCTTCATTACTCATGTTTGAATTGTGTATCATTTTCAAGCTCACTGAATGCTTATTCACATGCAATGCAGACTTGATGGGGTCAGACTGAATGTGTGGAAGTTATATTCATTACACTTGAGCCATGTCCCTAGTCCCATTCCTTCAAACCTCTTCCTTCTGGTTTCATTGTACACTCAGAGCGGGTAGCTTGGTATTTACAAGAAGTGGTAAGAACAAGCACTCCTTATCCAGTATGCTTCATCGCTGATGAGTTGGGTGCTAAGAGGTTGGATCTGAACTTCATTAAAGTTGAAGGAAGAGATGTCTGACAGCAGGATGGATCATGGATCACCACATCATGCAAGAAATAGGACAAAGAAGATGGTCCAATGAGTAATTAAAACTACGGCCAAGTAATCCAACCGTGCAACAGCAAACTGTATGTTTTTTAAAGTGCTGTGTGCATACCCAAACTGAAATCCAGTTTTCCGTGATATTACTACCGCAGTCGCTCTGCTAGAAATCTGCTGCTGCTCACTTAATTAGGGTTTTTGCAACTGCAAATGGACTTGGAAAGTATTAACAACACTCCTTTCTGTGTAAATCAGTTGCTGGTGCACCACCAGCCGACTGGCGATCGACCCTTATTTCCCACGTATATCCTGAAAGTGTATTAATATTTAAGTTGCATTTTCAACTGAAACTCACTTGGGAGCCTGAACGCCCCCCGCCTCCACGTGGAGACTCCAAACAGCCGCACTCAAAGATCCACCATTTTGCTCCTCCCTGAGCACGGCGATCCTCAAATACTTTGAACTCAACGAAGACACAACAGGGGACGCCCAAATAGAATGGGAAGCTTTCAAAGCTACGACAAGGGGACACTGCATGGGAGTGACTTGGAACACACGTAAGACTCTCACCTCCAGCCTGAGCAAAATCGAACTAGAGCTACTGCGATATGAGACAGAGGGGGAGGGTGAGGGTAAGGACAGACACCGTCTGGAGACACTGCGGACACAGCATGCGGAGTTGATGGAACGCCTGCCACAACTACACCACGCACACGGCCCGCGCTCATGCCACTGCAGATCATGCAGGCAGACTCCTAGCCTGGCTGATCCGCCAAGAGCATGCCCGCACACCGATAGTCGCGCTACGCAATGGCACAGGACTTCTAGTGCACAAGCAACGAGACATCCACTAGGCCCTGTCGTAACATTATCAACGGCTGTACCAATCCCAAAGCCACTATGAATCACAAGCCCTCTCGACTTTCCTAGAGCAGGTGCAACTGCCTGAGGCGACGCGGACGCACAATGAGATATTGGACGCGCAGATTTCGACAGAGGAGATTAGAGAAACAATTATGTCCCTTGCCACGGGGAAGACTCCGGGACCAGACGGACTCCCGGCAGAATATTACAAGGCGTATCAAGTGTCATTGGTACCACCACTACGCGCCCTCTACACAGCCGCTGTGGATGAGGGACGACTCCCTCCCACGCTATGCGAAGCACACCTGATATCACTGCCCAAACCCGATAGAGACCCAACAGACATGGGTTTATACAGACACCTTGCCCTGCTCAACACTGACTACAAAATCTTAGCGAAAATCCTAGCGGACAGGTTAGCGCAGGCAGTCCCCGCCCTGGTGAACGTGGACCAAAATGGCTTTGTGCCATCCCGAAACACCTCACTCACTCTGCGTCGCTTATTTCGAGTCGCAACCTACTCCATATGCGAATGGCCGAGAGCAGGCTGCCTCATACTTGACCTCGAGAAAGCATTCGATTCTCTCAAATGGAATTACATGTTTGCAACTCTCGAAAAGTACAAACTAGGCCCCGATTTTTTACAGTTGACCCGCCTACTCTACACAAACTCTGTGGGGAGAGTGAAGTTGGGACCAAACGTTTCGACTGTCATCCCAGTGCGTTGTCCCCTCTCCTCTTCGCGATGGAGCCACTGGCAGAGTCGCTAAGAACACAATTGCATGATGGCATATCGTTGGGCGATGGCACACACGTGGTGTCACTGTATGCTGACGACCTGTTGATCTACCTAAGGGACATCACTCAAGTGCTAGAACGACTAGTCCAAATCCTCCGGGAATTCGCAGCTGTATCAGGGTTAAAAGTAAATGTCGCCAAATCTAAACTATATGCCTTTAAAGAGGATTGCCGCGACCCAGCCCTTATACTCAATGACGTGAGAGTGCAGTGGAGCGCTGACACATTCCGCTACCTGGGCATACGCGTGTATCGCCAACCGCCAGACCTTTTCGACGGTAACCTAGGCAGAGCGCTGACAGCTATGAGATCCCAGATGCAATTCTGGAGTATACTCCCCCTCGCTGTGGTGGGTAGAGTGGCGCTGATCAAAATGGTGGCTCTGCCGCGATTCCTGTATTACTTTGCCAATCTGCCCATCTATGTACCCGCCTCCTTTTTTGCCACGCTGGAAACGATGACCAGAGACTTTATCTGGTGTCCCAATCGACATAGGGTGGCGATCAAAAAACTATATCTACCCATAGACCAGGGAGGCCTAGCAGCGCCTTGCTTCGAGCACTACAACCTGGCAGCCCAACTTCAATGGATCGCCAGATGGATGGCAGACCGTCAGCATGACGACACGGCTACCACACGCCCCTCGTACACGCTCCCCCAGATCCTTGCGCTCTTCCACCCCGGCACACGGGTGCGGCCTCCTGAGCCCCGGTTCCTGAACGTGGCGTACAGGTGCTACCGCAGAAGCCTCTACTTAACCCGGGGCATAACATCCTACGCCCCTGCGCTCCCCCTAGAGGGTGCCCCTAAGGGCCGGGCAACACTTACAGTCACCGAACTGCAGCACTGGCATGATGCGGGTATACAAACCCTAGGAGATCTTTATCGCGAAGGCTCGCTTATTCCCTACACTACACTAGTGGCCGACGAGGGAATCCCTGCAGGGCAAGTCCTCCTGCACCGGTCATTGATGGCTACACTCTCAGTGAAATGGGGAGACCTTACAACTGAGCCACAAACGCACCTCACCGTACAATACATACAATCTCATGGGACGTGGTAGGCATCTGATGCGGTGGTTTGCGGCCTCGTTGCGACAGCATGCAGCGGTAAATCTAGACCCCCTCCGACACAAATGGGAACGCGACCTGGGCCGACAATTCACAGACAAAGAATGGGAGTGGGCGCTGGCCAGTCCAGTTCAGATCCCCAGGAACGCGAGATTTAGACAAATCCAATACTACATCACGCAGAGGGCGTACCTCACACCAACCAACATCAACAGATACTTTCACCGCGCCGACTCAGCCTGCCCCAGGTGTGCTGCTGTGGATGCAGAATTAGTGCACATGCTCTGGGGCTGCGCCAGTCTGAGCGCGTACTGGGATGGGGTAGCGAACACGCTCCGCACCTGCACCGAGAGAAAGATACCTTTCGACTGGTCCACATATTTACTACACATATTCCGTAGGACACGAAGCACTAAAGTCACCTCCAGGTTCCTGGACCTGGGCATGGTGGCAGCCAAGAGGCTAATCACAAAAAGATGGAAGGCACCTATCCCCCGCACATACAAGCATGGAGGCGCTTTACTCTAGCATGGGCCAGAGCCGAAGGTATAGCGATCCAACGTGAGGAAACCATGGGCCTCCGGAAGACACCTATATCCACAAGTTGGGAAGCGATTCTGGTGGCGGTACAATAGAGTGCGGATCAGCCAGATCAGCCCTTGCAAACACCTGACCCGATGGAGTAACTCCGCGCATGCGTCCAACATGCTTAGGCCATTCATAGACACTAGACTCGATTTCCTTAAGCCGTGCAATGGCAATCCGAAGCGTACGCACACCAGACACCAACCATCAAGGCAATGGACAGGGGCGCATTAAGCGACACACACGTGCACAAACACTAGCAGCCACACGGGGTTGTTTCAGCTCACTCCCAAGTTTTTTACCCCGCCTCCTTGTTTTTTTCCCTCCTTCTCTTATCAAATGTACAATATGCCAGATGAACCTAAGCTGAGCTAGACTTAACGTGATACTCACTATGTGACAAATCTGTAAGACAAATAATGTAATAGGACGTATACGGCGTGGCCAGACAAGTGTAATATGCAAGATCTGACACATCATCATATTTGCTACAGGAACAGCTGCCGTAGATAAAACTGTAAAATTAAGAAAATCAATAAAAAATATTTACAAAAAAAAAGAGTTAGAGCGCTCCATGTTGTTATGTATTTAGGCCTCTGTTTGTATGTAACATGTATGTATTACCAGGAAAGCCCTGCCAAAGGTTGACAAAAGAAGCAAAAACCAAAATCATACCAACGCCCAAATGGAGGCATCACTGGAGGAGCAAGCCAATAAAAAGAAAAATCCCGCCAAGAGGTGGAAATCTAGGACGCCCAGCAAACAGACATCGCTGGGCCCACAAAAGGAACAACAGCTCCTCCCACCATCTGCCAAGAGAGAAATACACACAGTAGGCTGGCAGAGCTGAATGCCCCAGTGCAAGAATCCGGAGGCTCCATAGAACCAGGTGTGTAGAAAGGACCAGAGGCCTGAGCAATGTCGGAATCAACAGTGAAAGTAGGAAAGAGAACACACATCCGCAGACAACTTTACACCCAGTACCATCATTACCAAAACCCACAAGAGGAGGAGAAGAACAAGGTAACCCTAACGCTGAACCAGAAGCAATAGCATAAAACACAGGGAAAGGGTATGCAGTGGAACTGCACAATTCCACCAGGGTGAGGCTCCAAAGGAAAAGGGGGAAGAAGACCCTAGTTTGGCCATGAAGTGCAGTGCAGCAGTACCTTCACAGACATTTTTAAACCAATGTTATTGGGTTTGAAACATTAGCCTTCACTTGTCATACAGTGTAACATCTTGCTATTGGACACGTTCCTGTTTACTCGAGCATCGCAGTTCCAGAGCATCTTGTACAAGTATTGACTGCGGATTTGCAAAATATGTGCAGTATTTAAGATGTATGTCATTTTGGTTTATGTGATATGTACAATATACTATATGGGCCTGATTGACAGAAGTAACTTACGTCAAAATCCTAAACTTACAACAATTTTGGTATTCACAGAATGAACTTACACATTTGGGTATTCACAGAATGAACTTACACATTTGGGTATTCACAGAATGAACTTACAACAATTTTGGTATTCACAGAATGAACTTATACATTTGGGTATTCACAGAATGAACTTACAACAATTTTGGTATTCACAGAATGAACTTACACATTTGGGTATTCACAGAATGAATTTACAACAATGTTGGTATTCACAGAATTAACTTACTCATTTTGGTATTCACAGAAGGCACTTACTCATCAATGAGTAAGTGCCTTCTGTGAATACCAAAATGTGTAAGTTACACAAAATGGGTAAGTTACACAAAATGAGTAAGTTACACAAAATGTGTAAGTTACACAAAATGTGTAAGTTTATTCTGTGAATACCAAAATGAGTAAGTTCATTCTGTGAATACCAAAATGGTAGTAAGTTTAGGATTTTGTCGTAAGTTAGTTCTGTGAATCGGGCCCTTTGAGTTTATAAAAATAAAAAATACAAAATATTTAAGTTGCATTTTGGTGTCCACCCACAAGCCCAGCGCAAAACAATAGGAGACACTGGGGAATTTACATAAGCATAGCTGATTTATGAAAATCGAACAGGCCTTTCAAATTGTGCTCCTGCTTTGGCTATGAATGTTTTCGTATTCATGTCGGCTGCGCGGGAGAATTTGATAAATTGTAAATTGGGAAGATTTACCTTAAATAGTTCTTAAAACTGAAACGCGTGCCTTTCTTAGCAGTTAGTGAGACTTTACACAAGTTTGACAATGTAACAATGCTACTAAATTTAAACCGCTCGCGATCTGCCTTCACCACATATAGAGCCCCCCTAAAACCTTAGAGAAGCATGTATCTGTTCAAGTGGCATAATCCCTGATCACAAAGAAGCGCATTATCCTTTTCCTGGGCACAAGATGCCAGGCAACTGGTGAGAGGCAGGGAGCCTGAATTAAAAGTGCAATTAACATCTATTCGGCTGAAAGCATTTCTGCTGAGCTGAGCCAACATTAAAGCGTTGGCACCACCACCTACTTCTTGACTCTTGATCACACCAGTTGGCAATTATGTGGCAAACAAAGGAGAGGCTGGCCGACATGGAGTCTAGGAGCACTGCTGGCCTGCCACCGACCGCAATTCAAATGGGTGCCATGGAAATGCAGAAAGTCCACCCTTGGTCTGCACAACAGGAACAATTTAATGAGTTTCTGAACAGCCCACCACCAACGTGGCTATAGGCATATGCTGTCCATGGCAAATGAGTGAGAAATTATCAAATAATCAGGGTAAATTGTTATTAGAATACAAATATGACATCCTAGGTATTGCAGATTTAAAAATCACAAGGTATATGGTTTAAGTTGTGCATAGAACAAAGGGACAGTCTGCCGTACTGAAGAATAATATTATATGTGCATGTGGCCACATTACCAAGCAAAATATGCGTTAATTGATATACATAAAAATTGGGAACTGGATTGCTCGGGTATGGAGGAGTACCTGGGGAAACGTAGATACTGAACATTACATGTGTCTGACTTTCAGTCCCTCAGTACAGGACAACTACGAATTGATGTGCGCAGCAGTATTTTTTTCCTTTCTTTGGTCTGTATCACCTGGCCGGGTAAGGGATAACTCAAATGTTTACCTCTGCCTACACATGCTTCAAAAATACAGTCAATTGTATAGCCATTTGCTTCATTTATGCCCAGCACTGTAATGAAACTGCAACGGGTGGCTTTTGTTGCCCATCATTGTGTTCCCTTCGTCCTTGTGGCCGGGTCCTGTGAGTTTTCCCCCACACAATGGCAGGTCTCAGCTACATTCGCTGGTGTCCCCAGAAGGTCACACAGATTTAGACCAGTAAAATGCTATCCACTTCCGTAACATTTATATGGTATTTTATAATGGCAGAAACAAGGGACATATTTCAACTGAAGACAGCACGCACAGTGCCAATGCAATTCCAGATGTTGTGGAGACCATGTGCTGGCTGGATGTTGCAACCCACTGACAGCCCATACTACTCCGTTCCTCCTGTGTATTAACGTAGTCGGTGGTAACCATGCAAACCCGTCGTGAAGCCTCCCCTGAATAAGATTGACCCAAGAATTTAAAACATCACACAATGCAAGTGTACTTACTGGCCAAGTCAGAGTCCTTCCACTTCTACAAGCTCACAAATAAGTGATTGCCTCGTTATTAATCGTAAAGGCAACTTTCTACATGTACTGTTTCTCGGACTAGTATATGCCTATCATTATGAGCATGGGGAAAACCTACCAGTTTTTAAACTCTTGAGAAATCAAGACATAGGATGTAGAATGTTTGCCTTATCTTTATTCCCTGTTCGTCAGCTTCCCATTTGGGAAATATGCCAGACTGCGTCGAGGGGAGTAGGCAGAGGTCCAGGGAACAACTTCCAGCTCCCCCCAATGTCTTCCCAATCATTAAACTTTAAAGCATTGGTTCCTTTAAGGGAGTGGTTCTTAACCTGTGGTCCAGGGACCTCTGCAGGTCCGTGAAGCCTACTTAGGGAGTCTGCGGCTAATTATAAAAGTAAGTAATCTTAGCAGATTATTAAAGTTTATATAAAGAAGCAAAATGTAAAGTTGAAAATTTTTTAAAAGTTCTGTAAATGTGAAGGAAGTTGAAATTGGAGGACAGACATTAAGTTAGTATTCTCAGAGTGATTCATGGGAGCAGTGCAAGTGCATAAAACAGAATACAGTATGTATGATGAGTGGCCTCAGTTGAATTTAGAAAAGCTCCAACTTACCCATTAATAATACATTTTTTTATATTTGTTTGTGAATTAAATAGGATATTTAAACATTTGTATGTCTGTTTGATGAATGCTTGTTTGAGTATTGTTTGTGTATCGTTTTGCGGTTCAGATCATTGGAAATGCATAGGCCTGGGTCTCTGTCTTCCAGTAACGTCTCAGTGGGGGTTCCCGGTTTGCAATAATGATTAGATGGGGGTTCCCAGGTCCCAGCAATGATTAAGTGGGGGTCCACAGAAGTCAAAAGGTAAAGAACCACTGATTTAAGGAACACAGACTGCTTTGAAGAGTAAAAATCCTGCTTGGGAATGTAAATACGGAGATGGCAGTTTGCAGTTTCTTGCAGGCCACCACCCATGTATTTGTAGCCAGTCACACAGGTTCGTAATCATAACCTGCTGATTAATATTTATCAGGCTGGTCATTCTGTGATTCCCTTGTTACTGGAGAATTTATGACATGACCTATTAGTAGCTTGGTCAAATCACAAAATTACAAAGAGGTCAGCAAAGGTTGGTAAGCAAATCAGGACCACTAGTTGCGATCTCTCTGTATGTACATCCCTCAGAGTCTTCAGCCTTCCTTAGGAAAAGCAATCATGGAACTCCCTACAATATGCAAGCAAGTATAAATTGCAGTAACAGACTCCCACATATTTGGAAAGGTACAGGACTAGCCTTTGCACTTGGAACCAAAAATAGCTGAAGTGTTTTCGGAGCCCATCTCTGAGTCCACCAATGACCTCCTCTTTACTGATTAAGTAAATTTAATAGCTGCCCTAATGCATGTCTACTTTTACCCTCATGGATCTGGCTCAATCTATCACAGAACAAGTTTTTTGTAATCTTTAGCATTTTGCCTCAGTTGGTATCCAAGGAGGGGGCTTTTGTCTGAACGACAGAGGTCAGCTCACCTATTGCTCTTTCTGTGGGCATGGGGACACCTTGGCGGCTGGGTCTTCCAAACTTTCTTTGACCGCATTCCGCAATGGTTTCTCCTTTTGACACTCTAGGGGGATTGAAGCAGCCGGCCATTCCACCTCCTCTTCAAAACAAGCCTGACTACCTCCTTACTCTACTCACAATAGGGTGGGCGTGTAGTATGAGGGCATTGCTCAATTTCTCTCCAAGTGGCAGACTATTGTCTTATGTCTTTGGGTCCTGCTATCTGTTGCTGGGTACTATATAGATTTTTGGGCTCCATGGTCAATCCAAATGCCCCCACCCTATCAGTTTTTCCTCTAGAAGAGACCGTCCTAGTCAGTTAGGTCTTGGGAATGGTCAAAGCAGGTGCCTGCACTCCTGCCTCCTTGAAGGATGACTTTGTTAGCTTGCTCTTTCTTGTGAGAGAAAAGGAGAAAGGTTGCAGTCGTAAATCTTTGCTCCCTCAGCCACTGATTTTTCAACACTATAAAATGGAGATTTACACCTTGAGGGGCTCTCTTCTTCTAGATGGCTAAATACTCAGACTCAACCTGAAGTATGCCTACTTTTCTATTTCTATCTGTATTATTAAGGATCTTCTACCTTTCCTACATTTCCAGTGGAGGAGCCTGATGTGGCAGTTTCACTGCCAACCTTTTAGCTATCCTCTGCTCTTTAGTGCTGCATTTGTGTTCTCCCATTAGTGACAGCTCACCTTCACTCTCAGGGCACCCACCTTATTATAATGCAACAGTGCCCCAGAAGCTTTTCTCAACACCTGGATTTCGCTGTTTCTCTTCTCTATGAACTGGGGGTTCTGATCAACTTCACAATATCCTCCTCTACCCCATCTCAAGGGGTGGGCTGCTTACTATTCCCCATTAATACCAGGTTGTGTTCTCTCACGCTTCCTGGCCCTAAAATGGTGGATGCTCAAATCCTCTCTTTCAGTCCACGGTCTCCCTCTGAGGTCTCTGGTGTACTTAATCAGTTTCTTATCTGCCTCTATCCAAGCAATCTTACTCACTCCTTTCCACTTTCAGGCTCTTCAGCACTGGAAATCCACTTATCTCCATAATGAATTCACCTATTCAGAACCCATTGCATTGGATGACACATCTCGCTATTAACCTGTCTGGTTACCAGACAAAGAGATCTAAAATGGCAAAGCAATCTCGGAGTCTTTCATGAACCTTATAAATGAATTGGATGCCAGTATCTCCAGCTGGGGAGCTAACTTTTGGAGTGTGCCCAACAAGGGAAAGTGGTCTTAGGCTGATAAATGTCTTTGCATCAACACACAGGAGTGGCTTGCCAACAGTTTTGCTGACAAGAGCCTAGCCAAGCAGAGGTTGTGTGGTTGTGTTCTCTGGAGGATATGCACCCTCATTGCAGTAAGGTATGTCAACAAGCTTAAAGGTGCAAGTTCGAAATCAATATCAGACTACTCCAAGAACCTTTGGGAGAACTCCCTCTGCAGCAACTTGGCAGTTATGGCAGAATATCTTCCTGGTCTGTCTTGGCCTGTCCAACCTCACCCCAGATTCATACTCCAGACAACTTAGGTACTCGAATGACTAGAGGTTGATACCACAGTTCTATCACATGTTCTTGTCACCTCTGAGGCCTCTGAGACCTGGTCCTTTTTGCATCCCATCTATAGGTCAGCTTCCTTGCTTTGTGTAATCGTGCTGGGTCAGGAACCCTGGGCAACGGATGCCTTCTCTAAGGACTGGTTTCATTTTTATCTTTTTTCTTTCTGCCATTTGCCATCTTTCCATGTTGCCTCCCTTTTGTGTGATATTTGCTCCGGAACCTCATACTGATAATCCTCAAATAGTCTTCCCACACCTAGTTACCTCATCTTTTGGAGCTGGCCAGGACCTTTCCTCTAAAGTATACAAAAAAGCGATAGATGGAATGGTTGAATTAATCTCAGCCACTGGCAAATACTCAGGCCGCATCCAAGTCCATAGTTAATTTGCACACCATACCACCTTACTTTGGACCCACCCATATGCTTTATACTTTAGTGTGATGACAATTCCTCAGCATCTTAAACTCTTCAAAACCCTCCTTCAGGATCCTCTGGTCGCCGTCCCGTCCTAGTACTTTGGGGTCTCCTCACATGGGTAAACTTTGGGGATCCTGTAGCTGCCAGACCTCTGAGGATCTTGTGATTGCTAGGCCTCCTGGTAATCACTGTGGGTTTGGTCCATGAGTCCAGGGTTCCAGGAATTCAGTGCATGTATCTACATGGTCAGTCTGGCTTTGCAGGTGCTTGGGGTGGTGTCTGGATACCATTTCTTCCTCTCCTACCTTTTTAGTCAACTTCCCTTTGGATATCTTTGATAGAGGCCCACCAGCAGGACCATCAACGGGTATTGCTCAGTGATTACTGCACATCTTTCCCTCTGCAACTTTTTATCAAACGATAAGGATTCTCTTGTATGCCAGCTGATGAAGGGCTCCTGCCTAAGTAGACCCCTCCCCCCCTTGCTACCCTGCAATATAGGGCGTATTTCCAGTCTTACATTTCTTGGTCGAGAAGGCCAACAATTCATTTTCTCTTTGGGACTTCTCCATTAAACTTGCTTCCCATCTCTGCCTCATATCTTGGATAATGATCTATAAGACAGCAATACGAAGGGCCTTCCCCGTTTCTGTGCTAATTTCTATCCTGTTAGGGCCTTTTCAACATTTCAGCATGGAGTACGATGGGTTCCTGTTCCCTTCTTTGTCAGCAGTTCTTTTCCTTTCCTTCCCTGTACATTATCTTCTGCTTGCAAAAGTACATCTCCAGGGCATCGTGACTCAGTTCCCTCTTTCCACTCAGCTCCACATCTCCTTTTGGAGCACTTAAATCTTTCTTCTGTCTGGCCCTGGTCTGCGGGGTCGGGGAGACTGTGCCTTCCATAGGATTCAATATCTCCTCCCTTGGTAGTCACTTTACTCGTGGAGCTGTGGCACCCAATGTTTTCTTTGCTGGTTCAGGTTTATAGGATTTTTACAGACTGCATATTGGTCTTGTGCAACTACCTCCAAAACATTTTATTCTCAGAAGCTAGTGGAACATTAGGCTGACCGAAATCCTAGTTGTGCTTTAAACATGCATATTGTACCTACTTATTTATTGTCTTGCCACAAAATGAGGATTTTCTTAGCTTTAGTGCAGAGGAAATCTAAGATTATATTAAATACAATGAGGTAAATATAATATCCTTTCCATCCTTCCAAGTGAGAATGGTAGCGTAGTTGGTTATCTTCCTTATAATGCAACTTGCTTTCTTATTCTTTGCAAATGGCATGCTTTCTTTTGTTCATATTTCTTCTTTGAGGGTTGTCTCATCTTTCTTCTCCAAAATGAATTCCCCATCATCCCTTGGTTGAATACATTTTTTCTCTGGATGCCCTCTTGACCACGACCAACTACTTCAAGAGACCGTCATAAGCTTTGAGTTCTGGGCCTTCGTTTGCAGTAACAGAAGTGGATATTTGGTAAGACAACCTCTTATGGACATGTGCATTGATGTAACGTACTCCTTTCACATATCTCTATTTCTGCTGCTGAAATCAGTACTAAATAGGTTTACATATTATACTCACCTCATGGTCTTATAAAATCTTAAATTTACTCAGCTACATGCTAGGAAAATCCCCTTTATCAAATGGTTGGTCCCGGTAATGGCACAGATGAGCTAAGCCAAGGTAGACTGGATTGCCGCCCAGAGTTATTACCAATTGGGGAGATTAAGTTTGGTGTTCCATCCAATCACTTTTGGGGGTGTCTAATTATATCTCTCTAAGTAGGAGGAGTAGGCCCTGACATGGATCCAGAGATGGCCATAGGACTCCGACTGCACATTGCTGATGATGGCCAACAAGGCTGAAACCTGTTTTAGTTTGCCTTTGTTGTTGTTCTGTGGGAACTTAGCCTTGCAGTTCAGTCTGAACCATTTATTATGTGGCTAGCCAAGGCTCATTTTCATGTTTTTGGTCTATGCAATTACAAGCTGAAAAGTGATGGACTCGTAAGCATCCTACTGTGATTATCAGCGGAGATTAATTCAAGCATTCCACGCATTACTTTGTGCACCAAGTAACTCTCCATAGGTAGGAGGCGAATCTTCAGACATAGTTCCTAAGCACACTGCGGCAAGGGACTGAAGTTTTACTCCACTGATGCAGCCCCACAAGGTCGAAACAGATCCGTGATTACTTGTGTTGCCATTCAAAAGGGAACTGGCTGTCTGGATCGTTCTTTATGGGGCAAGGCCAAGACTGAGTTGGATGTGGTTGGTCTCTTTCTACAATGGAACAGATGAGCTAAAAAAGGTGGACTGGAATGCTGCCAGAGTTATTATCAGAGGCTGAGATTCATTGAAGCATTTCACCCATTGCCTTTTGTACTGTCTCAGTGCAATTTCATTATGGCATGTAGCTGGGCACATATAACTGCCTCTACTACAACAGGCTACAAACCATCAAGAAGATCTGCCTATGCCTCCCTTTGTACAGCTTCAAAACCCTGGATATCACCTTGACCATGGTCAATTTGGAGAACTACAATAGACCCCAGCGAGATTTCTATTGTATTCTCTCCCCTCATGTATAATAATCAGCTATACAACTTGCATATTAACCTCCTCAGATAGTACAGACCTCACACTACCAGCACCAGCTCAGCTGGTTGTGAGCCAAACAAAGTACACTCTTCAAACACCTCATCCTGAACTTTTCTGCTTTGCACCTACCAAAGTCCTGCCACTATAAAGTGCAACCAGGGACGCTTGACAAGTGGCGACACTATGAGACGAAGAGCCAACACACAGGTCTCAAAAAGTAGGTACGAATGGAGCACATTCTTTTTGCGAACAGTCTCTGATTTTACAATGTGACCTTTGTACTAATCGATCATGTCACAAAATCTATTTGTGACTCACTGTGATTGTCTAGAAACTCAGGGATGGTGTCCCTGTATTTGTATTGTCAAACGGGAAACTTTTTTTTTAATGAGCATCCTGTGTTTCTTAAGGTTTCTGTGGGAGAACACGGGTTCAAGCAGGTAGTCATCCTGTGGACCAAAGCCTGCTTCGCCTGATGTTGCCTGACACAATGTTGCGAATCATTAGCACCGCTTTTGAAGTGTCAGTAACTGGTCAATGGTTTGGAACTGCAATTATGGCCGCAACCAGTTATACAATCCAACACACATCGGAATTAGGAAGGGAGGCCCCTTCACAGCCTCTCCTAATTGCAAGTCAGAATAGATCGCGAAATCTGTTTTGCGAGTGGGAAAGACCTTCCTAACTTGCAAAATGGAATTAGTACATTGCACGAAACACATTTTTGAGATTGAAAACCTTGTGATTTGTAGCTCACAGGGTTTGCAAATCCAAAAGTGTTTAATTTCTTACAATATACAGCGGTGTAAATTGATTATCATGTTTCATAAAGACTGCAATAAGAAGGTGTTTTGCAAAAACAATGCCTGGAATGAAACGAATGAGTGGGAAATAATTTATATCAAACTGAAATTAATGCCTCAAGAAAACAAGTGTTCCCAGGTCAAAGAAGCAGTAAAACTATAGCTTTTTATTAGGGACTGTAAGAAATTGGATTATTATTCAGGGCGGATGACTTCCCCCCTCGAAGAATAATCACAAACCTGGTCAGTGTGAAATGTCAAAGTCACTAAATTAACCCAAGCTCAACCCCCTGGTAACTATGGCACAGAGTAGACAGGCTTAACTTAGGGCAATGAGCAAATTATTTGTGCAGCACCAAAACAGTAATAAAATGAAAATGCCGAAAAATAAAAGCTCTCAAACTGTATTAGAATAATAGAGTGAAATCTAATAAACAAAATGACACCAAAATGAGAAAAATTCAATACAGGGAACCGGTGATATGAATTTTTAATCTTTTAAGTAGGAACAGCGCCCCCCAAAAAAACTGCTAGGCACCAATGATGGTCGCAGTAGACTGGGACCTAGGCACAATTTCAGGCTCACCATGATGGAACGCGAGTTGAGTACACCAACCAGGTTGGTCCTGGTAAATAGTTTTCTTTCTTACTTAGTCTAGAATGTTTTAAGTCCTACTCCACCATAGGAGTACACTTCTAAATCCCCCAGGACCTCAGAGACTCACAGGGTGTCAGGCAGAGGACAACAACATGGTCCAGTCCAAGACCACTGGTCAGTTGAGTACTTCCAGGAAAAGGACTCCTGCAGCTTGCTGTCTCCTTGTAGCCACACAGGAGGTCAGCCAACTGACCCTTGGAGTCGACTTCTTTGTACTGGGTACAGGATTTAGCAGGTCCCATCCTTCAGGCCTTCTCTCAGGTCACAATAAATAACACATGAGGTTAACCCTGTAATATTCAGAATCTGGGCTATTGATATATGTAAGTTGTACAGTAATTCTGTTGGAATAAAATTCTTCAGCAGACATTTAACATTTCTCAGGAGACTAAAAATAGTCCCCTCAAGCATTTTTAGAGAAAGAAAATAGGTACACACTAATTCACACACAGAAAATGTATTATCTATAACAAAACAATATATAAATGTTATAAGGGTGTTCCACAAGGTGAGCGGTGACCGCACAGTGTTTGTGAAAGTGACAAGATAGACTTCTACATGAACTAAAAGCTTGATATACTTAAATACAAATGGCCATAACATTGAGATGACTGTATGCCAATAAACATTTAGTTTAGTATATATTTGTTAGCAAGCTCGTGTGATTCTTGTCACTTTCACAAGCAATATTTATTTTGCTCGTGAGAAATGTTAATTCACTTCTTAAGAATTTACCTCGGGCAGAATCACAAAACAATATCCTCTTAGGTCACAGGCAGCAGGTCTAGTCCTCTTCTAATCTTCCACAGGTCCAGCAAGTGTTTTGAAGTGGGTGCCTGTAGATGCCACATTTATGCCTGGCATGAGTGAGTGGGTGGAGTGACTCCTAGCCCCTCCTTAACCAATGGGGTAAAAGTCCCTGGGACCAACCACTACTTACTTTTTCAGTAGTGGTTTACCTTACTGCCAACAGGCCCAAAACGTAATTTTTCAGGGAATTTTCAAGCTGGCGAAAGTCTTCAGCCACACTGAACTTGAGCTCTGAGGAGAGGAGGTGAAGAGTGTACTATGGTAATCCTAGTGCCCTTTCACATCTAGCACTAAAATCCAGTTTGGAGCAGGTACTGTAAGCGCAACAAAACCAGCAACAGAAGTCTGGCAGATCAAAAGCAGGGTCCTCCAGCAACTAGTGGATACCAAAGAAATGTCTTGGCATTCTGTCCTCTCTCTTTCAAGTGCACCCCAAGTTTTAAATGTGAACCCAAAGACAGAAGTCTGGTAGGACATTACAAGCCTCGAAAATAAAAATGTTACCAGACCTGCAGGTCTAGTGACTTGAATAATCTACTCGACCTAACTGTAATGCTCTTGAACCATAAACTGGTGTCAAACTGTTTGTTCCTAGGCAAAGAGTTTATTTCCCGAGCTTCCTTTTTCTTCATGATCACATATGACAGCACCTTCAAATATGTGAGTTCAGCATGTCTGCTGTCAAAATAACTCATTTGGTTTAAAAGACAAAACTTTTGTTCCATATATGATAGGAATCTATCCCACATATAAGGTGTACATGACCCATGACTTGTCTCTTCGTTCACTGATAGCATTGCCATCAGCACGGGGGTAGGAATGTTTCTCAGTTCAAGATTGAAAACCCACTTTTAATACATGTATTACAAAATCATTATGTCATTTACAGGCAGCACATTTTTCATTGAAATGGGCACACAATTTCCCACTGACATGCAGTTTTACTGATAAAACTAGATAGCGTACAAATAATGTGTGGAAATTGGGTTTCAGGAAATATTTATCATTTAAAGATCACCAAGAAAAGTGTTCTGATTTGTTTCCGACCTATTACAATCTTTGTTTTCATCACACTTAAGAATTACAAAACAATTTGCTTTCTTAACTGCTGATATATTTTGAAATATTTGTACAGTTAATTTCAAACTATTTACATGCGTGTTAGAGAACAAAAACTGACACCTTACAGCTTTTCATTTCCAACTCCATGTACCCCAACACGATAGTCAGACAGTTCACTTTACAGAATCCCCTAACTTTGTAGTCAGAGAAAGAAAAGTAAGCACCAATATCCAAGATAAAAAAAAGCAGCCATTTGTTTAAAAAAAAAAAAAAAAGACATGCGCTGATACTTGACCTCTGTTTTTGAACGCCCTGCAAATGTGACAAGATCAAAACAAGATTTTAAGGCATCTTTGTTACTCATTCACTTTCTAAATGAACAGAACACCTGTTTTTTGCCAGCTCAAGCTCTGTCACCAGAATGGGTCAGTGAGCCCTAAAATTATCTCACCCTGATTTAAAATGACTCACCATAGCTATTGGGAGAGTAGATTTTTTGAGTCCTGCAAAATCAGGGTCCATCAGCAACTGGACAGGGGATCCACAGGAACGGTCTTGGGATCCTGTTCTCCCCCATTGTTACATGTGGCTCAACAGACCTGTCAAGCAGGTTTTAACACTGTGCTGGTAAAAGGAGGCACACAGCCCCCCCCGAATATTCTGCTGAACTCAGAGAAGTCATCTCTGCCCATTCAGGTCAGCCTATTGTTTGCTCCTGGGAGCATGTCACACTTTTTTCACACCTATTTATGGCTAATAACTGGCTGGAAAAAACTGAAGAACTAATGCAAATGACTCTCCAGGAACTTCAGGCAATGAAAAGGTAACTTTCTAAAAGTTTCTTTTCTTTATTAATTAGTATAAATCTAACTTCACAATTGAATTGGATTTTATTATCTGTTAATATAGCTGTTTCATTATATTTCTAGCTGGTCCCAGTCCCAAGATACAGTATTAGTATTTTAACCTGCAATAGTTTTTTTTTATTAACATAGGACAGCTAAGCCTAAGACAGTGAAAATAGATTATTGGGCCTCATCACTGTAGGAACGTTATGATATTAATTTTCTACATGTCCAAAATTTAAATATCACGCACCCTACCTCGAGGGCTAAAACACTTGCATAGGAGTGACTTAATAATATTTAAAAGCAAGGTTTTTCTTCTGTCAAAATAGGGTCATTTTGACAAATCGAGCTGCAGGTTTAAAACTGAAGCCGTCAGGCTACAATGGTAGGCCTTAGGCCATGTTTGCACTGACACTGTAGTGGATGGCAGAATACGTGATACAGTCTACTAGTGGTGTTTAACTTCCAGGCCCTAGATATACCTTGCCCCATATACTATGAACTTATAGGTATGTTAAATATACCAATTAGCAGTATGCCAATTTGCCCATGTTGAAAAGAGGGAGCACAGGCACTTTACTATTGGTTAGCAGGGGTAAAGTGTACAGAGTTCTAAAGCCAGAAAAAATATAGGGTCCAGCAAAAAGCAAAAAAGTCTGAGTTAACCACGAAGAAAAGGTGGATTTCCTACAAGGACCAATGATTCTTTCCTAGAGAATGAAAGTTTCATATGGTGCTGATGGAGCTCATGGAGCATCCCAATCATTTATATATTAACTGATCACACAACACACAGGGGGAGTTTTCTCTTTCGTGCCTGCTTACGTGCGATGCCCAGGCATGCCACTCCATTAAAAAAAAACTCCCACTGCGAGGCTAATTCTTCTGGACCGTGGCGAATGGTTGCATTTTCTCTGCAGAACGCCCACACGGAACCAGCTCAAGACCAACAGCTATATACAGACAGCCTTGCTAACCAACAAATGCTATGTGGTACAGCTTAGATATTTCCACCTGGACAAATAAATTTAAATCTAAATCAGTAAACATCTTTATTTAGCCGAAGCTTAAAATAATGTATGGATGAAGATACATTAGATTCAACTAGAATTGTCTCCATACTGTAGGTCATTCATCCTGCGTTTGTTCCAAACACATGATAAACAATATTTGAGACCGCAATTTCTATATAGGGATCCACTGTCCTGTTTCTCTTACAGAATCCAACCTGTACCTCTGAAAATAAATACTTTCTCTTAGTAATCTTAGAAATTACATCTTTTCCATGTTGAACTTCTTGGGAGAAGACTTGCTCCTTTTCAAGTAGGATTTATCTTTTTACTGCACAGTATAGACTTAAACCTTCAGCTCAACACTTTGTCATATCAAGATGGTGCAATCTGTGATAGCATAGATGTTTTTGATGCTTTAATTATGTCCTTGCCCCTCTGGAGAGAGCGAGACAAATAATTTCCTCTTAGAGGGGTTATATACAACCTTCCTACTTCTTGTAGGGATTTATGGAGAGGTGAAAAATCAATCTTCGTATAAGACTGCCACATCAGTGTTGGCAGGCATCCATTCAGGAGCACTAGAAGCAGGGTGTGTCATCACGAACCCTTTAGTACGCTTGTTCTCAGATAGATCATTCTCACCCACAGGTGACACAGACTGGGGCCTAAGGAAAGACTAGGAATGGAGTGTCAGTTAGCCGGTGACAACTACAATAAAAAGTAAGGTTTATGACACATATAGTTAGTTGGAATGCTGCCCAAATTTTCCCATAACCTTTGGTTAGCACAAAGAGGAGTCCTTTATCAGGTACTTTTTTGAACCGTCTATTCTGGTTTATAAAAAGGCAAGGCGGGCCTCATTTTGAGCCTGGGAAAACACATTTTTATGTCTGGTGTCACATCTCATTCCATCTTTTGGGAAAAAATATTCCCATGTTTCCATGCATTGTAAAGAACTGGTTTACCATTACATACAGACATTTTGTGGTGTACTATGAAACACAGCATGGAAGTACTTAGGCACCAGGTGCATAAATAATGACCTTACAGAACAATAAATAAATGCTTTATACGATGACATGTGATGAGATTCATCTGGGTCAAGATTTGTTTTTTTGCTCCCAGGAGGGCATCAGGAAAGACACCGGTGTTAATAAGCCATTAATAATGCTGGAGTGCTCTACTGTTGAGTGACTTTACTATACTAGAGGCACAATTACACCTTTGTGTGACAAGGTCTTGAGTTTAGTGAGGTTATCTATTAGGTCTGCAATGAAGAATGGCTTGAAGGTGAACCATATGGGAATGTTGCACAGTGGGTTGTGGATGCGTGTGTAGCCAGATTGATGTTTTTAAAGTGGTTTGTCATTTTATTTATCTTCTGTTTGAAGAATGATTGATCACACTGAATTTGTTTGCTAATAAATATTTGGAAGGGTTCGGAAGGGGAATGACCAAGTGCCTGATGACTTTTATTGGTGGCATCAGAGACTTCAGTTTTATAGTAGGCCGCTCTGGCTGTGAGCACGAGTTTCCTGCAGGTGCAGTGGAGAATGCTAAGCTGTGCGGGGATTTATTGTATTTTAATTTTAGGAAATTTAATTTCACATTGTTGCATGGACCTTTTGCTACTTGTGATTTCTTGGACATACCATGGGGTGGCTGGCTTCACATAGATCTACGAGTTGGGCATCTATGTTTCAAAGACTGGACGCAATGATGATTTCTCTCAGACCCTTCTTGACTGCCTGAAGAAACAACTCCTCCCAGTAGCTGCAATGCCAGCCTGCACTTTGTATACATTTGAAAGGTGTCACCGGTCTCAAGAGGTCCCAGTTAGAAGAAGAAAAACACACAAAGGGCTCCTAGGTGATATTGATAGTTTATATATTGAATAGGCTGAGCTTTACAAAAGTTGAAAACCAAGACACCAAAACTACCATGTATCAGGAATTTGAGGAAGTGTCTAACCAACATCATGGGCAGGGATTACACAATCTTTGATGGGAGAACACGGAGAGCTCTAGGGCAGAGGCACAGTAGTCTACATCTCTCAGATGTACTTGCAGATAACAGCAGAAAAGGCTGGAAGGTGGGCTGCAAGCAGTGGAAGAACAGGCAATGGAGTTAAGTTCAAGAACTAGATCGCTAACCTTCTAGACGCAGGGGTCTTCAATCTGTGGCTAGATTTATACTAAACAAAGAAGTTTGGGGTAATCAGTTTCTTAATTTATATTTGCCCAAATCTTAAAGTCCAGGAAAGTTCTCAGTCAAAATACAAGTTCTCCTTTTTAGGTCGAGCCTAGACAGCGCATGCGCTGTCGCAAGACCTGTAGTAAACATTATTCGGAGTGTAATCCCGCCTGCCGCTTGGCATTGGCTCACTCCTCCGTTGCTCAGCTTTCCTGGGTCATTATTTGCTCGTGCTCCCCAGACGTCACTTCTGTTTATGGCAGGCAGCACCGACCAAGTACAGTTTTGTTTCGCTGCAGGGCCGTATTTTTTCATAAGGGACTACTTCATTGGTTTTTTTTTTAAGCACCATGGCGCCTGGTTCACCCGTAGCGGCCCACGCCTTTCTTTTGTTTACTCTATTTTTTTAAACAGTGTATGTTTTTTTTTTTCTGACAACGCGGTACGACGGTAATGGCGCCTGTGCATCTTCTTTTTAAAATGTGTGGCTCGCAATGGCGCCTGTGTTTTTTTTTTTTTATTGCGGGTTACGTTAACACAAAATATATATATTTATTTTTGCAGTGCGGGACGCTTTAAGAATAGCGTCCGCGCGGCAAGCTTTTCTTCGGCTTTTAATACGCGCACACTAGGATCCCACTCTATCCGGGTCAGCCGACACTGCCTTACAGCCCCCCTCCATGCCGATTCCACAACAACAAGAGGGCGTGAGGCACAGGATGGAGCGCGCATGGCTCTGAGCAAGCCCCCCCTAAAACAGTATTCACTGGTTGGAGGCTCCTGGGGACAATGGCGTGCTAGTATAGGGACGCTGATCACAAACCCAGCGAAACCCAATGAAGATCCCGATGGCTAGCCATACAAGGTTGTGGGAACGTACATCAGGTTAGTAGTATGATGGTATTTAGTGTGGACTGCAGTTATTTCCGTGTACGGTATATCTTGTTTTTCTTCTTTCCTTTCTCTTTCCGCCCACCGCTCGGTTGCCCCTTCGGGCAAAAGTTTAAACAGTTTCATAAGCATTTGTAATGAAATAAAGACATTTTTATGCTAACAAAGTATACTATCTGAATATACCTTGTGTATACTTGCTAGTTCCTCGTAAGTGCAGCTGAATGGCTGAAGCTGAGTGGCACCGACTCTAGCTCCACGCAGAGCACTCTGTTGCTGTACCATGTTCCGATTACTGATTCCCGCAGCCGAGCAGCCGGTCCCTACTCAATGCCCCCTTCCCATCTTGTTCGGCTGCTCCACCGTGGATGCAGTCACCTCCGAATGGGATGAGTGCATGAGGGTGGCCTTAACGCAGCTGCTGGGGCTTCAAACCCCCCGCCTGCAAGAGACTGGTGATCTTGGTAAGCTGGGTCCCCTTCGCCGGGAGAGATAGGTGGTTGTGTTATATGAACCAGAGAGGTTTTAATGGGTGATTGAATTGAATCTGAATACTTCATAGGAAAACGCCATCACGTGACTTTTTCTTGCACTTCCTGGTATTGATACATGGTAATGGGGATAGTGGCGTCACCCTTTTGTGCACTCGGCAGACAGGGTGATGTCTTCTTGGAAGTGGTGTGCTCACAAATGGACCAGCTATGCCACTCCTCCTTGAGCAATGAAATATTCATGGGGTAATACTTGCAATGGCCACTTGCTGATAAGGCTAGATTGCCCCACAAAAATTGAAGGTGATGGTCAAATTCGCAAAGCACTTTGTCTCCATGACTTATTTTAAAAACGTGCACCCACTCAGCTCCTAGATTGTGGAAGGCCCCTTGGACATGGATTTGGGATTGAAGGGGAGATGCACGGCCCGGGGTCACAGACAGCGCAGATGTCAATGCTGGGGTACATCATGGCGGGGGTCACTGAGTGCGGCGGAGGTTCCACGGTGAGAGAATGGACGGAGGGCTGAATCTAGTGCACTGTTGCATGCAACACGGAGACACCTCTTTCCACGTGTCTCTTCTCCTATCTCCCTCTCTACGTCCCTCTCTTTTTCTCTCTCTTCTAACTCTTCCTCCCTATGTGTCCATGTCGCGCTCTCTCCACTGCAGTCTTTTTACACCTCTCTCCCATTACTGTCACACAGTCACTTCCTCTTTCTCTCACCCCCTTTCTCTCGATGTCTGTCTCTCACCTCTCTCACACACCTCTCCTCCTTCCTTTTGTCCCTCCACCACTGTTATCCCTCTCATACCACCTTCTCCCTACCCACCTATCACTTCTCTCTTTCTGCTTCTACTTCCCTCTCTCTCGTTGTGGTTTTCGGGGCTGGATTATTAAGAGTCACGTGGAGTTAACACGAAACTGACAAGGTACCAGCTTGTGGATCACACAGGACAAACAAGCATGTGCACTGCAACAGGTCTCGCATTTACGCAAGATTGAGCTATTGGCATTGTAAATGACAATGCCTTTTATTTCTGTTTTGGTTTTTGAAACAGAAATTAAACACATTGTCATTTACAATGCCAATAACTTAAACTCGCGTAAATGCGAGACCTATTGCATTGCAAATGCTTGTTGGTAATTGTCTCTCCTTTCATCTCTTTGCAGATGGTAGGAAAAGATTCCCATCTCCATGCAGCATCCCTTGCTTAGTCACAGTACTCCTAGACTGTGGCAGGCTTGTAAGTTCTGCTGTCCCCTGGAAGCATCCACCACTCCTCAGTCCGAGCTTCAGGATCTTCCACTCCTTCACTAATCAGTGGCTCCTCCCTCTGATTCTCCGTCCCCGGTCCAGACTTCCTGTTCCTGGTTCTGCCGCGCTCCCGCCTTCTTCCCCTGGACACTACCTGTTCTCCCGTACTTTAGTCAGTTTCCTTTTTTATTCCCTCTTGTCCCACTCTCTCTTACTGTGTCTCGCAGTTTTTCTTCACTGTCTACTCTATTTTGTCCTCTCTCTCCTTCTAGTTCCTTTGCAGGACCAATGGTGGAGCCAGCATGCTGAGGGATCTATTTTCCAGGTAAGTATCCCACCCTACATTCCTTTGTGTACTTACTTCTGGGTCAGGTGAACCATTTCTGTGGCAATGTAGGCAGGAAGGTATTTGAGCATTCAGAAGCTGCCTAGCAACTTCCCATTGTCTTGTGGCTTCCTGAATCGTCTACATCGGTACCATCTTCTGATCCCTTCATGTTTGATTTTCACTTTTCTGGTTCCCTCGTGTTAGTGAGATTAGGCAGGATTCTTGTTATTTTGCTTTTTTGAGCCATTTATCCATTTTTTCACTAGCTTTCCTGGCATCCTGGGTTCCCAAGCCTGGATCCTAGATGGTGTGGGGCTCAATAAAGAACATTTCGCCAAGGAGTTTGGTAACAAAAGCTCAATGCTAAATTGTGGGGTACGTTTCTTCTCTGTAGTTGTTCCCCTGCTACTTGTTTGCCTGTAACCAAGATTCATATCTTTGCGGAGCCTGCAAACTCCTCGCTGATCCAAAGAAGCAGGGGAGTGGCATCTGTAGGTCTCTCTCTCTCTCTATCTCTCTCTCTCTTCCCCCTTCGCCTTTATATTTACTCATTCTTCCTGATTGATATGTGTTTGTCCTTCCCATTGGCAGAGAGGGAGAAGTGGGAGATTGTACCAATTTGCTCAAGCCTTACACCTTCTCAATCAATTAATTAATCAATCAAGGATTTGTAGGGTACATCAAATCACACATGAGGGTCTCTTGGTGCTGGAGTTGCTAGCTGCTACATGGTGATCTGTTCATTCGAACAGCCAGGGTTTGAGTCCTTTCCTAAACTGCTGGAGTGATGAGGTGGGTCTGAGGTACAGGGGGAGGTCGTTCCAAGCTTTTGCCGGCAAGTGTGAGAAGAAGCGTCCTCCGCTGTTGCCTCAGCGGATCCGGGAGAGGTCTGCAAGGGAGAGGGAGGCGGATCGTAGGTGTCTGGTCGGCTGGTGGAAGGTCATGTGTTTGTTGATATACGCTGGTCCTTTGCTGCGCAGGGCTTTGTATGCATGGGTCAACATCTTAAACTGGCATCTCTTCTGGATCCGGAGCCAGTGCAGCTTCTTGAGGTGGGATGCGATGTGGATTAGTCTAGGAAGGTTGAGGATGAGTCTGGCTGCTGAGTTTTATATTGTCCGTAGTCTCTTCAGGAGGCAATCGGTGATTCCTACATAGAGTGCGTTCCTGTAGTCCAGCCTGATGGTGACGAGGGTCTGCGCAACGGTCCTTCTCGTGTTGAGTGGACAACACCTGAAGATCTTGTGGAACATGCGTAGGGTGTGGAAGCAGGCAGAAGAGACTGCGTTTACCTGTTTCTTCATTGATAGCTTGCTGCCCAAGATGATGCAAAGGTTGTGTGCATGGTCTGTCAGGGTGGGGGAAGGGCCGAGTTCAGCAGGCCACCACGCACCATTCCAAGGAGAGGTACTGTTCCCAGAGATGAGGACTCCCGTCTTGTCTGTGTTGCGCTTGGGACAGTTGTACTTCATCCAGTCAGACATCTGTGGAAGTTAGCTCTGGTGGTGTCTTCTGACAGCGAGAGGATGAGCTGGGTGTCGTCAGTGTAGGAGATGATGTTGAGTCCGTGCGATCTGACGGTATTGGCATGGGGGGGCATGTACGTGTTGAAGAGGGTGGGGCTGAGGGACGATCATTGGGTGGCGCCGCAGATGACTTTCTGAATTCCTTGGTGATCGGTGGGAGACTAATTCTTTGGGTTCTTCGGGTGAGGTATGAGGCGATTCATTTGAGGGCCTTTCCCTGGATTCCGATTGTGTCGAGTCTGTTGATCACGATGTGATGGGAGACTGTGTCAAAGGAGGCTGACAGGTCCAAATAGATGAGGGCTGCCATTTCTCCGCAGTCCAGGAGGGCCCTGATGTCTGCATTCAGGGTTGTCTTGGTGCAGTGGTTGGCTCGGAATCCGGATTGCGAGGTGTCCAGGAGGTTGTTGTGTTCCAGGTGTTTGGTGAGTTGCCTTCTCCAGAACCTTCGCTGGAAAGGGGAGCAGGGAGGTGGGCCGGTAGTTCTTTGGTTCTGCTGGATTGGCGGACAGTTTCTTCAGGAAGGGCCTCACTTCAGCATGTTTCCAGTCCTCCAGGAAGGAGGTTAAAGTGATGGAGGTGTTCAGGACTTTTTTGAGCTCGTTGCCAATTGTCTTGCTCTCAAGGTTGAAGGTGTGGTGGGGACAGGGGTCTGTGGGTGCTCCAGAGTGCACGGAGTTCATGATGGAGAATGTAGCTTGAGTTGTGAGAGGGTTGCAATGGGTGAGCAGGTGTTCGGGGTTTGTGTTTGTGAGCAAGCTGATGCTGTCGACAGCAGTGGGTTGGGATTTGATGTTTTCGTAGATAACTGAGATCTTGTTGTGGAATAAGTCCCCCAGGGTTCCACACCGTTCTTGGAAGGGGGTAATGTTGTTCCCAGTTTCTGCAGGGTTGGAGAACTTCTTCACAATGGTTAACAGCTCCTTCCTGTGGTAAGTGCTAGCTTCTATGCGGTCTGTTAGGGCGTTCTTCTTTGTTTCTTTCAGAAGGTGGTGGTACTGGTTGAGTGCTTTCTTGAAGGTGGTATGGTTTCCTATCTCTTTGCTGGTGCGCCACTTCCTTTCTAGCTGCCGGCAGTTCTCAGAGTAGAGAAAGAGTAAGAATCCCGCATATGCTCTTCCAGGCAGGAGAAAATAGTAGGTAAAACAGCTGCAGAAAAAGGGCAAAAATCAAGGACAAAAAGCATTGAGAGCGCAATGTTGGACTGGGAAAGAAAATAGGCACTGGCATAAAAATAAAAGTGGCCCCAATTAGTAAATTAGAAAGCTAAAGAAGTGGCCCATGTTTGAAAATTGGGTCGGTTTTGAATTTGTCAAGACACAATGTTTAAGTGGTTTGAAAGATATGGAAGATTGCATGGATTTAATCTTGCTGCAGGCAATGTTTGTTTTAAAAAATGGCCCAGCAGACCACAAAACAGGCCCACACACTGAACTGGACGAAAAAAAGAGGATTTTAAAGCATTGTGATGCATCAGTCTCAGACTGAAGCCGCCTTGTATATGAATGAAGCAGTAAATGATATCGTAGGAAAAAGCTTAGGCACCTTCTTGAACAGGGAATCTATGACAACACAAACTGGAGCGACAACCATATTGGTTAATAATGGATCAACTTAACAATGCCCACCATCTCAGGGAAAATACTTTTGCTCATTTATGGCTCACACAAGACAGGAAACCAAATATTTGACATTCAGCCAATAATCCATCTGGCATCTCTGATTCTCCATACCCCGAGCTCCTAATTCTGACTCCTCAGCCTGATGTCCTCGATCGCGTACAGACCTGTTAAAGGGAAATGTTTGAGACTGTCATAGGCAGGCCAGCAGTTCCCCCAGCTCGCAGCCCTCCCTGCGCAACAGGTGGGAGGACCTTTCAGAGAGAGGCAGAGTACACAAGAGAGACACACAGCCTTCCAGTCTGTTGCTGCATAGTCAGAGGACCACGTCGTCACCCCCGCAGAATCAAAGCCATTCCCGGGTGAGTTCTGTCTGCAGGTGTAACACTATGTTGATGTTCATTGTGGACTTGAGTGTGTCGAGGAAGTGAAGTTTGTCATTTGTTGAGTCAAGATGTCGTTTGAGGAAGCTGAAGATAAAGTTTTCGATGGATCAGATTGTTTGGTTAGTTGGCTTTGATGGGCGAATGATAGAGAACAGGGCGATATGCTTGACTAAGTGTGTTACTAATTAAATGAGCTATTAATTATAGACTCTCTCAAGCCTCACTCATTGGGTGCAAGTCTCACAACTGCTCATCGTTGATGGCCTCAATGACTTTTGTTGAATTTCATTCACACTTTGAAATATTATTTCTGTCAAAATATTGTCTTCAAGTTCAGAATTATCAATTGATAAGCCTATAAGGCTTGGAGATATCAATGTATAACCACCCCAGTTCTGGCTTGGCCTTCTCAGTCTAACCATGTGTTGGTTGAAAATAATGAGTTAGGTTTGCAGGACTTCATTTTTAATATATTTTTTTCAGTAAAATTTTTGCTCCCTTCACCAACTGTAACAGTGCAGCGTTGTTTCTGTAACCGCACTGTTTTTATTTTGATGTATGAATTTCCTAGAGCAAAAGGGTTCCCAATTGTGTGTTCATATATATTTTGTATATCATTGTGCGCGCAGAGTGTTCATTTTTGTTATGCTTTTATGTAGAACTATGATGATCAGACTACACACAAAACACTGCAGCTTCTGACAAATACCCCCTCATCCTTACTACTTATACATAACAAGCACATAACTCTCGCTTTATTGCTCCAATGCACCTAAATACAGGCATTCACAAATGCTGTTTGATGGGATACATGGACAAATGCTATTTATTACACTAAAGCCTACCCTACTGGCTATGCGAGTGCTGGGAAAAACAGCAAAAAAAAATGATTGCTGTCTGTATAGAATGCATGAAGCGGTTAAAGAATTAAATGTGACAGTGTGATGATGGAGTGCACTCTTCAGATAAAAAATATTGTCCCTCATGCATGCCAATGGAAGGCGGAATAATACACCAAATAGCCAAAAGCAAGAGGTGAGAAGGTGTTAATCCCCTGGGTGGAGCTAAAACCCACTTTATGAATACTTTAAATAATTGAAACCAATCCGTTTTGTAGACCGCTGCGCTGTCAAGCAGTCCTAATTGTTATTAGACAGTTTCAATCGCATAAAGGGTGATAGGAGGAATTCTTGCAAATAGTCTAACCACTGGTAATCACTCAGGGTAACATTCCAACCCATTGTTTTTCATGCGCTGTGCCACTCTAGACAGAGGACTGCCTAATGCACATCAGCACTGACCCTGCACCTCAGAGGAACAGTCCATCCGAAACTACTAGGCTTAGCCCCTTCCAGAAGGGAACACAAGCAACCCCTCCAGAAGGGAAAACAAGCAACCCATGGAACAAAGCTACACCCAACTGACCGAAGAGGCCCAATCACGCCGAAACCAGTTTTTGGTTGCTATGGTCCAGTTCAGAGAGGACCTGGATTGGCAGTTCAAGCTGGACTGTTCCTACTGATTTGTGTATGGCTGGGACTAATGTGAGGTTGCATGGTGTGCACAAGAATGATGGCTTGAAATGCTTCCCCAAGCGATTGCCAGTGGTTAGACTTATTGCAAGCATTTCTCCCATCATCTTTTGTGTGTTAGATTAGAAAAGTGACTTCAGGCTAGATGGTGCCAAGGGAATAGAGCATTCTTAAAAAACCTAAATACCATAAGCTGGTGATTTCATAAAGTGTGCACTTGGAATGAGCGGCAGCGGGCGCTGCTACAAAGGTTCAGGTTTTTTTCATTGGAGTGTCTAAATAGCTGCCTGGAATATGAATTACGACAAGCAATGCATAGGTTTTGAAGCTTACAGCCACTTCTGGTTTGAAGCAAACCCATTATCACAAAGTGGAGTTACACCACCTGCCCTCCCAGTTGGAGGGCAGGATTGCAGCTAATCCGATTCCTCAACAACTGCTGGGGTTTTACTGTCACTGTGAGTTTCCCTTCTGGACCCTGGCTGGAAAGCAGCAGAAGCTTTAATTGCAATCCTCTTTAAGGAGCTCCATGTGGCATTTAAATGTAATACAATCCAGATCAATGGGGCCCCACATTTGGCAGTCCCAGACCTTTGTGTGACTTGCTGTGGGCAGACAGAACTCCATCAAATATTCCATACATTTAGAGGATTATCCATAGGATGTTATTAATTGAAATACGATCATCCATTTAAATGCCTTGCATACAGTTTTTCTTTTATGTTTGCACAGTTAGAGCATACATGCATCCTATCACCACCATACTATGCCACCTACCTACAAACTTCCTGTAACCGTTTCCTTTATGCTGTAACCAGTCAATATAACACAGCCAAACATCTGGTTAACTAGAAAGTGATGTTTTCGCCACTTTCAGATTGCAACCCCTCTTATTATTGGTGATGCAGGACTACCTTCAATTGGTTAATTTAAAGAAGCAATGCTGAAATAAATGTTATTTCTTTAATCGTGGTCAACAAACAAAGCATTGGTCTATTCTTCCACAATGATGCTGCATTTTTGAGAAAACACATTTCTACTGGAACTTATTTCCTCGGACGTCTTTACATTCTTTAGTAGAAGCTGGGTTTTCAGGCTTCTGGGAAAATAGCTTCATGTCACCTTTCTCTGCTGGTATTATATTAATGATATTTAGCTGGCTATGTTAATACCTGTGTGAAAACCCAAGGGGTGTAATAAAGGAAGGCCCTGTGTTGTCTTTAAGGGCCATTGTCAACGACGTAGACCGACCAACCAAGTAAACCGCATTAAAAAAATTGATAAGCAAAGAAATAAGGGGGGGGGTGAGCAAAAATTGTATTTCTAGAATTTCGTTCATGAATCGTGCAGAACACTAGGCCAACACATGTTTTGCGATATATACTTCACTTATTCAGCGCCACTAACAAGTGTGATATTTCTAAGTTACAAAAAAAAACATTTTATTAATTCATAATATAACAAACTATGAGGAATTGCAAAAACACAAATAGGTGAAAACTCTCAGAATCCTAGGAATACAGTTTCATTCTATATTAATTAGTGGCAAACGTGAGAACCATAAGAGTGAGTCCTATTTAAAAGAGACATTAGATCTGTCTCTGGGCAGAGAAAATACTTTGTCTATATTAAATTAGATGTTCTTTCAAAATGCAAGTTGCAGATTGATACGGTATTAGTGACGTTCCAAATGGTTTAAAGGTGAGATGGCGATTCTATAGGGTGCACTGTGCCTCTTATCTAAATGTTACACACATTTGAGCATAGCTTGTGAATCATTTAGCAAGATTATATCAACATTTTTAGATATAATGAAATGTAATAACTAAATTATGTTGTGATATGCCACTAATTCATATAAAATAAAAGTGTATTTTTAAGATTCCAAGTTCTATATCGCTACGTGCACAGTCATACTGAAGACTATGTCCAACGGAAGTTAAGTGCATATGGTTGTTTTTTATTGTTTTAGAAAGGTATGGGTTTTGGTAGTTCACATATATTACTGATTATTAAATTGTTTTTTGTTTGTATTTTAGAAATATCGCACATTAGTTGCCCTGAAGAAGCAAATTATATATCGTAAAATAAGCGCTGGCCTGGTGTTCTGCATAATTCGTGAATGAAATTCCAATAATGCAAATTTTCTGATATATGTTGTGCTCAACCCCCTAGTAGTTTTTGGTTATCAAGCCTTTGGGGGCCATGATTGGCCTACAGCTTTTGTATATTTATGAGGTGGTCTGCCTGAGAGACGTTTTAAGGCCTCATCCACTTCTATAAACTCGCATGTACTGGAGGCAGCCTGAGTAAATTGGAGGTTCATCATCCACCCTGCATTGCAACCAACTCTTTTTTGGCAAATTCACGAGGGCCACTCATTAAATCATTAAAACAATTAATATGCCATCATTGGCAGACATCAGTCAGGCATACAAGCTTAAATACTGCATTTATACTGATGAAATCCAGTTACACATTAAGACTTAGGGCCTGATTACGAGTTTGGTGAACGGGTTACTCCATCACAAACGTGAGGGATATCCTGTCTGCCGTATTACGAGTTCCATTATATTCAATGGAACATAATGGAACTCTTAATAGGGCGGACGGGATATCCGTCACGTTTCTGATGGAGTAACCCGTCCGCCAAACTCGTAATCAGGCCCTAAGACTCCAAATTCACTTTTAGACTAGGATGAAATCTGGTCCTCCTGCTCTCAAGTTACAACAGCCACGAACACATGTAACATTCGACAAGACTTTTCATTTACTCCAGAAAATTGTTACTGCTGTCAAAAGCAGCAAACATGTTCACTGTCAAGCCAAGAAAAATGCCTGCTTATCCAACAAAGAAAAGGCGATCAGTGCAATCAGAGACCAGAAGCTGAAATGTCGTACTTCTATTTACCTAAATAACTCACAAATAAACTATAGTTGATTCAAAGCCAAACAGCTCCACAAATTTTCCTCACCAAAAACATGTGAATCTTCATATCTCTAGTTGTATCAACTTCAAGACAAGTTGCTTAATACAAAAATACTGCTGGAAAACTGGTCCCAGATATCTTCAAGACTGTGTTCATGTTTACAACACTGTAAGATCAGTAAACACACACAATATGTTTTTTTTTTTAAAACACTCCGTCCTTTTAGAAAACGTGTATGGGATTGAAAAGCTCTGGATTCATCACCCTCGCCTGCAGAACAAATCTACTTCAGCTCTCCGACAATTTAGACTATCCTACATTTAAGAAAAGCCTCAAGATAATCCTTTTTGAAGATTATTTAACTTAATATCCCACCATATTTTTGTCTCCCTTGTTTTCTTTCTGCCCTATTTCACCAACTTCTAAGCAGGAGGATTGCCATCTGGTGCAGTACTATGAAGCTGAAAACTTGTTTATGTTAGAACATAACTATATATATTAAAATATGTTACATGTTGCAAAGTCTTACTGTTGCAAAATGAAAATGTGTTTACATAATCCTGTTTTGCCTTGCCTTGTGTGAATCCCATGACATTTTCTTACCCACAATGCCCTGCAAACCTCAAACTTTGCCTAGTTTAACACATTTGAATCATATTTCTGTGACAGAAACTTGAGGATACACAACATTCCTACCACCGAACGTTCCCACACTTCTCTCGATTAAAATGCTACCCCACTTATGTGGCTCGGCCTATGACCCAAGACACAACCGGCCCCAAAACGCGATACCGAGACATCAACATTTCCTGTAAAAAAATATATATATATTGGCTTTGACGATGGAGGTAGCTGTGACGTGTGCACTGGCTAAACCGACACTCCAGGAAACTACTAAACTCAGAAATTTCTGAAAATTAGGCATCTGGGGAAGGCCAGGTTTGTGTGACTTGTGTGGATCCCATGACGTTCTCTTACCTAGAATGCCCTGCAGACCTAAAACTTTGGCTAAAATCACACATTTTCATCACAATTCTGTGAAGGAAACTTCCAGAATCTGTGTGGATCTACACAATTCCTACAACCCAGCATTCCCACACTTCTCACAATAAAAACGCTACTCCACCTGTGTGACTGTGCCTAGCACACACAAGAAAAACAAATCAAATCATGAACCATGCGAATCATGTATGGTCCCTGGATTGATCCGTTCATGTCAAGTTTGCGAGGCCCAGCAACACAAGCGGGGTCGCGTTTTTATTGAGAGATGTTTTGGAATGCTGAGTAGTAGGAACTGCGTGGATCTGCGCAGGTTCTGGAAGCTCCCTCACCGAAATGTGAGAATAATGTGAGATTTTAGCTAAAGGTTGATGTCTGCAGGGTATTTAGGACAATAAAATGTAGTGGCGTTCATGCAAATCACACCAGCCTGGACTGACTTGTGTCTAGTTTTTAGAAATTTCACAGTTTAGTGGATTTTCCTTGATGTTGGTCAAGCTCCATCCCAAATAGTGCAGCCACTTAGTATGGCAAGAGCAAATTGGGATTTACTTCCACTCTGCCGATCCACATGTCAAAACTATGCCCAAATAAATCCACATTTCCCAACTTGCCATAAGGATGCTCTGCGTCCCAAGCAGACAGAAAACTGTTCAGGCCTTAGGGGTAGGGGATAGGCCCAACGCTATGGCAGCCCAATCATACCCACAGTTTTTTTCCAGATCACTGACAGAATATCGGAAACACAAATATCATGTGGACAGAATATTGTATCAAAAATATCGAGGACCAAAATATTGAGAAGGTAAGAGCAAATAGGTAAGTATAGATTTACTATTCTTAACTCCACATCTATGTACCTTGAAGATAAATATTAATCATCAAGGTACATATAAGTGGAGTTATATATAGCACAACTGTGCTTATCTATGGAAATGTATTTGCACAATATTTTTGTCCTCGATATTCTTGACACAATATTTTTTCAAACAATATTTTTGTTTCTGATATTCTGTGTAAACACCATTTTTTCCTTAAACAAAAAATATGTCCCTGGTGTGTAGTGGACTTTGCCCCCCTCACCCTGAGGGAAGAATTGTGGTAAACCCTCTCAATCTGCCCCAGGGCAGAAAGACTGAAGAGACCGTTTTGGAGTGGGGGCCCATCGAGTAGGGCACCATCGCCCCTACTTATTTTTGTTACCATTTTTCCATGAGGTCTAGTGGACTTTCTGCACCCCACCCTCCGGGAACGGCAGATTGGGGTAACCACCCCCTATTCAACCCCCCCAAGGGACAAGAAGACTGTTGTGCTCTGGGGTAGTGAGGGACCCATGCCTCAGGTGGTCGAATGCACCCAAAACAAAATAAAAACATTCACTTATGGTGTAGTGGGCTTTTGGGGGCGGACTTGGAGTAAATACTCCCTATAATGTCCCCAGGGGGGCAGAACGTTTGCTGTGGCCCCGTGGCAGGGGGGAAGCACAGACTCATGCCTGGGGGGCATCCCCCCCACGGATCGATCACGTGCCCAGTGCTATTCCCAAGTACAGATCCACTAGGGAGAGACACCACTGTAATTGAGACATTGTCTTCTTTCCAGTGCTGCCGCTCCTGTGTTGATCAGTGCTAGGGGGCAGAGTTATGGCCCCAGCACCGATCAACAGTGAAAGCAGACTACAACATTAGCATGGTTTGCATTCATTTTTGTTTTGCTGTGACATCAGTGTGCTGTTCGTGCTGGCATTACAGCAAAACAAAAAGTAATCAAACTCGGGACATGAGGTTAACACTTTCCTTGCATCCCACCTTTGATTCTTGTAAAGAAAATCTTTCTTGTGTTTTCACTGGATGCATGTTATTTTAGACTACAGAGAGCAACCTGCTGATGTCCAATGTAATACAAAGGTTGTGCGATGGACGCCAACAAGTTGTCCACTGCACTAAAGAAATAACAGAGACTTTTGTGACAGCAAATACTGCAGATCTAAGCCTTATAGTGATTGAAACGTGTTGATCAAAGCATTTAGTTGTCCACTATTTCAGTCAGAGAGGAACAGGGGGTCACAAGGGGAAGGCGTCATTCACAATCAGGCAGAGGGAGGGGCGGTCAAAGGCAGTTTAACAAAGGCTCTTAAGCCAATTAAAGTCTTTGTTTTTTTTTGGGTTACAGCAATACCCCAAGCATGAAGATATGGTTTTGCTAGTTGAGGGGTTTGCATGGCGTTTTAAGTTGGGTTAAGAGGGTCCTTCGATTCAGAGGTGGGCAGAAAACATACAATAAGTATGCGAGCACGTAGATGCAGTTCAGGCAAACTTGGACAATGAGATGGCTGAGGTTAGGATAAAGGGCCTTTCTGATGACTAGCCTCACCTACCTAAAAGGAAGTGAGGGCAATTCCATTTGAAACAGTATTCATCATGGCCTGAGGGGCAGTCAGTTAATAACTATATTGCGGAAGCCTTCACCTCAGTAAACTGCTTCAGTGTATGATGCAAAAGAGTTGGTCAAGAACAGAAGTGCAGAAGCCTTCATGGCAAAAGACGATCTAATCTGCCTTTCAGCTGTTATCTGTGCATCCAGGTGATTATGAATTGCTGGGTATCCAGTTTCAAGGAAAATTCTATGTGTATAATGCGTTACCTAAAGGGGACTCCACCTCTTGTTTTCTATTTGAAAAATGTAGTTCTTTTTACAATTGTAATTCAACAAGGTTTCTGGTTGGCAGCCGGTGAGATTACTTAGGGTGGCAGAGCGTGGCATAGCAAAGGGGACGGGGGAGTCATGGAGTGGAGAGTCGTGTCAGGCAGCGCTTCACATTTTTCAGTCCTTGATGGCAGAAGTCGGGGTTCCATTGGCCCTTTAAAAGAGAGTAGTCCTGGCGACTGCTTTAACATTTTTGAGCATTGAAATTGATTCAGTGCTAATGGAAACTAGGCTGTCCCAAGATAAACGATTACTGATGGTCGTTTTGCATGAAGATATGTTAACAAGGAAGGAAGTGGAGGTGACGGCAATTCAGGTTCTGTAACGACACCTTAATTTGCGAGTTGAATAACGAGAGCAGGAAAGACTTTGTTGGTGGATTGGTTTGGCATTGGCGGTAAAGGTTTTACCTCACTTTAGGGTCTGGTTGCATACAGGGATAAAGCTGATTTTAGAGTGTGGATGGCATTTTTTAAAGCATTTTAGTGGTGGTGCAGTTGAACAATTTGGGCAATGAGACAGAATGGAGTATTCAAATGTTTTCAGATGTGACTGTAGGGAATATGTTTTTCGGCTTTTTGGCAAGTTGTGTGCGGAGCAATTTCCAGAAAAGTGGAGTAAAGAGGGGGAGGAGCTTTCTTACAATTCTTTCCTTTGGCGATTGCCTTGGTGTTGTGGGGAAGGCACATTAGGAATAAGAAAGTGGTGCTTAATGTATGCAATATGAGGGTGGTTAATATTGTCAACAGGCAGTCAGCAAGAGATGCTATTGTTCTTCAGCTGTTGCGAGTTTTCGGTTTGAGATGCTTACATTAAAACACTGTTTTCAGAGCAAGCCATGTTTCAGGGATAATAAAATATTGTGGGTGCGTTATATCGTTCACAATGGAGGAAGCTCTGTGCTTTAGCACCAGAAGCAGATTTGCAAGGGATGGCGATGCCAGAGGAGCTGATGCACATTGCCATTGAGGTTGGTTCCAGTGGATCGAGGGTACTTTGCACCTTTAACAAAGAGCGCACTAGCTGGTATGGTTGCAATTTTTTGGCATCCTGGAGCACGGCGTTACAAAGAAGGTGTGGGTTACACAGTGCAGCAATGGGAAGTGGTGACATAGTATAGGCCTAATTGAGAAATCTTTCTCGGCAGTTACAACTGCAGGTATGCTTGCAGGTGTGGCATTTTATGGTACTTTTTTTAGGTGTTAGGAACCATTGACTGGGGTAGACTGATTTTAGAGGGTTGGGCGAAAGACCCCCTCTGTGTCAGCAAACATCAGGAGTTCGATTACTGTTGATTTGCTGAGCCATTTACTATAAGTTCATAATAAAATCTGATTTCAGTGAAACCGAAGTGATGCTATTTTTACTGGTGATGTCATAGCTGTTTTTTGGGGTGTTTAGCATGTTGGCGTTTCTGGGAATTAAGAGTGGGTCAGGCTTGCTAAGAACAGAGGTGACAGTGAATAGTGAGGGGGCAAAGATATGGATGAGCAAAACAGATCAGAGAGACTTTAGGAAGTTCCTGCAGCCGCGCAGTTATCCAGTTGGCAAGGTTTGTCCAACAGCCAACTTGTGTTGGGTTCAGTTCTAGTGGAGGTAGATTTTTTGAGCATGCTGATGGGTCATTGGTGTCCAGTTTTCAGTTGTTGTAAGTTCTTCTGATAGGTTTGATGGTATTGTGATTGCTTGTGGATGATTTTGCTAAACACTTCTTTCGCATAGAAGTATCAACAGAGGTGGGTATTAGAGGCTGTTTGGTTGATGTGATCAGGAATCTGGAGAGTTGGGGATCGATCTGTTATAGAAGGTAGGTGTAGTTTAGCAGTTAATGTTGGATGCATAAAGTAAAGTTTATTCTTACTGTTTTTTTCTTGGTTGCGACCAGATAGGCAGAGCAGTTGCCATTTGGAAGGCAGCTTGGCTTTGGCACAAGGCTTCGGATCCAGTGGTGGGGCAAAGGAGGAATGCTGTGAGTACATTTGTTGGTGACGTTGGCATATTTGTTTAAAAGTAAAGGCTGCCCTGACTTTTTAGTGGAGCATGTAGGGAAAAATATCCTGTCGCTGTTTATGGGTACAATGTTCCTGAAGAACATGAAGAGAGATATTAGGGAGATAAAGCGTTTGTGGGAAGAGACTTCAATTTTGTTGACTGAATTGATTCTGAGGCGTACATGGTTTAGAAGGCTATTGATGGAGCACCCAGAAAGATCAACAGAGAAATGCAGAATTCTGTGGAAAAGAGAAAATCAGTAGGTAGGGTGAGATATGGAGAAATACGCTATGCAGAAAAGCATTCCTTTTAGAGATGATGTTGTGCATGTGTCCTTTATGAGCATGCAGCTTTTACTGTTTAAACTGAGTCAACAACATAACATTTTAGATTGAGTAGAAATACTGACTCAAAAAATCAGACACCCCCATCTCACTCATTGGATGTAAGACTAACACCATCCACACTTTTGGCCATACTACTGTTTTTAATAAAACTTCATAATTTGCATTTTTGTTAAAACATTACTTTTTTGTTGATAAACTGCATTTCTTGTTTCATGTTTTTTCAACGTGGAACTAGAGGGAGATGGTAGGAATTAAGGGGCATATTTATCAAGGTTTTGCGTCACGTGCCACGCCAGAGGACGCAAACCTAAATGAGATTTATCAAGCCACACCAGGCCACCCTGGGTGGTCCCGAGTGGCTTGATAAATCTAGAGTAACGCAAGGCAGCGCAAATCGCTGCTTTGCGTTACTTTGCGGCAGGGATGCATTTCTAGGTGGAGCTTGGGTGTTTACACGCATCCACCCATGGATTCTGACGCATTGCCAGATTTACCAACATTGGTAGACCTGAGAATGCACCAGAATTGTACACCTCCCCACCAGAGGCACAATGAGGAGAAATATCCTTATTTCTCCCCTTTGTTTCTCTTTCTAAGCAGACTTGGAATGAGGAAAATGCCCAAGGATTGTTTTTGTGCAGCAAGGTGTCCCTTCCTGCACAAAAACAATCCTGCGTACATGACGTAAGGGTATCTGCGTTGGCGCTAGGTACCCAAAAGTGCGCCAGTGCTAGAAAAGGACAGGAATGCGCCTTATAATGGTAAGTACGGCGCATTCCTGCCCTTTCCCGCAGCAAGCCTGCGTGAAAGAATGATAAATTTGCCTCTTAGGCTCCAGCTTCCCTCTTCATCCATTTTTTGTATTTACAATTATACGATATATTTCTGTCCGTTAAAAAAAAAGTGTAACATTGCAGCTAAAAACAATTACCTTTTCAACAGAATCATGCCAGTATACTACAGAACCTAATATAATAATTCTGTTGATTTTCGTAACGGCATTGATTGCACCGCTGCAAGGGCGCGTTCAATTCCATTTGGAGGACAGCCGGTTTACTTATGCGCTTACACAAGGCACGGAGTCTTCATAAAAATAAAATAGAGATGTGTCTACGGCTATACCCGCATAAAACTACATTAACTGTCTGCACCTGGGAAAACGAGGAGGCAGAAAGCACGACAGTTTTGGGGGACCCTAACCTGCCGTCCCTCCCTGCTGGGTTTCTTTGGAACGGCTGCTGGGCTACCGTTGGTGCGTCGCGCACTTGCGTGCAGTGTCCGCGCGGTGGCGCCTCCGCTCAGGCCGCCGATATTTATTTACAAACTGCGCGAGGCGGGCGAAGCTCACCCAGCGCGCCTCGGAGCTCCGTGTGCGGGCTGACACGGACCAAGGTCCCCGGAGCGTCGGAAACTGCCTGGCGGGCCGTTGTAGTTGAGTCGGAGGACTCGTATGCGAGTGACTCTGCTCCAACCCTACCCCCCTCTGCCCATTCCTATGTACCGCGTCTTACCGACCACCTTCCAGAGCGAGCACAGGGCAGTGGCTGAGCCGCTCTACCCCAGCGGGTAGCATTTCAGAGATAAGGGCGTGCGAGCCTTAAGGAGATTTTCCAACTACAATTTAATCATTTGATAAAAGCGGAGTTGCCTTACTATGTGATCCCGTTAAAGTCAATGCGTCCAACTGAGACTTATCAGTAACGAACCTGTCCCCAGGTGTGACAGTTACGGGGGGAGGAGTTAGGTTGCTGTCGCCCGTTTTGACAGCAGCAGTCATGCATTTAAAAAATAAGACTACCCGTCGAGCATGGGACTTACTCTGGGTATAAAAAGTAACTTTTTGGACCCTACCCAAACATCGTTTACTCCCAAGTTCCAATTAGCTTTGGTCCGTGTCTCGCTAACCTCAAAGTTGACGTCTGTAATATATTGCTGCATTGGAGTAAGTGGTATTTTAGAAGTTTCGGTGACGTCAAACAACGTACAATAGGATAACAGTATAAAAATAACGAGGTGCAAAGACGCATTAATGCTAAAAAAAAAAGTCAAATAGAACCATAAAACAAGAGAAACGTATAAACTTTTCAAACATTTAATACAAAGACAAATCCCTCTCGTAAAATGGGGTGCCTGAAACGCAGTCACTCAAATATGTCTATTTCACTCAAATGTGATTGCTTAACTTGTACAACAGTCGGTGCACGAAGCGCTCCTGCATACAAGCATGTATGCACAGCAGCTACCTCAAACCGTTCCTCGGAAAGGAAAACAGCCCTTCAAGCCCGTGGACGCGAGGCCACGCCCCTTGCAAGGCAATGTTGCCATTCTATCTGCAGCGCCCAAGCCCTCTCCTTTGCACTGCAACGCTCTGGGTTTTGGCGCCAAAAGTACTGCTGCCGCCCTTCTGCTCTGTATGGAGATCAGGGGCCGGCTTTCCCCCTCCAGGGCCCAACCCACCGCCGGGTGTGTCGTGGGATTTTTTTTTTTCCCTCCTCCTGCTTTAATTCAGCCGCTTCAAAGCCGAGCCAGTGACAGTCTGGTGTCTGGCAGCAGCGAGGATTGGATGCAGCAGGCAAGCCGGGGGCTGGATACTTTCTTGGCTGTTTGGTTTTGTTTCCTCTGCTGGGAGTTTGGCGAGCAGGGAGCACGTTAGGGATTGTTTCTGCAGCAGGAGTAGCCCCAGAGAGGTAAGCGATGCCCGCCTGCCTTCTCTGCACACTCTCACTGAGACAGCGCCTGCACTGCCTTTTACTCCCTTCCAGGATGGTTGGGAATCATCTCTCCTGATCTTTAATAAACACCAGTATATCTTCTTCCAGAGGCGTGTGGCGAAGCAGCTGCCTTTAGGGCACCTCTCCATCCACATAGGCTTCAACTTGGCATCCATATGTTTATATGTATATATATTCCACACATTTCCTGTTTTGATGTCTATTCCAATGAAGATTTCTCAAGTCATTATGGAGTTGTGCAGCAATAAAGATACATTTCCATGCAAGAGTGTTAAGCTTTGTATAGTGATTTGTGAATTAAGATGTTTTACTACAGCTGTGCTTGCTGCAATGATCCGCGATGTCACTGCAGGTCTGCGCTGTACTATGTACTCAGACTCTTCATATATATTATTATATGTATATATGCAGCATTTTTTGTGCATATGCTGTAAACGTGTGGTCAATTTTGTATGCAGTAGTTGCATACATTCTGTATTTTTTCAATGTGTATGCTGTATGAAGTAGCAGATGCCATTTGCAGCAGAGTCTGCATACCATGTTATTTGTCTGATCGGACTTTGCTACATACCAGATGCTGCGTGCACTGACTGGACGTTTCTTCAGATCAGTGAGTATTTTTCTGATCTGAGTTTGAGTGCTCGCTGTGGGTTTACTAGTCAGCTGTGGCATTCTCTGGCCATTTTAGCCTTTGAGATTTTGTAGTGGTTTTGCATTTGCAGTTTACGAAGATCTGACTTGCAGTCGGTACTTTTTTGGAACAGCACGCCGAAAATGCCTTTTCATGTCAGATATTCAATCGAGTAAAATATTGTTTTATTGACCCATCTAAAAGCATACCTTTATTTCTATGTTCACACCATGCGTTATATGTGCAGGCTGTTTTTTGCAATCGGACGTTGTATGCGCTAGATATGAAGGGGATGCTATGTATTGATTTATTGTAAATTGCTTATTTCTTTCCGTAGTTACTGCACGCTGCTGAATATAGGCGCTCCTAGTCAGATGTTATGCATTTCATTTTTTTCTGTTAGATACACTGGGCGATTTTTTTCTATTTTGAATGCTATTTTCTTTTCTGGTTGTGCATTTATTTTATGCTGTGGGCGTTTTCTAGCGCGAGCATTGCTTGCGCTGGCTGTGGTTGGAGCGGAAATGGCATGCATTTTTAGATCAGCTGTTGCACGCTCGGCACTTTATTGAGGGCACCCATCATTTCGTGTACTGGTCGTCTTTGCAGAAGGTCCATGCATGCCTTTTTGCATCCTAGGTATTCCAGCCCATTGACCACGTAACAGAAACTTGCACCGGTGAGGGGCAGTTTTGCACCGTCCGAACAATGCAAAAGCAGCAGCTCAACCCCACTCTACTATTGGAAGGCTGTTAATCGACGTGTACAAAATCTCCCACTACCCGCGCACATATATCTAGTTTTGGGGCCCAGACTGACGAATTGTGTATGGACCAATCTCATGAATATGCATTTTGCAATATTCAGTGCAACTTGCCATCGCAGCTCCATTGCTGTGTTCGGAGTATTTTTTTTATCACTGGAAGCTGCGTTGCACTGTCTGCCCAGCTGTGCGTGCAGTGTGTGTGGGCAGATGTGCGTAATCGAGGAATGAGTCTGTCTGTAGTTGGAGCCAGGCGCTGGGTGGTACAGGAACTCGGTTGGGGCAGACCTTATTTGAGGACTGTCTTGGTCTCCGCCAACCAGAGCTTCACTCGGGGAGATTTCGTAATTCTAAATCCCGAAAGCCCAGTGGAATCTCGCCTCGCTGGCTAGCTTTAAAACAAAATAAAATCAGTAAAATTATCTCAATTATAAAGCACAGCGGTACCCTGACAACTCTTTTTCCAAACTTCGTTGGGTAATGTCTAGCGGTGCAAGCACGTACTTCCTGTGTTTGGTTAGTGCTTGAGTTTGCTTAGTGCATGAACTCTGTATTATTGCGTATGGCTGTTAAGTGCCTGTACTGATTTTGTGTAGCAGTGCTGGCAGCTGTATAATACGATTGCTGGTCCAGAATCTGGCACTGGCTGCATTTACTTTAGTACCTTAACTGGTTGGAACCCTGGCAGTGTGCATATTCCTATAGTGCTGTGCTGGTTTATGTCTGGCAGGGCATGCTGGTTTAGTGCTTGCCCCAATTATATGTCTCGCAACATCTAGCTTTATTTAGTGCCCGTGCTCATATCCAGCGGTTGTTCAGCCTCTATAATGTGATGTCTGGCCTTTCACAATTTGGCCTAATGTCTCTTTTACCATGATGGTAGTGTTGGATTGTTGGCTGACAGTACCTTTATTAACTACCTGGTGTGTGGTGGGTTGCTGGTTTGATGGGTGCCGTTACCTGTATTAGATTGAAATTTATAGTGCTTTTTTTGGATTTAGTGGATGGCACGGTCTCTGTTAGACTGATCATTACAATGGTTTGCAGGTTTGTGGTTCTTGCCTCTGTTGGTGTAGTGGGTGGCTGTTGCTCATCATATCTTTTGAGTTGTGGTACCCTTGTTGGTTAGGTGATGACAGTGTCAGTATTAGATTTATGCTGGCCAGTTTTTGCATTGACCCGTGTTTTGGTGGTCCACAGTGCCTCTCGTCAAAGCGAAGAAACGTCTTATATTGTATGTGCACTGTATACGAAATACAAATAAATACGTAGTTGAATGATCCCTTCAGTACTTAATTAGTTCTATAATAGATTTGGTGGATGCCAGTGATATGCCTTAAAATTGCCATCACAGTCAGTATTAGAGTAGTGGATGGAATTATCTGCATCAAATTTATCATTACAGTAGAGTGTTGGTGGGTGGCCTGTGTTGGGAGGAGGTTTTTTAGTACTCATACAAAATTGTATCACACTAATAATGACAGTGCATTCAGCCATTAGGTTGCAGTATTGCATTGATAGTTTCAAGTCTGACGGTGCCTGTGTATTTTTTCTAGGTTCTGGGTCACCTGCAGTCCCCGGATCTGTACCTGCCTTAACTGTGGGATAATTGCTGCCAGAGAATGCCAGGGGTGGCCTGCAAGAACCCGGACTTGGAGTTTGACTGCCTACAACCCTGCTTCTACCCGGACGAGGATGATTTTTACCTGTGCAGCGGGCCCCCAGGGGAGGACATATGGAAGAAATTCCAGTTGTTGCCTACACCTCCCCTCTCCCCCAGCAGGGCTGGGGGGGTGCAAGCAGGTGGCATGGGCGACCAACTAGACTGGGCCTCCGAGTTGTTGCTTCCACTGGAGGGTGAACTGTTGGAAGGAGGCACAGCCCACCCTGACTGGGATCTCTTTGGGGGAGCCATGGAACTGAACCTCAAGTCCATCATCATCCAGGACTGCATGTGGAGCTGCTTCTCCGCACGTGAGAAGTTGGAGCGGGCAGTCAATGAAAAATTGGGGGCAGGCCGGGCTGGGACACAACCTGCCCCTTCCTGTCCGCCTGTTCGGGACCCGCCCACTCGCTGCCTGGAGCCTACCACAGTCTTTCCTTTCCCTGTCCACAAGGAGGAGGCAGAGGTGCCAGCCCTGACCACGACCAGCAGCAGCGGCACGCCCCCCATTGTGGTGAACATCAGCAGTAGTGTGACGGCCACCACAGATTTAAGCCGCGTCAGCGGGAAGGTGGGCACCAGTAATTCTGTGGAAGAAGAGGACAGTAGCCCCAGTGACTCCGGTGAGTGTCATCTCTGCACCATCATCCATCCCTCCAAGGCCCCCTCTATGCCTTGATGTTTCTGACCTAATGGCGGGCCCTACCCAGTAGAGATTCTGGCACTAATGTGATGAAGAATACTTGAATAGGTGTACATGTGTAGTTTATTATATCGTGGAAGCGGTCTGTTTGCTGGCATTGCCTATTTGGGAGAATCGGGTTAGAACAGCCATATTCCACATAGGTGCCTAAAGGATAAATATCTCAGATGGGAATACACGTTGTGGCTATTTGGTAGAAAAACGTTCTCTTCTTTTACTACACATTTTAAAACTTGATTATACCTGTTGGGTCTCTGCTCAAAGGATTGTACAACCCTGATAAGGGCACTATTTCTTGTTTCCTCATTTTAAAAACTCTGAAGAAAATTTTCCCGTTCCTACCATTAAACTTGCAGAAAACAGTGGTCACCTCTCTGGCGCTATCAAAGTTAGTCTACTGCAATGCCCGATGGTTGGAGCCCAGCAGGGTGTTTTGGAATGATTTCAGAGATTGCAAAATGCAGCAATCCGTGTTCTAAAAAAGATCAAAAAGTTTGAACCCGTCTCCAAAACCAGAGAAGAACTCCACTAGCTACCCCTTAATAAAAAGAGAGTTGCTTTTAAGGCTCTCTATATAACGCATAAATCACTTTACCATCATGGCCCTTATTTCCTTAAAAACTAATTTTCCTGGTGCACTCCAAATAGATCGCTTCGCTCAGCCACAGCAAAAAAGTGTCTGTCCCTTTTATTCACAAAGCCTCTTGGGGAGGTAGAAGCTGCTCCTATGCCACCTCCCACCTCTGTAATCATATGCCAGAGTAGCCGAGGAATCCATCTAACTTCCTTGCTTCTAGAAAGTCACTAAAAACTTTGTTTACTCTCCCCCTGTAGACTTCTTATATGCGAGTTTCCTCCTTCTTAGTATAGGCAGCATCAAAACGCCTTTATGCATACGTTGCGCTCAAACAATTTAAATCAAATCCTACCACTAGCTTTTATGTTGTGAAAAGGCTGAACAGTAGAGCTGTCATTTGTATGCAAGACAGGCTAGTGGTACATAGTCCCATTGCATCACTGAAAGCCAATACCAGGATCTTACTGGCTTCTGAAAAGTGGTTCCTTATGCAATAGGTTGGACACTGGTGTGATATGTTTGGCTTCTAACCATAATCACTAACCGTTTCACTAATTTTGATAATGCATAACTGCATAAATTATGCTTGGCTAATGTCATTCAGTGGAGGTTTTCTGACAGCTAGTTGAATCACTGTACATGATTACTTGTTTTATACATTAGGACTGATTACTTGCAAACATCTCATACATGTGCAAGGCATAAAGAAAAAGAGGGATGTCTCTTCAGGCTACAAATGTCTTCAATAAAGAAATCCTAATTTTAATTAGTGAGATCTGTCTTTTAGAGAAGGGGTTGGATCTGTTAAATGTGGCCATTTTTGGATTGCCTTACAAAGGCTCAAGGGCCATAACGGAGAACCCGGATGTTTTAGCAATGCTTATTTTACTTCTAGGCTGTTGGGGTAGCTCTTTGGGTTGCAATGTGTTTTTTTCAAGACTGGAGGAGACTTGAGTTTTTTTTTGCCAGATTCGGTTAAGATATTATGCCCTTTTGTTTGGGTTAAACTGTAGGTAGTGCTCTTAAGTTGTGATTTATGGGGATGACTTTTTCCAAGGAATTTAAGTGGTTGTGCTGTTTTTTGTTTAGTTATGCTGTGTTCTTAGATAAGTTTGAGAGTCTTGAGGTGGCTCTGAGTGTTGTTTTGCACTTGGCTTTAAGGCAGGCACATTGAGACGAGGTAAATTGAGAGATTCATTGTCTTCACCGTAGAGTGGACCAGAGATTCCACTCTGTGCGAGTTGGCATGCACTGAGCTTAAAGGTCGGTTATTGCATGAGATGGCTGTTTGAGTAAATAGTACCCAGTGTCCATGCTGGGTGATGTTTGAGGTGCCTTGAGGTAGCTCTGTGGCAAACTGGATTTACAAGTTTTGTCAGTAATGAGATAATAAGATAGCTGTATGACATGGGAAACACTGTGACTCCAGGGTTTTAGGGCTAATAATTTGGGTTGTTTTTTCATATTTACGATGAGGGGAATGGGGCTTATTTCTAGGAGTTGGCGTAACTTGTGTAATTCCAGCTAGCGTAATCACGCAGAATTACCTAAGAATTCTGCAAGATTAGGCAGGATTGCGTGAGAAGAGTAATTCGGCGTTTAGCTCTATTAACACAAAATGCCCCTTCGTATCCAAAATGGACCCAAGGATGCATTGTGCACTAAGAAATAGCCCTAAATGCAACAGAACACAAATAGCGAGCTCGAGCAGCTGGTCGGGCTTGCTAAATGTACTCTTGGGGTAAGATTTTTCCCCAACTTACTTCCAGCATTTAGAGCTATATTCTTAGTGCAGAATGCACCCTTGCGTCCAAAATAGACGTGAGGATGCATTTTGCACTAAGAAATAGCGCTAAGTGCAGCAGAACACGAATGGCGAGCACAAGCTGTCTCTCGTACTTGCTAAATGTATTTGCTGTAGGATTCCCCCCACACCCCTCCCCCCTTACTTTTTAATTATTCGAGTATTCGTGTTATCGGTAATTCTGCATCAAAGAGTGGCTCAGAATTACCAAAATTACCCCGGCGTAATTGAAATTCTGCCCAGGCCTACTTATTTCTGAACCTCTGTATGCTAAGATGCTGCAGTTCCACGAACACTGGTGTTTTTTTTGCCTTCCTAGGTCTACTCTACACTCTTAAAGCCCTGCAGCTTTTGTGCTTTCAGATGTTTTCTTCTGTATGTTGTAGATCCATAAAATAGAGTCTGGCTTACGAAAATTGTGCACATTTTTGGGTTTGGGGGGGAACATACCCAGTTGTTCCATCACTCACTGTATCAAGCTTAAGAGTGTTAGTCTTGTGTTTTGAGTAGGGAGGATTACATCAAGTTCCTTGTGAGAATTTTCCCATCCCTGATTTGAGAGTGGAAGCATTATCCCTCTTCCTTTCTGTCTTTGACGTGCTCCAGGCTGTAGTTAAGTAAAGTTGCTTTAATTAGTGTTGCAAGATGAGGCCTTGGGTGTTTGAGATCTCTAAAGATTTGGGAGATATTTTGCATATCGAGGAAAGGTGAGTTGAGGGGGCGATGTAAGCTTAGGTGTAGATAGGATTTGTGAGCTGGAGCGAACTCTGTATCTGTAGCAACTCCATCTCTGTGGATACAGGGTTCACTGTTTTAGAGGGGCATGTGCTGTGCTCTAATGCAATGTTCGTAGACTTGAGGTTCCAGAGGGAGTAGTGTGTGTTGAGCTGCACTGAGTGAAACCATGTGTAGGATGGAGGAAACAGAGGTTGACCATGCAAGTTAAGATGTTCTCTTTTAGGTTAGCAGAGTGAGGAGAGATGAAAGAGGAGAAAGTGTGAATTGAGTATTTTTTTTTATTGATTAGACTTTGTTGCACATGATTGAGACCAAAATATATGGGTTGTATGATACACCCACGCATGCCTTAACCACGCATGCCTAGACAACGCAGTGTGAACCACCACCGCACATTTACCACGCATGCCATTTACAACAAATTTTGTTGTAAAGGCTTTATTGGTAAAGGGATATGTGTGGTAAAGTGCACAACCCCAGCCCTGCGCACCAAACCCGATTCCCCGGCCTTGCAATACACCCCGTCCCTGCCCTAAAAACTACCCAGACTCCCCACCCTGAGCCCTAAAACCCTGCACAAAAAACTACCTCGACCTCAGTCCCCCCCCCCCCCGAGCCCTAAAACTGACCCCCAGCCCTGAAAACTACTGCCACCACCACCCCCTCCCCCAAAACCCGGCCCCACTTACCAGGCTGCGTCCCGGTCCTTCCTCTTCCGATCCTTCCTGTTCCACTCCCCGCCCATCCACACATCTTGACCGCTGACTGCCTTGCGTGTTTAAGGCATATGCGTGGTTCAGGCAAGTGTTGTTCCGCTTGCGTTGAAACCGCACGCGTGGCTCAGCCCACTTTGTAAATGCCGTTTCCCAAATATATGCCTTAGCATGGGCATCAACAACTGTGGTAAGATGTATACAAAACAAGGATCCTGATGACAAACAGGCAGTAATTGGCGATCTACTTCTTGGTTGGTACCCAAGTGACACACAACGTATCGGTGCAATACAGGTGCAAGCCGCCTAGAGACCCCTTAAAGATAACTGCCCTGTCCGCGTACTCTTGACCCAGGAATGAAAGCAGACACTTTGTTGTGTAATAAATCACAATCTTCGGTGACACGTAAAGTACATGTTCTCCTACTCAGAATATCTAATTGAGATGGGTACAGTGGCAATCCCCATATGCCTGGAGTAGGGGCAGTGCGTGACCATCCTTAGTAGAAAGGGATACCTAGGTCTTTCTGGGTCACAGATTGAGTCTGACTTGGGAGTGTGGCCTGGTCAGGCAGGATGCCCTGTTTGTCGCCTCAGGCGTTGAGTGTTTGCAGAAGGGGCTGTAGGACTGCTGTGTGACTGCTGCTGTTACATAACTGCTGCAGTGAGGGGGGAGTGTCCGGTGTTGGCTAGTGTGTGTATGTGTCGCTCTCTGGCCGGCAGAGGGCAGCATGCCACCCTCGGCTCCGACGCAGCCTGCTCCCTGAAAAGGTTTCATTGCCTTCTCTCATACCGTCTAGGGCAGCAGCTGATAAAGCAGACGGCGCTATATCTAAGTGTAATCCTATCATGCCAGTTACAGGGAACAGATGCCGGATCAGCGGGATTTCGAGTAGCAGGCGGGCGAATTAAGCTAAGATGGGGTTTATTGGCACAGTGAAATAGAATTAAACATAATTCAGAGGACAGATCTCGGCGAGGTTATTTCGGGAAAATGATAAGCAAATCCAATGGAAAATACATTAAAAAAGAAGTCAATTGTTGCCCCTTCCCCATCGTCATATTTGAATCTCCTTTGAAGGAGTGCTGAGTGCCTTTATCACTGTTGGAGATGGTGTTACTTGGGTTTTCCAGCTATAGGCATTCCAGAAAGGCACCTCTCTAAATACTGCGGTTGAGGGTGTAAAGAAAAAAGAGAAAGAGCAAGTGTGTGTTCTAGAAATATACCTATCAAAGAAATATAGCGTTCTGCAAGCACAGAACGCAGCAAGTCACAAATAAGAAAGCATCCTTAATTATTGTTTGCGAACAGGTTTAGATTGGAGCATTCTTCCACTGCACAATGCCACAAATTACCTTTAACCCTGTGTTTTTCTTAGCACGAATAAAAGGGAGCTGCATCCTTGGCCTTTATGTTAATACATAGATGCCTGATGCATTTAATGAGCAGCCGCCGCCTGCCCCTTTAATGTGTCTGCGCCCTGACAGCTTTGACTGAGGAAGCACTTCCTCTCAACAGCTGTCATCTTGGCAGCTAGTCAAAACCTGGGCTTACAGCGCCCTGCAGCCTGGAACCGCTCCATGTTCTGCCTCTGAACAAACCCGCCAATTGTCTACTTTTCCCCGGCAGCTTTAGGTCACGGATAAGATGTATTCCAGGTTTGTGAGTATATTCCCAAATCTTACTGGCACAGCCTTTGGACTTAACGTAATCCTCCACGCTCTTCTCGTACACTATTGTGGAAAAATGCCACGTTTCAGTGGTTAACAGTTGTGAAGTGTGATGTGTGGATGTGGTTTTTTTTTTTTGCCGTGCAGTTTGGAGTCCAGTTTATGCCGTTTCATGATACGGCATAAGCTGATGTTTGAAGTAACACTTGACAGGCGTAAGAGGGGAGGGGAGTTGAGGAGAGGGAGGAAGCCATAAACCATGAGGCTTACTCCACAATCCCAAAGGCCATTTATCTTGGATTTTCACTCCAAATCAAGGTATAACCAGGAGTGGGTAGGCACCTTTGTACTGAGGAGCGTTGAATGGAGTTTTCTAAATTTGTATGTCTGTGCCTTCCTGGTTGTGTTTTTGGTTTTGACAAAAATAAATATATATTAATGTAGTTTTACCTACACCACCCCTTGTGGAACACACTTAAATACAATGGTTCGTATTGTGAAGCTCAAAATACATCTTCTTGGTTTATGATGCATCTGGCTAGGTACACATTATGTTATCCCCATTTCCCAGCACCACCATAGTACTATCTTCATTAAATGGCAAGGGAAGAGTTAAATTAAAAAAAACTGTAAACACTTAAAAAATAGATTAAGCACTGCCACCCCTTTTCTTATTTAAATAGTCGTTCTGTTGGATATATTTTTCTGTCATTAACCTATTTATCTCATTTTTGTTTCAGATGATGAGGAAGATGACGAAGATGAGGTTGATGACGAGGAGGAAATTGATGTTGTGACAGTAGAGAAAAGACGTTCTTTATCTGCCAAGCCAGTCACTACACTCACCATCACTGTTCGTCCGAAGAGCACCACCATTGCCTCAACAAGGACACAGTCTAGTGATTTGATCCTGAAACGTGGTGCACCTATCCACCAGCAACACAACTACGCAGCTCCCTCTTCCTACAGTGAGACAGAGGATGTTACTCCCCCACAAAAAAAACTGAAGCCTGACCTGCCCCGCCCAATCAAAAACATGATCCCACCAAAGTCCAAAAGCCCAAGCCCGCGATCATCTGACTCTGAAGACAGCGAGCGTAGACGCAACCACAACATTCTGGAGCGCCAGCGACGGAATGACCTTAGGTCCAGTTTTCTCACATTAAGGGACCAGGTGCCAGAACTGATGAAAAACGAGAAGGCTGCAAAAGTGGTCATCTTGAAAAAAGCCACTGACTATGTACACTCTCTTCAGGCAGAGGAGCAAAAACTTTTACTGGCAAAGGAGAAATTGCAAGCCAGGCACCAACGGTTGCTCACGAAAATGGACGAGGCAAGGACTTGCTAAACTAAGCCGGCCACGACTGTCACTGCCACTTTGCACACTTTTGATTCTTTCGGGAAGAATAGAGTTTTTGACGTTACGAATGTTGGATTACTTTAAATCCTTTCCCCTGTACCTTGGGGGCAAAACACAACGGTATCCAGGTTCAGATAACTGGATGTTCTTCAAGGAGCTAATGGCCAGCCAAATGTTGAATATCCTTGTTATGTTTATATTTTTTTTAATCTCATGACTTTCTCCAAATGTGATTTTGTGAGTATTTTCTATCTACTGTTGACAAACCCAGTAGTTTTGAGTTGGAAGAATCCATTCCCTTGTTTAATGGTGCTTCAGGTGTTACTTTACAGTTGCCATTTGTACCTCTCAGAAAATCTTTGTAAATACAATTTATACTCTTGCCTTTTGTACATGTCTTGGGTTTGGAATCCGGTCTCTGTTGTACCGGAAGTTCTTACCCAAGAACTGTCATACCTCAATGTTTGAGGAGCATGTTTTTTGTATACAAATATATTGTTAATCTCTGTTATGTACTGTACTAATTCTTACACTGCCTGTATAACTTTAGTATGATGCTGATACATAACTAAAATTTGATACTTATATTTTCGTATGAAAATGAGTTGTGGAAGTTTTGAGTAGATCTTACTTCATCACTTTTTGAACTAAGAACTTTTGTAAAGAAATTTACTTATATATGCCTTCTCCTAGCCTGTTTCTTCCTGTTAATGTATTTGTTAATGTTTGCGGCGCAGAACTGACTCTGAGCTAAGTTCTGGGTTTCATTTCTTTTCAAACGATGTACATTTAGTGCTGCATCTTATAGCACTTTGAAATACCTCATGTTTATGAAAATAAATAGCAATTACATGACTTAACTTTTTAAAATCCTTTTTTTGTGTCTTTCTGGCTTTATCAACAAAAAATCTTATTTAAGATAAGCAACTGTTTTCTTTGAGTTGTCTACTTCAATACCTGGCCAGCAGTTGCTGAAAGAAGCAGTGAGTTTACAAACTCCTATATTCTGGTCTCTCAAAGACACCCACCACATAACAATGTGGCGGACATTAAGTAAGTAAAACGGTTGTTTCGAACGTGGCTTAGGAGTAGCTTAGACTGTATTCTTTGACCAGGAGTAAGTTCAAGGTGCTGTAAAAGTCACAGTATTTGTGATTGTTTTTATTGTTTTACTTTTGCTATTGTTTTTACTTTCGCAGCTGCTCTGGCATCAGAAACCACAATAAGCATTATTTCTTTACACTCGCTGCATTATTCATTTTCAGTTTATCTATGGCCACGTAATTTGTTATATTGGTCATGCAGGTTTCATTGTTTGCTCTTCTGTCACTAAATTCCAGGCTTAGGTCGTACTGTGTTGCCATTGTGAATGGATCCAAGAAACACGGTCCTGCTGTGTGGCCTACTTTTTAGATCTCGCCTGAGACAGCATGTGCAGTCACTTGTGAGATGTTTTGTTAGCCTACAATGGGCTTAGAGCCTACCGATTGGTTGTTTCATCGTCACTCTTATTTTCTTGCTTCTCTTTGTTCAGCATGTGCCGTCTTCACCTTCTCTTCATGTCGTTGTCCCTCCCCTGGAGCATGGCCAAAGTACTTGTGTCATTGCACTGCTCGTGCTTTCGACTCCACTTTTTTCTCTTAGTTGAAGCACTCCATAAGAGTGCATGTGTTTACTGGCAGTCTGCCTCCTATCCTTCTCACCTCAAACCCCCCCCGTCGCTATCTCTTACCCATGTGCTTCTGTCTGGGGGGTTATTGCTTGCCCCCACCCACTGCCTGTACCCACACTGTTGTGGTTTGTGTTGTTGCCTGTCCCTACCCAACCTCCATTGCGCTCTGACCACCCATCTGTTCCCTGTTGTACTCTGTTATTGCTTGCCCCCGTCCCACTCCGTGTTGCTGTTTGCAGCCACCCACCTTTTCTGCTCCCGTTTGCTTTCTGCCACCCACCCTCCTGTCCCTCTTCGTGTTGTTGCTTGGCCCCCAACTCTGTTGTCCCCCATGCTGTTGGTTGCCCCCGTCCTGCGTTGTTGGTTGCCCCCTTCCTGCGCTGTTGCTTGCTTCCTGCCTGTATTGTTGCTTGCCTCCCACCTTGCGTTGTTGCTTGCCTCCCACCTTGCGTTGTTGCTTGCCTCCCACCTTGCGTTGTTGCTTGCCTCCCACCTTGCGTTGTTGCTTGCCTCCCACCTTGCGTTGTTGCTTGCCTCCCACCTTGCGTTGTTGCTTGCCTCCCACCTTGCGTTGTTGCTTGCCTCCCACCTTGCGTTGTTGCTTGACTCCCTCCCTGCGTTGTTGCTTGACTCCCTCCCTGCGTTGTTGCTTGACTCCCTCCCTGCGTTGTTGCTTGACTCCCTCCCTGCGTTGTTGCTTGACTCCCTCCCTGCGTTGTTGCTTGACTCCCTCCCTGCGTTGTTGCTTGACTCCCTCCCTGCGTTGTTGCTTGACTCCCTCCCTGCGTTGTTGCTTGCCTCCCACCCTGCGTTGTTGCTTGCCTCCCGCCCGCCTTGTTGCTTGCCTCCCGTCCCGCGTTGTTGCTTGGCCCCATGCACCCTTTTGCCCCCGCTCTGTTGCTTGCCCCGACACAATGTCCCTCCCATCTGCAGGGGGGAAAAAAGTGCTATCATGTGGCCAGCGCTGTCCGCAACATAGCAATTTTTTCTTTAACGCATTCTGCACAGCAGCCACGTTGTTGTACAATCTGACTAAAAGACAATTGCAAAGCAAACTGCTCTCATAGTCGAGACTTATAGGCTTTGCCAGTGCTTGTTTATTCCCTCCCATTCTCCTGTCCATTGGTTGGAAGCAAGCAATGGGTTATGATATCAGGAGGTGGAGCCACCACCCACTGCATTGTAATTTGGTAGGCTCTTCCTTATGCCTTAAGACCACACTTAAAGGACCTACTACTTCCCCTTGCAGAGAAAAAGAACCAATTGTTTTTCTTTTATGCGTTACCACCATATCATTGTGATAAGCCCATAACTTTACTGGAAACATCATGGCTCTTGTAAGAATGTAGCTATTAATGGAACTCCCAATTTTTCCAAAATCATTTTATTACTTTTTTTTTGTTTCAAACATGTTCATTTCACACTGTAACTCATCTGCTAAACCTATGCCAATTCAACCTGGAGGGGCTTAGAACGCCTTGCTTCTTGCTGTGTGGCCTGCATCCACAGTCGTTCGGTTAAACACTAACTAGCCTGTCAGCACAGATGGTGCTGGACTTAAATCATCCCTTGTTGCTCGTCTGCCAAGCACAGTAAGTTGTAACGGGGTAGCCAGGCAGGAGATTGAGGCGGGACCTGTGTGCACTTTTTCTGTGTGATTAATAGGGTATCGAGCACAGATTGCAGCGGTACTTACAGGATCGCGATAAATCGCAGCCATTTGTCACCCTGCTCAATGTGTCATGTAAGGTTACTATATTTTTTCGGTCACTTGTGGACTTTCACTGCGGTGCAGTGCTAATGCCAAGACCGTTCCCGCTGGAGCGTAGTTAGGTGTAGACGAAAACCAGTCCTTTTATTTTCAAAACGTATCTAGATAATAACACACAGATCTAGGCAGCAAGACTCCCTGTCACACTGAACCGGGGCCAGTCTGGGTTGCCTTTGTACTTCGATGGTCAGGTGGTCCTCAAAAGTCAATATAGCCTCTATAAGAGCCAATTACATGCCTTGATTTAAATGCAGTTAATATTAATGGTCATGAGCATGCCCGATAGCACCCCATATATAAAATCCAAACTTCTATAGGAACGAACATATGAATCTAAATGATCTTTACTGTAGGGTTGAAACAAAAAACAAGGACAATTTTGGGATGGGGAACAGCATTATGATGGCGAGAACGTTTAGAACCTTGGCATTTTGCGTTCTATAAATATTAAAGATGATGGAATTTGACACCGTCCATCATAGGAGCAGCAATATTTTCTTTATTTATAATCCTTTTTCATTGATTTTTAACACATTAAGGTTAAAAAAGCACTGCATTTCATACCATATCATTTCAAAAGGGAGAGGATTACATTTGAACAAAATGCATTTGGTAATCATGTCAGTGTTCCTTGAAAATGATCCCACCAGTTGCCCCAGATTTTACTATATTTCTACCGGCAACTCCTGCCAGTGTAAATCCCCTCTAATTGAAAGAAATGATCCATTCCTCTGAATCGGTTGTATAATACAACCTCACATGCATAAACCATGCAAGCCTAAACAACGCGGTCTGAACCACGACCAAGTCTTTACCACGCATGCCTTTACCACGAATTTTGTTGTAAAAGCATGATTGCTAAAGGGATATGCATGATAAAGGCTCACCCCAGCCCTTTTGATCTTCTCCCTAACATCCGATACCCTAGCCCTGCAATCCACCCCGGCCCAGCCCTTAAACCTACCCTGACTCCCCACCCTGAGCCATAAAACCCAGCCCCTGCCCAAAAAACTACCCTGACCCCAGCCCCCCCACCCTGGGCCCTAAAACCCACACCCCCGCCCTAGCCATAAAACCCTGCCCTAAACTACCCGTACCCCCTGAGCCCTGAAACCCTGCTAAAAAACGACTCTGACCCCCCACTCCCCCCACCCTGAGCCCTAAAACTGACCCCCCACTCCTAAAAACTGCCCCTTCTGCCCTGACCCCTAAAATCCACCCCCAAAAAACTACCCTGATTTCCCCCCGCCTTTAGCCCTAAAACTGGTCCCAGCCCTAAAAACTACCCCCACTACCAAAACCCAGCCCCACTTACCAGACTGCGTCCCAGAGCTTCCTCTTCCGATCCTTCCTGTTCCGCAGATGTAGACCACTGACTGCCTTAACCAGGCATATGCATGGCTCAGGCAAGCGTTGTTGTGCTTGCTTTGAAACGGCGTGTGGCTCAGCCCGCGTTGTAAAGACCATTTCCCCTCTGAATCAGTTGCTGAGTGGGGAGCTATGTCAGACCACCAGCATAACAGGAACTCCATATCTGTTAGGATACGCCTGCATTGAGGCCACTCCATTTCTTCTATGATTCTTGGAATCACAGGCTTTGAAGCGAGGTCTATTGGTCTTCCCACTATCGCAGCAAGTGCGTGCTCGATAGGTCGCCAGTAACCTTTTACTATCAGACACTCCCAAATCATGTGGTAGAAGGTTCCGGGTTCTGCCTTGCATTGTAGTGGGGGTAGTGCTTCTGCCCATTTTCCACAACCTATCCGAGGAAAAATATACTTATTGGAGGTATATAAGTTGAATGAGTCTCGTGATGTGAGATGGCCAGCTTCAGAGGGGACGTCTTTGCCTCCCTCTAGTCATCCTCTTCAAAGGCCCCATATCCGGTTCCCAGTGTGCTCCTAAAGCCCTTCTTACCTATTGGTTTGGAAATAACGAGTTACATTCCGGTACATGTACCAATTCTTCTTGATGGGCTCCGAGGTCATGCCTCAGTTTTGGGAATGTATAGAATTTTGAGTTATGCAGGGCAAGATCCGCCTTCAACTGGAAGGAGTTCATATGTAATGCAGCCGAGATTTTGCCTAATTTGCAGATGCCAATTCAGTACCTTGCCCCAAAGCCCTTTTTTTTGTAGTGTGTAAGATACCACGTGCCCAGTAACTAGACAATCTCCAGTGTAATTACCTTCCTAGTCTATCCTCCTAAACGCTGTCCACCAGGAGCACGTGTGATTGGGGGCTAGGTCTGTAGGTAGTTTGGAGCCATAAAACATTCCAGTAGTCATCAAACTAGTCTGTTTCCAGTAGGAAAGCTGGGTCATTCCTGACCCTGAATAATCATTAATGGTGATAAGATATGCTACCACGTAATAGAGCAGTGTGTCTGCCATCCTTGGTCCTCCATCATACGTGGACTGAACACACTTATTGAAGGGTACTCCCTTGATTGTTTATTCGCCCAAATAAATTCTTGCTCGCAACTACATACTATCTTGAAGAAGGTTAAAGGGATTGGGCAACTATTGAAGAGTACTCTCGTTTGTTTATTTACCCAAATAAATTTGTTTCACTCAACCATTTATTGTCTTGAAGGTTAAAGGGATTGGACACTTGCTGAAGGATACGTTTGCTTGTTTACTCGCCTAGATACATTCTTGTGCACAACTATGTATTGTCTCGAAGAGATCTGGGGGTAATTCTGCAACATGTGGAACATTCTTGCAAATGTGATCATCTTAAAAGTCTCCACTTCGCCAAGTTTACTGAAAGGATGGGCTAAAGTGCTAAGGACAAGAATTGTTAAGAATTTGGTAAAAATTAGTCCGTTTCAACTAAGAAATTCTCGATGCAGAAAACTGGCTGTCTAGTTGCCCTTGCCTGCGATTTAATACCTGCAAAGTGAAGAGCCTGGAATACCTGCTTAGCCAAGTCTTTTGAGGGTCTTTAGTACCATTTGAAACGTGAAAGATGGCATTTACCACGTTTGCACTGTACCTTGTCCTCATAAACTTTGCAACCTTGTTGGACAACTAAGTAACTACCTTTGCACACCCTCCAAGGGTAGCTTGTTAGAACAGCCATTAGAATAGTCAAGGCGTAGTTTACATGGTGGTGATCATAGGTTTGATGCATGTATAGTATTAAAGTAATACCATAATCATTTGGCTAATTTAAACTTGGTTTGTCGGACTGACAATTCAATCCGCACCTCACACCATCTTGCAGTTTCGCAGCGGTTCCCATGATCGCGCATACGTGCACGCAGTCTGCAGATGTTTTCCATAACCAGTGCTGGAGGCAGAAAGCATATCCTAGGCAAGATTCTTCTTTCAGCTAGGTGCTGAATTTGGAACTCTTTGGAGTTCTGCGATCTACCCAAGGATTACCCACTTTTACACAATTTAGTAATCACTTTGACTGCTTCTGAGTCTTTTCCCTTATTTGCCAAAATTGTGGATGCTTAGGAACAGCCTGAATATTGGTATCAAGATCTATCCAACGCTTTATGCACTTTTGAACACTTCTGTATTTTCTTTTGGACAACATGGAATAAAATTGGAACAAAGATTATTTAGGTGTGGGTTTTTATAGTGCAGCTGTCAAACATGGTGTTAATAATATACATAGATTGGCCTTTGAATCCTCCTCTTTCAACCATTGGTTTTCTTTGACCAGCCTCTTCCAGCCATTGGCTTAAGGCTTTGGCAATCACATCTTGGCTTAGTCCAGTAGATTATTTGTTTCTTACTTGATGCTGTTTGGGTGTATCCATCCACCTCCACTCGAGTGTTTGATGTCTGTTGTGCTCTAGCTCATGGCAAGGCTGACCCAGGAGGTCTGAAGCCAACAGTATAGTTGGTGTATTAGGTAAGCGTAAACAGACCGCAATTTTTATTTATTTATAGAGTTTTGTATAGCGCAAATTTGACCTGAAGGTATCAGAGCACTTTACATAGTTGGCAGAGAAACAACTAACTGAGTTACATGTGTGTAAATACAGTTACATGTAGTAAGCACAGATATATAGGAACAGTATAAATAGAAGTAAACTATAAACAGTCGTCGTTGAACTGTCGTGTAGTTCCTACAAACCTATAAAGGATCTGCACGACAGGTAATGACCCGTGTACATAGTTTTTATGCAGGAGATGGTAGGCCTGCTGTGATTCCAAGAATCCTCATGCGTAAGGAATGAGGCTTAAGCTTTTCGGAGAAAACTCCATGTCATCTTTGGCCATTACCGTAACTAGGTAAAAGGTCAGTACTAAGAATCGTTCTGTAGTGTAATGGTAGGGAGAATATAGGTGAAGGGTTAGGTGACTACCTGAGCCTATATTCGGGTACCTATATGGAACATAACACCCACTCCTCATCCGACTGGACGACATACTAAAAGGTCTACGTACGCCTAAAACGTGGTTCGCAACTATTAATAAGTCCATTAAAAAATAGTACTTAAAAATGTAAAATTTCTAAACAAAAAAATAATTCTAAGAAGAAAAAATAGTCCATGCGATAAAAAGTCCGTACTGAATAAGGTCATATATATATATATATATATATATATATATATATATACACTGAACAATGAGAGACTGAAAGCCATGCAGTTTAGACAAAGTGTCTTGTTAAAAATGCCAAATTTGGTTGTTTTGAAAAAGGCCGAATTTTCCTAGCACATGATGAGCCAAATGTTTGTGTCCTGGCTGGGAGACGCAACATAACTGTTGCCTGCAATCGCAGAGAACGTTCCCTGCAACACCTCGCAGATCAGGTCAATCGAGCACAGATGTTACTCCGCATTCACCCCAGCCGTTGCTGGGGATGTACTAATGTCATCCGAGGCCTGAGCATTTGTTGAGGAGCCGGTGTCCTTCCCAACAGGAGCTTAAGCATCCCGTGGCGGCTCTGAGAATGCGGATATAAACATTGGAATACGCTGAGGACACTGCAGAACGTGGGCCGTTATTCGGGTCCAGTAAAGCATCAACATCCGGTGGCGCAATTGTTGGAAGTATCAGACAGAGATCCAACACGCATTCTTGTCCGCAGAACAGGCATCGGAGGACAGGCAGAATACAGTCGATCAAAACTGGTCTAAATGACAAGAACCAAGACTTGCTTGGTTCTCGAAGACGAGGTGTGCCCAGATGGATTACCATGCGATCACGGTATCGGCCCTCCAAGAGCGTGCGTTCCATCTCCTTGGTGACTGGGACGTCCATTGTGTAGCAGAAAAAGGACAATCAGGATACCTGCTATTAGAAACTGGATCAGCGGAAACCCTCCAAAAATGCTTCTGAATACGGAGTGTATAAAGTTGGGAACAACTCCGAGGATTGTCTGAAAGGTGCTTAATAGTCCTGAACCTATGGTCTTAAATAGTTGGACAATACCCGTCGTATCAGAAATGTTAAAGATACTTTGTACCATTTCTGTGAAATGGAAAGGGCAGTTTGTTCGTATCAGTGCCTGTATCTCAGCCGAGGACCTTGCAACCTGATGATCATAAGTTTCTCAGGCGGAGATTAAGGGCACGTTTGCTGTAAAAGCATGGCTTTCAGTCTGTTCAGAGTATCAAACCGTATAAAGGAAACATTCAATGAAGGCCATAACGGCACCTCCCTGATTGTGTGGGTCGGTGGAAACAATACTTGCATACAGCAAGTAACCCTGGAGCTTACAGTGACAAGATATGCGATGCCCTGGAGCATCCCACAACAACCTTGATCATACAGCATCAAGTAACTCCCATTCGAAAGTAACTCGAACACCGGATTAATCACGGCAGTTGGGGAAAGTTTCAAGTGGCAGGATAAGTTTGCAACTGAACCATTACAGGCCCCGTGAAGCATGATATCCTGGCATATGAGAGATCCACTTAAGGAATTCTCGCAGTTAGTACCGCTAAGAAACACTTCCGTGTCCCCATTCCTACATCGAAATCTGTACGGCAATTCCCAAGATTCCTTGATGAATTCCCTACCCATCGCTTCATATCTGCCTGCCTGTTGTTGTTCTAGGCAATACTGAAACTGGAAAGTAGTGACCGGTAATGTTATGTGGCCATGGATTAACCATTCCGTGGACGGTGACTCTGCCACACTAAAAGGTAACTTGTCCAGCTTTTCAATACGCAGCATTGTATATTTTGCTCCCCTTTGAGTCATTGTAATCTGTTTCTCAGTTAGATTGTAGGCTGAAAATAGAGACGTACTGTTGATAAATCGCCAAGGCACATAACCAGCGCGCAATGATTGCAGCGTCCAGCTTAACAACATAATAGAACGTAGTTGAGATTGTCCGTGTTGTAGTATGGACAAGCCTTGTTCTAGTATATCAATAGCAGAAGATACAATGTTGCCCAGTGAATAAATCCTGGATGTTAATGTAGTCAGACTGTTGTCAACTACAGCTAACGCCTTCTCTAGGTTAATTCTATCTATTTCACGAAGTCTCTCCGCAGCTTCTTGTTGAGAGATTTCCCAGAGTTTATTATAGACAGCATAATAGAAACTTTTCTGACGTGGCTTTCGGGGACCTAGTAAAAAAATCCCTTAAATCCACCTCATCTGAGAGTAAGGATAAGTGCTGTTTTACCTGGGACAGTGTCGAGGTTTTTAGCCAATCGAGGCACAACTTCCCAACACTGTATGATGTCACTACCCCCGGATGTTCTCGTTGTACATATCGTGGGTCTGGCCTATGGATACTAAACCCTTCGGTTGTACCCCTGAATCTTGATTGACATCTCTTTGTGTCTCTGGGCGAAATTAACCATCCCTTTCAATTGGGGTCTGTCGTATTGTAGTGCATGATGTCATCTATTGTATCCCCTCCACTTGATGTAAAATTGATGTGCGAAGGTGTTGGAAACAGAGATGTGTTCAAATCCTTATTCTTGGCTAGTCCAAGACAGGAAGTCTGTTGCACAGCACAGTTTAATTCAGAAATATCATTTGTTGCGGAATGAGGCACGCTCTAAATAGTGCTTCTGTTCCCTTAACTTGCCATTCCTTAGAACCCCAGACTGATTTTGTGTCTATAGGGTCCTTCCATAAGTCGAAACCCTGTTCAGACAGTTTGGTAATAAAGGATGCAGAATAACTGGTGCGTTTGACCTGCACGTTGCTTAGTAGTGCTGGATTCATTCAGATCCTGTAAAACAGCCAAACGTTTATTGATGTCAAATCGTTTGTCATCCGCCACTGTGCCTTCACAATCGAGATCAGGTACCCACATTCTCATCCCAAATAGGACTTCATAAGGAGTGACATCCCCTAGAGAACTTCTTGGCATGTTGTTGAGGGCACGCTGTACCCCATATAGGTGATTGACCCAACTACCAGCGGAACCTAATACTCTTGCTGCTAAAGACTGCTTTAAGTCCCGGTTTATCCTCTCCACGACCGAATTTCCCTCGGGATGGTATGGAGAGGAGTACTTCAATGCTATACCCAAACCTTCCATGGCTTCCTTGTAAGCCTGAGAGCTAAACGCGGGACCACGGTCAGAATGTAATGTGCCAACTGCGTATGTCCCTATGAAGACTCGCAAATCTTTTATAACAGTTCGAGCGTCAGCCGAGCGCTGAGGCCATACCCGCATGAATCCACTGCCACCAAGATATACTTGTAAGCCCCATCCGAATGTAGCGGGCCGCAGTGGTCCAGATAGACACACGCTAGTGGTCTGTCTGATATTAGTAAAGGTGTCTGCGCTGGACGTGCTACTGTGGAACCCTTCATCTGCTGACAAATGTCACATTTTAAGACAAAAGTCTTCGTCTGTTTTGTTAAACCAGGCCACCAATAGCGCTGTTTCAATAATGAAACTGTTGCTGTTATCCCTGCGTGTGCAGAACCTAGACCCTTGTGTGATCCATGTGTCTTGAGCATACGGAATGTTATTTGCATCTAACTTGTAGGAGTACTTGAGTGGAAAACCTTTTGGTACAGCTGGGCTGTTTTTGCGTGAAGCAATAACAGCTACCATTATCTATCCGTCTATTCTCGTTTTTGAACGAGTGATTGCAGCTACGGCAGCAGTACGTACTGCACCCTTTGCAGCTTCATCAGCCAATGAATTCCCTCCAACGTGAATGCCATCACAATGATGACTCAGCGTGTGTATCACGTGAGCTCTTGGTAGTTCGTTTTTCAACTCCGCTACCTGTTCCCATAGCATTTTATGCTTAATTGTGCCACCTTTTGAGTCTTCAAACCCATTTTGACCCCAGTAGTGAAGATATTCTTTGTATGACTGGACACAGTAAAAAGAATCGCACACTATGAGTGTGGTGATTTCTCGATCCGTATTTATTAGTGCCAGTAATAGGGCTTTTAATTCTGCCAGCTGAGCCGTGCAATCTCCTAGAGACTGTGTCTTCGTATCGCTGGGATGGAACTTGCCTTCCTGCATACGACCTTTTACAATCGCACTAGCGGCGCAGTATTGTTGTTTACTTCCTATGGCCAGCTGAGCAGATCCGTCAGTGTAAATGATATATTCATACTGATCTAGAGGCATTATTTCATTTGGTAGAGGATATTCTTGTTCATATTGCAGAAATGCTTTGTTTCTAGCCTTGGGTCATATCTGTATTCTATATCCGTTGCAGTGAGAGAATTAGCCCATTGTATCCATCTTGGATGTAAGGCTTTAGCATTAGGAATGCTAGCCTTGTAGCAGCCTCTAAGGCTGGTACTCGAGTTACGACAATTATTAGTTTCCCCTCAGCCAGTGCTCTTTCTCTTACTGCAGCGGTCTGTACTGCTGTCAGTATTTTTTCTGTAGAAGCAAAGCGCGTTTCAGCGTTTGTGTATAAATGTGATTTGTAAGCTATGGGTACCGTTTCGCCTTCATTGAAGGTTAGGTAAGTGTACCCGGATTGACCCGCTACAACGCGGATCACCAGATTGTGTATATTTACGTGTGTCTGCAAGTGTTTTGAAGCTATCATATCAGCTTGTAGGGAACGAAGGATATCTGTGTGTTCCTGTGTCCAATGCCTAACCGAGAAATCAGATCTTATTAAGTCGTAGAAAGGTTTTACTCTTTCTGCGCTATCCAAAATGTGTGTTCTGCCAAAGTTTAAAAATCCCAATATGGATTGTAAGTTTTCCAAAGATTTAGGAGGTTGGAGCAGCACACACGTTTCTAAAATGTTAGCTGCCAGGCTTTTTCTTTCACTTGATAACTCGTATCCTAAAAATAGGACATTGAGGTGGGCTATTTTTGATTTTTAAAGTTGAATTTGTAGCCCTCAGAGGCAAATCCCAAAATGATGGTGTTCACCCTGGTCAAGTGATCCTGTAAATCATCATCCGTCAGATAAATATAATCTACATAGGACAATGCCTCTTCATCCAAATTCTGAAGTAATTCTGTTACCCTAGCACTGAACAACCCGGGGCTATTCTTATACCCTTGGGGGAGTCGAGAAAATTGATGCTGGGAACCTAGCATGGAGAATGCTATTAGATATCTGCTTTCAGGCGCTATATTTTGGCAGAAGAATCCATTTGAGATATCTAGTGTTGTTTTGAATTTTTTCCGCACAATGTTATTCATCACTGCGGCACTATGTGCATTCTGTACTGCAAATATTTTAGTGCATGTGTTCAGATGTCTGTAGTCTAAAACTAGACTATATGAATTGTCGGGTTTTATTATGGGAAACAAAGGATTATTCATTGCAGAGGTGCAAGGTTCTATTACACCCTGGTATTCAAGTTGATCTAAGATCTCCCTGACCTGTTTTTTTGCTTCTTGTTTTATTGGGTACTGTCTCTGTGGAGTTGGACTAGTTTTTACTGGGATTACATGGTGTGGTGACTCAGCATCCCAACCAACATGGTTGCGATAAAGTGCTTGTTCAGCTAAAAGCTAAAAGTATGTCGTAGCCATAAGTCAAGTTCTCCCAAAAGAGACCTTTAACTTTTCTGGGTTTGTCCCCCACCATTTGGAGTGTTATTTCATGTAACGTATGTAGGGCACTTACCCTCGTATCAGGTGTTTCCACCGTGATATGCTCATTCAACTCCGCTGTCACCAGAAATTCCATCAGGTTCTGGCGAGCTATTGTTACTTCTGCTGAGCTGTCTAGCATTGTCAGAGCCCATTCCCTGGTCTGTAGTTGAGTCCTGAGAATTCTGGGCATGTCTAACTTTGAGACCTGCTACCTTCTTCTTGAAGCTTGAAGCGCGTTGCATGTCTCTGGACTTCGTACGCTATTCTTGTATGTGTTCTGATTGTCCTTCTCTCTCAGAGTTTCTTGGTGAACCCTGAAAGGAACGAGAGGAACGTGTTTCAGTATCCTGATACCTGTCAGGTTTTTTAAAGTTATCCCTATGTCTAAGGTTGTATTTCTTGTTGGAGTTCTCCTGCTGAGGAGACCCACTCCTAGATAGAAATCTATCTTCTCTAATCTTTTTGTTTTTATTGTTATTATCCCATTTCTTCTTGGAAGAATCAGGTGCTTGCTTGGCATTATCCTTCTGAGGACCGCCCATCAGTTGAGGTTTTGTTGCTCTAGCTCCCAAACTATCTCTGCCTAATTCGGCATAGGTGTCAGTGATAATTTTGGATAATTCACGTTCCTGTTATAAAGGAGTGAAATCCCTCAGGCATTGGTGTATTGCCACTGCTGCTGCATCCCCTTTGATATTAGCTAATATAATAGCTAATACCTGGGCAAAATTAGCTAGTAATTTCATCCCTAAGTTCAGAGCAGGTTCTGCTCCATACTCAGTTTGTATTTGTCTTAATACGTCTGGTACTACTGCTAATGACGGGATACCATGTGTTCTGGTATATATGGCAGAGAAAATTGTAACTCAAGTGGTACAATCCTCTATCTGGGGAGCTATCCCCATTTTCAAGCAGATTGTTAGCATTCTGTGTTTTTCTTGAGGGCTTGTGTGTGGAAATACTGCCTCTAGCTGTGTTATTTTCTGAGCTATCCAGAATGGCATTTTTTCACGTTTAATGGGCATTCTACCCATAACTGCGTATAGCGTTTGTGGTGTAATTTTAGTTGTTAGTTGTAGAACTTTGAACTTGATTTGTTTGTGTAGCTCTTGTTGGCTGAAGTGTGAGTGTTCTCATCACGAACTGTGTCATGTTCCTGTAGAGTTTTATTATTTCTTTGTGAAGTGTACGTAGGTCTGCTACTGGCATTGTGTCAATGTCTGGGTGCGGTGTGTAAGCCTCAAGGACAGGCCAAGTGGCCCCGTCACTTCCGAGCGGACCTGGTCTTGCTTTATTTCTTGTATGGGGGAGGGCACCTTTAAACCAGTTTATGTGCTCCTGGTAGGTGAGTGGAATTTCAATGTCTTCATACGGACTGTATTCCTCTAGTATTTCATCTTCAGTGTAAAAATGAAATGTATTTGATTGTGCATCTGCTTGTGGGAATTTAACCCATGAATAGAATACCTCTGTTCTATATGACTCGTGAGCCTCAATCACGAAAGTTACTGTCCCACCCCTAGCTGTGACTCCCCAGTCTGTTAGCTTTTGAGTAAGGGCATTTCTGACATTTTCTGAAATGTTAATTTTCCCTTCTTCCTCTACTAAAACACGCCGTGCCGGCACAGCGTCTTCTTCTGTCATTGTTAAAAAAGAATCTCATGGAAGAGTTTCAAGGAAACTGAGATAAGGTTTTATGCACAATAGGAACTGTTTGTCCTTCAAGCTTGATAAACCTACAGCCAATACATAGGATATTTTTGCCTACTCAGCTGTGGCGGATAATTCTCTTCCCACTCCAGACGTCTGTGGGAAAATGTGAGTAGGGGTCTCTGAGAAAAGCACGACTGAACTACTCAGATTTGACTGTTAAATAAGTACCAAACCAACGTTGGCGGCGCCATGTCGTGTAGTTCCTACAAATCTATATAGGATCTGCGCATTTAGACAGCATATACTGTAGGATTGGAGTCAGACTGATTCTAGACACCCCTACCGAATATGTTAGCCTGTATACCAGCTAGCTCACAGTGCCACTAGAAACTCCTCTTACCAAGGAGAAAATAGTTCTTGGCAACTATCGAACATGACAGCCCTGATCCCTCAGAATCGTGGAAACAGTGCTACTAGTCGCTCGGTCACTCGTGCACACTTCCTCTCAGAGAGATACACAAATAAACGGTGGGGATGTTTTCTCAATAAGCATTTATTGAACCAGCGTCATTCTAGTGTAAAATAGGTGTGCTGAAACAACCATTAGACAGTAACGGATATAAATGAGTATAAGCACTAACAGAGTAAAAGGATGGTAGATTACTACCATCGTTCAAAAACAATGAATACAGGCAAGCATTTAAAATACATGACAGTAAAATGCGTACTCCTACGATGCGTCCCTAACTAGATGTACCTAAGTGTACCTAGCATGTATGTGGGTGTAAAGCCAAGAATCCCTCTAGGATAAAGTCAACCCCATTACCTGAAGTGAGAGACTGTGGGACCCCGTCTTGGTCTCGAGATGGACACCCCGCAAGGGATGTCAGACAACTGCGAGCTGGAGTTTCTGCGTGCAGGAGCCTCAGCGTCTCGCGTCAGTGTGTCGGCATGGAAGTCCTTTTCTCCTCTCCCTACCTTAGCAAGAGATGGTGTATATATACCCAAGTGTTTATCCCCTGGTGATATACCTTGCTGTGTCATGCCGGACTGGGATGACAGAAGGAATGACCCTTGTACTTAGTTTTTATGCAGGAGAAGGTAGGCCTGCTGTGATCCCAAGAATCCTCATGCATAATGAATGAGGCTTAAGCTTTTCGGAGAAAACCCCATGTCATCTTTGGACATTACCATAACTAGATAAAAGGTCAGTACTAAGAATCGTTCTGTAGTGTAATGGTAGGGAGAATATAAGTGAAGGGTTAGGTGACTACCTGAGCCTATATTAGGGTACCTATATGGAACATAACAGTATGAGTTACATATGGAGTAGATACTGTAACATGGAGTAAGCACAAATTCATGGCAACAGTGTATACGATGGACAGTAGGATATGTGGGTGATATAGTTCTGAGGTAGTTACTGTAGGGTGTGTGGACTTGGGTAACAGTGTTTGCATATGCTAACAGTGTTGATTTAAAATGAGCAAAAAAGCCTAAGCATAGAATAACATAGAGGCATATAATAACACTATAGACCAGTGAATGAGCAAAGGAATATATATGCCTATTATAACAGTATAGACTATCAGTGAGGACATACCGACACAAGCTACTCGCAGGATGATAATATGGGCATAGAGTAGCAAGATCTGGCGTAGAGGCATTCACGCTTCCACATGGAAGTCATGGGGGGACCAGTGGGCTCAGATTGGGGGATTTTAGACAAATTGGACCAGTTGCTGTAGAGGGGACGGTTGCAACAGATTCATGTGAAGATCCTTGCCGGCTGTATCGGGGGCTCCGAAGGTGGTGAGGAGCTGTTGGAGGCAAAACATAATGGGCTTCAACTGCAGTTATAGCTGATACAGGCAAGTCATGCCATTGGGGGCAGAGCGGCAGAAGTTACCCGCGAGGGACAGATCACGAGGTCAATTAGCCACTGTGCTGACACCAGCTTGATAGGTTGGGGGTGCGAGCGACGCAGTTCCAGGCATGATGTGAGGTGCAGAGGTCCCTTGCTCCTGGCACATCTGTAGACAGTTGCCTGCTCGCCTTTGACTAGCACAGCAGCAGGGGCCAGTCAGGTAGGGCGGGCCATGGGGGGTGGGGGGGCACAGGAGGCTCCTCAATGTCCCTGCTTCAGGCGAGGCATGCTTGAGGTAGGTGGGGGTTGGCAGTCCCTTGGTCGACAGTCATCAGGGGCAGTGCCCGCAGCCCTCGTGCGCCGCCAGGGGTCAGTTGAGCGTGCCACTTCCCGAACACATGGCAGTCACATGGGCAAACCGGGGCCGGTCGAGCGAGGCTCACCTCATTGTTCTTCCACTTTTTGCGCTTTCCTACCACACCCCTTGTTTTTTTCCACTTTTTTTTATTTTCTGCCGATCCTGGCATTTGAATGGGGTCAGTTGTCCTCCCGGTTTCAATGCTGCTATCTTTATAGATGGTTGCTTTTCACAAACTCCATGACCTCTGGGTGGGCATAAACGAACTGCAGTATCATGATGGTATCCAACTTGTTACTGAAACCTTAGATGGGATGGTGAGAAAATGCGCTCAGAACTGTCACTTCACTGCACATTCACCATTGCCTACACGATTGCCAAAATGTTTAGACTGGTTTCACTGAGGTTTCATCACCACTGCAGACAAGGGGAAAACAGGAATAAGTGTGAATCCCAACCACACTTGTTCCTATTTTCTGCCACACATCCACTATTCCATGACTTTGAGTGAAGCTGTGAATGTCAAGTCAGAGGTATGGTTTTTTATTTATACATTAGAGTCGCAGTACTTTCTGAAGCTGGAATACAACCTGAAATTGATGCTGGTGGGACAGAAGTCTCCTCCATAGCTTTGTGAAGCTGTGCAGTCCTGCCTTTTTATGTTGTGACAGTGGTGGCAGCATAATCTCTAGTCAGTGAACAGGCCTTTTCACCTGTACCCATAGAGAGGGATCAGCTTACAGGCTCTCCCATGTAAAGTCTACCACATGCTCCCATAACTGGGGTCCTTTGCTTTCATTCTATCTAGAACATGTATGGAGAGTGCAGGTGCTCAGTGTCAGGTTTGTGTAGGTTCACATGGTGGTGAATGGATTGAGAAGTACTGGAATCCATTTCCCTCTACATACATATGTTATCCAAGATGGCAGTCAGCATTTTGTAGGGCTGGTGTCTGCGTTTTCAATATACCAGCCAACACATCCAGGCAAGCCTAGGGCTAGGTAACCAGCCCTTTGATCTAGTCTGGTGTTTCACTGCAAAGTGGTCACCGCATGTGAAATGATCTCGCTTTAAATAGCCATTCCTCATCTACCTGAGATAACCTAACCTAAACTTGTCGCAGGAGAGATGGCCCAGACAGCATACCCTTGCTGAGACATGCCCCTCCAGTACTGGAGGATTAAGACATTCAAAAGGTGCAACTCTACCCCGAATAGTCAGGCCTGGCCAGCAAAAAATTACTAGTCTCCTCAGCCAGTACTTCGCTCATCTTTGACTCGTTAACAAGGGGGTCCTGTGCACCCACATAGGGGAGAAGAAGACTGCAGAATCAAGAGTGAATCACTGCATGCCATTCTCCCTATGGAATGGGCCTAAATCCAGGAAGCCTTCAGATGCACCTTGCAGCTTGATTTATGGAGTGAAAGATTATGTTACCTCTCTGCACAATGAGCAGGAGTGCTCTTGCAAGGAGAAAGTGATCGTATCCACAGGACACAACCAAGTTCCTGCTGACTTGACCTGTTTGGAGTCCAGCTTGACGGACTCAGACTGCTCAGGAGCTACAAGGCCATCCCAGTCAGCTGCCCTAGAGAAGAAAGATTCAATTTTGGTCAAGGAGTTAATCCACGGGCTTCAACCATTAAGCAGGACGAACTTGCTGCACCTGTAGTCATCGTCTTAACCATCCCTGGAGCTGCTGAGAAATATGTACTTCGGCTCCTGGCCTAGGGCCCCATCTCGTTAGATGGAGTACGTCAAGTTAATTTCAGAACTATTGAAATTAAGTACTAGCTGTAGTGGACTGTCATGGGTTCAACTGACCAGTGAGTGCCCGTGCCACCAGAAAATCTTGACAGCGAGCCAGTGGTTACTAAGGTACAGACCCTTACTCCATACCATCTGCGTAAGGGAAACCTATGGTATACTGTAACCCTTCCTAGCCACTGGCAACAACCCAGAGCCCAGTGGTCTGCTGGGTTTGATTCCATTACCAAGGACTGTGCCCCTCTCAATAAGGCAGCAGTGACTGGATATCTGGTTGCCCCCCCTCCCTCAAATGCCAAAAGCCACGGGGAGCACTTTCAAAACATTATTTGCCAGGTGGGTGCTCTTTGTTTGGATGGTGGGTGTTTTAAGTTTTAAGAATCCTAGCAGTTGCAAAGAATGCATATCACATATTCTTTATTGGACGTGATCTACAAATTCAAGCCTTAATTGAAAGCGCCAGATAGTTGGCATCCACTCACTTTGCTGAAGAACCCAATCACTTCTGAGCACACTGAGTTCCCTTGAAGGATGATCATAATAATAATAACCAATAACTAGCACAAAAGAGCTGGAAACACTTGCAGGGGTGTGTCTGACCCAGATATCTTTGTTAATTAATAGGGAAAGGTTTGGAAGATCTTGACTCTTTTGTCAAAAAATCCTGGTTTCCTTTATTATACCTGGTCAATGGAACTAAAGGTACCAGACAGAATGATGTATGTCTGTATGTATGTATAAGTCTTTTTTGGTATTTTCATAGAGAGAACCTAGCCAAAAGGCTGCGAAGTGCTGTACATGGTCAAAGACAAGCCTGAAGTCAATGAGTATTTGGAGAGAAAGCTGGGTTGGGGATGGTTAATGCATTATGCTATTGTATTCTTTAATGAGGTGAGTCTTCAACTCTTTCCCAAATTGGAGCAACTTTGGGGTAGTCCTAGTGGATCATGGCTGTTTTTCCAGATCCTCAGTGCATAGATGGAAAAGGCCTGCTGTCTTGTTTTTTACTTTTTTACACTTAGCCTGTAGTCTGAAGGTGTCTTGGCTGCTGGTGTTCCAAGAACTATCAAGAGAAACATGGGTGCTGGTCGTGACGGCTTTGTAAATGATGTAGCTAGGTTTGAAGATGGTGATGGCCGGCAATGTGAGCCGATGGAATTCTATCAGAATGGGGTGATGTGATCATATTTCTTCAGGCCCTGGATTAGACGTACGGCAGCATGTAGGAGGCCCCAAAGGGGTGCCAGCATGGAGTCTGGGAGGCCGTGGAGTAGGGCATTACTACCATTCAGATGCGGGAACACAAGGGTTTGAACATCAGTTCTGAAGTCACTTTCTGGAAGAAACTGTTTAACTTTCTTTATAAGAGAGAGCTGTACCAGACTGTCTTTGTTTTTTTCTGGCAATGTGTTCCTTGAGGGTAAGATTGGTGTCCAGGATGAATCCAAGTAACTTCGCTATCCGTGAAATATGGGGTTCGAAACTGTCAAGGTTGTACTGTATCTTGTTTGTTCTTGGCAAATAATGGAATTCTGTCTTGGTTGGGTTGAGTTTCATGAAGGCTCTGGACATCCAGGTTTGGATGATGTCAAACCGTCTTTAAGACGCTAGATGTTTGAAGGAGAGGAGACTTTCAGGTAGAGTTGTGTAGCCTCTGTATATTGGTTAATCTTGATGCTGTTATCTGTGAGTAGAGTTTCGATTAGCTCCATGTGAAGGTTGAAGACGACAGGAGACAGTATGGAACCCTGGGGAACTCCTCAAATGATAGGGATTTTTTGAGACCCTGCGGTCCCCATGTGAACAAAATGGTGTTGGTTGGAAATGTAGGTAGAGAACCAGTGAAGGAAATTGCCAGTGAATATCATTCAAGACTTCAGGGTATTGAAGGTGGGATGGCCAACTGGTGTCAAAAGCAGCTGAGAGGTCCAGCAATATCAAGAGGCAGGGGGTGTTCTTCATCTGCGGTCAAGAGGTCATCATCGATGATATGTAAGGCAGCGGTTTCCGTGCTGGAGCATGATCTGAAGTCAGACTGGTAGTCATGCAGGAATTGGTTAGCATTCATGTGATCTTAGAATTGAATATAGACTGCTTTACAATGATTTTGGTTAGTGATGGGCCAGTAATTGGCAAAGTTATCAGGATCAATTGTAGGTTTCGTTAGGAGTGAGAAGATCTGGCCTGTTTTGGGAGCTTCTGTAAAGATGCTTTGAGTGAGGGAGAATTGATAATGGCAAGTAGGGGTAAGAGAGCGTCCACAGAGAGAGTTTTGATGAAGGACAATGGTAAAATATCTCACAAGAAGTGGGTTTGAGGAAGTTGAGTATATCAGTGAGATGTGGGAGAGATAGGGGTTTCAAGGCTGACCATTGCTGGATTCTATTGGAAGTGGTTGATGCAGTGCTTGATTGTCATGAACAGTGTTCTGCTTCTGTTGGTGTCTTTATTGATGGAGTTGTTTGCATTTTGCATGGAGGGACCTCTATCAAGAGGTCCTCTAGAGTTCTGTTTTTCTTCCATTTTCTTTCCTGTCTTCAGATGGCTCATTTATTGTCAGCATGGTTTTAAGAGTACCAAGGTGCTGAAGGCGTTGGCTTGCACTTGACAATTGTAATTGCAACATGCATGTTCACATAGCTATTCACAAATCGTTGAAAGTGTTCAAAAGGGTGTTGTTGATGGACATGGAGTTGAGAGGGTGAGAGATGAGCTCATGCATTAGGTTTTCTAGGGAGATACATCTGCTCTTTGTCCTTGTTTCTCAGTGGTCCTGGTGGAAGTAAAACAATTCAGTAAGATTTATCCCAAGAAGCTGGGAAGTGTATCGATATCACAAAGCTCAAACACATTTCTAACACCTAAAATCCAACACACAAAAGTGATCTATAATTCACACCCACCAACAAATGATGGCACCAAAGAAATTGAATGCATATTAAATGTTGGAGGCTGCGGGGGAACCCCCAAAGCCCCCGCAGCCCTGCTTGCTCCTGTGCCAGCACCCATCCTGGGTCCTGCAGAAGACAGCATTGCTCCCATCACGCACGACGAGTTTTCTTTTGATCCTGTTGGGCGGGAGTAATTCTAAGTTTTCTGCCCACAAGAGCATGAGCAGGGACAAACATTTGTGCTCCCACCCGGCAGAAGTAGCTTTCTGCTCCTGCCGTGTGGAAACATATTAGACTTCCCTGCCCGTGCTCTTCGGGCACTGAATCTATGGTGTCTTGGTGTCCCGGGGTTTGGGATCCCTGGGACACCATGATGGAGCCGGCTCCATACAATGGTTTGGGGAGTGGGACTGTATGCCCCCTTCCCCAATTATGTTTGTGGGCCCCAAGGGATGGGGTCCCCGGGGACTCAATGTGGCTCAGGGAGGGAGCCACACGCCTCCCTCCCCTTAATTTCAAATATAGCCCAGGCGATCTTTTCCCAGCCGTGCTTGCTCCTGTGCCAGCACCCATCCTGGGTCCGGCAAGAGACAGCATTGCTCCCATCATGCAGGACGAGTTTTCTTTTGATCCTGTTGGGCGGGAGTAATTCTAAGTTTCCTGCCCACAAGAGCATGAGCAGGGACAAACATTTGTACTCCCACCCGGCAGAAGTAGCTTTCTGCTCCCGCCGTGTGGAAACACATTAGACTTCCCTGCCTGTGCTCTTCGGGCACTGAATCTATGGTGTCTTGGTATCCCGGGGTTTGGGATCCCTGGGACACCATGATGGAGCCGGCTCCATACAATGGTTCGGGGAGTGGGACTGTATGCCCCCTTCCCCAATTATGTTTATGGGCCCCAAGGGATGGGGTCCCCGGGGCCTCAATGTGGCTCAGGGAGGGAGCCACATGCCCCCCTCCCCTTAATTTCAAATATGGCCCAGGGGATCGTGTTCCTAGGGCCTCAAAGAGGCTCGGGACGGCAGCACTCCCCCCACCCCATCTAAATACATTTTGCAGCCCCCCCGACTCCGGCCCACCCCAGTTTTTAAACACACCTTTTTTTAAATAAAAGTTTGCAGTGGATCTGCGAATCCTCCACAAATTTGCAGCAAAAATTTAAAAATATATGTTTTGGCCCCATGGGGCGGAGGACATCCCTCTACACCAGGCCTAGGTGGGCAGAATATCCCTACCCTGCCCCCTATATCTTTTTTTGTGCTTTTTCTCTGAAAAGGGGACTGAGTCCCCAAGTCCTAAAATGGCTGCAAAAACATCTTTGTGGGTGTGGTGACAGCCAATCAAATCTCGTCTCGAGATCTGTTGGCTCCTCAGATCCAATGCTGCGTGAAATATCTATAATTTGTTAACCTTAATTTCTTGAAAACGAATGAACAGAATAACATCAAATCACTCAAAAGCACGCTTTCTGGGCCAAGATCTTGCTTTCTGCCAAATTTGTATTTCCGTTGCTATTTGGACTGTAGCTGCGTCTAATTTTCCTATGCAAAATTAATGGGAAAAATGTTTTTGGGGACCCGCCCCCTTTTTCTCTGCCCCAGCTTGATGGATTACCAGAAAACTTTCCATGCAAGAGCTGAGGTAAAAGAACAGTTTCGGTAAGATTCGTGAAATGGCGCCAACAGTGGCGGCTGGTGACATTTGAAAGTGGTGAGGCGTAAAAGTTGGGTATGAGTGTCACGTCGCGAGCATGCGAATCTCACCAGCACGATCAACAGAAAGGATGTTTGGGGGTTCTCCTCCAGAGAAAATTTTGAAGAAAACAGTGGCAAATAGTGCATTTAAAGAAGATTTGAGAAAGAAAGGAGGTTTATAAAGTAATTGTGAACATGTAGTCTTAAAATTTCTAAACACATTAAAAACTGCCCTATATCTTCCTGCATTAAACATGTTCAACAGTTAACTGTAGTGTGCAAATTGTACAGTACGCTGAAACTATGGAAATGTCGCACACAAGCAATCTGAAAACCCGCAGAAAGCAAATTTAATTGCTTGAAATGTGAATGTCACCATCAACGCTGGACATAACTGTCAATTAACAAATAAAGAAAATACAGAAGGCAAATTCAATTGCTTTACATGTGAATGTCACCGACTCTGACCAGCTTTCCCTTCCTCAAGACTGTATGGCATTATTTAGGTTTACTTTCACTCTACACACTCCAGCATGCAGCAATGACCAGGAAGAAAACATTTCAGCTCAAAACGTATGCCTTCACAACGATAAAACCAGTAATTTTCACTTTTTGCATGGCTTTCAGTTGCTACAAGAAAGGGGTTTGGCGCCTTCCAAAGAATTCATATAAATTAAATCTCATCACTTTTCAAGATGCTTCAGACTGCTTCATAGTATACAGTATGCATCCACTGCGCAGTTCATGAATTTACTTTCTGCAAGCACTTTACCTGTGTGCATTATCAGTGAATGTCTGTGTGCATCTGCCTGCTTGTGCGCATAACTGAGAGTACAAAGCACAACTCTTTATTTGCATGCGTGTTTTCCCTTTACTTATTTTTAATGAAACCAGCTACCTCGGGGCAGGGTTAAATAAACGCCCACCCCAGAGGAAAGTTGACCAGATTAAACAAGCCATAAATCAGCTGGCAGTTTGTCCACAAACGAGACGCCATTGTATCTGCATCTTGACTAGATGAATCTGGCACCTCAAGCCAGGCAGAATAAAATTATGTTTCACCGCCAGTGACCACATGTGCTTAAAATACAATCTCACAAGTATCACGTCACACACTCACCCAGTTTATTGCTGCTGGATTTACCAACATCAAAATGATTAAAGGATGTGTTGGCCTTGTCGGAATAGGGACTCGTTAACTCCAGATCACACCAACTGTCAGCAGCAACGCTTTTTCAAAAAGGATGCTGAAATGGTCGTCTTTGTCCATGCTAAACGAAGGGAAGGGATAAAAACACATCTCTGAAACCTAGAGTCGAATAGTGACTCGGGAGGTTAGGAAAGGTGAAAAAGCAGTATGACCCGCTGTCCAACCTCTGTCCTATCATGTGCTCTAAAATCCTCTTGTCTACTTAAGTGGTCTTTCATACCTTGCTTCAGAAAACCCTGCTCGTCCCCGGGAGGCAGATTTTGCAAAGCACCCTCGGCCTCTTCAAAGCAAATAGTGGTTTCCAGGTGAAAGGAACAGATTTTTTCAGTCGAGCGCTCTCTCCACACAATAAGGCCCAAACAACTGAGCACTCTGTACCTGAAATAGTCACGGCCCTGAGACAGCGATCGGAGCTGAAGGGAAAAGCGGTTGCTCGCCAGGTCTCATTGGCGCTATGGAGCTTAAAAGTTTATCTGGCCCGCCAATGCTTCCACGCCAGCAGTCAGAGGCTGAACCGACGTAATGGTATCATATACACTCTGGCATTAATCGAGCGCTGTACACATATCAGCCAGGTCATACATACAGGAGAAAATGCAAGAAGGACCATGCAGGGAGCAATACAGATACAGTGTACGAAAAAGGTCTGGTAGAGCCATGACCTGGAGGTGTCCACAAGAAAATGGCCAATCTGAGTGATTTAGGATTACTAGTGCAAAAGTAATGTAATAGCGTACTTGTTATACACTGTTGAAGCGCTTTATTAACGGTTACTATCATTACATGTATTGGTTTTCAGAGAATCGACTTTGGAAGGATTAATAGCTGAGATGACCTGGTCAAGAGTCAAAATCAAATAACTCACGGAATGATCGTAATGGCTATAGGAAGTTATTGTTATAGATTCTGGATCTTTGTTTTAAACATATTTTAGCAGGTATCACATTTTGACCGCTTTTCCACTCTTTGAGGAAAGAAATGTAATAAAGAGATTGGCTTTTGAAGAGCGCCGCGCGCGAGATGCCAGAATGTATCCCTTTTCTCTAAATGACTATGGGGCCGATCACGATGGCGGGCGGATCGCCCCCGCCGGGCCGGAGGGGGTCACCGCCGGCCCGGCGGAGGCGATCCGCCCGCCATCCCGACAGTAAAGACCCCCGCCATATCATGATGGCTGGGGGGTCCGCGGCGGACGGAAAGACCGTCTGCCGCTTTTCCGCCGGTCGACTCGTCGTCCGGTGGAAAACGTGCTGAATATGGTGGCGGTGTCTGGAAGACACCGCCATCCATATCACGATGCAGGCTGCGAGCAGCCTTTCCATGGCTGCATTGCCGCCATGGAAAGGCTGGCGGTTCCTGCTGTTGGGAGCCCGTTGCGGGCCCCCAGGGTGTTTGGGGTGTGGGGGGAGCACATTGGGGGTACCTATGGTACCCCCCTGCATTTGCATGTACAATGTGGCAGGCACCGCACGGTGCCTGTCACATTGTGCATGTAAATGCGCAACTTGTATTTTTACATTGCGGCGGGTGCTGCTTGCAGCACCGCCCGCCGCAATGTAAAAATACGGGATGCGCCCGCCAGTGTGGCGGGCGCATCCTGATTTGTGTAGCGGGACTGCCGCACCTATGGCGGGCGGTCCCTTTTGGCAATGCGATGGCGGGCGGACTTTGTCCGCCCGCCATCGTAATCGACCCCTATGTTATTCTGACCATTTAACCCCTGTTGATTTTGGAAATGATCTACAAGCCTTCTGTGGAATTACCTGCTAATGGAAACACCACAGCCCTCTCCTCCTCAAATCCATTAATTGCTTTGCTTTATCGCCGATATCTCGGAGATAGCACAAACACCGCGAACATTTGTTTTGACCAAACTGTCTGTGATAACCGAGGGAGAGTAATTTGCAATTGTGCGAGAAGGGACTCTGTGGGTATAATCTGACTCCTGTGTGTGATAACATTCTGACACCAACCCCCTCCGCGGGATTAGGCCCCGGGCCTTAAAATGCTAATGCAGGTAAGCACCTTTCAAAGCCAGTCGCGGCTCGCAATTCGCAGGGGGATGGGGGGGTAAAATTAGAAAAGAAAAGTAAGTAAAACTTACCCAATCCCGGTCTCGCGCTGCCTCTGCTCCTGGGTCGTCCGGAACAGGAACAGGCATGCTCCCTCCCCTCCTGTAGCCAATCACAACATTGCAGCGTTGTGATTGGTGCGGAGTCGTGGGCAGCGCCCAGCCGGGCACCAGGTAGGGAGGCCATTTTCTCTATGTAGGCTGCATGCACCCTACATAGAGAAAATGTACAGTGCGCATGACTGCTTTGGTCGGCCCCAGGGCCGACCAAGGAGTCAGGGCACTCAGAGTGGTGCAAGCCACTCCTCCCTGACCCGCCCGCCCCCAACCAGACATATCCTCCCGCCGGCCCCCAACCAGGCATACTACTGCATTCTGCTTTCTCGCAGCGCGAGAAGCAGAAAATAAAATGGTATTTAAAATACCATTTTATTTTCTGCTTCTCGCGCTGCGAGAAAGCAGTGGGGCGGCGCTCCTCCGCCCTAATGGAGGAGCCGCTGCTGGGTCGCCAAGGTTATAAGCAAACCAAAAACCGCCTTTGCTATGGAAACGTGGTCCTAACTATGGCTACCCAGTGGCGACTGCCACTGAGTAAATAATATATATATATATATATATATATACTGAAAAAAACCTAAAGGTTACAGGGACGGTATAGTTAGGAAATAGAATTTTAAAAAACATAGAAATTGAATGAAAAAACCAAAGGTTACAGGGGCGTTATAGTTAGGCTCAGATTTCACTTGTACAAAACCATAGTAATTCAGCAATTATAGCTACCTGAGCTGACTATAACGTAGGCCTCTGCAATGCACTGCTAATGACCTCACATATTACATCGCTCATGACATGGTCAGTGACATCACTGATGACATCTCAAATGGCATCACCGATGACATCACTGATGACATCATCAAGTGAGTGTAAGTGTTTTAAGAGTTTATGGGCGTTATATATACTAACCTACTTCAAAAGTTAAATTAGTATACTAGATGCATTACTACTAAGTGATACTACTTCTAACATATATTAAGTGAGTAACTGTGTGTATGTATGGGTGTGTAAGTGGCTGTATGGGTGTATAAGTGGGTGTGTGAGTAGCTGCGGGTGAGCGAGATGCTGTGTGAGTGGCAATATTGGTGAGTGAGTGGGCGTGTCAGTGACTGTGTGGGTGAGTGAATGGTGGTGTGAACGGCTCTGTGGGTGGGTAAGTGGGTGTGTAGTAACTATGGGTGAGTGAGTGGATGTCTGAACAGCTGTTTGAGTGAGTGACTCAGTGTGTAAGTGGTTGTATGGTGAGTGAGTGGCTGTTTGGTTAAGTGAGTTGGTGTGTTAGTGGCTATATTGGAGAGTAAGTATCTGTGTGAATGGCTGTATGGGTGAGTGAGCGGATGTGTAAGTGCTTGTATGGATGTGTGAATGTGTATGTAAGTGGTTGTGTGAGTGCCTGTAAGGGTGAGTCAGTGGCTGTGTTCAGAGGCTGTATGTGTGAGTGACTGTGTAGGTAAATAAGTGGGTGTGTGAGTAGCTGTATGGGTGAATGTGTTGCAATGTGAGTGGCTGTATGGGCGAGTGACTGGTTGTGTGAGTGGCTGTACAGGTTAGTGAGTGGGTATGTGAGAGCCTCTATGGAGGAGTGAGTGGGTGGGTGTGCAAGTACTGGTATGGGTCTGTGAATGGGTATGTGAATGGTTGAGTGGGAGTGGGCATACAAGAGGTTGTACGGGGGTGTGAGTGGGTGTGTGAGTAGTTCTGTGAATGATGTCATCAGTGATGTCATCATTGATGCCACTGACCATGTCATGATTGATGTAATATGTGCGGTCATAAGCAGTGCATTGCAGGGGTGTAAGTTATAGTTAGCTCAGGTAACTATAACTGCTGAAGTTCACTGGTTTTGTACGAGTGAAATCTGAGTCTAACTATAACGTTCCTGTAACCTTGTTTTTTTCAGTGAATTTCTAAGGTTTTTTTAATTCTATTTCTTAACTATAACATCCCTGCAACCTTTGGTTTTTTTAAGGGAATTTCTACGGTGGTAACAGGAGGGGGTCTGGGCCCCTAAGGACCCTCAGCATCCAAGAGGACTTCATCCTCCAACCAGCAGTGCGCCAAGAGGTGCCTTTGCAGAATGGTGGAGAAAGGGGTCATGGTCTCTGAACACCTCACAACAATTCCGCTGTGTGGGACTTACTGGAGGTAACAGAAGGACTTGTTGGCCCCCAAGGACCCTCTAGAGCCAAGGCGACTTCATCCACCAACAAGTAGTGCGCCAGGAGGTGCGTTTGCAGAGTGGGGAAGAAAGGGGGCGGGGCCTCCGGCGACTTGCTGGTCTTTATTAAAAAAAACTTTTTTTTATTTATTCGGGGAGGGGGCCGCGTGGCACAGATGTTACAACGGCATACCCTCTTTAATACAGAGGTTGGCCATCAGCCAAGTTGAGGGCTGCATCCTGGTGACAATAGCATTTCTAAATGCTGGTTACAGAGGCTTCCAGGACCAAAAGCAACCAGCTCTGGAAAGCTTATTCATGCGAAATGACCACATTCATTATCTGCAGCTCAACTTGTCCACTTGACAAAGTAAAAGATTTAGCTTGTGGGCAGCCAGCCAATCTTGTTTCTGTCTATCCATCCTGGGGAGTGACCTTGAAATTCTTAACGTATACACTCAACTTTATAGAGAGATGTCCCATTAATCCACCACGACTACAGCCTGTGGTTACAACTACCTTTGAGATGAGAAGGGACTCACTTAGGGGATTTCTCCATAAGTGCTCTATGAGAAAGGTGAGTTCCTTCTTTAAGTGCATATCTTGCAGCTGATGGTAATTTCCCTGGAGCTGAAAGCCTTCCTTCTAATGGTAGAATTCAGAGTGGTGATGGTGCACATGGACAAAAAATGGGCATTCTTCTATTTTTAGAAGGAAAACACACTTGCTCCCTGCAGCTCTGCCGATTGGCGGTGGAGCTGTGCGAGTGGCCAGTTTCCCAAGGCTTGTTTCTGCTGGTGTCCCATTTTATGGAAGTGAATAACCAGATTAAAGACAATCGAGTAGGCATCTCTGCTCTCTTCATAAATGGAAGTTCACCAAGAAATTCTGAACTCAAGGCCTGGAGTTGTTCAGCCACCAACATCTTCACTGCTGATCTGAACACTGTTAGACTGCTGAATGGGAAAGTTGCCAGATCCCTATGGGATGGCCTGCGGTTGGATTGGGGAGGTGCATTTCTATTTGATTTTTTATGACTTCTACTTCCACAGAATATTAGGGACAGCCCAGTATGTGTGGTCATAGCCCCCCCACGCCTGCTTCTTGAATCTGCTCCATCTACTTCATAACAGCTGGACTGTTTTTTTATTATCTTGTATTTTGCAAATTATTTTATATATTCCTACTTTGTTGATCTGTGTGATCGAAATAAAGTATTTTGACTGACTGACTTCAGAAAGAGCACATCCCACTTCCACAGATCTCGTGTCCATAAGGTGAGAAAAGATGTCGCATAATTCCTACTCTATTTAAGTAGCTGGTTCCTTAAGAGCTTGCCTTCTCTGATTTTTGCCTTTTTTCACAGCTATCTAGGCAGCTGATGAGAAGTACTCCCCCAGAGCACAGTGCAACAGCAAGGTTCTGCTAATGGACCTTTCAGAAGAATGTAAATCTGCACAATTACTCACCAAACATGGTTACTGTTTTCTAATCATATAGTGGGATCTTGTGCTCGTGTTGACACCTACAAGACCTACATAATTGCTATTGAAGCATATTGTAACATTAAGGGTGGGATTGGTCTCTACTCCCAATGAGGTTGTCAAGTGACTTCTGACAGGCTGATGCACCCGTTACATATGGTGAGTGGCTTCATGGTATTTTAATATCTCATCCTGGTTTTAGCTAGACTGATGACCCTTTGTGATATGACAACCCTCTCTATGAAGACCTGGTGCATAGAAATATGTTGTAAGTATGGTGTATATAGATAATTTTCTGAATAAACAATAGATGGGCATGTATTTTCCCAAAGAGAAATGCATGCAAAGTTCTCATTCAGACACCCCAGGATATCGGGATTTGCAAAAAAAACATGAAATCAGAACTGTTGTAAAAATCCCTCAATTTTTACAAAAGTGACCGCACAATTTGTGTAAAACAAAAAGAATTACATGAGGTTGACCTGCTCTTTACTGGCTCTGCACTCCAGTAAAAGAGGGTGAGCAACAGTCTAGCAGGCAGCAGAGGTGTTAACCTCCTCAGTTGCCTGCCTTTCAAATGGATAGAGCCGCCTCCTGTGCAATTAGCCGCAGTGTGCCCCCTGCGGACTCTGCAGGCCGTTGAAAGGCTCTCCTGCCCCCACCCTCCACTGCAATCCTCTCCTTCGGCCCCCTCTTGTCTACTGTTAACCCCTACCCTCTCCCATGTCTCATCATTTATTTGTAAATGCCCCTCCCTGCTGCCGCCCCCCTTCTCCCAGACCTTGCTGCGCTGCACACTGCAAGGAACACAGTTTGTCTGTTGCCAGAAAGAGCAGGTTTTCAATTTGTAATCTACTCTTTGTCATCACACATCCTCCATCCAATTCGAGGCACTATGCTGCTGGAGACTCTGCAACGTTACAGATTGTGACATTACACAGTCTCCAGCAGTGACAGTGCACAGACCTTCAGTATTTTTGTGGCAGGCACATTTTTTGGCCACTGCGAAAATACCGCACATTTTGAGGCTATGGGTCACAAATTTAGCTTTTTAGGGCTACAAAATCTGCTACCCAAAGCCTAAAAATCCTGGGGGATCTGTAATAAGATAGAACTAAAGTTGACAGATTCTGCAGGCTGCCATTATGGTTATAGCAAATTGTATTCCATGTCAAAACCGTGCCCTCACTTGAAATTAGGATTTAATAGCATTCCTATGACAAAGCAGGCCCTCACAGGGGACAAGCTGCCTCAATGACATGAACATGAGCGGTCTGTTTTTAATGAGGCACGCTCTACAGGTGCATGCGTGCCTGATGACGATGGTGCCCATTCCATGCGTGATTGGCCTGCCAACATTGCCCTGCCTTTCATTCCATCCGTCACTTTACCACTAATTTGGCAAGGCCAACTTTCGCAAGGTAATATAGATAAAGGACATTGCCACTAAGAGCACCACATTACAGTACACAGGAGAGGAGCTGTAGAAAATATTACTAATGCTCCCAATACAGAACCATATGATGACTTCCCTCAACCTGGACTATGAGCGTTTTCTGCTGCGTCAACCTAGAGAAGTAGCCTCTGGAAAGTAGTAAGCATGCGCACTGCAATTGATGTGGAGAAGGAAGGGAAGGCACAAATAATCCATATATGCCACTTCTTCAAGCTGCATCAGCTCATTTTGACAGAACAGTGAATGCCTCTGAAGAATATGCTGGAAGTTGTTCCCTGGTGTTGCCACAAGTGCATTTGGTTGACAGGGACTAAGTCTTGGCTGTTGGTAAATATAATGAAAAACCAATCAGAGGAGTGTGGAGGGTGCTGGTAAGCTGTTAGGCCTAAGGAGTGGAGATAGACTCCCAACCAAGAATTTCCCTACTGAGGAATCCGAAGCAGTAAATGTCGTCTTGAACCTGTGCAATGGAACCTTCAAAACACAGTGACACCACTTGTGGTGAGTAAAAATCGAAGAAATAGAATTGGTCACCCTCATTGATTTAGGGACCATAGTGAATGTAATGTGGCTAATAATAGTGCTGCCTAGGCCACAAGAGTAGCTCACCATCTGTAGTTAGAGTTCTAGAGCGTATTCAGCTGAAGACAGTTTTCACCTAAGGCATCAGACATGGAGCTAGAAGATTGTAAAAATATTTAGCACCCAGACTAGAACCAACTGAACTGCGGTACTAATGAGGAACTAAAAGTGATAAACTGTGCGGCTCAAAATTAGGGGCCGATTCCGATCTCGGCCGGTAGGGCTCCGAATCGGATTCGGCTTTACCGGATCCGATTCGGAGCCCTATTTCCCGACCGATTCGTACGTGCGTCCGGGCGAGCGAGTACGATGCGTGCGCTCGCGAAATCTCCGACCGACTCGTTCGCAGGACCCGACCGCTCCGACCGACTCGCACGGGGACGACTCGCACCGCGCAATGGAGACGTTCCTCGGCCGGGTAAGTACGATGCGCATCGCGACCGCTCCGACCGACTCGCGCAGTCCGGCTCCAAGGAGCTGTCGGAGCCGCACTTTGGGGTCCGTGTCGGACCCCCTGGAAGCGTAGGCACGCGAGTCGCACACAGGGGGACCCATGGGTCCCCCTTACACGTGCATGTACGGCGCGACCCGCACCGACGTGAACACGCTGTAGGGAGCGCCCTTGTTCGCGTCGTGCCCATTGAGTCAATGGGAGCCCGTGTACGCGTCGTACGATTGGCTCCCATTGACTTCAATGGGAGTCCGACCGAATCGAGTCCGATGGCATACGTGCGCATCGTACTCATTCGGTCGGACTGCTAGAGTCCGATTCGGTCGGAAATCTCACCGGGTCCGGCTCGGTCGGAGAGATTTCCGGCCCGAATCGGAATCGGAATCGGCCCCTTAGTGTTTATGCTGTCATTGATACCTTGAATGATCACGTTTCATGGGGGCGACATCCTTAGAATAAAAATGACTAAAACTGCCCATTGAACCCTCTGTACACCAGTAGCCCTCCAGAACTACCACATTCCTTTCATGTGTTCAAGCAGGTGGAAAAAGACCTCCAAAAAGTGGAGTTGCTGATAAAGTGGAAGTTCCCGCTCCCTGGTGTCACTGTCATTAAAAAGGCCAAACAACTAATCCTGGTGCAAATATCAATAGACCTATTCTTACCTAGTTTGCCAGAAGGTGCAAGATACTTGATGTGGATCTGAATAATGCTCAGTCTTTCCCCAAGCTTGATCTTAAGGCTAAATACCATCGACTTTACTCATAGAAGTTGAAATACCTAACATTCTCCACCCGTGTAGGGTTCTACCAGTACATACTATTGTGTGTCTGAGTGCAGTTAATCACTAGAGTATTGCAGAATGCTATAAGAGAAATAGTGGATGAATTCATGGAATTTTGAACATCTGGGAGAATATCAGAACACATAGAATAACTGATGTTTAATGGCTAAGATCTACCCTTCAAAGGCTAAAGAGCAGTGGTCTAAATCTTAAGTAAAACAGTGAATTACTAAACCTCAGATTGAGGTTTTTATGCAGTTGAGGTGCTAGAAGATGCCAATAAATTATAAGACATGAAGTTGGCCAAACCACACCACAGACTGACCGACCCCGGCGCCTTTTAACCTTTTAGCCTTTTAACCTATTATGGCCAGTTTAGGATGTGTGGTGCAGATACCCCTCAGTCATAAATGTAGGTTCTACATCGTTTCACTAAATCTAAGCCAGGAAGCATAAATCGACAAGCAGAGAATAAATATAGACAGCAGGGTGCTGCAACTCTTTATTTCAGAACCCAGTACTAGTTACAAGACACACCATGGTGTTAAAAAATGTAGTTGCTTACATGAGACTTACAAAGCTAAGCAAAATTTATAGCTCAAACTTCCAAGTAAATATATCTCTAGAGGTCCATATGGATCCAAGAAGGCAAGGGCCAGGTATGTGAATAAAGCATGGATATCATTTCTTCAGATAAGGGCTTATAATGAATACAGCCTGGTCAGCATTGTGCAAATAGAGTAGGTAGTCAGGCCTGAGGCTGATGGGGGCTCAGAGAGCATGACGCCCACCTCTGCTAGGTACCACTAAGCCTTCTCACCACAGAGGTGGCTCCTGAGTACAACATCACATCCTTGCTACTGAAAAATAAAGGAAGTGTCTTCTCACCCCTCCTGCTTGGCCTGAATTTTGTTCCTTCAGTGGAAAGTTTTCATAAGGTTGTATGACACAACATCGTGGACAACAATATCGATCTCCACAAATATTGTCCCAAAAACGTTTTAAAAATTTAATATTGCAACCATGTACCTAAAAAGAGAAAACTACAATATTAACTACAAAAATATTGCAATCAAAAATATCTAAAATACTCAAATATCATAAACAAAAATTTAGAAACTCTAAATAGTCCCAATAGAACATAAAAAATATAATTTAAATATTGATAAGAAAACTATCAACAACAAGAATATTGTTACTCAAATAATAAAAAAAAATGAAACTAAGCCCCTAAGCAATTCTAAATATAAAAGTATTACAAATGAAAATAAAATAAAAGCCAGTTTTTATCTTTCAGGGCTGTTAGCACTGACCACCTACTTGTAATTATCTCCCTGTCGGAACTACCCATAAGCCACTTGTACTACTTATTTCAAAGATCTGTCATACATCCTTCTTCAGAAATTTAAAAGCAGATGCTGCAACTCAAAGAACACAAATTTCCTGTGGACTATTGTCCCAGAAAAGATAGTTGCGTGCACTACCTATCATAGAATCCAAGGCCTGCTGCCTCAATTTAACTAAAAAATATATTATATTCTACAAATTGTATGCATAATGATATAAATATTTATTTTAATACATTACTATAGCAACAAATAAATAAAATAAACAATAAACTTCCCCAAAAATATGTAATACTAAAATTAAATGTAACAAAAACAATATATGTATACAATACATATTTATACGGTAAAATATCTAAAATTAATACATTTATAACTTTAAAATAAAACACTGATAGACCACGACCAAACAAACACTAATTAGTATTTACCAAGTAAGGTTAAAAAAATTAAAATTCTAAAATACATTAAAGAAACCAATACATAACATTAAACTTGAAAGTTAGCCAATAACAACGCTTTATTAATTAAAAGGCCACACAAACATTGAAGAAATTGTTTTACTAAAACACTGCACTTCAAGAAGCCGAAATGCTGCCAGATTGATGAGACACCAGAAGAAAAACACAACTCGTAGAAGGCAATCAATGTATTTGAAAGTATGTTAAATAAATTAAACTTAAATGAAATTAAATAAACAAAAACTACATATGCTAATTTTAACTAAATACTTCTTTATTTTCTCATGTTTCCTAAATACAGATAAACAAAATGTATGCAAACCTAAAATAAAACATCACTTAAATAAAATCGGAAACAGATTTCAAAATCAAGCAACACAATGACAATTAAAAATCAAGTAAAATGAAAAAATATTAAGAAAAATTTAACTAACAGATTCTTTTAACAGTAAAATAAACAGTAGTTAAAAATAAAAATAAATTAACTATTTACTACATAGAACTAATACTGCATTTTTTAACAGCACAAAAGCGATACCTGTGGCAGAAACCAACTGAATCAACAAACAATTAAAGTTACGTTTACAAACATGACCAGAAACATATAATTTGTAAGTATAAATGTACAAAAATTAATTACAAATGCTTACATAATAAACTAGTAAAACTGTTATTAATTATTTATTAAAAATGTAATGTATAATCCATGGATAAAATTTCTAAGAGCTACATACACAAGATCGCAGAAAGGAAATGTATTGTTAAAGAAGACCGATTGCAGCAAAGTAAGTACAAGCAGTGAAAGAATTAATGGCAAATGCAAAAAATATTAATCATGGGAGGGCAGCTACAAAAACATGAAATTGTTGAAAATGTTAGAGTGCATAATCATCCCCCAACAAAAAAGAAAAAAGTAAGAAATGTACTACAGAAACTCAAGGGAGCTAGAACCAGCTCACAAGAACCTACTGGCACAATTAAAGAAAATATAATCATCGATGGGCGTGGCCAGCCATCATGGCCGTGAGGACGTGATCCACTGAGGCTCCGCGTACCACCCCGAAGATTCCTACCTATTCACCCTGGTCCGCCATCCACGACTGCAGCCAGGATGAGTGCAATATAGGTGGACTTGGTGGAGAGGCTTTTATGCGGTGTTGAGCGTTGGAGAAGGGCCGAACTGCGAGGACCGGCGGATCGGGTGGCGCGGCCTGGAGAGAAATGGCGACCGCGCCCAGCACGCCCCCTGAGCCCCGCTCGCAGATACCTCCTTCTGCTGGTAGAAGTAGAGCCCGGATGCCACTGACCTCGGCGACCCTATCTTAGGCTACTATCATCGTGGGAAGCTGTGGACCCCCTGCCGGTGCCACCCAATGTGCCGTCTCTCTTCGTGTGCTGTGGAGTAATAGTGGGGGACGACAAACAGCCCCCTCGCTCATCAAGAATCGTAAGTCACTTACCTTCCACAGCTGCAGTGTGGGTTACTCCTCTGTGTCTGGCCGATCCCGCAATGCTCGCTAGTACTTTGGGGCATAGAGAAGATACTCAGTGGAATGCAAAGCCACCTCTATTAGATGCCTGACCTCAAGATGGCCGCTCCAGGCCCCTACTAATACGTTTTACTGACTGTCCTATCGGTGGTGATTTGAGGAGAGGGACCGGGAGATACGGCCCATTGCCTCTCATCTTGATGACTCCTGGCGCCATTGACCGATGACCGGCTTCCTGTTGATGGATGTGAGGGCTCTAAGGCGGGCATGAACAAAATATAGCAGAGAGGCCTTGGAGCGTCATATGGGAGGCCCTTAGATTATCTCCTGGACCGTCGTGGTGCCCAACAGTTGGCTGTGAACTCCTAGATCCTCGTCTCTGACTTGCACTCAGGCCTTTCCTTGGGATACCCTCGGATGAAGCAGATGGGTCAAGATTCACGCACCCCCCTTAGATCACATGCTGATATCTTTGACTGTTTTAATCACTAATACTACAGTGTGATCTTCATGGGATACCTCTGGTGCATCCACCTGTTCCTATGTCGTGAAGAAAGGTGCAGACTAAGGGTCTCTAGTTATTTTGGGCCAGCAGAGCTGAAAGTGGTGAGTGATACATCTTCAGTGGATGATCTATGGCCTAGACGAAAAAGGACCTCATCCTATCCCTTCTGGACTTTAAAACAGAGCTAAGAGAAGAGCTTAAAGCTGATATTGATGCCTCATTTGACTCTTTCAAAGCGGAAATTAACTCCCGGTGGATCTGACGTGGATCTCGGTGGGCTCCCGTGCTCTAGATCTCAAAACAAAAATTCAAGACGTGGAACGACGAATGGCTCCAATGGAAGAGGTACAACACTCTTCCGGACTCAGATGCAGGCTGCCCTCCTCAAATGTGAGAACTTGGAGAACCGTTCCCGGCACGATAACATTAGAGGGAGGGGCCTGAAGGAGGGAATCGGAGGTCTGGATCTGGAAACCTTTATCATTTGTCTCTTTTCCAAGATCCTGGGAGATGGTCATCCAGAAGTAAAACTGGAGCGTGTCCATAGGGTGGGCCCTCAAACCCTTGAAGATGGCAAGCGGCCTAGGGATATACTTGCCAAATTTAGCTCTTTTAAGATTAAGGAAAGAGTCTTCCAACAAGCAAGAAAACTTGAAACAGTGGAATTTCAGGGAGCGACCTGCTCCCTATTTCAAGACACACTAGCTCGCAGACTGCAGTTCCACCCAGTTACAGAAATGCTCAAATTCAAACAGATTAATTGCAGATGGACATTCCCTTTTGGCATCGTTTTTTAATGTAAAAATAAACATTGCCATTTTATGGATTTCGCAGAAGCAGCAGGGATGTTGGGAATTGATGGTGGCGAATCGCCGGGGGCCACCGGGAGCTCCGGCGTCTCTGCAGCAGGACTGGCAAACTCTGAAAAAGGGGGGCAGACAAAACAAGAAGTGAAGAGAGCACGCCCCTCTTTATCTGGTTCGAGAACTCACAGAAGTCCTGGTATTGGAGTACTTTATGTATGGTATTGTCTGTCCTTTTGATTGTGATTAAGCAATCTCATGGCCTTGCATAATCTGAGGAATCCTTGGGTGGGTATGGAGTAAGGCGCTATATGCGGATATTGATGCATCATATTGTCTACCCATGGAGGTTACCTGCATTGTAACTATACTCTCTTTCATTGGGTAACAGTTTTTCTAACGCATAAATCACCTATTCTTGCCAAGCAGGGTGGGAAAGCGGATGCATTTCCACCCCTGCTGTAGTCAGAGTAGATGAAATGACAAATCTGGAGGAAACCAGAATCTCTAGTTTGTATGGGTTTTCATGACCTCGTTTCTGTTTGTTTTTTAAATTTTTTCTTTGCATGGGGGACGGATGATATTGGATTGTGGGGGAGGGGTGGTGGGGGATGGGGGAGGCGGGAAATCAGTGGATACTTCTTTTGGATTCCTATGAAGTGTTCGATGTAATGGAAAATGTGCAAAACTATTTTTATTATTGAACCCTTTTTGTCTTGGAATGTTAAAGGATTAAACTCCCCTAATAAGAGGCAACAGCTCTGGAGATATTTGTAAGATCACCATAACGACATTTTGGTCATTCAGGAAACACATTTGAAGAGGGGCGATGACCACCGTCTTCGCCATAAGCTATATCCCACTGTTTATAGGTATTCAGCTGCTACCAAGCACAATGGAGTGGCCCTGCTATTTCGTTCGTCTGTTCATTTTCAACTGCAGGATAGCAAAAAAGATAGGGAAGGAAGGTTTGTGTTGGTTAAAGGTTGCCTCCATGGCAATCTTTGTGCTATAGCTACGATTTATACCCCCCAACACTGGCCAATCAGAATTCCTACTCTTCTTTCTTTCCTTATTGGGTGGTTTTGCGGAGGGGGACATATTTTTTATGGGGGATTTTAATCTGGTCTGGGATGCCTCTCTAGACACTAGACACTCCCAAAGGTCACAAGTGGGTGTTTTTTCTAAGGCAATAAAATCTGCTCTTCATCAACTGGGGTTACTGGGCACATGGAGAACGCTCAACCCTACTACACAAGACTATACCTTCTTTTCACACTCTCATAGGTCCTACTCGAGGATAGACTATGTTTTTAAGTCAACGACTACTCTACAGAGGGCGGAGATCCACTAAATAGTCATTTCGGATCATGCCCCATTGGAGAGCGTCTGTGATTGTCCAGTAACAGCCCCCAACATTCGTAGATGGTGCTTCCCTAATGCACAACGACAAGAGTTCTTTCAGTTAAATGACCCTAGCAATACTTAACATTCTAGCACCTGGGACGCCTTTAAGGCAGTTAGACACGGCAACTGTGTCTCACTCATTTCCACTCTCCGACAAAAAAAAGCCACTGATAGACAGGCCCTGGAAAGGGAACTTTTTCAGACAGAGGTGGCACATAAGGCCAATCCTTCTCTTACTCTCCAGCGGAAGGTAGCAGCGCTGAAAGGGAAGCTTCAGGTGATCGATACTAATAGTGCTGAAACTACACTCTTACGCCTAAAGGTATTGGGTTTGAGCATGGCAATAAGATAGGCCCCATGCTTGCTAAACAGCTGAGAATTAAACAGGAAAAGAACTGTATCAAACAAATTGAGGATGGGGAAGGACTGATACATATGACTGAGAAAGGGAAAGCCCAGGCGTTTCGAGACTTTTATAAGCAATTATATACTGCAGACTCCTTAGCTCTGGAAACCCAACTGACATTTTTGGATGCCGCTGTATTACCACGGGTACCCCCAGGAATTAATGAACAGTAAAATAGTCCTATTACAAGAGAAGAAGTGCTGGCTGCTGTAGACTCACTTAAACTTCATAAAGCTCCAGGCCCCAATGGTCTCAATGCTCATTTTTATAAAACTTTTAGTTCAGACCTCTCACCTCATTTGACTAACCTTTTTAATCATATAAACGTATCTCAGGAAGTAATCCCATTGATGAGTGAAGCAATGATCACGGTCATCCCTTTGCTTGGTGCGGCCGACGAGCTGGAATCTCCCACAATGTCCTAACTCAGCCGAAGGAGGTGGGGGGCCTAGCTCTCCCTGATATGTTAACATACTATAGAGCCGCGCAACTCAGGGTTATCTCCGAGTGGTCCCTCAGAGCCTTGGATAGTCATTGGCTCCATATGGACAGAGCTATAATGGGAAGAACAATTTGGGATGTTCTATGGAAGCCTAAACAAGACCACCCCAAAAACGTGTATTTGAGTATACCCACATCCACCACGCTCAAAGTATGGGATATAGTGTTTAAATCACATGAACTGACGACTTTTCCATCCTCATATACTCCTATTCATTATAATCCAGAGTTCCCTCCTGCACTGTCCCCAGGTCCCTTTGTCAAATGGCGGGAAGAGGGATGTCTAACCTTTTCCGACCTATTCCATGGTGAGAATATTATTACATTTGAACATTGTTGCCAAGATTTTCTATTACCTCCCTCTGAAAGATTCCATTATAATCAGCTGAAACATTGGGTCCTACAGCCCCATATAAAAATTGTTGCCACCAGGGAACTTCTCCCTATAGAGCGATTTGTTCGGAACACGGGGACAACCTAGGGTTGTATTTCCCATTTGGCTAAGCTATTAATGACTACCAAGCACACACCATCTCCTCACCATGTTTTATTTTGGGAAAACATTTTAGGCATCACAATAGATGATAACCACTGGCGTACACTGTACAGTGATATCTGTAAACATAATCGGCTCATGGGGTTAAGAGAAGCGCATTATAAACTTCTCTCTGATTGGTACTTATCCCCGGAGAAATTGCACAGAATTTTCCCGAACATGTCAGATGCATGTTGGAGAGGGTGTGGGATGACAGGAGACTTTCGACATATATGGTGGAACTGCTCCTCCATAAGGTCATACTGGAAGGAAATCCTCTCACAAATCAGGGAAATCTTGGGTTATCCGATCTCTAACAACCCAGTCTATGTTATATTGGGTCCACGAGATCCTCTTTTGAAACATTAGACTCTGCGGACCGTTCTATTTTATGGCTATGTTTGGGGGCTGCTAAAATAGCCATAATGGTGGCCTGGAAGAAGGCTGAAGTGCCGTTGATTTCCCAATGGCATAATCTACTCTGACAGGCTCTAGCATTAGAACGTATGGCTGATATAATGAATGATACTCGGAAGGGCTTTGATTGTGTATGGGCTCCCTTAGTACACTTTCTATCGAGGGGGCTCCCCCTTTTATCATGCCACCCCCATATTAGAGCACTACATCTCTTCCATATATAGCCCTACTAGGGATCCCCCACCCCTCCTTTGTGGCTCCCCTCAACCCCCGACTCTTATGATCCAGACACGCCATGCCCTAATCTTTCCATGCTTCAGAGGTGCTTTAGGGTTACTGATCCCACCATGCATACTCTATCATTTTTCCTTTTCATTTGGATGTTATTTGTTGTTTTCATATGACAAATCTTATTTGGAAACGGGTTTCTTTAACAGATCAAGAGATGATGTTTTGCAGTACTACACAGAGCTTAGTATTAAATGATCTAATTGAATTTGCTGAATGTTCTTATGATAATCTTTACCCGTCAGCACACTGTGGATCTAGATTGTCAACTTATTGATAATGTACTGTACAATGCTAAAACCCTGCAATCGCAATAAAAACATTTTGAGAAAAAAAATATATAATCCCTTATGTTACTGACTCATAGCCAGAACTAGAAAAGTAACCTGAGAAACACCTGCTGCTCCACAAAGATTTGAGAAAATGAACATCCCTGAAAACCTAACCTTAATACACAAGAATGATACGTTCCTTAAAATGACAATTCAAACAATGAAAGAAGAAGAATTATAAATGCCATTTGCAATAACTGATTAAAACTTGCCCAGAGCAACACATGGATGATGGATGATGAACATCATGTTCAAATCAATTCACGCAAATCCACACAATCCCAAAACACCAACATCCTGTTAGTTTAATACACTTTTCCCAAATAGACAAAGTGCAACATATCAAGAACTATTAAATTAAATAAATTCAAAACCAGTAATTACAATCCTCAAAATTTATATCGACTTTGAGTAAGAAATGATTTGTACCATTTAAAAAATATGTCCACATAGAGCTAATTGCAGGTGTCATTGCCACTTTATCTAGAGACACCTGCAAACATCATGATATTAAAAAGCTCCTTGTCCTAGTATACAACTGTGTAACTCAAGTAGCAAAATATTACAACCTATTAATAGAATTACCAAGACATTTGGGTTGGCAGACTGCACTATTCTGGGCTCAGATGCGCACCCAAGTATCATATACAAGGTTGAGCATTTACGACATTACCATGGCACAAAAGACAAAAACCAACAACGCAGTTGAAGGGTAGCACAGTTCTTCCAAGGAACTCAAGGGCAAAGCCATCCTTCAGTATACAAATTTGTAGAAGTTTAAAGAAAGAAAAAAACCTACCAAGCTATGAATGGAACAATTGCTAACCCAACTAAAATCTAAAGTCTGAAAACAAACCAAAGAAATATACAACATGTTACAAAACAAAGTCCAACTCTTTGTCAACAATGAAGGCCTACCATATCTACAATCAGTAGCAAAAACCTTACTCTAAACTAAACAATACCAACAAAAACAACCCTGACGAAACCTATACACAACTGAACCTTTTCTGTTAATTAATAGTTTTACTAATCAATCTTAAATCAAAATTAAGCATACAAAGTGAATCAATAAGGCTGAATAGTAAAACATCCTGACGTATAAATAAATAAATAAATAATAAATAAAACAAATACCAACCTCCAAATCAGAACACATAATACAAAATGCAGTATAAAATATACGGAGCATAAAAACTTCATTAACAATAACATGCAATGCAAAACAATACAATAAAATTTCACACTTTAAAAATTAAACAAACCTTTACTTACAAATTGGTAGCTGAGAAGATGAAATTCCATGACAATACGAAACACAAAAATAATCCATATATAAATAAAAGTCCTAAAAAAGTGCAAAAATATAAAAGACAAAACTTAAATTTCAAAGAAGAAATAACAATCCAACCAACCACCCCAAACCTATAAAAGTTTACATTTAATTAAACGCTCTAGCCAAAAAATCAAAGAAATTAAAAATAACATCAGTTAAAAAAGTAACCAAATTTATTTCCTTGAACACGAAAGCATCCAAAAAAGGCATCTCTGACGACCCAAATGAGAAACCTGTAAATGAAACCCAAAACAACCATGCACACAACCCATAAACATTACAATGTAATACACCACTAAAAAAACACAGAATCAATAAGTAACTGAGGAACTACAGTAGAATATAATGAAGCCTACCACACTCGATCACCACAACAACAACAGAATTCTAACACTAACTGTTAGACCCAGGATCCCTGGTTGGCTGAGGTAGGTACCTTAGGCCAAATAGGGACCCGAGGTTCCACGTCAGGGCAAAGAAGGTCACCTTCTGTGATAGCCCCCGCTCACCCCCTCGGTAGCGTGGCACGAGCAGCCAGGCTTATCTTCAAGGTAAATGTGTAAAGTATTTGCAACCACGCTCACAGCAACCCAATGATGACACCACAAATAGACTCCACACGAGTTTTGTAAAAACGAGTACACATTTTATATAAAAAGATATACGATAAGACCACACAATATAAATCCAACATATGAGTATAGGTAATATTTCTCCTGGCTGGTTGTTAGGCCAGCCAGCCCTTGTAAGTTCTGACGATATTAATGAGCACTTCTGAACATTCCACTGTAATCCTAATACCATGTTATGCAGTTCGTAATGCTAGAATCAGGCACTTGTACAATGTAAACATAATGCAATGCGTAACACAACAATCAGACACTTTGCAATATAAGAATAATGCAATGCGTAACGCAACAATCAGGTACTTTGCAATGTAAAAATAATGCAATGCGTGATACAACCACCAGGTACGTCGTTATGCAGGAATAATGCAATGCGTAATACACTAATCAGGTAGTTCGTTATGCAGGAACAATGCAATGAGTAATACGCTAATCAGGTAGTTCGTTATGCAGAAACAATGCAATGCGTCATACGACAAACAGGTAGTTCGTTATGCAGAAATGATGCAATGTGTAATACGACAATCAGGTAGTTCGTTATGCAGAAATAAGATAATGCGTAATACACTCCGGCACCGATCACAGTGCCTTAGGCGGTCTCCCCGCCACTCCTTCTGACTCGCAGTCAGCCTCTGACAACAGTTGCCCCCAACACGAGTATGGTGTAACAAAAAGTGCAGTTCCGCACTCCGGCCCCGGTACTGCCACTCCCTTGGCAATACGGGCCGCGATACGAGCCGAAGCAGAGGCTCGTGCTGCTGGACTGAGCGAGAGGCCGAGAGCGTCTCCCTCTGAGCCCGCACCCCGCCCCAGGAGTTGACACACGTTACCTGGGGGGCGCGAACCCACTCTCCTCTCCTCGTCCAACGACTTGGGCCTCCGATGCAATCTTTGTGAATGGGCACCGGCGGGCTCGGGCCGGCGGCTCAGCTCCTCCGATGCTGCCGGTCCGGGCCGCTACTGCTACGAAGATCTCAGGCTGCCACAGGGCACACGCACACAGCGTCGCTGAGACTCCCTTGAGCTTCGGGTGCACGATCACCGGGCACTCCACACGAAGGTCTCAGGCTGCACGAAGATCACGCGCACACCGCCGCTGAGACTCACTTCAACTCCTGGTGCACGTCAACAAGGCAATCCTCACGAAGGTCTCATGCTGCACAAAGCACACGCACACAGCGTCGATGAGACTCACTTGGACTCTGGGTGCACGATAACAAGGCAATCCTCACGAAGGTCTCACGTTGCACAAAGCACACGCACACAGCGTCGATGAGACTCACTTGGACTCCGGGTGCACGATAACAAGGCAATCCTCACGAAGGTCTCACGTTGCACAAAACACACGCACACAGCGTCGTTGAGACTCACTTGGATTCCGGTGCACACGATAACTGGACAATCATCACAAAAGGTTCAGGCTGCAAAAAGCACACGCACACAGCGTCGCTGATCCTCGCTTGGACTCCAGGTGCCCACGATCACAAGGCACTTCTTACGAGGGTCTCAGGCTGCAACAAGCACACGCACACAGCGTTGCTGAGACTCTCCTGGAAACTTTTGTGTTCCTGAGTTTCTGCAACAGGGAGCCAGCTCACCTCGGGCCCTTGGGGATAAGTTACTTCAGGACACAGCACACAGCAAAGTCCTTTCAAGCAGGAGGACACAGCACACAGCAAAGTCCCTTTAGCCTTTCCTTGGTTAAAACAGCAAACTGCAGGCCAGCCCCAGAACACACAGCAAGGGTCAGTCCTATCCTTCAGTCTCTTCAGTTGTTTCTTCCTTGGCAAAGGTTCCTCTTGACCACGAAGTAGCTCCAGTCTTGTTCAATCTTGATCAAGCCATTCTCCAAAGTTCAGGGGCTTCAGCTCTCATAGTTATACCCCTCAATGGCTTTGAAGTCTTTGTGTTCAGGGGGCACTGACCCCTGTTCAAACCAGTTCTGGGTGCCTCCCTGCCAGTGACACCTTTATTCCTTTGATAGTGGGGGTCTGGATCCTCAATCACTCAGCAGGGGCCGGAGCCATTGGTTTATGGCTGCAGCCCAGGCCTCTTCACCTCTAGGGGCTACTCCTCCCCCTACACTCCAGATGCAGGTCAGCCTGTTGCTGTCTCACCTCCTCCCCTGGGTTAAGTAATTCCCCAGATCCTATCACTTTCAAATCCAGACAGTCAATCCACAACCAGGCAGAGACACACAGAAATGTTAGAGCACAAAAACCCAGCCACTTCTAAAAGAGTGGCTTCTAAACACACAATGCAAAAACCACCTTCATAAAAAGATGTGTTATTACATTGTGAGTTCAGGCATACTAAACTTCACCTCTCCATCTTAAGCCTTTGGGAAGATAGGCTGGAAAACATATTACACAGCCTCCCCATTCTGTCCTATGGGAAAGATGGCCTTTCAACAGTGAAAAACGAAATAGAGATTATTTCACTGTCAGGACATGGTACACACCTTAGTACATGTCATACCTTTCACATGCACTGCACCCTGCCCAGGGGGTACCTTGGACCTACCATAGGGGTGTCTGATGTGCATAGAAAGGGAAGGGTAAGGTCTGGCAAGTGGGTGCACTTGTCAGAACAACATGGCAGTTTAACAAACTGCGCGCAGGCCCTGCACTGGCAGGCCTGAGTTCCCTTTTTAAAGCTACTTGTGTGGGTGGCACAAATAGTGCTGCAGGCCCACTAGTAGCATTTGCATTACCAGCCCTGGCACACATAGTGCACTTTACTAGGGACTTTACTAGTAAGGCAAACATACCAATCATGGACATCCAATTACCATTACACTTTACACAGGGAGCACTTGCACTTTGACACTGTTTAGCAGTGGCAAATTGTCCAAAGCATCTAAGTTGGCAACACAATGTCAGAAAAAAGGTCTAGGGGGAAAGCAAAAAGTTTAGGGAACTTTAGCCAAAAAGGGCCAAGTCCTACACTAACAGAATACTAAAAAACAATAACCTCAACTAACTAAACTAATCCTACAGCCACCTCCCATAACACTACGGGCTCGATTGCGACTTTTGCCGCCACAGTGTGGAGACACTGCCAATAGTTGCCGCCTGCCCACCCGATTACAACTTAAAAGTGGTCTGGCGGGTGGGCAGCATGACAGTTCCCGCTACAGCTCTTCCGTCCTCCCCGCTGTCAAGGGCCTGTTTCGAGTCTTCAAGAAGCAGGCCTAGATGCCCAGCCCCTCATTCACAGCCTGCACTTGTCTCTCATTCACCTACTCAGGATTGGTTCGAGCCCACGATAAAGTCCCTTCCAGCCCTCCAGTCCATGGTAGGCTACCCGTGTGTTTGTCCCAGTTCTTGCTCTCAGCTCTGTCTCCCAGCCAGGGGCCTCTTCTAGGAGAGAATCTCTGACCTAGGGCCCCAGGCTCTTCGCTCGCACACTTACCACAGCATGTCATTGCCCTGGGGGACAAGGAGGGAGGGGAGGCCTGCCGTACATCTGCTGCTGCTTCTCGGCCCCCTCCTCCACTTACAGAACCTCCAGTGTCTTCTGCTCCCACTGCTGTCTCACACCATTTCCAGTCCTCCCAGAGTGAGCTCAGTTGTTCAGGGTTGTCCCTGCATCCCTCGTGCTTCTCTCCATCTCCCGGCTAGCGCCATTTCGGGTCTTCTGCGCAGTCTCACCCAGTCTCCACAATTTAATGCCATCTAGTTTTGCTTTAAGTCCAGCTGTCTCTTGTCACTCTGGGTAACTTCTGAGGGTCATCTTAGTTATGGCAGGTAACCAGTCCATTGATTTCAGCAGGATAACGGTGTCTATGCAGCCTAGGGAGCCTGGGAGCACAGTGTTATGCATCTACCGCCATGCTGGACATGGCCTTCATCTGATTTATACATTGTAGCTAAGTTCCATTTGAGTGGGAGTGATTGACTAGTAAGGTTAGGTAGGGACGCGGAGACGGGTAGGTGCTGACATGCAGTCCGCACACCGAAGCTACAGCACTGTTCAACGCGGGTCCTCCGTGCCACCTGATGTTGCCATAATTTTGCCTAACTTAGGTCGGACCCGGAACAACACACATACAGTAGGTAGCACCTAGGGGCACCAACTCAGTGTGGGGTAGTTTGTCTACTATATATGTTTTTTTGTCCTGATGAAGCGCCATGAATCCCTAAGACCAGTAGAGGCGTGAAACATGTCGACACATTTGTGAAGGAGTGACCATAGTTAGGTCCCTCCCCTGAGACAGTAGGAGACTCCCCTATCTAGTCTCAACACCCATTCTACCAGGGTTCCTTTCTAACCCTGAGGTAGCACGCAACTGCCAAAGGTTTTTATCCCTGGAAGGGCAATCTGTTCATTAAAGTACAGTGCAGGATCTCCCTTGCCAGTTTTAATCCTTTATTTCACACCCCACCACTTCACGTCACAAATCACCTCACCTGCACTGATCATACGGCAGCCTCTAAAAAGATCTCTGCCAAAGTTACCCTTCGGGGGACCCATAGGGCATTGCAGCGCCGGCCCGATGAGGAACACCGCCCTATGATGAAGCATGGCATCCTTTAGGGGATGTGTGAGGGCACCATAAACAGTCCTGCTGACTGTCCCTATCCAGTACTCTGACCTAGGCACTCTCCTCCTTATGAGACTGTGCCTCTCCCTCTCTCTCCTTCTCAGGAACATTAGGCCCTTGTTGAATTTTTGAATTTTTAGGTAGGGATGCACCTTAAAAGAGAGAGACAAGGGTCAGCTGACGTGTGTGAAGGATGTGGGTACAGGGGGTGAACTCAATAGGTGAAGTAGGTGAGAAGTTAGAATAGCAGAGGGGAGTTGGTGGGTGGTGGGTGTGAAAGCAGGAAGGAGGCAGTAAGTAAAGTAGTGAGTTTGTCATTAATCATGGTGGTTATGGCTGAGAACTACAGTGCAAAGTCCCTGCCTGAGAGAGAAGGGTGAGTGATGACTATATAGTGGGGAGATTACGTTTTTCACTGTGTGTGGCAGTCATTGGGGATGGAGTTTTAGGGAGGTGATGATATTTTGAAAGTAGTTGGACTTTGCACTGTCCTAGGCTAGGGAGAGCGTGGCATAGACTTGTTTGTAGTTAGCATGATATTTGAGACTCTTATTTTTACTCCATTTATGTAGGAGTATCATCACTTTCTTTTTCATTGACTGAATGTCATACGAGATCCACGGATGTAGAGATGGAGAGACAGAAGATGATGACTGTAAGGCACAGTGTTTGTCAAAAGCACATTAAAGGTTGTTGTTTAACTGTTCAAATAATGTAGTATGTTGAAGTGGTGAAAGGCCATTGTGAACTTTGCGTAGAATAGTAGCAAAAGAATCAGGAGCATGCTTTCTTTTTGAGATGTTGGCGGTTATAGTGAGCCCCAGACTCAAGGAACATTGACTATTAGGTTTATTAAGTGGTAGTCAGTAGAGTTGGAATCAGTAATAGGAGGGAAGAAAGTTAGCTTGTTATAGATTAATATGAGAGCTAGTGCCTAACCATGAAAGTTTGGGGCATATTCTCAAGGACTTATCGCCGAGTTAGCGGCACTTTATCGCAGCCAAAGTGGTGATAAATACATCGCACCATTCACAAGGTGGTGCTAACAGCCGACATCACCAGTTTTCCTGCGATAGCAGCCGCAAAAAACATCGCCACGGATGACACGGCAACTAACGCTAATGATATGCAGAGTAGGCGTTCCCGTGCAAAAAGCCGCGAAAACACCACTTCGCAACATTCTCAACGACCAGCCAGATCGGCGATAAGAATCAAAAACATGCGATAAGGCGCGTTAGCAGCAGGGATTTAACACCTGCTCCTACCTGGTGTTAATTCGGACGACAACCTGCACCATGAAAGGGAGCCCAGCCCAGAGCCACACCTGAAGAACAACAGATGCCATGGAGCCACTGATCATGCAGCTCGTAGCCCCAAGAGGGCCACAACACCCACCGCCACCACACCCAGGCCCCCCACCCCCGGGGCCCTACCCCGGCCCCCCCCCCACGGACAAAGACATTACGCATCTACCTTACAAATACATGAACATAATTCGCCTGATAAATAAATGTAAATACTCTAGGGCTACTTCAGACCATTAAAACCCTCAAACCATTATGAGGAGAAGAACAAACTATAGTGACACTAGAAAATAAGGAATATATAAAAAAGTTTATTTATAAATTGTCTTTATCTTTTTTTGGGTAAATATAAAAACGTATATTAGACATAAAGAAATTCATACAGAGACTGACAATTGTACAACATTCTGACCACATTCATTCACAGCCACAAACATACTACATACATATAATCAAGTTGATATACATGATTTTTTCGTCAAACATGATAGAGTTTATACAAAATGTAACGAACAAACAACAACAGCACTTTAATGAGAAATTTGCTCTTTTAGGTGGTTTTCAAACTGACTCTAAGCGCGTTTCGACAGAAACACTGTCTTCATCAGGAGTTCCACCTCAGAATGTTGTGCTCAAGTCTATCCAGCATCTGTATGTAGACTGATGAGCGGTTTAAATGGTTCAGGTCAAAATAAAGATATTGTATCATCAAGAATTTATTTTTGTTTTTGTCACCCAGGATACACCTGTGGAGTTCTTGTATAGTGAATGACCTTTCTCAAAGGGGAGATGTTTTAGTGAAATAGTCGACTCCTCAAGAAAGAGTCCCTGCTTGATAAAATATATCCAACAAGAAAGACGAGCTGCTAGTCCTTCAGATGGTTAAAAATGGATGCGATATTAACGGTCCAAACAATTAAACAGCTCTAATCTCTGTTTAGCAGCCTGCCGAAGGGGCTGAAAAACGCCTGATGTCGCACAAGTACAACAATTAACATTCATGTGTGGTCAGAAAAAGGTAAAAACACTCATACATCTTAGAATTACAAAATTAATTATTTTATTCAAATTTAACTCAACACCAATAATTGGAAGAGTCATGGCGGGTCTTCTCTGGACAATATGTAAGTCAAAGCCTGCAAGACAAAATTGAAGATAAAAAGGTGCGTCATGCGCTCAACAAAGGACAGAGAGAGAGAGAAAGAAATGGAGAGAGAGAGACAGAGAGTGAAAGAGAGGGAGAGAGAGAAAGAGAGAGAAAGATAGAGAAAGAGAGGGAGAGAGAGAGACAGTGAAAGAAAGAGAGGGAGAGTGAGAGAGAAAGAGAGAGAAAGATAGAGAAAGCGAGAGAGAGAGACAGTGAAAGAAAGAGAGGGAGAGTGAGGGAGAGTGAGAGAGAGAGAGAAAGAGAGAGAAAGATAGGGAGAGAGAGAGACAGTGAAAGGAAGAGAGGGACAGGGAGAGACAGTGCCGACACTGCGCACCCAGGCCTCACAGCTCACCTGCTGCCACCGGTGTGTCTCCAACCACGTGCCGGTATACACTGCAGTCCACCAGGTCCCTCATCTGAAATAGAGTCCACAGCTAATGATGGCAGAGTACATATCATTGCACACGGCAACATCGCACACAGGCTGCTGCACCCCAGCCCCTCCCGCCGCCCAGCAGGGATTGCCCGCCCCTGCGCACCCAGGCCTCACTGCTCACCTTCCGCCACCGGCGTGTCTCCAAGAGGGCCCACCACGTGCCGGTGCAAGCTCCAAGCCCAGGGCTCGCGACCTTGGCAGCCTCCACATCACGCATCCCCGCACCGCAGTCCACCAGGTCGCACACTTGATTCTGGGTCTTGATTTTGCAATGGCAGAGATCATATCAGTGCACACGTCATCATCGCAGGCTGCACACCCGCTCAGCTCTATAGGTGCCAGTAACTCTGTGAACCGCGAGGCAACGCCACGTGGCGGTAGGCCCGCGCTGCCCGCTGGCTCAGGCCTACACTGCGGTCCACCAGGTCGCACACTTGATTCTGGAACTTGATATTGCAATGGCAGAGACCATATTAGTGCACACAGCATCATCGCAGGCTGCACACCCGCTCAGCACTTTAGGTGCCCCCACCTCAGTGCACAGAAAGTCACCGTCCTGTGGCGGTAGGCCCGTGCCGGCCGCAGTGTAACCGGTGCCACCGACTCCGTGCAACGCAAGTCATGGACCCTATATGATTGAGACTCGTCATATGGCAGGCGGACGCAGCCATGTCACCTCAGGCAGTGGGGAAGAACTGGGACACGTTGCGTCGTCGTCCCCCCCTTTATACGTAAGCCGAGTGGGTTGGCTCGGCGTACGCCAGGCCAGCGTCGGGGTGTGAACAATTACCCCTGGCTTCTGGGCGTGGTTCATATCTGGGCTGCACAGGAAACCAACTGATGCGTGTGTCTCTGTTGCTGTGTCTGCACCACACGGCCCGCATTCGACAATGTTGCAATGTTGCATGCACCCGGAGGGCGTCCCCGCACTAAGGGATTGTACAAGTAGCGCAAGGCCGCTCGGGGTCTTGGCTCATACATGCCAACTGTTGTGTGTGTTCATCACTTTTGGTGCACCATAAGCCCAAGGCTTAGCCTCAATTGCAGCGCAAAAGCCACATCACATTCCCAGGATACAAGCAGTAGTCAGACTAACATTAGGGATGAAAACCCCTTTGTCTCAATACAGAAGGCGGAAGGACATCTGCACCTCCGACCTTGGAATTGCATGCGGCAGGCACCCCCTGAGAGAGATACCATGGCAGATGATGACGACTCCCACACTACACACAGCGCTAATGAAGGATCAACGTATCCACACCCCACACACAGAAGTCCTTGCTCGAGGTACTCCTGCATGGAATGGCCTTGACACTTATGTACAGGACAACCCATACGTCCAAACTCTGCACACTCATACGACTCATTGCTCCGAGCTGTGGCATATCATCCACATAACAGCTGCAGGTCAGAAGAGTGCCGGTTCTACGGGAGCAAACAACACAATGTCAGAACATCCCAGGCGCATGCACAACACCTGTCACGTGGAACTGTACCGTGACCGAATGCTGCATTTGTTGGGGGCACTGCCACTGGCAGTGTTGCGCATCAGTTACCGTCTGAGCTTCCGTCTTGCGTACGTCACCTGCGTCCAGCCCTGGTTCCACTGTCGATCATGCATATTCGAGTGGCCCATGGATGTCTGCCTATCCAACACAACGGTAGCTGAACTGGATCATGACATGTGTGTGCGCCCCCTGTTGGACCACGACCAGGAGTGTAACCGTGATACCCGTTAATGGGATGCCTTGGTAACTGGCGTATGTGCTGGCAGTTGGGCATGTGAGATTGCACAATTCCTCGTGTGCAGTGACCACATTGAAGCGCTCCCCTATTGGGCTGTGTTGCGGATTGGTGAAACGGCGTGGACGGAGCACATCTGTCCGGACCAGCTAATGGATTGGCTCGCCCCTGTGTTCGTTGAAGTCGACAACGACGTACTCTTGGAACTGATTGCCCATGAAGCTGCGCTCGCTTTCATGGACGAGTAACTATGTTCCTGCAGCCACAAAAGATTGTAACCCATAGGACAGGTCCCAACACCCTTTTGCATCTTGGAGAAATGGACACATATCCCACCATAACAGTGGACATGGCTGCATTCGCCTGGACTCAGAATGCATGTGCGTGCAACACTGTGGGTTGACACACACCTGTGCAAGGTGAGTGGACAGCGGCGCCTGGCAACGTTCCTCAACCTGACACACCGCTGGTGGCAGAGTACACACATGGCAATGTAGTACTACATGTGACCTTGTTGGACTCCTTCACCTGCTCACTGTCAGCAGAGCAGTCAGTCAGCACAGTCCGGTGGTACAGGACTATGCAGATCCCATGGGCTGTGAGTGGTGTCCCCTGACACGGTGCAATGAGCATTCGCCAAACACCACATGACTCGTCCAGCAAGGCAAGGTGGGCTGAGACCGTTGGCATCCGTAATGATTGGTGTTCATTTGTGCCTCCCCATGTCTTGCACCTCTACATGTTCCTTTGCTGCCTGTTAGTGTATGATGCATTGGTCTGCATGTTGTGGCCCTTGTCTTGCCCGTACTGACACGCACATGCTAATAAAGTGTATGCGAAGAGATGTTCTGTTGTCACATGTGATGTGGGACACTACTTTAGGCCTCCTACCGACTTTGACATTTTTGAAAACACAGCCCCATGGACGTGGGGCTACGTTGGGGGATTGCGAGATTGTTGTTCATGATCAATGAGGCCACAGCTAGTTCACACCTTCACAGTCATCTAATTGGCCATGTGTGTCCCGGTCAAACATGCGCATTGATGTCATTTCCCAGGGTGTACCTTTTTGTGCAATCAATGTCCCTACAGTCATCCATACTGTTATACTTGATTGGACATAGACCTTACACATCTGTGTGATTAGGAATGTTTTATTCACATCCTGTGGAGTGTCGGAGCTGGAGCAGTACATGGCCATGCACACCCCACATTACATGGTTGCCCAGTGGAGGTCCAAACAGAGTCCTTTAGGGAATGACAAGTTAATCGGTAGAGGAAGGGTTGAGTCCGCAGCCTGTTTACTGTGTCATTGGTAATCAGAGCAGATATGGCAGTCCATGTCGGGGTCCAGGTGAATGTCGCAGAGTGTTCCGGGGGACAGTGGAAGGTGTTGTACCAGGGCATGATGCAGAGGGCTGTACCAAGCAGAAACAGGCCATATGGCGGGGGATGAATGCTACAACCTCCTTTTTGACACAGAGTCATTACCATCCACATCTTCGTCCTCTGATATGTCTTCTGTGTCAGGTGTGCCAGGTGTGTGTGTGGTGTTATGGCTGCATCACTGTGTGCCACTGACACATCAGGGGCGGAGGTGGCATGGCTGCATCACTGTGTGCCACTGACACATCAGGGGCGGAGATGTGTGTGTCGAAGTTCCTGCAGCAGTCATCTGGGACAGGCTCTGTGGCAGCAATGGCAAGATGAGGATCTGCAGGGCATGGAAGATCCCAGCTACATCTCGCTGGTGTTCAGCCGTGGCAGCCATCCTTCCTGCCTGCATCCGCTCCATGTTCTCCATTGTCCTGCGCATCTGTGCCAACTCTGTGCTGTCGTCGCTGGAGCCTCTCTGACTAGACAGTTCTTGTATCCGAGTAATGGCTCCTGCGAGGTCAGCCAAGGATTGTTGTAGGGCATGGAGCGGACTGTGGGTGTCCGTTAGGGACTGTAAGTGGTCCCTGATGGGACTAAGACACCCACGTATGGCATCTAGTTTGGCTGCCATGAGGTCGAAACCCACCCGCACCTGTTCAGCCGGCCCCCTCTGGCAGTCTGACACACGGCGTTGGAATGCCATGTGTTCTTCGGTGAGGTGCTGGGAGCCAGCCGTGGTGGTGGGTGCTTCCTGCTGTGTGGTCTGTGCAGGGGGTGGGATCACCTCGATGCAGCTGGGCTGCCCTGCTCCTGGAGGTGGGGTGCGGAGGCTGTCCACGAGCCGTTGGAGGGTGTCGGAGCAGATGGCCAGGGGGGCCTCCTCATCATCACTGAAGAGATGTCTGGTCTGCTCTGCAGGAGGTGTTGGTTGTCCCTCTGCAATGTGAAGGGGAGATGCAGGTTAACAGTGTGTTCCATGTATGTGCACGCATTGTACATGTTTACATACAGACTGCATGACAATGTACATTGTGACTGTTTTGGAGGAGCTGGGTATTTGATGGGAGACAGTGGACATTTTGACTACATGACGGATGTGAGGTTGTACTAGTACATTATCATCTTGTCTTGTGGATTGTTACCTGCCTTGTTATGTTGGCCTAGGCCTGGCTGCCATGCTGCTTTTCTTTGCGCACGTTACACTGAGCCGGGCCTCCCTCGCCCTTTGCTCGTGCCAAGTTCTTTTGCACTGTCTGCATTTTCTGTTGTTCACCTTTTTGGGCTCAGTCTGCACAAACATGTACAAGGTCGCATAACAATGTATTTTGGTTCTTCCTGATATGGCCAGTCTCGCGCACCCAGACATAACATTAGGTGCAATTGCCATGAAGAATTTGGTATGCTTTTAATACTGTGGTTTACTAGCGCTTAACACACTTGGAGAAATCCCTTTCAGTGAGAAGAGCTATGATGTCCTGCTGATGTAATTCTGCATCTAGAGACTGAGGTATGGGGGTTCGCTAGTCAAAGCCCAGAGGTCTTCTATTATTATAATAAACTATCTTACTGCAAGGGGAGGGTGGTAATGTAATTTATACGTTTATCCACTGAGCTCCGAGATGCTTTCCCCGTTTGTATTCTATGGAATTGTAACCATGCTGCTTATATTAGTCATATGCATTATGCTATTAGTACTGACACGTGTACTGTACATTAGAGCACGTAAGTTGGAATAAACATTTTAAACTATCCAGTGTCTCTTCCTACGCACCTTGTGGACAAGTACGAGTGAGTGACGAAAGAGTGTTCTTGCTTCTGCGAGTCCTGAGATAAAGATACCGTGTTCTGGGTTGTCCAAACATTAGTACTTGGGTGCTAATGGGATGCTAAGCTAGTTGGGTTGGGGTTTTTGGGTGCTACGGTATATGGTGGCAAACCACTGTATTCCGGGGTCCCATTTTCCTGTGCATAGCTCTGTGTATGTGCAGAAACCTTATGACATGGCGCGACCTCCGTGGGGCAGCTTATCTGCGAGACGCTTGAGTAGTACTTGTGCTTGTCCACAAACCCCTCGCGTACGCTTCCGGAGGCGTATGTGACGGTGATACCTCCTATATTGAATGTTTTATAGGTTCTTTCAAGCTTGATATTATTAAAAAAGGTTAGTTAACAGACCCATTTTTGTGCTCCCTGTTAGGTTGTCGGATATTATTGTTTAGTTATGGCTGGTGTGGCGATTGCTGCACATAGTCGAGGAGCACTCCGAGACCACTTACGGGTGTATGGAGTGCCTGATACAGGGATCGATTTGGTCTTTGTGGTTCAAGCCGATCCGGCTTACCACTTTGAGGTGTTTTACACTTGGATCACGTTTGAAGCGGTGGAGGCAGATGATAATCTGTTTCATGAATATAAACCCACCGTTATTCCTGCTGCCTATCGACCCTATACCACTCTTGAAGTACCTCTCACGGCTTGGCAGCACCGTGTTTGGTTTAATGGCGCCCTACCACAACCAACTACCGCAGTTCGTTTAGGCCCCTTGTCAATTCAGGGGGCCACTTGGCCTGTATTGGCCGGGTATACCCCGCATCCAAATTATCTGGCATTACCGCTTGCGGAACTGCGCACTATGCATACCGAATTGGTACGAGTGCATCGAGCCCTAGTGACATACGTTACAGGTAGTCTACATGGAGCTGCTCCTGTAGTCGCAGGCCAACCAGCTGTAGCCGCTGGAGTGACTATAAGTCCTGTCATGGTAAATTCTGTGATGGGCAAACGTCCACAAAATAAGGACGACTATCCTTACTGGCTTGCAGAAAAGTTCGATCAGATAGAAGCAGTGTTTCCCCATACATCCCCAGTAGATAAACACCGCATCCTCACGATAAGTTTGCCAAAAGACATAATCCCCGATTTGACATCATGTGAAAACTGGGGTAAGGTATTCGCAGCAGTTTATTCAAAATGTTTTGGAACTCCTTCCATGACGGTTCTACCCTCTGTAATTAAAAAAGTACAGGATGAACATGGCCCTGAAGCGGCTGTGGAATTAGGGATGAGACTAGTGGGAGTGTTTGATGTAGTAGCTGAGCTGATCCTTGGAAATGTCAAGGGCGATGCTATGAACTTTCAAGTAGCGAATGCTTTGGCTTTGGTCCCAGAGTTGGACAGGCCCCGCGAATTACCGAAAATTATTGCCCGGGCTTATAAAACAATTGGAAGAAATAGCCTGGGCAACAAGCCTTTTGTAAAAATGCAAACTCAATCGCAAACGCAAGTTACACAAGCAAAAAGTGCATCTGAGAAAGATGATAAACCGGTCTTCACTAAAAAGAGTTGGAGACAGAAAAAACAGGGTAAGCAACAAAAGAAGCCGGGGTCGAGAGGCGCTTCCCCAGTTTCGGTTTCTTCTGAACGTACTTATGATTTACGTGATAGGTCAAGGATTAAATCACCAGAAAGGTTTCAGAGCTCTGATACGCGTTCTCCTCGTTCTTCACAGGCCCAGACGTCGTCACAGGCTGGTGGAGGAGGACGGCAAGATAGAGGAAGGGGCCGAGAGGCTCCCCAGGAGCGAGACCAACCTCGACAACAAAGCAGAGGGAAAGCAGAAGACTTTCATCTTCCTCGACCGCAATTTCAGAAGAAAAAGGTTGCCGCTGTCACAGCGAAATATGCCTCAGACCGTGAGAACGAGACTCCAGAATTGGACGTGGGCAGTGACCCTCCTAGACAGCGCCGCGGAAGTTACCATAGTGCGGGAGGCGCTACGTCCTCATATGGAGGCGACAGCAACTGAAACATTCGTTACTGTAGAGACAGCTGACACGAGAGTGGCACCCCCTGACAGACTATATAATATAGTCATACAAATTGAAGGTGACATACCGCGTGAAATAAAAGGGATTTTTTGGGAAAATCTAACCTCTTCATATGACATTTTGTTAGCAGAGGTGGATTGGCCACCCCCATTCGTTCTCGCTGCACATAAAGGAGAGGAGGTAATCCTTCCAAGCTTCTCACGGCATGTCCCAAAAGACAAAGCTGAAGCACTTGCAGCTGAGTGGGCTGTGTACCTGGCACCAGCGTTATACCGCAACCATGTGGGATGGGATGAAGAATCACCTCCTCATGCAATACCTTTGCGGTCACTACCGCAGCCACAACCCCAATATCCCATCAAACGGCAGGCAAAAGGCCCCGTCTCCGAAATTCTGACACAGTTGGAATATCAGGGAGTAATTGAACCATGCGTATCACCTATGAACAATCCCCTTTTCGTGGTTTCTAAACCCGATGGAACGTACCGCTTAGTTTTGGATTACCGGCATTTAAATACACATTGTCGGAACTTTGCGGTGCAAAATACACACAGTTCTGCGCTTGTAGACAGTCTTGTTCGTAAAAAATACAAAACGACACTTGACCTTTCAAACGGTTTCTACACGCACAACCTAGCCCCGGAGAGTGGTCAATGGACCGCATTCACTTCCGGTGGTAAATTATTCCAGTTCCGGCGTTTACCCATGGGCTACAAAAATAGTCCGGGTATATTCGCCGCCCGTGTTGTTTCTTTGTTAAATGACATTGATCAAGACGCATGTTCGTACGTAGATGACATCTATCTGACGGACGACGAATTATTTCAGCATTTGTCCCGTGTGGACCGCATTATTCTTGAATTTGCGGAGCAGGGTTACAAATTTAACTTTGCTAAATCACACATTGCTGAATTTACCGTTCTGTTCTTGGGCTATGAGCTCAACAACGAAGGTAAGGGCTTAGCCCCCCATTTCTTGGAAAAATGTGCACATTTGTGCCCCCCAAATACTCTGAAGAAACTTCAGTCTTTGCTGGGTTTCCTGAATTTCGGGCGTACTTACATTCCCGAATATGCCCAGCGTATCAAGCCTTTGTATGCTTTGATACAACCTACTTATTCAAGGTCTTGCTGGCTGCCTGAGCATACCTCAATTCTGCAGTCTTTGCAGACAGACCTTTTGGAGTCTAAATATCTTTTGACTCGTGATAACCACACAAACCTGGTGATTAGAATAATTCCGGGGCGGTGGGATTCACATACTTAACCTTTAATGAAGGTGATACAGTACCCATCGCATACAAGTCACATCTGTACACTTCCGCTGAATTGCGCTTTACCTCTGTCGAAAAAGTTCTAACTGCAGTGCAAATGGCGATTCTAAAAGAACGCGCACTGGCACAGGGAAAGCGGATTCTAGTGGTAACACCCTGTCCTGCCCTAGAGGCAGTAACAAAGGCAAGTGTACCGAACTCAAAAGCAATGCATCCCCGTTGGATACAATGGGCTACATCCTTGACGTCTTCGGACGTCACTTTTGTTTTTGATTCTTCTCTGCAGACTCAGGAGTTTTTGCAGTATGAATTCGTTCATCCTCCTCCTTTGTTTTTATTACCGCTTGAGGATTACAAATGTGTGATCTACACCGATGGTTCGGCGCAACCGGCCACTGGGTCCAAGCACGCTTATTCAGCTGCATGTGCTATTGTTGCGGGTTCCTTTGTAGATGGAAAGTTCAAATCCTCTGCAGTGCATACTCGCACACTTGGAGATAGTACCGCACAATTGGCCGAGCTGCATGCATTGCTACTTGCACTTGAGTTCGCTTCTCAGGATGAGACCACTCTTATTGTATGTGATTCTTTTTACTGTGTACAATCTTACAATGACAATCTGTTTTTCTGGTCGAAAAACGACTACAAGGACGCAAAAGGGAGCACAATTAAGCATAAAATGCTTTGGGTTCGAGTGGCAGAATTGCAACAACGTCTGCCCCTCACACAGGTGGTTCACACCTTAGGCCATCAGCGGGTGGGCGCACACGCTATAGGTAACGATCTGGCAGATGAAGCTGCCCGTTCAGCAGTAGTCACGTGTTCAGTAGCAGCGGTTACCAGGTCCATGTCTAAAATAGACCCTGTTATATTAGCAGCTATTGCTGCAACCAAGGAAGGTAATAATTACCCTACAGGTTTCCCTTCCAAGTATTCTTACACATTAAGTCCCGATCAGGTTCCTTATGTAACTATACCTGACGTTGGAGATCGGCTGATCCCCAACGCGGACCGCAGGAGTGCCTTGATATCAGCTGCACACGAAGGCATGGCTTCGGCTCATGCAGGTGTGTCAGCTACAGTTTCCATCTTGCAGCAGCGTTATTGGTGGCGTGGATTGTATAAAGACACCCGTGCTTTTGTGCTTTCTTGCGATGTTTGTCAACAGATTAAGCCTTCAACGGTAACACGTCCACCACAAACCCCGCTCTGCATTGCTAACAGACCCTTTGGGTGTGTTTACTTGGATCACTGCGGTCCATTCTCATCAGACACTGCCTATAAATACATCTTAGTGGCAGTGGACTCGTGCACACGGTTTCTCTGGGTCTGGCCACAACGGAGTGCTGACGCCCGAAATGTAATCAGGGATTTGCGTGTCTTTGTGGGAATTTTCGCATGCGGCACCTTCCATTCGGACCAAGGTCCAGCGTTTGCCTCTAGGGCTTACAAGGATGCAATGGCTTCGCTTGGGGTGCGGGTGAAATTTTCGTCTCCGTATAGGCCTGAGGGCAACTCTATCGTTGAACGAATGAACCGTGACTTAAAGCAATCCTTAACAGCTAGGGTTATAGGTACTGGCAGGAACTGGCTGGCCCATTTGTATACCGTTCAGCGTGCACTTAATAATCTCCCTAGAAGACCTCTGGGTGGGCGGACCCCATACGAAATGCTCTTTGGCATAAGAATGTTTGTGCCTGACCTTGAGGGTCCAGACATCGCGGCGCAATCCGCCAAGTTTGATGTAGATAACCATTCTGCTATGTTACAGGACTTACAAGAAGCCCGAGACAAACTTGCAACTACACATTTGCCTTCAGCCACAGATCCTGCGTTGCAGATTCCGGTAGCCGGCTGGCTTCCAAAGGTTGGAGAACTGGTTCGAGAAAAGGTTGAAAACAAAAAAGAATTCGGCCCCTCTTTTCGTGCACCGGTTCCAGTTCTGGGCTTGAAGGGAACACGTACAGTCATTTTACCACCGCTTCCTGGTCGCAAGGAGAACAGATACATCTCAGTGGAAAATGTCAAGCTACAGCGCCTGGCCGATCCTGAATAGTGTCACACCAGCGGTCTCTTGTCCTGCCATTTATCGGACATATGTTCATAGTCCATCTGCACGAACGATCGCTGATGCTGTAATTGAGATGGTTGATTTGCCTGAATCCTCTACTTTGCCTGAAACTACGATTGATCCCCAACTCTCCACCAATATCGACGAGGACGAGTATACTTATCCTGCATCAGAATCGGTGGCACATCAACCAACAACGCCACTTGGCCCGACTCGTTATTCCTTTGATTCGGATTCCACATCTTCAAAAGTTCCATCCAAGTTCAGTATTTTTATATCCTGGTTTAGAGACAATTTTTTGATTCCACCCTGGACATACATCTGGTTGGTACTTTTCTTGATATTTTTGTTCATGTCCATTGGCTTTGTCACAGTGTTTTTTCTACTAATTAATGGTCACTATTTACCTGAACGCTCTGCTGTAGACTATGTTTCTGGAACTTTGGCTCCTCATTCCTCGTCTCACATCATGAAGCGTGACCACACATTTGTGAACATTTCAGCTTTCCCAGTTGCTGATGGCATCGTATGGGATGCAGTGAATTATCAAATCCATGGTCCGACGGAAATTATTAATGTACCTAATGTCCTTCGTGTTTCAATGGGTGATGTAGTACAAAATAATATTCATTCTGATGATTGGGATGTGCATGCCGTTGAAGCATTGTTTGCCGATTTAAAATATTATGCATCTTTTAATGCTGAAGATTTATATATGAATTCTGCTAATTATGCCGATTTGTATTGTTACCAACATTGGGGTAATCATTTTCTCCATAAGCCCAGTGCCCTGCGTAGTTCTGTTAACTATACCCAATGGGAACATTGTCCAAACCCCTTGCCAGGTAGCTCTCAAACTCTTCGAAATAAGTTTAATTATTTCACTGATTTTAATCGGTCGAACCCTGCATCCTATTATTTTAGACTAAATAACACATCAACTCAGAAAATTATGTTAACACACACCAAATTGCTTTATTCAGGTTCCTTTCTAAGTGCCCTAGCTGTGGGTGGTTATGAGTACTGGGATAATACAGTGGATTTAAAATCTATTTGGGGCTCCAAGCCATGGCAGGTACAGGGAACCGAGGCATTACACCGTGCTTGCCTCATCCCTACACAAATTATGTTCCTCAATGTCTCCATCTATCAGACTACATGTTGGGGCTTAGCAACCACTAAACAATTGAATACTCCATCCATACCATCCCTGTCGAGTTTTCCCAATGAAAGCTCACGATTCAATATGTCCCTCGTGTCCCTGCAGGCTCTATTACAGAATAATTCATTTAATGTTTCTGAGCTGGTTCAGTCACCCTGGTTAGTATGGCCTATATCATCTAACGCATGTCAAATACGTTTTCACGATTCTGGTACTAGCTACACACAGAATAGGCCTGATCCGAGATTTACTGCTTCCCGTACTGTCACTACATATTCTGTTGGTAAATTATGCAAACAATGGCTGCAACATTCGTCCCTTGATTCTGTTAAACAACATTTGTCCCTCCTTTCAGGCAATATTGATCTGTCCGACTTTGTTTTGGGACCTCGTGGTCCCCGACCTAAAAGATTCATTTATGAAACATATAATGAACTCTGGAAGCTATCACAAATGGAAGCTGCTTCCCGTCTTCGGGAAATAGATCAAGCAAATTTGGAAAAGGTGCTTGCTGTTGTTGACAATAGTATTAATACCCTGTCTTCTCGCATTTATACTTTGGAGAATATTGTGTCTTCTGTTGTTGATATTGTACAAGATGATGTTTCTGTGTTATATCATGGTCAGAATCAATTGCGTTCAGTTATGCAATTTGCATGGACTTTACAAACGCTCAAGTTAGGTAAAGTTCCTTGGCATTTTTTGAACACCTCTGCCTTGTTTCTACCTTTTAACTTAACTGACAAACAGCAATTTATGTCCATGAAAGATGCAACTTACACTCTATTACATATCGAAAAGATGGATCCTTTACCGTTCTCTGTTGCAGAACTCGATTCTGCTGTATGGCTAGTCCATGGGGTTATCGCTTTACCTTTTTCCTTGTTTGAATTTGACTCGTGCATGAAACATTATCCTGTGGGCCGTTACCGGCCCTTGGGCAGTGCTTTCCTGCATGAACTCTGGTCCTTGCCTTTCATGTATAAATGCCTTCGGGACGGCAAGGAAGTCTTTCTCACGGGGGAGTACTGCGACTCGACTATGGGTCATTCGCTTATTTGTAAACACATTAAATTGCATGGCTCATGTAGCGTTTCCGCTCCTAATCTTGCTTGTGTGCTGAAAGGTATTCCTGCTCCTGTTATTTCACCTACTTTCACTCTCCTTTCCAATGGTAGTTATTTACTTTTAAATAACGAAAACTGTTGTGGCCTGCAAGCTGGCATTCCTTACATTGTAACAGTTTCGCACAGGGTTGTCTGCTGCAAAAATGTGCTTTTTCCTCCCCCTCATGGCAAGGTTGATATCTCTATTTGGCCTTCCATCCCTACCATGGAAGCAGATTTCAATAGACTGAGCAGAATAAAGGCACTATTATTAAACGAAGAAGTTATGCTCACGTCCGCCCGGGAGACATTCATTCTCCAGGTGGCGAGTACCCACAGTGAAATACAGGCCCTTTTAAATACTAATCTCCCCCAACATTTTGGGGAGTTAATACATCGTATTTTTAACGCATCTAACACTGAAGGCCTAGTACACTTTTTTAAGGTCGTGGGGTCGGGCTTGGTGTCCTCCTTCCAAACTATTTTTGGTGCCATCCCGGCTTTCATACATTCTATTTTTTCCAGTGTCTTTGGCGGTTTCCCATTGATCCTCGCTTTAGCGGCTGGTGTCTTGCTCTTAATTTGCTTTCTGCGCAATGGCTGCTCCCCGATGGGACCTGCTCGATCCAGAACGCCTCCAGCTGCTCCGTGAGCGCCTTTTGGCCGGTTTTGGTGTCTTGCCATTGGCGACACTGAGTGTGTCATATACTCTTTCATTTCGCTTTGCGTATTTCACTTGCGTGCAACCTGTGATGACTTGTGTCCGCTGTCCTTTCACCTGGACTCTGGATTATTGCCTCTCCAATTCGTCATTGTCTGTTCCGGATTTTGTTCAGTTGATGGGTCCCTTAGAGGCCCATGAGCAGGACTGTTCCGTTGCTGGCTGTATGGCGCGTGCGGCTGCACTGGGGATTTTGGCGCAATGGGATATCTGGGCGGCTGCCCAGGATCTCCTACAACGAAGCTGTTTCAATTATCACGCAAGCTGTCCCGCATTGCTTTTGGATGCTCCCTTTGTTGAGGAGCATTCCTGCTCTTTTGATCTCATGGATTGGATGGCATCTATGTTTTTTGACAATTCCAATGATGAACTCTTGGAGGGTATGGCTTTTCTCTGCACTTACACTTTCATGGATTGACCTGCCCTTCGCCGTTTGGGCGCTCCCTGTGCTCCGACGGCTCTGTTTTTCCTCTGATGGGCCTCTGTCCTGGCCTCTGGACTGACCAGGGGAGGGTGTCTTGTGGATTGTTACCTGCCTTGTTATGTTGGCCTAGGCCTGGCTGCCATGCTGCTTTTCTTTGCGCACGTTACACTGAGCCGGGCCTCCCTCGCCCTTTGCTCGTGCCAAGTTCTTTTGCACTGTCTGCATTTTCTGTTGTTCACCTTTTTGGGCTCAGTCTGCACAAACATGTACAAGGTCGCATAACAATGTATTTTGGTTCTTCCTGATATGGCCAGTCTCGCGCACCCAGACATAACATTAGGTGCAATTGCCATGAAGAATTTGGTATGCTTTTAATACTGTGGTTTACTAGCGCTTAACACACTTGGAGAAATCCCTTTCAGTGAGAAGAGCTATGATGTCCTGCTGATGTAATTCTGCATCTAGAGACTGAGGTATGGGGGTTCGCTAGTCAAAGCCCAGAGGTCTTCTATTATTATAATAAACTATCTTACTGCAAGGGGAGGGTGGTAATGTAATTTATACGTTTATCCACTGAGCTCCGAGATGCTTTCCCCGTTTGTATTCTATGGAATTGTAACCATGCTGCTTATATTAGTCATATGCATTATGCTATTAGTACTGACACGTGTACTGTACATTAGAGCACGTAAGTTGGAATAAACATTTTAAACTATCCAGTGTCTCTTCCTACGCACCTTGTGGACAAGTACGAGTGAGTGACGAAAGAGTGTTCTTGCTTCTGCGAGTCCTGAGATAAAGATACCGTGTTCTGGGTTGTCCAAACATTAGTACTTGGGTGCTAATGGGATGCTAAGCTAGTTGGGTTGGGGTTTTTGGGTGCTACGGTATATGGTGGCAAACCACTGTATTCCGGGGTCCCATTTTCCTGTGCATAGCTCTGTGTATGTGCAGAAACCTTATTCTGTTTCCTGCTATGCCTGATGTGGTTGGCCAGTTTCTACGCACATGCGGCACCAGTTGTGTCCTCTGTTCTGTGGTGTAAGTGTGGCACTTTGTACCACATTGTCGTCAATGTTGATGTGCTGTGATTGCTATGTGTGTGTGCTGCATTGCGGGAGAGTCGCCCCTGCAGCTTTGATTTAGCGGCCCCTTATCCCTTTGAGGCGGTGTGCCTTTGACTTGTGTGCATTTACGGTGCTGAGATGTTGGCGACTTGGGTCATTTGTGCTCTTGGACGGATTTTGGACTCTTGTGCATTGTTTGTCTGCAGATGTGTTGTTGACGTCAGGGGTTGTATGTGCACGTGGATGTGTCAGGGTGTGACCTGCTCCTTTGAGGATGTTATCCACACTGGGCCACCTCAGTGTCGTGGCGTGCACCATGTCATGTATTTTGACTGCAGCCATGCTATTGGTCATGCAGTGTCACTTGCATTGTCAGTGTGGCTCACAGAGCCGCTGCTTTGCTGGGTTCAGCACATGTGCATGGGTAGGTTGTGAGATTGGTGATGGGGGGGCATTTGTGCACATGGTGGACGGGGACCTACTTGGTGTTTCTATGTGTGCTGCAGTGTGCCAAGGCCATCAGAGACATGTTCCATAGTCATTGTGGGTGTGCAGTGTGCTACACATAATTGTGCATGTGTGCCATTGTGCCCGCTCTCCCCCGTCCCCCAGTCCCTGGTCGTTACTCACCCTGTTGCTGTTGGGTCAGGTCATATCGAGCAGTGTCCGGACCCCCAACTCCTTGCACCGTCTCCGCACTGATGACTGTGGCCACCATTTCCTCCAGCTCATCCAGCTCCTCCTGTGGCGCAGGACTCCCACCTCCAGTCGCCGTTGCTGCCTTCCGGTTGGCAGCGAGTTTCTGCTTGGTTTGGCTTTTCACATCATGCCAGCGCCTCTTGACCTCCTCCATTGACCTCCTCAACACTCCGACTGCATTCACGTTGTTCACGATGGACTTCCATATTTCCGTTTGTGTTGCCGATGACATAGTGGAGGTGATGAACAGTTGTTGGTAGTGGTCTGTCACTTCCGTGACGATGATCCGGTTTTCCTGCGGACTGAACCCCGTCTTCCTCTTCCTCTTCTCTTTGCCCTTCCCCGGCCCCGGGGTTCCTGGCTGGTCGTCTGTGGGGCTTGTGGGGTTCGTGTTGTCCTCTGCACTCGGTCCGGGTGCGTCCATGGTGCTACGCAGTTACATTTTTTGTCTTTTTTTTCTCTGCTTTTATAGTGCATTCTCACGCATGACGCGTGTGAATCGCAGGCCTGTCGCTGGTTTTCGCTGATTTTTGTATCGCCATTGGGGACATCGCCACTTTTTTCGCGTTTCGCATTTTTGGGGCGTCGCGTTAATTTTAACGCGGGCATTTGTCGCGTTATCGTGAGACTATCGCATTGGGCCGCCGGGTTGAGAATACTGCGTTAACACGGTGTTATTTTCCCGCGATAGACTGCGATGTGAGAAGTTGCGTTAAGCGAATTTGGCGATAGTTAACACACGTTCTTGAGAATATCCTCCTATGTGTGCAGGAACGGAATGCTTAGATAGTAAAATCAGTGGTTCTAAATTTGGATTCTGGGGTTTAGGTTGAAGAAGGATGAGGAAAGCAGAGGGATCCCAACAGGTTAACAACGTTAATTGTAAAGAGTGCAATGACTGAGTAGTGAAACTCAAAGAAGTCAGTAGTGTTGTTGATGCTGGGGCAGATGTGATAGTTTTGTTGTACACAATGCCATCACCTTCGTATTTCTGGTGGGAATGTGGTGTGTGTGTAAATCTGGCACAGTTTTTGTGAAGGGCTGCAGATGTGACATTGTCTTTCAATTGCTCCCTGTCTCAGTGATTGATAACGGTAAAATGTACTGTGGAACTGTGTGAGTCGGTGATTAATGATGAGGGAGAGTAAAATGATAAGCTGCCTAAGGTCTTTACATACAATATAGGATATTTTGTTTCGCACGGACCTGATCTAATTGATTTGCTTAGTGTTATGTGTAGGTAGTTAGATCAGATGCTGAGCTGTAGCATAAGGGGGCGTTTACTGTTCATGTTGCAATGTGGAGTAGAGAGATCAGCTGTTCAAATGTATGCCATTATACACCAGCCCCTGCTGGGGCGCGATATAAGGGTGTGAAATGCACTCTGTTATGGATCAGGTCTTGAGAATGCATACAGTATGTCAGTGTTCTCCTTTATGAACCATGATTTGATAGTACAATAAGATGTTGTTGAATTAATTTCTTTATGCACTACGCCTTAGACTATATAACATATAACTGCTTAAATGCATTAATATTTGCAACAGGACTGGAGAGTGTACAGTATGTAGTTGTTTAATGCCTTCTTTACGGATAATGCCTTTAGAATGTATAATGTGACATTTCAATACCTTCTTACATGCATAATGCCTCAATACACTAGACCCTACGAGTTCTTACACTGACTGTGTAGTTGTTCACTGCAATTGTTTATGCACAATTGCTTGAGAATGTATATTAAATAGTTGTGTGATGCATTCCTACCAGGCCTTAAAGGTGTACAATATGAAACAGCTGAATGCCTTATTGTTTGCACAATACCTTGTGTATATGTACATACATACATACATATGGCATTCAGCCGTTAATAACACACACACACACATATATTAGGGATTCCAAGAATGACACACTGTAAGGCTGTACCAGTAACTTTAGATATGTGTGTGTGTGTTAAAAAGTGACTAGTACAGTGTTACAGTGTGTCATTCTTGGAATCTCTAAGGCTGTAGCCTTTCCATTTTCACGGCTGAATGCTGGTCACCTGTAGAAGAATAGATACGGTAACTGCTGTTAGACCCGAGCAAGCGAGGGCACAGCTAAGGCTTGGCTAGTGCCAAGTATTTGACTTGGCTCACTGTCCAGTAACACACAGAGCCAAGTAGTAACTGAGCCAGAGAAAGGATTCAGTCATTAGAGCTCTGGCTGCTACTTTAAAGTGTTGCAGGATTATGGTTGTGTCCATTAGAAGTAGATCTAAATATGAAATGTTTGTTCTGGAACGATCATCTTGCCAAGGAAAGTCAAGCGAAACCACTCGACTCTGCTCTTCCAGGGCTCAAGCTCTGAATTGTTTCGGCTGCGTTCCACCATCAGCAGCAATCCCTGATGTATCTTGTAAAAATCATAAATATGTTTTTTGCCAGTGTTTGTTTTAGACCTTTCCCTACCATTTTGTAATGTTTGTTGCTCTTGGCAATTGAAATGAAAAGGTGGGGAATTATTCAAGCGTTTATGACTATCATTGAAGATCCTACGACACAGAGCCTTCTGTTTTTTTGCTATTTCTGAGTAAAATAAATGCGTTTCAGCACAGCGCCACTTGTAGGTATCACAGGCCTTTTCTACTCATGTGGCTGAGTCTAATTAATAGATCTTTTCCCTGCACATCCACTTGCCAATCATTCCAGTGTTATCTGCCTCTGGGTTTTAGCTATAGATTCTCCCAATACTTTGGGATCTGCAGAGTGATCAATGACAAAGGTCGATTTGGGCTCCTAAGCATAAGCAGATGTCTGGGTGTGTCAGAGAAACACTTGTTTAGCGCCCATTAGCAAGAACACCCATACCTAGTAATTGGCCCCTGGAACCAATATCTGATACCAAGGTTATGTATTCTTTGTATAATATTAGGGGGCAGGCAGGGGTAGATTAGTAGTGGTACAATAGGTGTTATGCATGAGTGCATGCTTGTGAGAGCAATATTGCCACATTTAGTGTCATTCAAAAATGTATTGAAAACGTCAATTTCCAAGGGGGTCTTATGATTTGTAATCAATCTACAATGGGACACCCCTCCAGCAGGAATCACCCCTTTCCACCACAGACGCCAGAAGAGTTCCCCCCCAGATGGAAACACTGTATGAACTCGAACTTTTAATCCTTATCACGACCCAGTACTCAGAATGCAAACGTGTTTGCAACAAATGTTGCACAGTACAATTAAATAAATAAATAAATACACACGTAAATAAACAATTACATTGAAATAGCTGTACATGGATGCAAAATAGAAGGCAGGATAGGGTTTTGGTTTGGGGCATTTTGGCAGACGCTCGTGGGTCACTATCAGATGTGATTTGTTTGTGTGTTATGCTCCTTTCCACATCGAGCAGTACTGCTACTTTGATGTTCTATGTCAAAGCACAAATTGATCTTTTCATGCCAAATACAAATTTACTTGTGACAGAAATGAATCAGTTTGTTACCAAATTTAATTAATTAGTAACTGGCTATTCACAACTGGACAAAGTAACTTTCCCCAGCCCACAGTGAAGCAAATCAGCAAATTTTAGTGCAGATTCACGGATCATTTCTCTGAATAAAAATACTTGCTCTATCCAATCAGGTTCTTTTAAAGAGTTAATATAATATTACTATTAAGCCTCTAATTTCCTATATTTTAAATCTTTAAAACGATGTTATGATAGGCTGAGTCATCCAGGTTTGTCCCGGATGGAGGAGCCGGGAGCTACCCTGCTGTGATAACACATCTTCTTGTCACCAAGCGCCTCTGCCCCTTCCCACCCCAGCCCTGCCGGTCACCCTGGTGTGTGCAGGCAAACCAGGGCCGGACTGGCCGCAGCGGGCACCTGGCGTTTCCCCGGTGGGCCGATAGGGCGGGGGCCGGTTTTGGGCCCCTGGGGGGCCATTTTTGTTACCGGGGGTCGGCAATATCGCCCGCCTGTAACAAAATCGGCCGAAACTCGGCTGCAGCCCCCTACCCCCAGGGGGGTCGGGGGGGGTCGGGGGGGGCTGGCCGAACAGTTTGCCATGGCCGGTTTCAGTACCCAGTCCGGCCCTGAGGCAAACACGGCCTGGATGACCCACGGCTGCCCTCGGCATTCCTTGATACCAGCCCGGGGGCAGACACCCCGAGCCCGCAGCATGGCAGGCAAGCACTACAAAGGGGCCTAAGGTCAGCTGCTGCCTCAAGTATTTCAATATGAACATCATTTTTTGGATGAGTCCAACTTTCAGGGTACTTATCCCCTGTGCTGCTGCACCTTTCTCTTTAACACCAATGGCATAACGAAACTTGCAAAGTACATGGAGGGCCCCCACCCCGGACCCAGTCAGGAGCTCTCAGACCAGGGGCCTGCCGCCCGTGCACAGTGCCAGAGGGGGGCCCCCTGGAACTCGGGGCCCTTAGCACCACAGGGGTTGCGGGGGAGAATGTTACACCACTGTTTAACACTTGTGAGTATCCTCAGGTTCCCAATTCTGCTCTTCTTGGCAGCTCAGCTGCGGCCCAGCAATCAGAAGCCAGTACTATCCTTTCCCTCATCCACTCATCCTTCCACTGACTTTCAGTGAATCCATTGTTTGCTGCTAGGCATCCTATATACAACCTTGCCTCTCCTCCAGTGGCTCTGCGTGTGCTCTGACATCTTAATGGGCTAATGCCCCGGCTGCATGGATCTGTGTGCAACCAGCAGACCTGAGTATGATTCAACCACCCCACTGAGGCAATCTCAAACATTCATATTTTAGAGCGCTTCAAAAGCCCCACAACTGTGGCACTGAACTCTGTAATAAAACAAGCAAGGAATCCGATGCAAACTGGAGTACTTTGGGGCCCCTTCAGGCGTATGAAGCATTTTGTAAATTCTACATTGCAATGTGAGACATATATACCCTGGTAGTCTTACAGTGAACTGTAGGCCAGAATGGCAGTTTTTTCCTTTACACAAATGGATGCAGGGCACAGACTAATTGTGCTACTGCGATGCAGGGAAGGTGGCTTTCTCGCTGCGTAATGAGCATTGAGATGCCTTTTCTTTTAAGCTAATTGGTTGAAATGATGGCGACATTACTTGTTTGGACAAATGAAAATGGGGTTTGTTTCTTTATTGCGTAACGTAGATTAGTTACCATTTCATAATCACTCAAAATATAACCATTACATGAATGACCAGTCTCAATTGGAAAACAAAGACAATTATTTTCTGTGTTAGCGGTGATGAATGTTTCTAAAGGGTACATGCTACAGAACTGGTTTAGGTTGGTTCTCCTTTCAAATATCTTTGTCAGGCTGCTCTCCAGACACAGCCTTTGAGTATTGATGCCCATCCCAGCAGGGTAGTCCAAGGCCTGAAGCACCCACAACAGAGGCACAAAGAGGTGTGAGCTTTCAGCAGTTCCCTATTATCAGCCCAACTGAAAGTGTGATCAAGGAAGACAAAAGGCTGGGCCTCACCTAAAGAGTCCCCTACACCTTGTACAACAGAATCTGCAGTCCCACCCCTACCATCTACCAAATGGCAATTATTAGCAGCACCTTGCTAACAAAGTCTTCATTGAATTTCAGTATCAGGATCTCCTTCTTCCAGCCACAGGAATCCAGACAATACACTTAAATTGTCTGGGGAAGCTGTCCTTTGCCCTCTGTCTTGAGCCATGTCAAACCAGAGGCATCCAAATGGATTCTATGCTGCTTTATAATTAATACTGTGAGTAAACATCAGAAGGCGCCTGCTTCAGAACTGCAGAATCTCCTTTCAATATTTGCCTCTACCAATTACTTTAACCTTCCAACCCCAGAGCTGATAAGCTCTTATGCTGATGTGGTGGTCTAGTGGTTACCTAGCAGTGAACAGACTGTTCTCCTTACCATAAAGCCTATCAAAATACCTAACAGAGCATTGTCTTCACACTCAAGCAATGTTGCTTCTTTCTGCAGTCCTACATCCTCAATTTGCCTGCTATCTCAAAAAATGTCCTCTGTATTCCTAAATTCCAGCATGAAAACTGATCTTTACTTAAAACATCTGATGGTCATCTCCTCTTTTTCCTTTGAAATGGCTCACTCTTTCCGTTCTATCCTCTGCATGCCTCTTCTCTCTGAGCATGACCTTCTCTAAGCCACATGCATGTTTCCCTTAATCTCTAATTATGTATTTTTGCAAGTTGCCTACAACTCATTTCAAAGATCACAACCTCTCCTTTTTTTTTTTAAAGTAATACCTCTGAAATCTAACACTACCTAAGCTCCTTTATCTCATCTATTAACCCCACGAAACATCTAAATGAACTCATACATCTCCTTTTCCCCACTGATGATCACACCTAACTCCTAATACTTTAATCTACTACAAGGAAACTGGAGTGAGTGGATGGAATGGTTTGCTTGAGCGCACAAGACTAATCCCAATAAATAGCATTAACACTGGACTAACCACTAACCTTGGGTTCCGGAGCAGCATGCTGCTCAGAGTAAAGCACTTCAACGCTTCCCCAGGAGTAGTAAGAGCTTTATAAATACAAATATAATTACAATTCTTTTTAGCCTGACATATTAGAGACCGATAAGATGTTATCTACTAGATATACCCTTGCACTTTGGGTCGTTGCTCTCATATAAGAGTAAATGCTCTCAAATTAACTTGCATAATCAGTCTCTATCTAAATGTAGCAAGCTTAATTTTGCTTAAGAGTTTGATGATAAAAGGAGAATCCTGCCTATCATCTCTGGAGCTCTGTAGAGAATAAAATGATTTTAGGGTTTAGGTGGACTGCTCTCCCACTAGTTAAAGGGGAAGTGGGTAATGCCTTCAGAGAGTGGGTTGCAGGTTCTTAAACCTAAAATAAAAATGACAATAAAGTAAGGTAGGTGTGCTGTACCATGGACTTGATTTCATAGCCATGAATGTACTGGACAGCCATATTTGAAGAAGTAAGGAGACACATTTGGATACACTTCTACTAGAAGGACTTCACCTCACCTTCTATTCTAACCTAACCCTGTAGAATGAAAATAGTAATTTTGCTAACAAAATGCTTTTAAGAACCAATACCAAAACAGAACATATATTTATTTACTATCCTGCACGGAGAAAACAAGAGATATCTGATAGATGCTTCTAGCCGCAGATTCCTTACCTTAGTATTATCCCCAGGCATCAGACTGGATCCAGAAATCTTTCATGAGAAGTACCCCTGCGGGCTGGTAGGTGGCGTCATTTGGCTCTGCATGGCGGCGTCAGCATCGTCTGCGCCGGAAGTGAAGTGCGAGGTGCCTTTATAGGCGCCACCCCAGCACGCTAACATCAGTGCTTTTCTTTCCATGCCAGTCAGCCCGATCCGGAGAGAGCAGCTGCCAGTCATTTTTTGACTGCCCTTTTTCGACTTTTAGTTGAAGTCTTTATTTAGATCTTCTCCTGGTCTGGCAGGATGCCAACTAGGAAGGCTGTCTTCAAGCCCTTCAGCGCCTGTCACCAAGAGATGTTAGGGATGGACATGCACCTTGTTTGCCTCTGGTGCCTCGAGTGCGACCACGACGCAAAAACCTGCGTTAACTGCTGCATCATGCACTCAAAGGCCTTGATGGAGCTCTCCCTCAAGCTCCTTGCCATTCGACGTGCAACGTCACGATGGTCTCGATCCCAGTCGAGAAAAAAAACAGTCCCAGGCTCGGTCGCACAGCCCAAGATCCTCGCCACATTCGAAGTCATGTTAGCGTAAGCCCCACATGAGAAAGAAAAGTAAGAAGTCGAAGAGGTCTTCGACTTTGCCCTGTCTGTTGAAGTCATCTGACAAGAAAAGGAGCGTCATTCGAGGCCTGGCTCCACGGTGCAGCCTGCATCTGGGCCTGCTCTGCTCTTCCCTGAGTTTCCGAGGGCTGGAGCGACCCACGCTCAACTTTGTGAGTTCTATGAGGCCACTCACCTTATATTTTGATGGCCTGTTCCCGCTCGCGTGCCTTCAGGCCCGGTGACAAGTGCTATGATTGATGAGTGCCTTATATTTAAACGGAAAAAGCAAAAAGAACAATTGATGGACGGAATGCTGAACAATGCAAACATTCACCCCCAGTCACAAAGATCTGGATTTAATCCATCGTTCTTTTGCTCACCATGCCACCCCAGTGGATTAAACCCTGATCCTTGTCACTGGGGGTGAATGTTTGCATTGTTCAGCATTCCGTCCATCATTTGTTCCTTTTGCATTTATATTTAAACAGGGCAATGTCTGCTTACGTGTTTGTGACAGAAGGGCAGAATGGATGGAAGGAAAGCTCATAAAAGGAAGCACTGCAGTTCGCCATGTCATTCTTCTGTTGAGAAAGAACTAAATCCTGGCAGAGGCAAGAAGCAATCTAGAGCTTCTGAAGATCAGGAGCTTCTTACTGCATCACAAGTCGAGAGAATGATTCAAGTGGGAGTTCTGAAAGGATTAAGGAAATCTAGTAGAGAGGAGTTGGCCTAACGGCTAGGGCGGTCGACCTCGAATTTGGGGAACAGGGTTCGAGTCTCGGCAATGACGCTGAACATCCTGTGGTTGTGGGCAAATCACTTAATCTCCCTGTGCCTAACAAAAATGAATGTGTCCTCATGTAATGCAACTGGTGCTGTGTAAAGCGCTCTGATACCCGATTCGGGTCAAGTTCGCGCTATATAAAACTCTGCAAAATATTTTTTTTTTACAAAAAATCCCTGAGAAAGGCACAGATTCAGATTCGGATGAGAGCAGAGGGGTCCAAACACTACGACAGCAGGCAAATATGAGTCTAAAGAAGAAATGGCACAAATCTTAGATTACATTTGAGAGAACCTGGGCTTTGAGTCGTCCCCTGCACCTGAAAAGAGGGAAGTCTGTTTCTTCAATACTTCAGACCCACAACACTTGCTTTATCCCTGCATGAAGGAATTAAAGATTTGATCTTTCGCTGGAAAGAAATTGAACGGACCTCAGTTCTGAGGTTTTTGCTTTGTTGGATTCTGAAGTGATTCTACAAAGAACAGTGAAGGTTGATTCCATCCTGGCTTCCCTCATTGGCAGAACTGCAAGAAATCCAGGTGACTTCACACCCACGAATGCAGTGGATAAAAAAGTGAATAGTGCTTTGCAAAAAATATGTGCTACAAATAATTTTTTACTAAAAGTGGTCCCATATGCAACATATACATCACAGTCTCTGGTGTGAGACTTTGAAATTTTATCTGAGGCCATCCAAGAGGAAACTGTGCGGAAATTCTGTTAGTGGTTGAACAACAGGCAAAATTCTTAGCTGATGTTTCCTCTGATGTTATTAGAACCACTTCATTAGTCTTGGGTTCTGATGTGATGGTGCGCTGTAACCTACAAATAAGATAGTGGAAGACAAATTTTTCAGAAAAATCAGCATTTTTCAAATTCCCGATGGAGGGCAAGAAGTTGTTTGGTAACAAACTGGATGAGATGATTACCAAATTCCATATAGACCGTAAACACACTTTCCCGTATAAAATATTAACTTCCAGATCGTCAAGAGGATGGGGTAAAGATTCTAGAGAAACCTCAAGAAAATATTCCAGTTCATAGCAATACAAAAAAAGCAGTTCATACCCAAAAAGGCATATAAGAACCAGAAGGAGTCATCTCAGGCATGGAGATTGAAGAAATGCTCCTGACAATTGTTGGCCTACAGCCATAAAAGAACATGTAGGGGGGGACAGGTTATAAAAATTTTAGGAAGTATGGAAACAGGGCATTCAAGATCTTTGGGTGCTTTCCACAGTAAAACAGGGCTGTCTATTAGACTTCAAGTCCCTACCACCACCATCTGGAATCAGACAGACTGTAATTCAACCAGCTCCAGTCAAACAAGGTTACTTATTCTCAGGGATTTAGGCATTGTTAAACAAAATGGCAGTTATACCTGTGCCATTCAAAGAAAGAGGGCAAGTATGGTACTCAATTCCATTGCTGGTGAAAGACGTGTCTGGAGAGTACAGGTTGGTGATGGATTTTGGAGAAGTAAATAGCTGGGTCAAGACAATACACTTCAGAATATTGAAATTGCAACAAGTAATTCAGGTGGTGACAAAGGGGGATTTCATGATGACAATAGATTTGGAAGATGCATATCTTCACATACGCATCCACCCCAGACACCAAAAATTCCTTTGGTTTGCAGTACAGAGGTGTCACTACCAAATCAGGGTGCTCTCTTTTGGTCTGAAGTTGTTGCCATGTGTCTTTATAAAAGTGCTAACTTCTTTAATAGCCCTATCATATTGCCAGGGAATATCTGTGATGCCCTATTTGGACTATTGCCTAATTCTGTTGCCAACATTTCAAACTACAGAGTACAATACATAGAAAACACTACAGATGCTGCAAAATCATGGATTTTTCATAAATGTTGGCAAGTCTCTACAAGTGCCAGATCAGGATTGGATAGTCGTAGGAGCAAGGATCAGAACAGATCACAAGCTAGCTAGTCTCCCGCACAAGAGAGTGTTGAAGATACAACCTCATGTGGAGACTCTGAGGTTGACCAACTATCCCATGGTGGTAGCATAGCTACAAGTCCAAGGTGATGTAGCTGCAACAATTGTTTTTTGCTCCTTGGGTGAGAAGGCTTTTGAACAAGCTAGTCAGACACATCCTCAAATTTTGGTGCCCAGCATCTCAAGACTTGACAATGGAAATTCCAATGTCAAAGACTATGAAAACAGAGCTTGCATGGTGAACTTTCAGGGTGAAAACTTTGAAAGGGGTACCCTTGGAAGCACAAAAGCCTATGATTATGATCATGGATGCCAGCTCAACAGGCTGGGGGACCAGGATTTAAGGACAACAAGTCCAGGGTCAATGGTCAATGAATCATTGATCAAAGTTTTCAAATTAGAAAGAGCTGGAGGCAGAGCATTTAGCATCGCTAGCTTTGACTCACATTCTACAAAAGAAAAATATCATTGTCTGGACGGAGAATAGTACCATAAAGTATAATATCTACAAGCAAGGGGAAACAAGATCTCCTTCTCTAACTCGAATCACAAACCAAATTTTTCAGTGAGCTCAGGTTAATGCGATTGCACTATCAGCTGTTTACATCAAAGAAAATACAAATATATTGGCAGACAATCTGAGTTGTCAAAGTCCTCCTTCAAACAACTTTTGCATCAGTTGTCAGACTTCTCTCCAAATATGCCAGAGATGGGGTTCTCCAATCATTGATCTGTTTGCCAACAAAGAGAATTCTCAGGTCTCCAGTTTCTTCACGAGTATGTTGGAGAAAGGAATCTGGCATATGGATGTACTAACATGCAGTTGGTCGAAGGGTCTGTTGTACGTCTTTCCTCCATTACAGCTACTCCTGAAATTTGTAGGGACACTAGGGCAGGAGGCAGCGGAGGTTATTCAAATAGCTCCGAACTGGCCTCATTCCAATTGGTGCTCTCTAGGTGTGGCTGTGTGAGTGGATGAGGAATGGATTCTTCCGGTCCATCCATCTCCCCAATCCTATCCCATTCTGCAGGTCATCAGCTAAGGAGATTATGATTAGCGGTTTAGGGTATATCACAGTGAGTAACAGTGTCTATTCAAGTTCCTAGGAGAGACTTCACGTTGTCAGCTTATCAGAGGCATTAGGACTCCTTTCCTAAAGGTGTTCAGCAAGACAGTTAGTTCCAATGTGACAATTTTGAAGTACAAATTTGAAGAATAGTTAGTGAAGAGAGTGTTCAAAGGTTTTTGCAATATTTTCCCTTTACAGCATTCTACTTTTCCTACTTGGAATTTGTGGTTGGCATCACAGGCACTCACATCTTCTCAATTTGAACCATCGCTGTTTGTTGACTTCAGACACTTAGCTCTCAAGACCTTTTTCCTTGTAGCCATAATATATGCTAGACGATTGGGAAAGTTGGGATCTTTGTCTTTTCAATTTCGCTTTCTAAGAGTGTTTGAGGACAGACTAGTTTTACGTGTAGGTCCTTAATTTGTACTAAAGGTCAAATACTCACTTTCATCTAGAACAAGAAATAGTTCTGCCTGTGTTTTATCCGGTTCCACATACTCCAGGGGAAGAATAATGGCACTGTTTAGATATTAAGCGAGCAGTCCTACTAGATCTAGATAGGACTGCAGACATTAGTAATGCTATTTCCAACACTTTGTTTGCAAAATTTTGGGTCAGTGAGGAAAGGCTCAAAGCCTTCTACTCAGACTCAGTGCAGGTGGGTGAGGACAGTAATAATGATTGCATATAAAAATGTGAATGTTCAGTTTCCCTCAGGGATTGAAGGGAGACCCACAAGAGGCTTGACCACATCTTTAGCAGAAGCTCAAGGATCAACTTTGACTAAGGTATGCAGCGCTGCAGCATGGGCAACCCATCTATGTTTGTTCAACACTATAGAGTTTTTAGGAAATGAACATAGAGAATTCTTTGGGTTCTAGAGTTCTATTGGTTATGAAGTAATAACAGATGTTATAAACAAAGGAGACTTGAGTTTTGAGTTCTGCAATAATGTTTCCCTTTTGTCCTGCTCTGTAGATAGCTTGCTACATCTCAATCAGTAATTGTAGCAAAAGTGGCATGGGAGGTAATGCACCAGTTACTTGCCGGTAATTGCTTTACTCCTAATACTGCATGTGCCCAGATTAATTAAACCCCTCCCACACGCCCTGTTCAGACCAGACTGACTACAGTTAAGGTGAGATTGAGTCAACAAAAACAGGAAGTGAGTAGGTTGGGAGGTCTTTATATACAAGTGTTTTTTTTTGTTTTTTTAAAAGGTGTGTCTGAGAGGCTCAACGTCTCCTCAATCATTAATTAATCCGGGCAAAAGCAGCATTAGGAGTAATGCAATTACTGGAAAGTAATTAGTGCAGTCTCCTCCAGCTAAATTTTAGAGGCATAGGTCTGTAAGGTTTTGTTCAGCACTCTGTGAACATGGATGTTGTTATGTTAGAACTCATACCTACTGCCAGTTTGATTGAGGCATTTATCAATGATCAAATGTATGAAGCAAAGTGCTGCACACCAAAGAAAGAAACCATGCACACAGGGTTTCTACTAGGGGTGGGCGGAATTTGCGTAGTCGCGCTACGCAAAACTCCACGAAACGGTAAAAATCTCCGCAAGCACGCAAAAGTTCCGCGAACACGCGGAATTACTTGTTCCGCCCGTTCGCGATGCTTTTTTCCTGTTTGCGAACGCTGTTTGCGTGCTTGGGGAAAAATATCTCGCGGACACGCATTTTGAAAGCGCGAACAAGCAAAAAATTCCGCGAAGCCGCGGATTGCGGAATTTTTGGCAATTCCGCGTTCTCCGCGGAACGCGAAATTACCCAAATTCCGCAAATTCCGCGAGCGGAACTGAATTTACCGCCCAGGCCTAGTTTCTACTCCAGACCTATGTTCATGCGCGGCAAGTCCCTTTTATTTCCCCACAAAGCCATACTTGCCCACTTGGGTGAGTCTTACACCAGACGGCAAGCCGTGTCTTACATTTTGGTTGTATCTACGATATGAGCAGTGATTTGGGACGGTTCACTGAGCTGCTCGCACGCACATCAGAATTACGGACGTTAGGTAAAATGATTGAAATTCAAGGGAAGGAGTGCATTCGCATACTTAACTGTTTCATGCATTGCAATTCATCGTCCCAACGCGAGTTTTGCACCCCACAGAGTTTAAAGGTCGTTTCAAGTATTAAATTCAGATCTATTTTCAGTTCGGAGACAGTAGCAATTGGAAGACTCTGAGTGGATTCTATGGATTTAACAACTAACTCTTGATTTGAGTGGCAGCTGAACTGCGTGCACATATGCTGATTTCTATGGTTTTTCAGTTACACATTATTTTTATTTCAGTGGTCTATATCATGGAGTTTGAGTATGCAAGCAATCGTTATAACATTTTACTTTTGTATTTCTTTTGATAGAAGTGGGTTTATCGGGATATGCAGGGCGGGTGGTTTTGATTAAGGTCTGTTTTTTTGGTTGATAGGGGAGTGCATTGTGGGATTTATAGTTTGTATCACTTTTCACGTAGAAGTACAATTATAGGATAATGAAGTCACGAGGGGGGTGCTAATTAGTGAATGATTCCGATTGGGTGAGCACATTTCAAATAATGCATCAGGTGGGAGGGAGATTGTACATGGTTTGTTGAACACGAAGGGAAGGGAGAGGAGGCAATGTTGAAAGACAGGTGAGGTTAAAGGGATGAAAACACACGGGGAATTGAAGGGAGCTGTAAGGGTGTTTTTGTTCTAGTTAATTTGGGTGGATTAGTGTTTTGAGCATTAGTTCATGTTTGATTTTAGAAACTTTGTTGGTTGGGAGAGGTTGAGAACGTAAGATCAAGGGGATGTTTAGGATGTTTTGGAAACACGAGGGTTGGGTTATGTTAGTATTTTATTTAATTGTACATATTACATGCATTTTTGGTTTGGAGGGGTTGAGGAAGTAATATTGAAGGGGATGGTGACTAAACTGGAGGACATGAGGGTTGGTTTTTGTTTTGGGTGGGGTAGAGAGGGGTGAGGGTTTATGAGGGTGGAGACAGTGGGTGATATAAAAGGTTTTTTGACATAGTAAGGATGTTTGGGATTGTCAGTTGAGCAGCTGTTCTTTTCATTTGTTGTAGTATCCCCTGAAGAAGAGCCGTCAGGCTCGAAATGCATTGGGCAAGTTTATGAATCTGCTTGAAGGATGGTTGACCTCACGTGCCGCTGTTAGAAGCCTGGATGGGCAGCAGGAGGCATTTGAAACTGTTGGAATAAAGTATTCTGGTGCAATCATGCTGTCTCTGGAGTGATAATATAAACTGGAAGATGGATGACATAAGGAATGATAAACATTATTGGTAAAATGACGTGAAAAATGGAGAACCTGTGAGAAAGTGGTTTATCTACAAGGAAGATTTTCCTCATTACGCAGTGCGACAGTCGGGTGCGGGAGTGTAGCACCCATTTTGGTTGTATCTACGATATGAGCAGTGATTTGGGACGGTTCACTGAGCTGCTCGCACGCACATCAGAATTACGGACGTTAGGTAAAATGATTGAAATTCAAGGGAAGGAGTGCATTCGCATACTTAACTGTTTCATGCATTACATCAGACATAGACACTGGCTGTTGCTGCATGACATTCCATGAAGAAATAAATGAAGTAAAGAACAGTAGTGAGGCAAATATTCATTCTATGTATGGGAAAAGAAACAGTAATCACACCAGTTCATAGTCCTAGAGTCTCTGTAAAGGACATGGGTAGGGATGGAGGCTATGTCTCCCTTGACTTCCCCCCACTGCTTTGCTCCCTTCTCTGTCAGCAGTGACTGCAGTAAAGCCATCTTGGGGATTTTCATCGCTAGGGTTGTCTTTAGTAATTGCCAGTTCATCCAAGTAGCCACATGAGCAAACTTAGCTTACTGCTGACTGTGACAGCCCAAGCTCTGTAGAAGTCCTCGTACTGCTGTTTAATCAAATGAACATGATAACCCCGTCACCTCCTTTCCCACCTGTGACAGTGGTCTCTCTAAAGATGTCACCGGATGCCTTTTGTGTGATAGTGATTTTTATTTATTGGGATAAAGTTTCTTTAGGTGAACTTGTTTCCTAAGTATATTTAATTCAGGAAAAACAAATTGGATGAAAAAGGGGCAACTTCATTTTCCCTCCGCTATACACTTGTCTTGACAGGTTCAGTTCCTCACATAAAGCTCTGTCAGCCTTCCTTTCCCTAAGAGGGAGGCAAGACAGCCCGCAAGTCACATTGTGGTACTCCAGGCATGTTCTGCTGCTTTCTGTATGCTGTCTTTATATGGAGAATGTGAGCTCGTAGTTCCTTTCATAGCCCTACTTCCATTCCCCTGATTGGTTCTTCCGCTAGGGTGTGTGGTTTGGAGGGACCTTGCAAGATTTGTACAGATGAGGGTGTCCCCTTGGCTCTTCTGTAGCGGAACCTGTATTTTTCTTAGCCCCGCCCTTTCACATTCCCGTTTCTCTGTATTGCATCTGCTCATTAAAGTCATAGTAGGAAGTAAACTGAGGTAGAAGAGTTTGTGCTTGTAATAACTGCAATGTGAAGCTATCAGCTCTCCAACTTCGTTATGCATGAAGTAGGCATGCAGATGGGCGCTTGCAACATTTTTCAGGAACTGGAAGATTAAAGGAGCTTGTGCGGCTGTATGCTAAAAGCAAACAGCCCCTGAGGCTGCCACTTCCATGTGACCACAGTGGTCAACTGTATTGGCAGGTGAGTATAACGAGATAATATACGGGCCCCCACGATCGGGTATAAAAGGGGCTGCCAGATCTGGAGAAGACATAGAGAAGAGAGTGCCCATCATGATCCCCTTGTTTCCTAACACGTCTACGGTATGCATTTTCTGGAGCGAATTTCATTTGCATACAAAAACGCTTTTTATTAAAAATATGTAAAAATCTTCATATACATAGCACATATACTAGATGCAAATTTTGCAGTAGGTAATCATACTTAAATTTTATGATCCTGCAAGTGAAGTAAATAAGTGCTGATTTAATTTAGCCTAACTGTCGATGTTATGGTAACCGAAAATAATGCATTAACATTGAAAGGCTTGTTTTCCACATTGAACCGTTATTTTCCACACAATTTTGCAAATATTGTAACTTTCCAGAAGCCTTCTGTTAATTAGTGAATAGGCATTTGTTTTGTATTAGACTACTGATAGTGAGGTTCTTACTGGGAGGAGAGGAGGCAACAGGAAGGATGACTCATGAGAACTGTCTGGACAACAAAATGTCGACGATGTATCTTTTCAAGGACTAACATCTTTAGACCATTGTACGGACATGAGAAAACGGGGAGTTTGCTTATTCCCAGGAGTTTAGTGAAATCCTATTGGAGGATGCACGAGATGAAAGAAAATATGTTGCCAGCTAGAATATTGTGTGTTTATATTAGTGTGTGTTACTAGAGCGTGGCAGGACTTTCCTTTGAACTTTTCATTTAGGAGGGCTTTTTCCTTTGAGCTTCTCTTACTCACTATGGCTGGGGCCTCATCTCTGAGTTTCTTATTTATCTCTACATGAGAGGTTGCTTAGTCTATTTCTTTGATGTCAGCTGATTTATAGCTGAGGATACTTTCCTTCTTGACATGCAAAGGCTTTATGCTTATGCTTTGCTTCTCTCATCAGAACTCTTTATTGCGTATCTGAACTGACACCTTATTCTGCCATATTCCAATTTATTTGGATTAGAGAACTTCCTTTATGGAACATGGTTGCTGTATTATTACCATATTAACTATCATTTTAACAAATATTGTATTCTTTCTTATATTGAAATATCAATTATTGGATTATATAAACTTTTAAAGCTGATACTTGAGAGATTAATACTCACTGATTAAATAATAAAGAGCTAAAGAATTAAAAATAAAACCCTTTAGCTCACACAAAACTCTCTTTATTGCTGGTATTAAATGATTTATTACTATGTGGTTAATGTAGATGATTGCTCCTTTTTACTTCTCCTTGTCGATGAACAAAGGTCCATACGGCCAGTATCGGGGGTTATTTAATGATTACACCCGAAGATTGAGATATAGAAAACCCTGCTCTGTCAAGTGGTAGCGAGAGGACGGTTTTATGTCACAGGAGAAAAGGAGATAAAATAATTTGCCCATGTTTAGAATTGCCCATGTCCCTTAAGCCCAAAGGCCAAACTTGAACATTGAAGGAGTTCGCGGTTTCAAAGGTGGTTGCAATAGTGGTGGTTTTTCAATAGAGTTATGCGTTGCAATTGTTTAATTAAGAGTTTGTCATTGTGTTGAAGTTATGTGTTTGGTAATTTGATAGAAGGTAATGGATTAGTCATGTCTAAGCATTTGATGTTTAGCAGTTGAAGTTGTTATTGGACTTGAAGCAGTCCAAGAACCCGGGATAGTTAAGAAATAATAAGTTGTGGTGTTATTTCTCTTCTAAGGTTTTGTGGTGCAGATTCGTATTGTACCATCGACTGCATTATTGAGAAAGGGACTGTAACAAATTGTTGTGATTGTACTAATATTGATTGATGTAAGTGGAACCTATTGTGCAGAAACTATGTCAGTCAGGGTGATATCCTGCTGGTCGAGATTTCATTTGTGTGTGTGTGTGTAAGGAAGTTGAAGGGTGTTAAAACTAAATTTTTGATTGTTTCTTCTGGGAGTGAACTATTTTGAATTCTTAGCGGAGCAGACAAGTTATTTATTTATTTTGCTTGCTTAAAGTTGTAGACTTTGTGTATGAGAAAATTGTGGTAAAGGAGTGTGAACCACTCTAAGGAGTGAAAAATTACATCACAGTGTGCCGTGCTGTGATAGGTCAGTTGGTGAGAAGTCCTGTGCTGAGATCGGTCGACGAGTCATCAAGTACTAGAGTGTGATAGGCTTATGAAAAGAGATTTGTGACAGGATTGGTGGAAGATATTGATGTGTACGGAATTGTAAATGAAGCAAAATTATTGAAATTTTCTGAACTGATCATTACTCAACTATTGTCACATCTTTGTAATCATGAAATGTTTAAAGGTTCTTATATATTTGATGAGAGATGATGTACGAGTACCAGTTCGGGGGGGTAAAGAGACTCCACTGGAAGGTACGCCAGGCCATTACATGGTGACAAATGTAGGACTTCATGCATATTTGTGGCTTTGCCATTGGTACAAGATCACTGAAAATGAAGGATCATTCAAATTTTTAGAATATGGTACTTTTGATTTAAAGATTATTGAACATTTAAGGGAATAATTATAGGAAATGAAGACGCCTCCTAGACCTACACGGTATGAACCATTACATGCATGGGCACGAGCAGCTCATACCAAAGAGAAAGAAAGGTACCAGAATAGAGCCAAGAGAGCAGTGCGAAATTATGCAGATGCCCAATGGGATGAAGGACAGCAGAGATGGAGAAATGCATAGTTGAGTGAGCTAGAATGTACCCAGCAATAGCAACAGAAAAAACTAAAAAGAACCGAAAGCAGAGAAATTATAATGAGGAAGCTGCAAGAAAAACTGACACTGATAGCGATTCAGGGGGTGGCATTTTAGATGCCTTGTTATCCTAATGTCCACCACCATATGTGGCTCCCATGACAAGTACAGAGGGTGTTGCAACCACTAGTGTTACAGTGGCTACAGCCCCTGATGATCGGAATATATCTCAGATTGAATGACCGCTTCCAGTGCTTCCGATTGCAACTGCACCTGTTTAATCAGCCCCTTTGGTAATAGTTCCAGGTGTTACTGCTTCTATTGTGACTGTTCTTGAACCAATGTCACAGGTTGTATCAGCTCAGACATTGGCAGTGCCTGTTCCAACTGCACCAATAAATATTGTTCTGAACCCTACTGTTCCAAGTGCTGTTGGAGGAGTAGCCGCGACAGGGTTTGTTCCAATGTCACAAAACTCACAGATTATTGCACGGAACCCTCCATAAAATGTTCAATCATTAAGAAAAGGGAGGAGAATTGTGTTATAACCTATAATGATTGTAATAACTTGCTATGATTGTAATGCATTCTATGCACAGCTTCTCTGTTTTCCTGCCCTGTCAGTGTATGATGTCATAGAATGTTGGCGAGTGACTGAATGAGTGGAAAGTTAGAGAGAGTAGGCTGAGCAGAGAGGATGCTGCTCCTGGTGGGGTTTTCTATTAAGTAACCTGTAACCTGTAGCTTGGCCTGTAACCTCTTCAATAAACCTACAACTTGTTATTCTACTTGAACTGGTTACCTGACTCCTACCTATGAAGAGATAATATTAGAATTACAACAAATTGTCTTTATGACACCTATTTCATAGGGGAGACAGGGCCATTTGATGATGGGATTTTTCCCCCATGGTTTGAAGAAACTCCAGGAAATAAAAGGATGGGAGAAACAGAGAGATTGTCAACTAGCCAGAAAAGGGTAAGGCCTCTAGATGTTCCAAAACCAAAGGAGGAATTGGAAGAAATTATTAGTGGATGGCTAGACATTTCACATTTGAATCAATATCAGGAAAACAAATTGATATATTTGAGAAAAAATAACACAAGACATGCGGCTGCCATACATGACAGATCAACTGAATTGGCAGGAAAATACAAGGTGGATCTCTCTAAGAGTGGTCCTTTACAGAAAAGTTTCAGGGTACAGCTACGTGATGAAGCTATTGTGAAAATGCGGTCTTCAAGAATCAGCTTACACATTACGGAGTTGGTACAGTGTGTCCGCAAGTGTGGCAATTTGGACAGGTTAGAGAGCAAGTGAACAAAGAACCAGGGAAAGAAAAAGAAACAATCAGGTGCTACAGAAGCAAATGGTAAGTCACCACCAGTACAACCAGATGAAGATGATGATTTAACTTTCCCTATGAGGGAGATCCCAGGTAGAGGCTATGTTCATGTACTGTGGAGTAGAGCTGATCATATGACATTTATGAACAACTTTCCTAAAACTAAGAGAGAATCCTTCTCAGCGGTATACACAGGTTGACAGATTTGTAAAAATTTCAAAGGTTTTGTGGACAGACTTAAAAACCTTCTTTGATGTTGTGGTACTCAGTGATCTATGGGCATAATGTAAGTTAGCTGTATTATGGCCACGCACTGAGCCTCCAAGAGATCCGCGTACTAGTGCACCTTTACCTGTGGTGACGACAAAATATGACGAGGTGATTACATTTTTTAAAGGAAAAGTTCCAGTGAGAGATATTGATTGGTTAAAGATCAATAGAACTACTCAAGAAGCTAAGGCATCAGTGAATTCTTATTATGAACGATTGTTGCAGATCTTCAAGCAGCATAGCGGACAAGAAAATCCCGAAAAGAAAGATATGGGGGTTTTGTGTCACAGTTCGTTCTTGGGTTGCGACCAGAGATCAGCATGCACGTACAACAGAATGTGATTTGTTGGCAGTCAAAACCCTTCGATGAGATTCTGAGGTATGCAAAATACTGTAGTGATGAGCAAGAAATGATGTAGAAGAGACTTGAAGAAAAATTTATGTTGACTCAGACTAAGCTTGCTGAAAAGGGATTTCAGAATTAATTGCATGTAGTGAATGTTGGTGAAATGCAAGGTGTTGGTTCTCAGATTACAGGTCAAATTGCACAGAGTGGAGTTGGTGTTACACAGGGTGGAGGTCAAGGTGTTCCGGATTATCAAAATTCAGAAGTAGACATTGCAACGCTGAAGAAATAAACTCCTTGTCTCTACTGTAACAGGCTCGGGCATTGGAAGAGAGAGTGTAGACAGAATCTAAATAGAGTGAGTGGTGATGGGCAAATGCAAGGAGTAAATCAAACGCAAATGTAAAATATTCAGGTTCCAGTCTAACAAATGCAGATGTCAACGCAGTCACATGTTCCTATGATGCAGGTCCCACAAGCTCCCATGGCCCCACAGAATATGGGTAATCCCAGATTCAATATGAATCAAGTACCAAGAGCAAATTTAAATTCATTCCAAAATTAGGCCCCATTTCAACAGTTGCCCATGTTGGAGAATGAGAGCTTTGATTCTGACAGTCCCAATGACTGTGCCTGAGGAAGGAGGAAGATTGCGTACTTGATGCAGTCTTAGAGGTAGACCAAAGTGGACCATTTGTTGAAGGGGAGGTCAATGGCCACCAAGTATCATTTCCCATTGACACAGAAGCTACCCGTTCCACTGTTAGAACAGCAGAAGTCCCAAACCTACCCCTCTCGGGAAAGAAGATCCAAGTTGTAGGTATCATAAATGAACAAATAACTAATCCTGTTTTAAAGAAAGTACCTGTAAAAATAGATTCATTTGAGGAGGATCACCAATTTGTGGTGTGTGATTCAAGTCCTGAAAATCTGTTAGGAAGGGATGTTTTGTGCAAGGTAGATTGCACTATTTACTGCACACAGGATGGAGTTGAATCACAAACGCATGATGAAAATGTTGAATTTAAAGTGGCCTGACTAGAAACAGCTGTAGGATTGTATCCGAGTGACTGTAAAATCAGAAGTATAGGATTTTTCAGGGAAAGTACTGTCAAGGGTATGCAGTTCCCAAGAAAAGGGACAGGTCGGGAGCTCCTGAGAAGTCAGATCAAGGGATCTGATCCATCAGGAGCAAGAGCCCCCACACACCCCAAGGGGTGTCATGCTTCATCATCGGGCAGCTCCTACACAGATCACACAAATTATATAGTATACCTTAAAACAGTCAATAAACTGACTGTCTAGGGAAAGGATTAAGGCCCCATCATCGGTAGCAGGGTCCTGCTCGATCGCGTCGGACAACAAGTGGTCACCTACGCAGCTGGCATGCGACCTACCCACGACTATGCTACTACATACTTTGTGTGATAGGTGTAGGGTACGGCTATTGAAATACTACATACACTGACCGCCCTACCTCTGAGTAGTCTAGCTTTTATTTGGTCCTGAAGAATTCTCATGGTCAGTATTGACATTAGAAAGGCAAGAAACATGTCGACCTTCACATATTTTTAGAGCCAACTTGGACCATTGCATCCATTTCTGGCCATTATTTGTTTTTCATATAATTAAGCAATCCAGACATAAAATGTGCCTTTTGATTAGCTTGAGTTATTTTTAACTCTCTTCACTGCAACCTGCTCACTTCATCACACCCACAGAGCACCTCACTCTTCACATCAGCAACCAAAAGAACTCTGGTAAAGAGCCCCCGAGGGGTCCGTTTGCCATTCCAGTGCCGGCCCAACGAGGAGCTGCCCGATGATGAAGCATGACACCCCCTGGGGGGTGTGAGGGCTCTTGCTCCTGATGGATCAGATCCCCTGATCTGACTTCTCAAGAGCTCTCGACCTGTCTCTTTTCTTAGGAACTGCTTATCCATGACAGTACTTGTTTTTTGGGGCGTGTGTGCTGGACCTTCATTCGCCCTCTGCCCCTCTCTTTATGGACTTATTTTTCAGGGAAAGACTTCAGACTAATCAAAGGTGTAGAACCAGTCTGAATCACAATAAAGCCAAACGCAGTGTTTTTTAGAACACCACCATATAACCTAACACCTGAGACAGTGGCTGGAATAACTCCAGTGATTGAAAGCATGCTAAAACAAGGAATTTTTAAAGACATTGGTGGACGTCCTTGCAATTTTCCCATCATGGGTTTACAGAAGCCCAACGGCAAGTATTGAATTGTACAGGAGCTTCGATAAATTAACAATATATTTGTCCCCTGTTATCCCGTGGTACAGAATCCAGCAACAATACTATTTCAGATTCCCTGCATTGCAGAGTGGTTTACCATTGTAGATCTCTGCAAGGCCTTTTTCTCTATTCCAGTGCATGAGGACAGACAATTTTCGTTCACACTTGTATTCAGAGATAGAGTTTTGCCAGGGGACCAAGGGTATTCAGATAGCCCTTCAATCTTTAATCAGATCTTGAAGAAACATCTTGAGACTTTACAAATGCCTTGCAATTCAGTTCTTGTGTAGTTTATTGATGACTTGCTTGTGGCATGAAGTACACAAGAAGCTTGAAAACAGGATACTATTGCTCTTTTAAATCATTTAGTTACGAACGGACACAAGGTGTCTCCGAGCAAATTACAATACTGTCAAAAAGAAATCCTATATTTAGGACATCTCATTGAAAAAGGAATGAGGAAGGTGTCACAAGAGAGAATAGAGGCAATCCTGAAGATGAACCCACCCAGAATTTAGAGAGAAGTCAGGATGTTTCTGGGAATAGTTGGCTACTGTAGACATTGGATACCAAACTTTTCCTTAGTAGCTAAGCCTTTACTGAGGCTTACGCACAAAGATGGGCCTAATCCACTTCAATGGGACACCGATTGCTCGGAAGCGTTCCTAAAGCTGAGAGAAAGTCTGTGTTGTGCCCCGGAACTGGGAATGCCTGATTACAGCAAAATGTTCACATTGTTTTGCAATGGCTGTCTGTGATGGTGGTAACGAATATGAGAATATCATCACTCAAGTTTATACTGGTTAGGTCCAGCCAGGACCTTCCTGATGTCTTTGCCTGATGTCTGGCAAATACAGTGAAGGAGCTCAGCTAGAAAACGTATTAGCGCCTCTAACCACTTTCCACCTCTACTCTACAAGGGAACATCTTACATCAACAACAGAATTCATGCGAGGCTAGTGCCACCTATATTTTTTCTTAAAGGCAATTGCTGTGTTTTCTTTGCTTCGATTGAACACAGTCCAGAGCCTCAGAAAGCAGTGCCAGAGGAAGTATCTCTAAACAGAGGTAAGAGTTGGAGATGAGCTGCAAAGCCTGTAAGAAGGCTAGAATGGCCCAAGAAAACTTGGAGAGGGGCAAAAACAGATGAGAACCCCTGAATTCGGATCAAGAACTTGGTCAACAACATCAAAAATCACTCCGTCAAAAGTTGCTTTCAGAATTACTAATGCAACCTCTCTTACGAGTATCGCCCCACAGGAAATGGAATGGAAGAAATTGAAAACTGAGGAGGCTAACATTTGAAGGGAAAAGAGAACTGACTGCTGGGCCCACATGGAATATGAGTTTCAGAAACTGAATTGAAATAAGGGCTGGTTCTGGGATACAGGCCATTATTATTATTATTATCATTTATCAAGCGCAACGTATCATCCCCAGGGGGATCTCTCGGCGCCGGAGAAATAGTCAATGATTAGCCAAGCAAAGTCCGGTTAGAGATTGAACAGCCAAGTTTTAAGAAGTTTTCTAAACTGAACTAAGTTAGAACAGTAGCGAATAAAGAGCAGCAGCTTATTCCAGTGGTGGGGTGCCAGAAAAGAAAAGGCGCGACCACCCAGTCTGGTTTTGTTTATACATTTGGGACACAGTAGTAACCGGTCGCTAGATCTAAGTAGCCAGGTGGAAATATATGGCTGAAGTTTATTTTTCAGATAGTCTGGTCCCCTTCCCCACAAGGTATTAAAGACCAGACATAAAAGCTTGTATAGGGCACATTTTTTATGGGCAGCCATTGGAGCAGGTGCTATAGAGGTTCAGATGGTGATTGTGGAGGGAGGTTGAGGGCAAGGCGAGCTGCTGAATTTTCCACCACCTGCAGCCTAGAGAAAAGGCCTTCATTCATACCGACCATTAAGGAGTTTCCATAATCCAAGCGGCTAACTATCAGAGCCTGAATCATGGTTTTTCTGGCAGAGAGAGGTATCCAAGGGAACACTTTCTTAAGCATGCGCGTCAGGCCAAAATATGTGCCAGATATGTTTCTAACATGATCATCCATGGATAAACCATCATTTTACGCATATTTTAGAAATCTGGGGGAGGGGCCCAATTCTGTGGGCCACCAGTCAGAGGATCATTCTGCGTAGGCTTTTCCAAACAAGAGAATCTCAGTCTTGAGTTGGAGAAAGTTCGCATTCATCCACACCGCAATCTTTAGCATGCAATTTTTGAATTTGGCCTTGGTTAGCGAAGGATCGGTGTCCATAGTGATTATCAGTTGCGTATCATCCACATAAGAGATGGTATCAAAACCATATGATCTGATGAGCCTAGCCAGGGAGGATACATATATGTTAAAAAGAGTGGGACTAAGAATCGAACCCTGAGGTACCCCTTTGTGTAGGATTATGGACTTTGAGGTGAACGAGTCCAGCTGCACTACATGTGTTCTTTCTGATAGAAAAGTTTCTAACCATTTTAATGCGTTTCCGCAGATACCAAACTCCCTCAGTCTTTGAACTAAGATCTGATGGGAGATGGTATCAAACGCTGCTGATAAATCTAGGAGCATTAACATGGCTGGAGTCCCCTTGTCTAGAGCTAGGTTGATGGTGTCAGTGACTTTGATTAGAGCTGATTCCATGCTATGAGAGGCACGGAAACCCGACTGAGAGGGATCTAACAGTTTGTTAGACTCTAAGTAGTATGTCAGTTAGTCATTCACTACAGACTCCAAGATTTTAGAAAAAAAGGCAAGTAATGAAATGGGTCTGTAGCTCTGCATATCCATAGGATCGGCTGAAGATTTTTTTTAGAATAGGTCTGACTTGTGCTGTCTTCCATTTCTGTGGGAGGGTGGCAGTCTTTAATGAAAGGTTACAGATGTCTGTGATAGGGGCAGTTAGGGCCGAGGCCAGGGAGGTGATGACATGAGGAGGGGCCAGATCCAAAGGGGAACCTGCTTTGATCTTATTTAGCCGGGCCTGCACTTGGTTAGGAGTTACTGAGTTGAAAAGTTCTAGGGTAGGGCGATTAGGCTCTGACTCAGCTGCAATGATATCAGAGGGTATCTTTATGTCCTTGTTCTGAAATGAGCTATAAATCATATTAATCTTCTGTTCAAAATGGTCTGCAAGATTATCACAGAACTTTCGAGAAGAGGTAGACGAGCTATCCACAATAGGGTTCGTGAATTCTTTGAGAATTTTAAATAGCTCTTTAGAGGAGTTCTTTGCAGCACTAATTCTGTTCCCTAGATGGGATCTTCTAGCAGTGTTACAATTTTTTAAATATACCCTGACTGCCGTTTTATAGGTAAGTTTGTCCTCTTTCCATTTAGATTTCCTCCATTTTCGTTCCCACCTTCTGCATGAAGATTTTTCCTTCTTCAGGGTTTCGGTATGCCAGGATGGATTTTATTCTGGGTCTTACATAATTTCATAGGAGCAATGGTGTCAAATTCATTAGATAGTGAGTGCTCCAATGCTATTAACGCAGTCTCGCAATCCGCGAAATCCTTTATGACTGGCGGCTTGAATATGGGGATGAAGTGGAAGGCGCGATTTTCCTCCATGGTCATGAGAGTTTCCAAGCAATGGGAGGTGTTCTGCTATATTTAGGAGTGTTAAGAACGAACTTTAAGGCTAGATGGTCCGTCCACGTTAAGGCCATGGGGGGATCAACTGATATGTTCAAGGTATTGGTAAAAATGGCATGGTGTTGAGACAGAATATCGAGTTGGAAATGTCGACTTCCACAAATATCGAGTTGGAAATATCGAGATTCAGAAATATCGGCAGCAAGAATATCGTGCTCAAGAATATCGAATTTAAGGTAAGAAATATCGTTTTTAAAAATACAGAAGTCAATAATATTGTTTGCAAAAATATAGGGGCCCATTACGATACCCGGCGTAAATAAATCCGCCAGGCATGGAAGCGGCAAAAATCCGCCCGCACACACCGCCTGAACACCGACCACGCCATTACGATTACACAAACCGAAAACCGCCATCGGCGGAAAAATCACACAAAATACCGCCCGCCAACGTCCGAGTCGGAGTCAAACCGCCCGCCACGGACGGAAACACGCACGACAACACAAAACCGCCCGCCCTCACGGCCGACACACCGCACGTGAAATTACGATCGCACCGACATGAGCGCGGAAAAACCACAAATATACCGCCCGCCAGCGCAAACAACGCCGATGAGAATCGACACGGCAGAAGCCATGGCGCCAACGTACCTGCACAGAAACCATCCGCACACAAAACCAATAGCACACAACATGGCCAACAAGTCCACACAGCAAGGCACACAAAAATACACAAGCACAGTACACATCCCGAAAACACCCCCCGGACAAACAAAAAATACAAAGGCCAGAACCCCAGACACAACACACCTGAAAACAACAGACCATGAGGACACACCCACATAGGTGAGTACAAAAGCAGCACTCCCACAGACCACAACCCCTTGCTACATTGCAAACCAGAGAGGAGAGGAGAGGACACAGTGACACAGCAAGGACAGCAGCACACCACAGAAACGCACACATCACAACCACCACCACCACCACCACCACCACCACCAAACACCGGCACCACAAACCCCCTGCACATTACACAACACACACCGCACCAGCACCACAAACACCATGGCACCACAAAGAATGCCCAAGTACACGCCCATTGAGCTGACGGTCATGGTCGACGAGATCATCAAGGTGTACCCACAAATCTATGGGAACATGGTCCAGCACACACCACTAGCCACCAGAAACAGAATGTGGAACCGGATCGTAGACCAGGTCAATGCAGTCAGGACCCTGCCCAGGAACAGAGGTGAAATAAACAAACGTTGGAATGACGTAAAGAGCGTGGTCAAGAAGAAGGAGGGCAAAAACAGAGAGCTGGCTGCCGTCACTGGCGGAGGGAATCCCGCGCTCTTTAAGACCTTCAAAGCGTGGGAGGAGAAGGTGCGAGTCGTAATACATCCGGAGATCCTCACCGGATTAGCAGGGGGAGTGGAGGCTGGTAAGTACAAACCAATGTATACCAGCACACCGCTATGTACTCACATGCGCAACCACCATGCCACAGCTCCCAGGGTCAAACACCCCATGTCCAGCACACAATACACAACACATCACACACACATGCAACAGACACCACCACACACAGCCCAAACCGAACAACTGTAAGATGCGTGGGGACATGTGTACACTCAGCCAGCCACGTAACCACCAACAGGTCCCCAAATATGCCAGAAGCGCCACAACGAGCACCCACCACACCCATGTGTCCGCCACAGCTGCACTAACCGACAAGTAACAGGTAAGTGGCAGGAACACAAAGTGCAGTGGGTGGGTGGGTGGACAGCCCAAGTACAACACACACCAGGCCCCAGTCCCACAGCACAGCAAGGAGGAGCATCCCCCACACCCCACAGCCACGTGTCAGCCACCGCAGTGCACAACGACAGCCGAAAGGCAGACATCACGGTCCACAGCAATCGGTGTCAGTGGGTGTCCAGCCACCCCCACGACCCACAACACCCCCCACCCCCACAGACCTGCAACATGGAGCACCCCCCGCTTAGAGCCATGTGGCATCCAGTACAGTGCACGCACGAACAACTTGCAGGTGGGAAACTGGACAGGGCTGGATTACTGGAGGCATGAGGACCATAACACGACCAACACATGGGACATGTCACGTAGCAGACGAACACGCAGCACCGCCCACCGTCACGAACAAGTGAACAATGTGCACACGGACATGAACAACAGACTCACACCCCACATGACCCATCACAGACATAGCAACACCCAAGGAGCCACGTCTGCATGCACAAGCCACACTGAATATAGTCCCACACGGCAGCCACTGTGCAACTCATCACACACAACCGAAACACCATTGAAGTCCTGTCCATGTAGCCCCTACTGCCTGTCAACCACACACCCCACAACTACGCCTATGTAAGACAAACAACACTAGACGCAACAGAGCGGAACAACATATATGCACACGAACACCACTGAACCCATCAAACACACAGACACACCATGCACAAACAACATACCATCCATCCCATCCGTCAGCCCCAGTCTCATGAAAGGCATGTCATCCGCACAGCTGCCACACATACAGCAGTCACGCTAAGATACATGCCCATGACCAACCATGTGCCAGAAGTCAATGAAGTGCACGACACACTGTGAGCAACAAGACACAACATGGGCCACCCCCCCGAGCACTGCAGTGATGCACATGGCACAGGGCAGCACGCACACCAAGGAGATGGGACAACTGCAATACGTTGGCTGGCACACAACCATCACTCACTCATAACGATGCGTCCAATGCCATGTCCAGTAATCACAACAGACAGCAAATATGCAGGCCATGTCAAGCATGCACACACCTCAAACCATGCACTGTCATGCTGCCACAACACATGTCACGTTCGGCACCCATGGCTCACAGCATGTACCCCAAAAGCATATTCCCTCCCAAATGCGAATCTGGGGCATGGCCCCCATGTTGCCATATGCGTTCCTAAGCGTTCCATTTGAACCCCAAAAGCATATTCCCTCCCAAATGCGAATCTGGGGCATGGCCCCCATGTTGCCATATGCGTTCCTAAGCGTCCCATCTGAACCCCAAAAGCATATTCCCTCCCAAATGCGAATCTGGGGCATGGCCCCCATGTTGCCATATGCGTTCCTAAGCGTTCCATTTGAACCCCAAAAGCATATTCCCTCCCAAATGCGAATCTGGGGCATGGCCCCCATGTTGCCATATGCGTTCCTAAGCGTCCCATCTGAACCCCAAAAGCATATTCCCTCCCAAATGCGAATCTGGGGCATGGCCCCCATGTTGCCATATGCGTTCCTAAGCGTCCCATCTGAACACCAAAAGCAAAGTACAAACCAGACCCAGGATGGGCCAGGAGCCCGCATACACCAGAGTCACAATAAGTAGGGGCACAGCAACACACCCATCGGCATGGCCAATCCGTCCCATGCCACATGTGCACAGCACACAGTCCCATTGCCAAGCACACACAACTACAAATGCTACAGCCACACACACGCCTCCGGAAAAACCCATGTACGAGATTGCACGAACTGTTAATGTCAGACGACAACTACATACTTCGCCAGGTGCAACACAATAACAAATCTCATTCTCTCCACAGGTGACGAACTGCTGGATGCTGGGGATGGAGCCAGCAGCCAGCACAGCCAGCCTACAAGCCCCCAACGAGGACACACGGATCTGGAGGATCTGTCCTCCTCTTCGGACACGGACCACCAAGCAGGCCCATCTGGTGTGGCAGGGCCCAGCCGCTCCCCAGGACCCCTCCTACCCACCAACCCATCATCCAGGGCTGCTGAACATTCCCAGCCCCCTGCTGCCACTGTCGTTGCGGCCACACCCACGGTCATTGCGGCCACACCCACGGTCATTGCGGCCACTACCATTGCCGCAACCGCCACCATCGCCGCACCGACCACCACCGCCGCCACCACCACCACGTCTTCGCTGGCACCAGCCCCAGCGCAGGTGGTGGCCCGGCCGACTGGATCCACCCTGGGAGCCACAGCGAGGACCGTGGTGAGCAATGTGGCTAGTGGGCAGGCCGGTGGCAGCAGGACTGGTAGGAGGAGCAGGGTCAGGGAAACGCCAGCCTCCCCTGGGAGCCATGCCCTGCCTCAAATGGCCAGAGTCCTTGGGGCCTATGAAGAGGCCCAAGGACAATGGGTCCGGTCTGCTTCAGACACGCGTGAGGTGCTGGGGGTGCTGAGGTCCATGGACGCCCGTATGGGCCAAATCGTGGACCTCATGGGCCAGCTGGTGGTGCCGGTGAGGTCACAGCCAGGGACAGCAGCTCCCCTCCGCCACCACCTGCCGGGGCGCAGGGTGGAGCAGCAGTGTCCAGTTCCCCTGCGTCCACAGCCAGTGAGCACACCTCAACCACCAGCATGTCGCAAGCAGGCACCCCCTCGCAAACGTGGAAGGGGCCGTCCGAAGTGGAAACAGATCTCCCGGGAGGACTTTGCACGCTCCAAACGCAAGTGAGGCAGCCAGCCAGCCTTCCGCCAGCCTTCCTTGACCAGCCACTGCATTGACTTGGACTACGATCCCACTCCACACAGCCATCTGGATGGCATGTGTGTGTTGGACTATGGACATAGAACCAGTGGGTACACCCTGATCATCATGCAGCCATGACCGACAGCTCATTGTCACTGCACGCACCACTTTTGTCATCACCTTACACACAATCACATGTCACAGTTTGTAATAAATGCACCTTTTTCACTAACTGCTGTTTGTGCCCTGTGTTTTATTTGTACGGAATACAACGGCCACCTTGGGCGGAAAGGCACCTGATGCGTGGCATGGCAATTGAATCCGGAGGGCCTGTAGGGACCTAGGGGTGGGAGACAGAACAGGAGCACATTCAATGAGTGTGTCACACACCCATCACACAGTACATGTCAACAACTACAAGCAATGTACACACATCGCACAGAGCAATAGGGCACAATGCCACAGCCACCAACAGTGGCATACTACCCTGGCCATGGAGCGTTGACACACAGCACGCAGTGAACAAACGGCCACCCTGACACAGCACACACACACCTGCACAGATACAGCCACATCAGCCGTCGTACATGGACACTCACCGTCAAGTGAAGTAGCGGGCGATGAGCTGCTGCCGCACATTACCAGCTTCCTCCTCTCCGCTGTCCTCCTCACTCGAGCTGTCCTGGTCTGCGGGCTGGGGCCCTGGTTGATCTCCGTCATCCACGATGAGGGGGATCTGCTTCCGAATGGCCAGATTGTGCAGCATGCAGCACGCCACCACTATCCGGCACACCTTCTGTGGGGAGTACGCCAGCGCACCCCGGTGCGGTCCAGGCACCTGAACCTGGACTTGAGGAGGCCAAAGGTACGCTCGACCACACGTCTGATCCTCCCATGTGCCTCATTGTAGCGATCGTCTGCTGGGGTGCGAGGATTCCTCAATGGACTGAGCAGCCATGCCCCATTCGGGTACGCAGAGTCACCTGGGTGTGAGGGACACAGAGAACCGTTGCTAATCCAACTGGACAGGGGACAGCATCGCACAGCCAGCACGCTACACCACTCCACATACTCACCGACAATACAGGCACGATCCTGTTGCATATTGGACATCAGTCGTGGCAAGATGCTGTTGCGCATTATGTGTGCGTCATGGGCGGAGCCTGGGAACTTTGCACACACGTGGGTGATCACCATGTCCGCAAGGCACACCACTTGCACATTCAGGGAGTGCGTGTGCTTCCTGTTGCGGTACAGGTGCTCAGTGGCCTGTGGTGGAACAAGGCCGACATGTGTGCAGTCAATGGCTCCAACGACGTGTGGGATTCTGCCAAGGGCATAGAATGCACCCTTCACTGCCGCCAATTCACGAGCCCTGGGGAAGCGGATGTACCTGTTCCGGTACAGCATCATGGCTGCCAGTACATCCCTCAGCACCTTGCTGAACATGGGCTGGGACATCCCTCCTCCAATGCCCACTGTGTGCTGGAATGACCCAGTGGCGAAGAAATGCATGGCGGCCATCACCTTAGCCGTGGGGGTGACAGCAGTCGGATACACCCTGCGGGGACGGAGATGGGGTTCTAACATGGCACACAGTCGATGCAGGGTTGGCCTGTCCAGCCGAAACTTCCTAATAACCTCTGTATCGTTCATGTCCGCCAGCAATTGGTATGGGCGGTCAATGTTCGGTCTCCGCCTAGGGACAATGGCAGAGGACACATGTCAATGCAACACGACACATAGCAATTTCGCATACACATCACTGACATGACTGAGCAAGCACATGAGCCACAGCCCAGCTGTCAAGCTGGGACGGCACGGCCACAATACACTTACACAGGTCTCCCAACAATGGCAATGGCTAGTGATACAAACCACTGCCATGTGCATGCACATGGGGATCTAGGCCCCAATGACTTGCGGGGTGTGCTGATGGGGACTGACTGCATATCCGTCAAGCGGCAACGCCACGGCAACATGAATGTCTGCTGAGCATGGAACTGCTTCCGCGGCTGGATGAGTATGGCACACGACGACAACGATGTGGGCACAGGCTGAGCGGCCAAAACAAGTGGGACCTGTGGCACGAGGGGATATGAGACAGTAGTAGGTGTCAGCACTGCACCCTATGTACAGCACTGTACGGATCACACCTCCCGAAACATTGACAGGTGTCCACATTGACAGCCCCATGCCAAGACGGCTGTGTGCTTGCAGTCACACGTCACAGGTGAGAGGTTACATTGCACGTGCCAGGTGGCAGACGTACATAGTGGGAGCTGGCATGTGTGTGCATGTGTCTCCTGTTCAGGTTCCACCAGATGGGCGCTGACTCTGTACTGACCATTGGACACAGCATGTTCCGTGGAAGGCTTGTGTGTGTGGGATGGTGGCACTGGATGTGCCTCCGTTGGGTGGGGGGCCATGCACAGGGCGGGTACGTCGATGATTGCGCATTGTTGGTCACGGTGGGTGCACCAACTAAGATGTGTTGCCCTGTGTTCAATTCCTATGTCCGCATGATGATGGACTGTAGATGTGGGCAGACTACACATTGGTCGATGTGCTGTCTATATGCATGTGCCTTCACACCAGGCACAGCTGCCCCTGCACATGTGACCCCTGCTGGACTCGCTGCTGGGTCTGTGGAGCTGATGCACCTTCTGCGCGTGGGGCGGACAGCTCTCCTCACTTCCCTCATTGCGCATGTCATGACTTTGCCGCAGGTGACATGGATCATGGAGGGCCCACATGTACGCGAGGGTAGGCTACACATGATTGTACACTGGTCGCCACCCCCAGTCAGTGTTTCGAATGGGAAGGTTGTCGTGCTGGTGGTATGTTCGATGTGGCGGATGGGCGGGCCTAGGTGCGGGCTTACATTCCGGACATGGGGGTAGTTGGATTGGCGACTAGTTGCAGTACACACGGGACACGTCTCTTCCTTTCCACATCTGGGTCATCCCTTGTACTGACTGACAGTGATACAGTCATCTTCGCCCCAGCCCTCATGTCCTCCCCTCGCTCCCCCAATATGCATGCTCACCTGCGAGGCTAGCGCTTGCACAGGCAGCCCCAAGCTCGCACCAGAGAGGGCAAGGAGTGTATGTGTGGGTCCAGTTGCACGAGTGGGCTGTCTCAGGGTATGATGTGTTGCGGGACGCCGTCCACCTGCGTGGTGCCCCAAATGGAGACCCGGCCTGCATGGACTATGCATCACAGTCTTCGCCTTCCGGATCCGCCACCTGCGACACCCAGTGGCTGTGGCTGCCCTTGCGGCCAGGCCACGTCCGTCTGTGACTGATGGCCCACACATTCACTCTTTGGCCTCTCTGGGGAGGGCTCGGGGGTGGTGGCGCACGCGCTTGCACTTAGTCGCAATGGCATGTGGCGTGGTTGGTATGATGGGCAATGGATGGGATGGTGCGAGCCACCTCCCGTGACGTCAGTGCTGCTCGTGCTGTGGTGCGTCCCCCCTACACTTCCATCTGACTTGTGCCATGCTAGACGTTGAGGTTCTATTGCCTGCGTGATATGACCAGGAGGAGCGCGAGGAGACCTCTCACACACCATGCTCCACTGCCATCCCGTGCCCTGTATCGCCTGTGCGGATTGACTATGTTGGGGTTACACCTGGTCGACTGGGGCTGTGTGTGCCTTGTCAAGGGGCATGGCGGGCGCACAACAGGATCCAGCTTGTCCACAGAGGGTGGGCTGAGGTGCGCCTGGTACCGCTTTGTACGTGTGCCCGGCTGCTGTGCACACACGTGTTCACTCCCCCCGACAGGTGTCCTCTCACAATGCCCAGGGAAGCGGTGGTGTACTGTTCATGAGCCCTCCCAACACGGCGTGCTCCAACTTGGCATGTGCGCATCTACCCGTCGCACCCACCCACCTGAGCACTGCGTCCATACGACTTCACACGACACATGTGTGTCTTCCACAGTAGTGCTACTCATTTGCGTTGACATCCAATACCAGTGGACTACATGGTCATGTCACGACTGCCGTGTACTTCACATACTCTCATCCTCTCTCATTCGTACTTGTGAAATGAGTCAGCGGAGACAGTTTTGGTTTCAAACATTATATTGAGTCTTCTGTCCTCTGTGATGCAGTATAGTGGACACTACTGGCAGCGGAATACATGTTGAGGATATACTGAGCATAATTGCAAATGGGATAGGGTGTGGGGTTACATGTGATTGGCTGTTGCATGTGGGATGTGGGCTTCAGAGTGACATCTGCTTGGCCAAGGCTGTGCTAATGTACATTTACGTATAGCTGCGGAGCTGCGGACTTTGACACAGACGGTATACATGTAGCCTACCAGACCGCTTGGCATCATGGGCACAGTCCATCTCAGTTCCATGTGACAGGTTTGCTGCGGTTGTTCCTCATGCACGCGTGCATGTGAGATGACATCAGGGCATGTGCTTGCGTGCATGCAGCGGCGTGCCACTTGTTGTTGCACTGTGGTGGTTACTGGACATGTCACAGTCACTGGGGTCGTGTTGTTGTTGTATGCACTTGTCGTCCATGCAAAGGTCCTGGTATGGGATTCCCGGGGCGGGGGTGGGAGGGGTGCAGCACCCACAGACTCCAGGCGACCTATTCATGTCCACTGAGCGGTGTGTGTGTCCATGGGCGCTGGATCCATGTCGTGTCCTGGTTGTTCGTGCAGTTCCGTCCATGTGGGTGCGATACACAGAGCCCATGCCACTGCCTCCCACGATGCATGCAGTGTTCCTGGATGTGATGGGGAACAGTGTGCATGTCCCGGTCATATCCGATGTCATGGCGATGTCGTTGATGGTGTGGTTACAGTTGCCGGTCGTTTGGTATGGCTGTTGTGGTGGTGACTGGCCAGTCCGTGCGGAAGCTAAGCATGGGTGCGGGGTTGGACATCATAGGTCACTCGGGGAACCTGCGTTGTGGTCCGACGAATTGACAGGTTGTCAGGTATGCGATGCTGTCCAGCAGGGCTTCCATGTCATTGGTGGTGTACATGTTTGCCAGCCAATGTAGCGGATGGTGGCTGTCAAGGTGTTGTTCGTAAGTTGTCCCTTGGAGGACCATGATGGGGCATGCTGGGTGACATTCGATGTAGCTGTTCTCGATGATCCGTCGTGTGGAGGCACAGTGGTCCCATTTCAGTGCGGGTGCGATGTTGGCCACATACGCCATGCCCCCATAGGCAGAGCAGGCCCTGTCGTGTGCGTCCAGAGGGAGGAGTAGTGGTAGCAGGTCCGCCTTCAGACATGCCGGGTTGGAAAGGCATATCTCGACGGGATGCTGGTATGGACACCTCCGACAGTAGAAGACGGGCATGACGCAGCTGAACAATGTGATGCGGTAAGTCAGTCGGTAACTTACGTTCAGCAGGGACAGGAGATCGCATCCCAATGTATGGAACAGGTTGGTTTTGTACAGCTTGAGCTGTTCGGCATAGTTGGGTAGGTGTGTTGCGGTTGCCATTTCCCAGCGGTGCGTTGTGGTGGCGTGCTCCGGCTGTGTGTGCAGTCTGCAATGTGCACGCTCCGAGGTTGCTGTGAGCTCTGTGTAGTCGTAGGGAGACAGGACTTGTGAGCTGTTTGCTTGTTTGGAGGACACGGGCCCTCTTCCCACATGCTTCTCAGACAGTTCAAGGTCAGTGATGTGTGACTCCTTCCAATTAACTTGCATGTGGCCGACATGGGGGAGTGTTTTCTTCTTTCTTCCCCGTCCGTTGTGTGCTTCTGTGATATGCGCTATCTGCCCTGTGGTCGGTCTCCTCGGCATGCCTGTGTTGGTCTATTCTTGGACAATGGCTGTATTCACCGGCTTCTGTCGTAGGGCTGTGGTTTCGGAGTTGGAATGGAAGGTCATTCAGTGCTGTCTGCTCTCCCTTGTGTGGGCGGCAGGCTGCCTTTCCGCTCTGCGTTGGGCCTTGTGTGTGAATGTTATTCTTGGGCCACCTGTTGTCGGTCCCCGGGCTCTTTGGTGTTCCGTTTTATATGTCTTGTTCATATGTGCAGGGTGGTATGGGTGTTTCAGTGTGGTACTGGCGTTCCTCTTCCCGAAGGGGCCCTGCTTCTCCTAGTTGGTGTTGCCGCCGCTGTGTGCTTCGCCATGTTTGTTACACTGGGGTGTGTCCTGCTGTTGCGTGACTTCACTGACATGTGTGCGTCGGTTGTGTGGCGTTGGGTGTTGTCCGTGAATTGGGCGTTGGGGACATGTCTGTGGCAGGCCTGTCACGCGTCATGTGCGTTCGGGGTGGGGCTGATGTGTGTGCTGCTTGGTTGTGTCCCTGTGTCTGTGTGCGACGCATGCATGGCGCTGCGGTTGGCCTCTGCGTTGTGCGCATGTGTGGCGGCGTCATCGGCGCTTTGGGGCCGTGACGGGGTGGTTGGTTCCTAGTCCCAGGTGGTGTGTACACATGTGTTCCGCGATGTTACGATTTGGCCTGTGTGTCATATGTGGATGCAATGGTGGATGTGTTGTGTAGACGCGCTGGTGGGGGGTTGTCCGCTTTTTCCGCCCTTGCACTGTGTGCGCTGTTTGCGTGCACTTGTTGTGTGTGTGCCTACCTGCGTCTCCGCGGTACGTTGCGTCCTTGGTGGTGCATCAGCAGAAGCATGGGGAGGGCCTGCAGTGCTGGATTCATGCTCGGGGTGCCGCTTCTTCGTTGTCCGTGCTCGGCATCCGTGTTACCACTTCGGTTTGTCGTACGGTATCTCTTGGCCGTGGGAGCCGTTTGTTTGCGGCATCGTAATTTATGCGCCGGGCGGGACGTGTTTCGTCGGACGGTGTGTGTCAGTTGGGCTGCGCCGCTACGTGTACGGACGCACTTTGATGGCGGACGGTGTTGCTGGCTTGCCGGCGGTGTTTGGCCTACTTTTCGCATCGTAATTGGACGGGCGTGTGGACTGCTGCGTGCCGGCGGTAACTGGTGCTTTTTGCATCCGCCAGCACGGCGGTGGTGCTTCCGCCCGCCATCGTAATGTGCCCCATAGTTGTTTAAAATATCGATTTTTTAATTATTGTTATGTATTTTAGTTTATATTTTAAATGTATGTGATCTATGTTTTTTGAATAAGCATTGCTTGTTTTTTAATATATGTGTGACATTTTTAGTAGTTATCACTTTTATTTTAATTAAATTGCGTTTTTTAGTTCTGTAGCGGGTTGTGGGTTTATCGGGGAATAGGGTGGGAAGTAATTTAATTATAATAAATTAATGATTATTTTGTATCTATTTAATTTAGATTTTATAGTGTTAACTGTGGGAAGTAATTTATTTGTAATTAGGGCTCCCGGTTTTATGGTATTTATTTTTTTAACATTTCCGTCTGTACTTATCCATATTTATTTTTTGATCATTTTATCTGTATTTATCCACATTTAATTTTGCCGCAAGCAAAAACAGAAGATGAAGTTAGTATTTTTCCACATTTATTTCAATAGGCAATGCGCGCTTGGTTGTTATAGGTTTAGATAGATTTATTTAGATGGTAAATGGGTTACTGCTTTTAACAAAGATCCTTTTGTTACTTGCAGTTAGTAAATTGCAGTCCTCCTATTGTAACCCTCACTGTCTTATGCAACACATCATATACATTGATTTACACACATTTATTGTCAAGCGCTCTGAGACCTTGCATTATGATGAGTAGGGCTATAGCGCTATAAAAGAAATAAATCCAATAGCAGAATTTAAATTGTTATTTGTGTAAATACTGGGATAAACCATCACATCTAACATTCCTACTGTGCGTTTATATCTCTTGGCTCCAGTGACTGAACTAAGTCAAATGCAGGCCTCTCTGCAAGCCTCTCGTAAGTACCTGTGAAGTGATAAGCTGTGCGCATTTGTTTTCCCTCAATTGCTTTTAGGGATGCGTCTTCCTCCTCACAGGCCCCCACCCCCCATAGCTTCCAGCCAGGATACTTAACCAAAAGGGGGCCTGATGGCCCCTTAATGTCGACCTTTGTTATGGGCTCAGCTGAAATTTGATAAGCCCTTTTCCCGTCCTGCGCTGGGACAGGCTTGTCTTCTCCTGGCACACAGCAGCAAAGGTAAACATATTTATTGGCATTTTTCCGTTTCTATTTATAAATACAGACGAAAGAAAAATATTTTTCCGTCTGTATTTATATGTAAAAATCCGTTTAAACGGAAAACCGGGAGCCTTATTTGTAATTAATTATTAATTGGTTATTTAATATTAATTAATTAATTGATAATTAATCATGGTAATTGTCTCATTTTTTTAGGTGCGGGTTGTGTGGTTAATTGGGGTAAAGGGTGGTAAGTAATTGATTTTTGACTAATAATTAGTTGTTAATTTATATTAATTAATTGATTGCAAATTAATTATGGAAATTGTGTAATTAATTTTGGGTGGGGGTTGTGGGGTTTATAGGGGTAAAGGGTGGGAAGTAATTTATTTTTGATTAAATAATAATTAGTTGTTAATTTATATTAATTAATTGATTGAAAATTAATTATGGAAATTGTTAAATTAATTTTGGGTGCGGGTTGTGGGGTTTATATGGGTAAAGGGTGGGAAGTAATTTATGATAAATTAATTGATAATTAGTTGGTCATTTATATTAACTAATTAATTGATAATTACTTATGGTAATTGTGTGATTTTTTTATGTGTTGGTTGTGGGGTTTATGGGGTAAAGGGTGGGAAGTAATTTATTTTTAATTAATTAATTAGTTCTTAAATAATATTAATTAATTGATTGAAAATTAGTTATGGAAATTGTGTAATTAATTTTAGGTGCGGGTTGTGGGGTTTATAGCGGTTAAGGGTGAGAAGTAATTTATGATTAATTAATTAATAATTAGTTGTTAATTTATATTAACTAATTAATTGATAATTAATTATGGTAATTGTGTGATTTCTTTATGTGTTGGTTGTGGGGTTTATGGGGTAAAGGGTGGGAAGTAATTTATTTTTAATTAATTAATAATTAGTTCTTAATTAATATTGATTAATTAATGGAAAATCAAATATGGAATTTGTGTAATTAATTTTAGGTGTGGGATATGGGGTTTATAGGGGTAAAGTTTGGGAAGTAATTTTTGTTTAATTAATTAATAATTGGTTGATCATGAATGTTAATTAATTAATTGATATATAATTAGGGTAGTTGTTTATATTTTTGGGTGTGTGTGATTTACTTTTTTAGGGGTAAAGGGTGGGGAGTAAATTAATTTTACCTATTTTATAATTCAGTCAGTCAGTAATAACTTTATTTCGGCACTAGGCCATAAAAGTACACATAATTTAAAACCTATATATGATGTATATGGTTTTAAAATATATAAAAAGAAACATCCGGGCTCTGCGAATATCTAATTTACGCCAGTGGTCACATATAATTTCATTGTGCAGAAACCCAAAACACATTCCAAGATAAAATAAGTTAAAAGCTGAATAAGAACAATCCATTATTATAAAACTATGGGCTATACTACCATTAAAAAAAAAATGTTTATAATTAGTTTTTGTTTTTTATTAGTTTTGTAATTGAAAATCAGTTTTAATTGTCATTAATTTTTTTAGTTTAATTTTACCAGTGGTTTATGGGGATTATAGGGGTAAAGTGTGGGAAGTTTGTTAATTTTTATAAGCTTTAATTTGTTTTTTAATGAATAATATTTCTTTAATTGGTCATTAATTATGTTAATTATGTAAGTACATTTTTTTAAAATAAAATTTAGATGTGGGTTGTGAATTGTGTGGTTTTATAGGGTAGGAAATAAAACAAGTAAATTTATGTAATAATTAATGTTTTTGATTCTAAATAATTTCTAATTAAAAATATTTATTTGTTTGAACATTATTTTTTATTTAATTTAATATAATATTTGAGGTATTTGTCATATCCATTTAACATTATAATATGTTTTTTTAAATGTGTAATATTAAATATATTTGTAGTTTAATTTTTAATATATTTATATATGTTTTGTTTTTTTAAATATTTTTGTTGTTAATATTGTTTGTTTTTACTTTTGAACTGACTGGAGTGAGAATATTAATTGTTACCCCTTTGCAATCCAACATTTTCCCTACTGTTGCACCCACTGGAGTGGGAATAGTAAATTTTATCTTGCCACTATCCAACACTTTCCCTACTGTTGCACCCACTGGAGTGGGAATAGTAAATTTTACCCCTCCGCTATCCAACACTTTCCCTACTGTTGCACTCATTGGAGTGGGAATAGTAATTTTCACCCCTACGCAATCCAACACTTTCCCTACTGTTGCACTCACTGGAGTGGGAATAGTAAGTTTTACTCCTCTGCTATCCAACACTTTTGATACTGTTGCACTCATTGGAATGGGAATAGTAATTTTTACCCCTATGCAATCCAACACTTCCCCTACTGTTGCACTGACTGGAGTGGGAATAGTAAGTTTTACCTCTCCGCTATCCAACACTTTCCCTACTGTTGCACTCATTGGAGTGGGAATAGTAATTTTTACCCCTCTGTTATCCAACGCTTTCCCTACTGTTACACTCACTGGAGTGGGAATAGTAAGTTTCACCCCTCCGCTGTCGAACACTTTCCCTACTGTTGCACTCACTGGAGTGGGAATAGTAAGTTTTACCCCTCCGCTATCCAACACTTTCCCTACTGTTGCACTCATTGGAGTGGGAATAGTAATTTTCACGCCTATGCAATGCAACACTTTCCCTACTGTTGCACTCACTGGAGTGGGAAACGTAAGTTTTACCCCTCCGCTATCCAACACTTTCCCTAGTGTTGCACTCATTGGAGTGGTAATAGTAATTTTTACCCCTATGCAATCCAACACTTTCCCTACTGTTGCACTGACTGGAGTGGAAATACTACGTTTTAGCTCTCCGCTATCCAAATCTTTCCCTTCTGTTGCACTCACTGGAGTGGGAATAGTAATTTTACCCCTCTGCTATCCAACACTTTCACTACTGTTACACTCACTGGAGTGGGAATAGTAAGTTTTACCCCTCCGCTATCCAACACTTTCCCTACTGTTGCACTGACTGGAGTGGGAATAGTAATTTTTACCTCTCCGCTATCCAACACTTTCCCTTCTGTTGCACTCACTGGAGTGGGAATAATATTTTTTACCCCTCCGCTATCCAACACTTTCCCTACTGTTGCACTGACTAGAGTGGTTAATTTAAGTTTAAAGATTTTTAAATAGTTTAATGTTTTAATTTATAATAGTATGGGTTTTTTAAATAGATTTTATGATATTGGTATATATATATATTCACTGAAAAAACCATAGGTTTCAGGGATGTTATAGTTAGAAATTAGCCTTTAAAAAACCATAGAAATTCACTGAAAAAACCATAGGTTTCAGGGATGTTATCGTTAGTTGGACATTTCACTAGTACAAAACCAGAGAAATTCGCCCGTTATAACTCGCGCCCCCGCAATGCACTGCTGATGACGTCACATATTACATCATTCATGACATGGTCAGTGACATCACTGATTACATCACTGATGACATCTCAAATGACATCACTGATGACATCATCCACGTGATAATCTGATGCACCTCCTCACACCCTAATATAACCTGTGATACACCCACTCTAAAATGCAGACCACCATTTTCGAAACCATAGACACACCAATACCAGTTACTACATACCCACTCACTGATTCCTAGGTCTACACACATGTCCACTCATTCATCCATAGAGTTACTCATACATGCAGTCACTCATCAATACAGCACTATCATATGCACTCATACACCTATACAGACACTCACACACCACCACTCACCCATAGAGTTACTCACACCTAGTCAGTCATGCAAAGAATCAACCACACTCCCATTTACTCACCTATACAGTTATACACACACCACTTCACTTATTCATACAGATACTAACACATACTTACTCTCTTCTACAATCACTGACACAAGCACACACTCATCCATACAGCCACTCTCACAATCACTCACTCTCACATATAGTCATTTATATACTCCAACACTCACATATACTGCCTTTCACATATGTAGTTACTCACACATGTACCACTGAGACATCCATTCACTCACCAACACACCTATATACACACTCACCCACCCATACAGCCCTTCACAGATGTACTCTTGAACCCATACACCCAGTGAATCACCTACTCACACTTCTATGCACAGAGTCACACCCCCATACAGATTCTCAGACAACCAATGAATAACCCATATAGACACTCATGTAGCTACTCACCAACCCATGCAGCCGCTTACACACCAACTGACAGACTAATACAGACATTCACAGTTTAGTCAATAACCCATGCATTCAGTAAGACACGATTAATCACTCACTTATACAGTCAGTCACGCACCTACTAAATCATCCATTCAGACACTTATACACCCACTCATTCTTCAATACACCCTGGCATATATATATATAAAACATATTTAAACTTTACAGAAACACATAGTCACTGGAGGATGTCATCAGTGATGTCATCAGTGATGTCATTTGAGATGTCATCAGTGATGTCATCAGTGATGTCACTGACCATGTCATGAATAATGTAATATGTGACGTCATCAGCAGTACATTGCGGGGGCGCGAGTTATAGTTAGCTCAACTAACTATAACGGGTGAATTTCTCTGGTTTTGTGCTAGTGAAATGTCCAACTAACTATAACGTCCCTGAAACCTATGGTTTTTTCAGTGAATTTCTATGGTTTTTTAAAAGCTAATTTCTAATTATAGCGTCCCTGAAACCTATGGTTTTTTCAGTTAATTTCTATGGTTTTTTAAAAGCTAATTTCTAACTATAACGTCCCTGAAACCTATGGTTTTTTCAGTGAATTTCAAAGGTTTTTTTAAATGCTAATTTCTAACTATAACGTCCCTGAAACCTATGGTTTTTTCAGTGAATTTCTAAGGTTTTTTAAATGCTAATTTCTATCTATAGTGTCCCTGAAACCTGTGATTTTTTTCAGTGAATTTGTAAGGTTTTTTAAATGCTAATTTCTAACTATAACATCCCTGAAACCTGTGGTTTTTTCAATGAATTTCTAAGGTTTTTTAAATGCTAATTTCTAACTACACCTGGATAGGTAAGACATGTGCAGAAAGAGAAAGAAAGGCGCAGAAAGAAGCAAGAGAATTGCAGAAAGAAACAAGAGAAGTACAGAAAAAAGCAAGAAAAGTGCAGGAAAAAGCAAGAGAGGTGCAAAAAGAGGAAGAAAGGTGCAGAAGGAAGCAGGAGAAGTGATGAAAGAGGCAAGAGAGGTGCAGAAATAAGCAAGAGAAGTGCGGAAAGAAGCAAGAGAGGCACAGAAAGAAGCAAGAGAGTTGCAAAAAGAAGAGAGTGAGGTGCAGAAAGAGGAAGAAAGGTGCAGAAAGAGGCCAGTGAGGTGCAGAAAGAGGCAAGAGAGGTGCAGAAAGAGACAAGAGAGGGGCAGAAAGAGGCAAGAGAGGGGCAGAAAGAGGCAAGAGAGGTGCAGAAAGAGGCAAGAGAGGTCCAGAAAGAGGAAGAAAGGTGCAGAAAGGGGCAAGAAAAATGCAGAAAATGGAAGAAAGGTGCAGAAAGAAGCAAGAGAAGCGCAGAAAGAAGCAAGAGAGGTGCAGAAAGAAGCAAGAGAGGTGCAGATAGAAGAGAGTGAGGTGCAGAAAGAGGCAAGAGAGGTGCAGAAAGAGGCAAGAGAGGTGCAGAAAGAGGCAAGAGTGGAGTAGAAAGCCAAGAGAGGTGCAAATGGAGGCAAGAGAGGTGAAGAAAGAGGCAAGAGAGGTGCAGAAAGAGGCAAGAGAGGTGCAGAAAGAGGCAAGAGAGGTACAGAAAGAGACAAGACTGGTGCAGAAAGAGGCAAGAGATGTGCAGAAAGAGGCAAGAGAGGTGCAGAAAGAGGCAAGAGAGGTGCATAAAGAGGAAAGAGGGGTGCAGAAAGAAGAGAGTGAGCTGCAGAAAGAGGCAAGAGAGGTGCAGAAAGAGGCAAGAGAGGTGCAGAAAGAGGCAAGAGAGGTGCAGAAAGAAGAGAGTGAGCTGCAGAAAGAGACAAGAGAGGGGCAGAACAATGCAAGAGAGGTGCCGAAAGAGGCAAGAGAGGTGCAGAAAGAGGTAAGAGATGTAGAAAGAGGCAAGGGAGGTACAGAAAGAGGAAGAAAGGCACAGAAAAAAGCAGGTGAGCTGAAGAAAGAGGCAAGAGAAGAGCAAAAAGAGTCAAGAGCGGTGCATCAAGAGGCAAGAGACGTGAAGAAAGAGGAAGCAATGTTCAGAAAGAGGCAAGAGAGGTGCAGAAAGAGGCAGGAGAGGTACAGAAAGACGAGAGTGAGGTGCAGAAAGAGGCAAGAGAGGTACAGAAAGAGGCAAGAGAGGTACAGAAAGAAGAGAGTGAGCTGCAGAAAGAACCAAGAGGAGTGCAGAAAGAGGCATGAGAGGTGCAGAAAGAGGCAAGAGAGGTGCAGAAAGAGGCAAGAGAGGTGCAGAAAGAAGAGTGAGCTGTAGAAAGAGGGAAGAGAGGTACAGAAAGTGGCAAGAGAGGTGCAGAAAGAGGCAAGAGAGGTGCAGAAAGATGCAAGAGAGGTGTAGAAAGAAGAGAGTGAGCTGCAGAAAGAGGGAAGAGAGGTGCAGAAAGAGGCAAGAGAGGTACAAAAAGAAGAGAGTGAACTGCAGAAAGAGGCAAGAGTGATGCAGAAAGAGGCAGGAGAGGTGCAGAAAAGAGGCATAAGAGGAGGTACAGAGAGAGGCAAGAGAGGTTCAGAAAGAGGCAATTGAGGTACAGAAAGAGGCAACAGAGGTACAGAAAGAGGCAAGACATGTGCAGAAAGAGACAACAAAGGTGCTGAAAGAGGCAAGAGAGGTGCAGAAAGAGGCAAGAGAGGTACAGAAAGAAGAGAGTGAGCTGCAGAAAGAAGCAAGAGAAGTGCAGACAGAGGCAAGAGAGGTGCAGATAGAGGCAACAGAGGTGCAGAAAGAGGCAACAGAGGTGCAGAAAGAGGCAACAGAGGTGCAGAAAGAAGAGAGGTGCAGAACGAGGCAAGAGAGGTGTAGAACGAGGCAAGAGAGGTGCAGAAAAAGGCAAGAGAGGTGCAGAAAGATGCAAGCGAGGTAAAGAAAGAGGCAAGAGTGGTGCAGAAAGAGGCAAGAGATGTACAGAAAGAGGCAAGAGAGATGCAGAAAGAGGCACGAGAGAGGCAAGAGAGGTGCAAAGAGGCAAGAGAGGTACAGATAGTAGAGAGTGAGCTGCAGAAAGAGGCAAGAGAGGTGCAGAAAGAGGCAAGAGAGGTGCAGAAAGAGGAGAGTGAGCTGCAGAAAGAAGCAAGAGAAGTGCAGACAGAGGCAAGAGACGTGCAGAAAGAGGCAAGAGAGGTGCAGAAAGAGGCAAGAGAGGTGCAGATGGAGGCAAGAGAGGTGAAGAAAGAGGCAAGAGAGGTGCAGAAAGAGGCAAGAGAGGTGCAGAAAGAGGCAAGAGAGGTGCAGAAAGAGACAAGACTGGTACAGAATGAGGCAAGAGATGTGCAGAAAGAGGCAAGAGAGGTGCAGAAAGAGGCAAGAGAGGTGCATAAAGAGGCAAGAGGGTGCAGAAAGAAGAGAGTGAGCTGCAGAAAGAGGCAAGAGAGGTGCAGAAAGAGGCAAGAGAGGTGCCGAAAGAGGCAAGAGAGGTGCAGAAAGAAGAGAGTGAGCTGCAGAAAGAGGCAAGAGAGGTGCATAAAGAGGCAAGAGAGGTGCCGAAAGAGGCAAGAGAGGTGCAGAAAGATGCAAGAGTGGTGCAGAAAGAGGCAAGAGTGGTGCAGAAAGAGGCAAGAGATGTGAAGAAAGAGGCAAGAGAGGTGCAGAAAGAAGAAGAAAGGTTCAGAAAGAGGCAAGAGATGTGCAGAAAGAGGCAAGAGAGGTGCAGAAAGAGACATAGAGGTGCAGAAAGAGGAAGAAAGGTGGAGAAAGAAGCAAGAGAAATGCAGAAAGTAGAAAGAGAGGTGCAGAAAGAAGCAAGAGAGGTGCAGAAAGAAGAGAGTGAGGTGCAGAAAGAGGCAAAGAGAGGTGCAGAAAGAGGCAAGAGAAGTGCAGAAAGAAGAAGAAAGGTGCAGAAAGAGGCAATAGCAGGAGTAATGCAGAAAAAGGAAGAAAGGCACAGAAAGAAGCAAGAGTAGCACAGAAAGAAGAAAGAGGTGCAGAAAGAAGCAAGAGAGGTGCAGAAAGAAAAGAGTGAGGTGCAGAAAGAGGCAAGAGAAGTGCAGAAAGAGGTAAGAGAGGTGCAGAAAGAGGCGAGAGGTGCAGAAAGAGGCAAGAGAAGTGCAGAAAGAGGCAAGAGAGGTGCAGAAAGAGGCAAGAGTTGAGTAGAAAGAGGCAAGAGAGGTGCAGATAGAGGCAAGAGAGGTGCAGAAAGAGGCAGGAGAGGTACAGAAAGACGAGAGTGAGGTGCAGAAAGAGGCAAGAGAGGTACAGAAAGAGGCAAGAGAGGTACAGAAAGAAGAGAGTGAGCTGCAGAAAGAACCAAGAGGAGTGCAGAAAGAGGCATGAGAGGTGCAGAAAGAGGCAAGAGAGGTGCAGAAAGAGGCAAGAGAGGTGCAGAAAGAAGAGTGAGCTGTAGAAAGAGGGAAGAGAGGTACAGAAAGTGGCAAGAGAGGTGCAGAAAGAGGCAAGAGAGGTGCAGAAAGATGCAAGAGAGGTGTAGAAAGAAGAGAGTGAGCTGCAGAAAGAGGGAAGAGAGGTGCAGAAAGAGGCAAGAGAGGTACAAAAAGAAGAGAGTGAACTGCAGAAAGAGGCAAGAGTGATGCAGAAAGAGGCAGGAGAGGTGCAGAAAGAGGCATAAGAGGAGGTACAGAGAGAGGCAAGAGAGGTTCAGAAAGAGGCAATTGAGGTACAGAAAGAGGCAACAGAGGTACAGAAAGAGGCAAGACATGTGCAGAAAGAGACAACAGAGGTGCAGAAAGAGGCAAGAGAGGTGCAGAAAGAGGCAAGAGAGGTACAGAAAGAAGAGAGTGAGCTGCAGAAAGAAGCAAGAGAAGTGCAGACAGAGGCAAGAGAGGTGCAGATAGAGGCAACAGAGGTGCAGAAAGAGGCAACAGAGGTGCAGAAAGAGGCAACAGAGGTGCAGAAAGAAGAGAGGTGCAGAACGAGGCAAGAGAGGTGCAGAAAGAGGCAAGAGAGGTGCAGAAAGAGGCAAGAGAGGTGCAGAAAGATGCAAGCGAGGTAAAGAAAGAGGCAAGAGTGGTGCAGAAAGAGGCAAGAGATGTACAGAAAGAGGCAAGAGAGATGCAGAAAGAGGCACGAGAGAGGCAAGAGAGGTGCAAAAGAGGCAAGAGAGGTACAGATAGTAGAGAGTGAGCTGCAGAAAGAGGCAAGAGAGGTGCAGAAAGAGGCAAGAGAGGTGCAGAAAGAGGAGAGTGAGCTGCAGAAAGAAGCAAGAGAAGTGCAGACAGAGGCAAGAGACGTGCAGAAAGAGGCAAGAGAGGTGCAGAAAGAGGCAAGAGAGGTGCAGATGGAGGCAAGAGAGGTGAAGAAAGAGGCAAGAGAGGTGCAGAAAGAGGCAAGAGAGGTGCAGAAAGAGGCAAGAGAGGTACAGAAAGAGACAAGACTGGTACAGAATGAGGCAAGAGATGTGCAGAAAGAGGCAAGAGAGGTGCAGAAAGAGGCAAGAGAGGTGCATAAAGAGGCAAGAGGGGTGCAGAAAGAAGAGAGTGAGCTGCAGAAAGAGGCAAGAGAGGTGCAGAAAGAGGCAAGAGAGGTGCCGAAAGAGGCAAGAGAGGTGCAGAAAGAAGAGAGTGAGCTGCAGAAAGAGGCAAGAGAGGTGCATAAAGAGGCAAGAGAGGTGCCGAAAGAGGCAAGAGAGGTGCAGAAAGATGCAAGAGTGGTGCAGAAAGAGGCAAGAGTGGTGCAGAAAGAGGCAAGAGATGTGAAGAAAGAGGCAAGAGAGGTGCAGAAAGAAGAAGAAAGGTTCAGAAAGAGGCAAGAGATGTGCAGAAAGAGGCAAGAGAGGTGCAGAAAGAGACATAGAGGTGCAGAAAGAGGAAGAAAGGTGGAGAAAGAAGCAAGAGAAATGCAGAAAGTAGAAAGAGAGGTGCAGAAAGAAGCAAGAGAGGTGCAGAAAGAAGAGAGTGAGGTGCAGAAAGAGGCAAAAGAGAGGTGCAGAAAGAGGCAAGAGAAGTGCAGAAAGAAGAAGAAAGGTGCAGAAAGAGGCAATAGCAGGAGTAATGCAGAAAAAGGAAGAAAGGCACAGAAAGAAGCAAGAGTAGCACAGAAAGAAGAAAGAGGTGCAGAAAGAAGCAAGAGAGGTGCAGAAAGAAAAGAGTGAGGTGCAGAAAGAGGCAAGAGAAGTGCAGAAAGAGGTAAGAGAGGTGCAGAAAGAGGCGAGAGGTGCAGAAAGAGGCAAGAAAAGTGCAGAAAGAGGCAAGAGAGGTGCAGAAAGAGGCAAGAGTTGAGTAGAAAGAGGCAAGAGAGGTGCAGATAGAGGCAAGAGAGGTGCAGAAAGAGTCAACAGAGGTGCAGAAAGAGGCAAGAGAGGTGCAGAAAGAAGAGAGGTGCAGAAAGAGGCAAGAGAGGTGCAGAAAGAGGCAAGAGAGGTGCAGAAAGATGAAAGCGAGGTATAGAAAGAGGCAAGAGTGATGCAGAAAGAGGCAAGAGAGATGCAGAAAGAGGCACGAGAGAGGCAAGAGAGGTGCAAAAGAGGCAAGAGAGGTACAGATAGAAGAGAGTGAGCTGCAGAATGAGGGAAGAGAGGTACAGAAAGAGGCAAGAGAGATGCAGAAAGAGGCACGAGAGAGGCAAGAGAGGTGCAAAAGAGGCAAGAGAGGTACAGATAGAAGAGAGTGAGCTGCAGAATGAGGGAAGAGAGGTGCAGATGGAGGCAAGAGAGGTGAAGAAAGAGGCAAGAGAGGTGCAGAAAGAGGCAAGAGAGGTGCAGAAAGAGGCAAGAGAGGTGCAGAAAGAGACAAGACTGGTACAGAAAGAGGCAAGAGATGTGCAGAAAGAGGCAAGAGAGGTGCAGAAAGAGGCAAGAGAGGTGCATAAAGAGGCAAGAGGTGCAAAAAGAAGAGAGTGAGCTGCAGAAAGAGGCAAGAGAGGTGCAGAAAGAGGCAAGAGAGGTGCCGAAAGAGGCAAGAGAGGTGCAGAAAGAAGAGAGTGAGCTGCATAAAGAGGCAAGAGAGGTGCATAAAGAGGCAAGAGAGGTGCCGAAAGAGGCAAGAGAGGTGCAGAAAGAGGCAAGAGTGGTGCAGAAAGAGGCAAGAGTGGTGCAGAAAGAGGCAAGAGATGTGAAGAAAGAGGCAAGAGAGGTGCAGAAAGAAGAAGAAAGGTTCAGAAAGAGGCAAGAGATGTGTAGAAAGAGGCAAGAGAGGTGCAGAAAGAGACATAGAGGTGCAGAAAGAGGAAGAAAGGTGGAGAAAGAAGCAAGAGAAATGCAGAAAGTAGAAATAGAGGTGCAGAAAGAAGAGAGTGAGGTGCAGAAAGAAGAGAGTGAGGTGCAGAAAGAGGCAAGAGAGGTGCAGAAAGAGGCAAGAGAAGTGCAGAAAGAAGAAGAAAGGTGCAGAAAGAGGCAATAGCAGGAGTAATGCAGAAAAAGGAAGAAAGGAACAGAAAGAAGCAAGAGAAGCACAGAAAGAAGAAAGAGAGGTGCAGAAAGAAGCAAGAGAGGTGCAGAAAGAAAAGAGTGAGGTGCAGAAAGAGGCAAGAGAAGTGCAGAAAGAGGCAAGAGAGGTGCAGAAAGAGGCAAGAGTTGAGTAGAAAGAGGCAAGAGAGGTGCAGATAGAGGCAAGAGAGGTGCAGATAGAGGCAAGTGAGGTGCAGAAAGAGGTAAGAGAAGAGCAGAAAGAGGCAAGAGAGGTGCAGAAAGAGGCAAGAGAGGTGCACAAAGAAGAAGAAAGGTGCAGAAAGAGGCAAGAGAGGTGCAGAAAGAAGAGAGTGAGCTGCAGAAAGAGGCAAGAGAGGTGCAGAAAGAGGCACGAGAAGTACAGAAAGAGGCAAGAGAGGTGCAGAAAGAAGAGTAAGCTGCAGAAAGAAGCAAGAGAAGTGCAGAAAGAGGGAAGAGAGGTGCAGAAAGAGGCAAGAGAGGTGAAGAAATAGGCAAGAGAGGTGCAGAAACAGGCAAGAGAGGTGCAGAAAGAAGAGAGTGAGCTGCAGAAAGAGGGAAGAGAGGTGCAGAAAGAGGCAAGAGAGGTACAAAAAGAAGAGAGTGAACTGCAGAAAGAGGCAAGAGTGATGCAGAAAGAGGCAGGAAAGGTGCAGAAAGAGGCAAGAGAGGTGCAGAAAGAGGCAAGAGAAGTACAGAAAGAGGCAAGAGAGGTGCAGAAAGAAGAGTGAGCTGCAGAAAGAAGCAAGAGAAGTGCAGAAAGAAGGAAGAGAGGTGCAGAAAGAGGCAAGAGAGGTGAAGAAATAGGCGAGAGGTGCAGAAAGAAGAGAGTGAGCTGCAGAAAGAGGGAAGAGAGGTGCAGAAAGAGGCAAGAGAGGTACAAAAAGAAGAGAGTGAACTGCAGAAAGAGGCAAGAGTGATGCAGAAAGAGGCAGGAGAGGTGCAGAAAGAGGCAAGAGAGGAGGTGCAGAGAGACGCAAGAGAGGTGCAGAAAGAGGCAAGAGAGGTACAGAAAGAGGCAACAGAGGTACAGGAAGAGGCAAGACATGTGCAGAAAGAGGCAAGAGAGGTACAGAAAGAAGAGAGTGAGCTGCAGAAAGAAGCAAGAGAAGTGCAGACAGAGGCAAGAGAGGTGCAGAAAGAGGCAACAGAGGTGCAGAAAGAGGCAACAGAGGTGCAGAAAGAGGCAAGAGAGGTGCAGAAAGAAGAGAGGTGCAGAAAGAGGCAAGAGAGGTGCAGAAAGAGGCAAGAGAGGTGCAGAAAGATGAAAGCGAGGTATAGAAAGAGGCAAGAGTGATGCAGAAAGAGGCAAGAGAGATGCAGAAAGAGGCACGAGAGAGGCAAGAGAGGTGCAAAAGAGGCAAGAGAGGTACAGATAGAAGAGAGTGAGCTGCAGAATGAGGGAAGAGAGGTACAGAAAGAGGCAAGAGAGGTGCAGAAAGAAGAGAGAGCTGCAGAAAGAGGCAAGAGAGGTGCAGAAAGAGGCAAGAGAGGTGCAGAAAGAAGAGAGTGAGCTGCAGAAAGAAGCAAGAGAAGTGCAGACAGAGGCAAGAGACGTGCATAAAGAGGCAACAGAGGTGCAGAAAGAGGCAAGAGAGGTGCAGAAAGATGCAAGAGAGGTGTAGAAAGAGGCAAGAGTGGTGCAGAAAGAGGCAAGAGATGTGAAGAAAGAGGCAAGAGAGGTGCAGAAAGAAGAAGAAAGGTGCAGAAAGAGGCAAGAGATGTGCAGAAAGAGGCAAGAGAGGTGCAGAAAGAGACATAGAGGTGCAGAAACATGAAGAAAGGTGCAGAAAGAAGCAAGAGAAATGCAGAAAGTAGAAAGAGAGGTGCAGAAAGAAGCAAGAGAGGTGCATAAAGAAGAGTGAGGTGGAGAAAGAGACAAGAGAGGTGCAGAAAGAGGCAAGAGAAGTGCAGGAAGAAGAAGAAAGGTACAGAAAGAGGCCATAGCAAGAGTAAGGCAGAAAAAGGAAGAAAGGCACAGAAAGAAGCAAGAGAAGCACAGAAAGAAGCAAGAGAGGTGCAGAAAGAAGCAAGAGAGGTGCAGAAAGAAAAGAGTGAGGTGCAGAAAGAGGCAAGAGAGGCGCAGAAAGAGGCAAGAGGTGCAGAAAGAGGCAAGAGTTGAGTAGAAAGAGGCAAGAGAGTGCAGAAAGAGGCAAGAGAGGTGCAGAAAGAAAAGAGTGAGGTGCAGAAAGAGGCAAGAGAAGTGCAGAAAGAGGCAAGAGAAGTGCAGAAAGAGGCAAGAGAAGTGCAGAAAGAGGCAAGAGAAGTGCAGAAAGAGGCAAGAGAAGTGCAGAAAGAGGCAAGAGAAGTGCAGAAAGAGGCAAGAGTTGAGTAGAAAGAGGCAAAAGAGGTGCATATAGAGGCAAGTGAGGTGCAGAAAGAGGCAAGAGATGTGCAGAAAGAGGCAAGAGAGATGCAGAAAGAGGCACGAGAGAGGCAAGAGAGGTGCAAAAGAGGCAAGAGAGGTACAGATAGAAGAGAGTGAGCTGCAGAAAGAGGCAAGAGAGGTGCAGAAAGAGGCAAGAGAGGTGCAGAAAGAGGAGAGTGAGCTGCAGAAAGAAGCAAGAGAAGTGCAGACAGAGGCAAGAGATGTGCAGAAAGAGGCAACAGAGGTGCAGAAAGAGGCAAGAGAGGTGCAGACAGAGGCAAGAGAGGTGCAGACAGAGGCAAGAGAGGTGCAGACAGAGGCAAGAGAGGTGCAGAAAGATGCAAGAGTGGTGCAGAAAGAGGCAAGAGATGTGAAGAAAGAGGCAAGAGAGGTGCAGAAAGAAGAAGAAAGGTTCAGAAAGAGGCAAGAGATGTGCAGAAAGAGGCAAGAGAGGTGCAGAAAGAGACACAGAGGTGCAGAAAGAGGAAGAAAGGTGGAGAAAGAAGCAAGAGAAATGCAGAAAGTAGAAAGAGAGGTGCAGAAAGAAGCAAGAGAGGTGCAGAAAGAAGAGAGTGAGGTGCAGAAAGAGGCAAGAGAGGTGCAGAAAGAGGCAAGAGAAGTGCAGAAAGAAGAAGAAAGGTGCAGAAAGCGGCAATAGCAGGAGTAATGCAGAAAAAGGAAGAAAGGCACAGAAAGAAGCAAGAGAAGCACAGAAAGAAGAAAGAGAGGTGCAGAAAGAAGCAAGAGAGGTGCAGAAAGAAAAGAGTGAGGTGCAGAAAGAGGCAAGAGAAGTGCAGAAAGAGGCAAGAGAGGTGCAGAAAGAGGCGAGAGGTGCAGAAAGAGGCAAGAGAAGTGCAGAAAGAGGCAAGAGAGGTGCAGAAAGAGGCAAGAGTTGAGTAGAAAGAGGCAAGAGAGGTGCAGATAGAGGCAAGAGAGGTGCAGAAAGAGGCAACAGAGGTGCAGAAAGAGGCAACAGAGGTGCAGAAAGAGGCAAGAGAGGTGCAGAAAGAAGAGAGGTGCAGAAAGAGGCAAGAGAGGTGCAGAAAGAGGCAAGAGAGGTGCAGAAAGATAAAAGCGAGGTATAGAAAGAGACAAGAGTGATGCAGAAAGAGGCAAGAGAGATGCAGAAAGAGGCACGAGAGAGGCAAGAGAGGTGCAAAAGAGGCAAGAGAGGTACAGATAGAAGAGAGTGAGCTGCAGAATGAGGGAAGAGAGGTACAGAAAGAGGCAAGAGAGGTGCAGAAAGAAGAGAGAGCTGCAGAAAGAAGCAAGAGAAGTGCAGACAGAGGCAAGAGACGTGCAGAAAGAGGCAAGAGAGGTGCAGAAAGAGGCAAGAGAGGTGCAGATGGAGGCAAGAGAGGTGAAGAAAGAGGCAAGAGAGGTGCAGAAAGAGGCAAGAGAGGTGCAGAAAGAGGCAAGAGAGGTACAGAAAGAGACAAGACTGGTACAGAAAGAGGCAAGAGATGTGCAGAAAGAGGCAAGAGAGGTGCAGAAAGAGGCAAGAGGGGTGCAGAAAGAAGAGAGTGAGCTGCAGAAAGAGGCAAGAGAGGTGCCGAAAGAGGCAAGAGAGGTGCAGAAAGAAGAGAGTGAGCTGCAGAAAGAGGCAAGAGAGGTGCATAAAGAGGCAAGAGAGGTGCCGAAAGAGGCAAGAGAGGTGCAGAAAGATGCAAGAGTGGTGCAGAAAGAGGCAAGAGTGGTGCAGAAAGAGGCAAGAGATGTGAAGAAAGAGGCAAGAGAGGTGCAGAAAGAAGAAGAAAGGTTCAGAAAGAGGCAAGAGATGTGCAGAAAGAGGCAAGAGAGGTGCAGAAAGAGACATAGAGGTGCAGAAAGAGGAAGAAAGGTGGAGAAAGAAGCAAGAGAAATGCAGAAAGTAGAAAGAGAGGTGCAGAAAGAAGAGAGTGAGGTGCAGAAAGAAGAGAGTGAGGTGCAGAAAGAGGCAAGAGAGGTGCAGAAAGAGGCAAGAGAAGTGCAGAAAGAAGAAGAAAGGTGCAGAAAGAGGCAATAGCAGGAGTAATGCAGAAAAAGGAAGAAAGGCACAGAAAGAAGCAAGAGAAGCACAGAAAGAAGAAAGAGAGGTGCAGAAAGAAGCAAGAGAGGTGCAGAAAGAAAAGAGTGAGGTGCAGAAAGAGGCAAGAGAAGTGCAGAAAGAGGCAAGAGAGGTGCAGTAAGAGGCAAGAGAAGTGCAGAAAGAGGCAAGAGAGGTGCAGAAAGAGGCAAGAGTTGAGTAGAAAGATGCAAGAGAGGTGCAGATAGAGGCAAGAGAGGTGCAGATAGAGGCAAGTGAGGTGCAGAAAGAGGTAAGAGAAGAGCAGAAAGAGGCAAGAGAGGTGTAGAAAGAGGCAAGAGAGGTGCACAAAGAAGAAGAAAGGTGCAGAAAGAGGCAAGAGAGGTGCAGAAAGAAGAGTGAGCTGCAGAAAGAGGCAAGAGAGGTGCAGAAAGAGGCAAGAGAAGTACAGAAAGAGGCAAGAGAGGAGTAATACGTAACTGAACGAAGTA